>CM077079.1:10007778-11207778 GCA_039513925.1 Platanthera zijinensis | reverse complement strand
ATCCTCCGGGCTCAGCCCCAGGGTCATAGCGATGTCCATCGAGACTCGGCCGTGCCAGCTAGGTGGGAGCCTGGCAGGGGAGTGACGAGACCTAACCCCAGAGCGAGAAGACTTAGAAACTTTTGCCTCTCCCGGGTGCTACCACCGGGCCAGTCAGCTAGGTGAGAGCCTGAGGGCGGGTGTTGAACATCCTCCGGGCTCAGCCCTAGGGTCATAGCGATGTCCATCGAGACTCGGCCGTGCCAGCTAAGTGGGAGCCTGGCAGGGGAGTGACGAGACCTAACCCCAGAGCGAGAAGACTTAGAAATTTTTGCCTCTCCCGGGTGCTACCACCGGGCCAGTCAGCTAGGTGAGAGCCTGAGGGCGGGTGTTGAACATCCTCCGGGCTCAGCCCCAGGGTCATAGCGATGTCCATCGAGGCTCGGCCGTGCCAGCTAGGTGGGAGCCTGGCAGGGGAGCGACGAGACCTAACCCCAGAGCGAGAAGACTTAGAAACTTTTGCCTCTCCCGGGTGCTACCACCGGGTCAGTCAGCTAGGTGAGAGCCTGAGGGCGGGTGTTGAACATCCTCCGGGCTCAGCCCCAGGGTCATAGCGATGTCCATCGAGGCTCGGCCGTGCCAGCTAGGTGGGAGCCTGGCAGGGGAGCGACGAGACCTAACCCCAGAGCGAGAAGACTTAGAAACTTTTGCCTCTCCCGGGTGCTACCACCGGGCCAGTCAGCTAGGTGAGAGCCTGAGGGCGGGTGTTGAACATCCTCCGGGCTCAGCCCCAGGGTCATAGCGATGTCCATCGAGGCTCGGCCGTGCCAGCTAGGTGGTAGCCTGGCAGGGGAGCGACGAGACCTAACCCCAGAGCGAGAAGACTTAGAAATTTTTGCCTCTCCCGGGTGCTACCACCGGGCCAGTCAGCTAGGTGAGAGCCTGAGGGTGGGTGTTGAACATCCTCCGGGCTCAGCCCCAAGGTTATAGCGATGTCCATCGAGGCTCGGCCGTGCCAGCTAGGTGGGAGCCTGGCAGGGGAGCGACGAGACCTAACCCCAGAGCGAGAAGACTTAGAAACTTTTGCCTCTCCCGGGTGCTACCACCGGGCCAGTCAGCTAGGTGAGAGCCTGAGGGCGGGTGTTGAACATCCTCCGGGCTCAGCCCCAGGGTCATAGCGATGTCCATCGAGGCTCGGCCGTGCCAGCTAGGTGGGAGCCTGGCAGGGGAGCGACGAGACCTAACCCCAGAGCGAGAAGACTTAGAAATTTTTGCCTCTCGGGGGTTTAAACTGCGAGCCCCTCTACCCTCACTATTCTGCCAAAGCATAAGATGAGATAATGAGATTCGTTTTTATTCATGAGGCCAAGATATCTACAATATTTTCAAGGATAGAAACATTTCAGATCGTCGCCACTCCAAGTGTGGCTGAGGGTGTCCCCTCTTTCATCTTGGAGGCGATACCCCCCCCCCCCCCGATTTCAAGACCTCCTGCACAATGTAGGGGCCCTCCCAATTGGGGTGGAGTTTTCCCACAGCGGCTGATCTCCCTGCCGCGTCCACTTTTTTCAAAACAAGGTCCCCCTCTACGAACTGCTTGACACGGACGTGTTTGTCGAAATACTTGGCCATCCTTCGCTTGGCCTCTTCCTGCCTGACGATGGACAAGTCGCGTAGTTCTTCCACCATATCCAGGGAGAGTCGAAGCTCCTCCTCATTTTCTGACCTCCATTCTTCCCTTCCGACTCCTGCCTCGACGACCCGAGGCGTCTGGACCTCGAATTCGACAGGTAGAACGGCCTCGCAGCCGTGAGAGAGTTTGAAAGGCGTCTCCCCTGTGGCCGTATTGGGGGTGGTCCTCAAGGCCCAGAGGACTGATGGGAGCTGTTCCACCCAGCTTCCCCTCAAATTTTCCACTTTCTTCTTTAAGAGGTTCACGATGATTTTGTTGGCCGCTTCCACCTGCCCGTTGCTCCTGGGGTGATGGACAAAAGCAAACCGAAGGTCAATCCCTAGCTGTTCGCAGAAGCGAATGAACTCCGTGCTGGCGAACTGAGGTCCGTTGTCCGTGACGATAGCCTGTGGCAGCCCATGCCTGCAGATGATCTCTCCCCAGATAAAGTTCCTGACTACTTGAGAGGTCACCTTGGCTAGAGCCTTCACCTCCATCCACTTAGAAAAATAATCAATCATGACCAACAAAAACCTCCTCTGACCGCTGGCCTGAGGGAAAGGTCCTACGAGGTCCAGCCCCCATATGGCGAAGGGCCATGGTGCCATGATGCTTCTTAACCTCTGAGCCGGCTGGAGCTGGAGCGGGGCATATAGTTGGCACTTATGACACTTTCTCGCGAATTCGGCTGCATCCTGACCGAGGGTGGGCCAGAAGTACCCTTGCCTGACGATTCTTCCTTCCAGGGTCCGACTCCCCGAATGACTCCCACATTCACCGGAATGGACTTCCTCCAAAATTTTGTGCACCTCTCTTTCGGCTACGCAACGGGCCAACATCCCTGAGAGGGTCTTGCGGTACAACTGTCCCTCACGTAGGAGGTAGTATGCCGCCTTGTGCTTGAGCCCTCTTCGGTCCATTCCCTCCGGGTATTCTCCGGTGGA
The DNA here is from genome assembly GCA_039513925.1 of Platanthera zijinensis. NCBI lineage: Eukaryota > Viridiplantae > Streptophyta > Magnoliopsida > Asparagales > Orchidaceae > Platanthera > Platanthera zijinensis. The sequence continues at coordinate 11,205,183 of CM077079.1, read as the reverse complement.
CAAGAAGGTGACGAAGGGATCCATCCATGAGGGGTGCTGTTCTACTTCCATTAGTTCCCCCTCCTCGATGGAAGGTCGGAAGAGATCCGTAATGGTGCCCCCCATCCGGGGGCCGTGCTTTGCTAGCTGGTCGACTGGCTCGTTTTCCCCTCGCGGTACGTGCTTGATTGAGAAGGTCTGGAAGGTCCCAATGACTCCCCTTACCTTCATCAAATAGAGCTGCAGGGTGGGCTCCCTCGCCTCGAACTCCCCCTTGATCTGGGAAGCCACCACCATGGAGTCAGTGAGGACCTCCACGTCATGCACCCCCAAGTCTCTTGCCAGGCGCAGACTGCGATTACGGCTTCGTATTCGACTTGGTTATTGGTGATAGGAAAGTGCACTACCACAGTCTGCTCGATCTTTATCCCCTGGGGGCTTTCCAAGATGACCCCAACTCCCAAAGAATGCTTCCCCGAGGCACCGTCCACCCTGACTTTCCAGGGGAGAGGGCAAGTGAGTCTCTCCTCCGCCACCTCGACTACATACTCTGCCAGGAAGTCAGCCATAGCTTGGGCCTTGATTGAGAGGCGGGGGACGAAGGAGATGTCGAACTCGCTCAGCTCCACTGACCATTTGGCCAACCTACCTAAATGCTCTACCCCCTTGAAGATGTTGCGCAGGGGGTGGTCAGTCACTACTCGGATTGAGTGTGCCTGGAAATAAGGCCGAAGCCTCCGGGCTGAGATGATTAAGGGGAAGGCCAGTTTTTCCAGGATGGGGTACCGGAGCTCGGCCCTCTTCAATATCCGACTTACATAATAGACGGGGAGTTGCCTCTTCCCTTCTTCCCGAACCAAAACCGAACTCAAGGCTTCAGCCCCGACCCCTAGATATAGGGATAAGTCTTCCCCTTCCTTGGGCCCTTGGAGCAGGGGGGCCTGAGTCAGCTGTTTCTTTAAAGCCTGGAATGCCTCCTCGCACTCCGAGGTCCATTCAAACCTTCGACCCCCTCTCAAAGTTTTGAAAAATGAGGAGCACCTCTCCCTGGCCCGGGAGAGGAATCTACTCAACCCTGCCAACTTCCCTGTCAGTTGCTGTACTTCCTTGGTATTTTGCGGCGACCTTAGTTCCAGGATTGCCCTCATCTTATCTGGATTAGGCTCTACCCCAGCGGGGGTGAGAAGATGCCCTAGGAACTTTCCCCGGCTTGCCCCGAAGACACACTTCAAGGGGTTCAGCCTCATCTTAAACTTGCGGAGAGTGGCGAAGGTCTCTTCCAAGTCCTGGATGTGGGAGTCGACATCCAAGCTCTTGACCATGAGATCATCCACGTACACTTCGAGATTCCTCCCCTTCTGCTCTCGGAAGACCCTATCCATCATTTTTTGATAGGTAGCCCCTGCATTCTTTAGCCCGAAGGGCATCATTTTATAACAATAACATCCGTCTCCCGTGATGAACGAGACGTCTTTGACGTCAGGGGGGTGCATCCTGATTTGGTGATAACCTGAAAAAGCATCCAAAAAACTCATTACAGGGAAACCGACGGCTGAGTCAACCAGCGCGTCGATCCGAGGCAAAGGATAACAATCTTTCGGGCATGATTTATTAAGAAGAGAAAAGTCGATACACATCCTCCACCGGCCGTCTCCTTTTTTAACCATTACAACGTTGGAGACCCAGCCGGGGTATTGGATTTCAGATATGAAGCCAGCCTCAAGGAGCTTGGCGACTTCCTCTCTGATTGGCTCGGCGAGCTTGTCCGTGACGGATCTCTTTTTCTGCTGGATGGGGGGAGCCTCCGGGTCCAGGTTGAGGCGGTGGCAGGCCACGTCGGGGTCGATCCCTGGCATCTCTGCGGCGCTCCAGGCGAAGATGTCCACGTTCCTCTGGATGCACTCCAGCATCCTGCCTTGAGCTTCCGGGGTCAGGCCCCCGCTGACGCGGACCTTCTCCACCCTACCTCCAATGGTGAGGACCTCCATCTCCTCCACCTCTTCCGCTGCCTCCAGACGGGACTGCTCCTCCCATTCCTCGATACCTCCCCTTCTGGGGGCGAGGACCTCTTCCTCGGCCTCCTCGACGGCCATGGCCTCGGCCGACCCCTGAGTCTCTTCCGCGACCTCCTCCCGAGCGCGGCACTCCACCTCCATTTCTTTGTCAGCTTCCTGCTCCTCCTCCAACCTCCGCCCCATCTCCTCGGCCCCCTCCAACCAAGAGATGGAGTTTACCGCCGAGACGTAGCACTCCCTTGCCTCCTTAGGGTCTCCTCGAACCCGGATCTGAACCCCCCTCGACGTTGAGCTTTAGACACTGGTGGAAGGACGAGGGGACGCAGCGGAAGGCGCTGATGAGGGGTCTCCCGAAGATGGCGCTGTAACTGCTAGGGGCGTCCACGATAACAAACTTGCAGTTGCGTGACTGCCCCCCTAGAGTGACATGGAGTCCCACTCCTCCCTCGACCTCTTTCCTCTCCCCTGAAAAGCCGAACAGAGGCCCGTCCGAGGCTAACACCCTCCTGGCCTCTACCTTCATCGCATCGAACGCCTTCTTGAAGATGACGTTGACCGAACTCCCATTGTCCACAAGGATTCGGGAGACAGTGAAATCCTCGATGGCTGTCTGGATAACCAGCGCATCGCAGAAGGGGTCCTCGTGACCCGGCAAGTCCTCTCTGGAGAAGGTGATTTTCTCCTCCGGGGGAGGGGATTGGGATGTGGAGCCAACGCTCCTCCGGTACATAGTGTGGAGGCTTGACTTACGGGAGGCCTCGATCACGGCCCCCCCGTGGATCGCTCCGATCCTCCCCCGGGTGCCCACATCAACCCGGTCTTCGCACCGATCCCCCTCCTCCCGAGGCCGGATCTCCTCTATCCGAACTTCCTGATGGCCCTGTTGTTGCTGTTCCCTTCTCCCTCTCATCTCGAGTAACTCCGGGCACGTGGATGTGAGGTGCCCCTCTTCCTGATGAAAGTCACAATAGGGCAGGTCCACCCTGACCTCCCTCCTTCTCCTCGGCTGTCCTCTCCTCCTTCCCCTCATGGCAATTGCCATTGCCTCCTCCTGGTCGGGGAGAGGGGGTCTCTGACCCTGCCTACCCCCCTGGGGGTTGTACTGCCCTCGGCCACCCTGGCGGTTATCTCCTCCCTGATAACCCCTTCGTGGTGCCTAGTCTTGCCACTCGGGCCTCCATCCCAAATGGTGGGTCTGCTCCGGACGCACCCACCTGGGTTGCGGCTGCTGCTGCGTCTGCTCCCTTTGCCGAGGTTCAGCCCTCCTTTCCTCCTGAATTCGGCCACCCCTTGGCCTTTCCTCTTCCACGGCCCACTTGGCCAACCTTCAAGCAAACTCTGGATGTGCTGCCTCCATTTCGGCCTCCCTGGCCGCCCTCTCTAGGAGTGCCTCAAAAGACACTGGAGGTGACCTCTTCAGTTCCATTGCGAAGAACCCGGACTGGAGACCCAGGGTGAAGGCTACCATCATGGTGTGCCCTGGCATCTCCTGAACTTGGGACAGTTCCTCTTGGAACCTGTCCAGATAGCTTCCCAGGGTCTCTCCCACCCTCTGCTTGATGCGGAACAAAGACTCTGCCTCCCTCTTCCTCTTCTTAGAAGTGGTGAATCTCAGCATGAAACCCCGTCGCAGATCCTCAAAGCAGTAGATGGACCCGGTCGGGAGTTGGTGGAACCACTCTCTCGCCTTTTCTCTGAGGGTGATGGCGAAGAGTCGGCACTTGAAGCCGTCTGACATCTGTCGAATGGAGACCATGTCCTCGAACCACTGGAGGTGGTGGACCGGGTCTCCTCTCCCGGAGTAGTAAGTCATCTCCGGCTCGCGAAACCCCTCGGGAACTGGGGCTGAAGAAACGAACTCGCTGAAGGGGCTCCCCCCCTCAGCCGGGCGAGTCGGGAACTCCCTCCCTGCAGTCTCGCCGAAGTGGTACTCGGCGGCCGAGCCGGGGAACAGAACTCGCCCCTGGAACTCGCGCTCGCCCCTCTCGGCGGGTTCTTTCCCTGGTCGCCTGAGCGGCGCGTCGTCGCCGAGTGCGGGAGCGGCGACCACCGGGACTGCCGGCGTCGCACTCTCAGCTCGCATGCCGAGGGCGGTCCTGACGAGCCCGAGGATCTCCTCCCTAAGCTCCGCCGGCACACTCGCTGCTGGGGGTGGGGGAGGGGGTGGCGAGTTGCCCCTGCCTGATCCTTGTCCTTCTTCTCCAGTCATCGAGCCTGCAGAAGGTTTTCTCTGCTGACCACTGTCCACGCTCACCGCACCAAAATGTTGAAACCGGAAAACCGGTCTCTTGTGGAGTTCGACCCTTGGGGAAGGGGTGGCCGCGCACCTACTTCACTCCTACAAGTAAATGACAAAGAAAAGAAAAGAAACAAGGACTAGACCAAGGGCCCGGCGGGGAGGTCCCACCACACACCCGGAAGATCTTAGAGCGCTTCCCCTCCTTAGCCAAATGCCGGGCTAAGGTACCTCAGAAAGCGCTAGTAGGCCGGAGAATTAGTAAGCGTGTCTTCTGAGGTACCCCTTGGGTCCTATTTATAGGAAAAGATGGCCTGCCAATATACAACCTTCACTGTTTTCGAGGACCTCAGGCAAACCAAAAGGGGCCACATAGTAAAAGTATGCCATGGCCAAGATGCGAGCTGGACCTGAGGGGGCACTCGCCCGGCAGGAGGCCTGACTCGCCTCGCCTTGGGCCTAGGCGGGCAGGTACTCGGCAGACTTGTGCTCGATTACCGCTGAGCTCGGCTTGACTATTGCCGAGCTCGGGCTCGGCACGACGATCGCTGAGCTCCAACAGAAACCGAACTCGGCACGGGGATCGTCGGGCTTGGCTCGACTATCGTCGAGCCCTGTTCCTGCACCCGAGCTCGGTCTCGGCATGCCGGGCTTCGTTCGGCCATCGCCGAGCTCAGCTCGACTATTGCCGAGCTCGGGCTCGGCATGCTGGGTCCAAATTGGTCTGAGCCGGCCGGTTCAACTCCTGTCGACCACTCGCGGGATACGGGGTTGTACAGCCATCTTATGACTGCACCCCATGCGGGCAGCCGGGGAATTCGGTCCCCCTCCAAGGGTCTACCACCCCCATAGCCGCCCAGCGCACGGGAGGTCTGGGGATTCGGCCAACCTGCAAGGGCAACCCCCCGCCTCGGTCGCCCCCTGACTCGGTCGCCCCCCATGCGGGCAACAATGGGATTAAGCCGACCTTCATGGGTTGGCCTCCCCCTTAGGCCTCCCCCCACGCAGGAGGCCGGAGGATTCGGCTTGCCTCCAAGGGCCGACCGCCCCTTTGGCCACCCGGTGTATGGGCGATCGAGGGCTAGGCCATCTTCCAAGGGTCTGTCGCCCCTTTCGGGCGCCCGGCGTGGGGCGATTCGGGCGGTCGCGGCCTTGGCCGCCAGCCGCATCTAACCGCCGGGCGGCCCGCTTCACCGGGCAGGGCTCTATTTGTCCGTTTGATAGTTACAGGGTAAAATTACCGGACCGCCTTTTCAAAAATCTATAAATAGCCATATTCTTCTCTTCATTTGGACTGTTTTTTGGACTTCGGACTTTCACTCTCTCCTTTCTCGTTCTCTCTCTCTCTCATTTCTCCTTCTCTCTCTCTGCAGGATCTCCATCGAAGTCCGACTTGATCGTCGAAGCCACCCTCGAATTGCGTCAAGCACTAGGAGGGTCGCATGAACTCTAACGATGGCCCACTGCCTTCGTCCGACAGCATGAAGTCAAAGCGAACCGTGGGCCTTCTCGTCAGCAGCAAATCAAGCCCGCCAACTCGCTCAAGTTCGCACGCTCCCCGTGGCACGGAGAAGCAAAACCGTTGGCAGAAGCGCGGAGCCCTGTCGCACTCCGGGCCTCCTCCCTCTCTCATCTTAAATTGTAACGAGGAGCATCCTGTCGCCCTCGCCTTCTTCCAGAAGCCTTATACAAAAACTCTATCCAGTAAAAAATTAAGTCTCATTACATGTCTAAAAAAAATAAGAAAAATACAAATTCAACATAACTAGCCAATCACTCATCTAAAAAGTAGTAAGAATTCATTAATAGAAGGCTCTAATTAATTTGAGCACAATACATGCAGTGGAGCAGAAATACAAATATACTCTTCAGGGTTGTTGTCAGACAAATGCTTATTCACAGTACTCTCTTTTGGGATTATGGCTCTGTTTGAGGGGACTTATTTTTATCGGTCAAACGGTTACGATCGCATGAACCGAACCTTAATTAAGATTCCCAAACGAAGCCTATATAACACTCCATAGCTTAAATATTCTCTGCCCATAAAATAAAAATAAAACATTCTTCACCCAGTTTTATTAGAAGGCAATGTGGTCGGTGCAGTCTTGCCATTCTCGCTTATAACCACCACGTCGGTGAGCCCAACCTCTCCCTTCGCTTTTCGTTCTGCAATTTGCCTCTTGGTCGACTTGTAGTATACTGCAAATAACACTAATTGGGCCATGGAAAAAACCAGACCGAGGCAATTGGGAATCTACACCATACAAAATAAAAATGATTATGGCAATTTAATTAGAAAAGTAACTCATAAAATTGTTAATAAAATTGTACTTAAATACATGTTAATATTTTGGTTCTAGCAAATTACTACTATATAGTCATATACTGTTAAAGGGGTTATTAAAAATTTAGGACAAGTTATCCTAGTTCCGCCCGATTAGCCTTTGTAATGTGATTTATCGCATTGCGGCGAAGTGTGTATCACTTTGCCTTAGGCCTAATATGGATAGCATAATCTCTCCCTGCGTTCATATCGGGCCGGCTAATCACAGACAACATTCTGATTGTGTTCGAGATTAATCATTACCTCTGGGTGCCTCGGACGTCGGAGAGTGCCATGGGTATCAAGCTGGATATGGCTAAGGCTTATGAAAGAGTGGAGTGGGCTTTCCTTCCTAGGGCACTTGGGCGATTGGGGTTTAGCGGGGATGGGTTTTTGGTGCTTGTCTGCATTTAGCTTGGCACTCCTGGCAAAGCAGGCTTGGAGATTTATTCACCGACCGGATTCATTGGTTAGTTCTGTTTATCGTGCCCATTACTTCCTGACGGGGGATTTCTGTGGCGCCAGTCTGGGGGCCCGACCGTCTCTATGAACGTTGGGCTAGTATATTTGCTTCTCAAGAGGTGTTGGTGGGTGGTTCTGGGCTTGTTGTTGGGTCTGGGTATAATATTTGAATCTGGACGGACAGGTGGTTGTCATGCCCTTGACCTTTTTGGTGTTGACGGCTAGGCCGACTGCTCCCTGTCCGAAGCATGTTGGTAAACTTAAGTTCCCTGATGGCCAAGGCTGGGGCCATGAGTTGGTGAGGTCTTTTCTCTACGATGGATGCTGCGATGATCCTCTCTTTGTTGGTGGGGCGTGCTCCGGCTTTTGACCGGCGGGTTTGGCATTATTCTTGCAATGGAGTGTTTTTAGTTAGGAGTGCTTATCACTTGCTTCATTAGTCGGGTGGGGCGTCGTCATCCGTTGGTTTGCCTAATTAGAAATTTATTTGGAGGTCGAATTTTCCACCAAGGGTGAGGAATTTTTTATGGAGACTTGCTGGTGACATTCTTCCCACTGGCGTTAATCTTCGACGACGCTGACACTTGATGGAAACATATCACACTATGACAGGTTACGTTTCACAATTTAATGAATCCTTCACTTATTTGATGGAATGGTTTAGAGATTATCTATGGTTAAACTTTTCACAACTTATCAATGGATATAATCCTTTTGGTATGAATAGTTTGTTAGTTTTTTGGTTTGGACCCTATATTGGGAAAAGAAAAAAACGCAAGTTTTTTTGGTTTGACTCTCATGACCAAATGGAAAAGAACTTATTTAATTTCATGTTGGAATCACCACCCGTGAGGAATAAATAGAAAGCCAGCCCGTGGAAATCTAGAACCGCCTGTAGCATTGGGAGAGCCGCCCGCCTGTGAGAAAAAAAGGCCGGCCTGTAGCGATTGTGGAGGAGCCGCCTGAAGAATTGGAGTCTGCCGCGTCACTCTCGTCCTTCTCTCTCTCTCGCTCGTGCACTCGGGGAAGCCGCTGGCCTTGGGTGTTGACGCCGGTCTTGGAGGAGGTAGCCGGGGGCGTTGAGAGAGGGAGTTGCCACCGGGCGTGTTAGAGTTTGTCGCCGGCGTTGCAGTGAACGTTCTTTGGAGGGAGAGGCGTGGTGTCGACGGCGTGCGTTGGTGCAGTTAGCCTCGGCGATGATTTCTCTCCGGTGGTGGCGTTGTTATCCAGTGGCGGCATTGTTCTCCAGTGGTGGTGCGGTTGAACGTCGGACTTTGACGTTGAAGGTTCGATGAACCTTGTGCGTCCGCAAGGCAGATTGTCGTCCAGATCTCAGATTCTCTCTGTCGATCGTACGTGTCCGATGCACCCTCGCTGTATTCACTGGACGGTCATTTTTCTCCTATTTCTATTGTATTTGAATTTATATTTTCATTTATAAATTCTGTGGCTATTTTGTGTTCTTGTTTACCCGCATTAATTTATAGTTGTGCATGTGTGTGTACCTGATTTTACAACAAGTGATATCAGAGGGAGGTTCTGAGTAGGTGACTGATTGGACGTTCCGGTTTTAGGTTTGGGTCAACGGTAGATGACGACATCGGTCCGCTCCCTATCTTCCCAGATCTGATCCGTGAATTAATCAGATCATCTAGAGGTACTGCAGGCAGCTATGACAGCGAAGAACACGGTGTTGGCCAGATATTCGGTGGAGAAATTTGACGGTAGCGGGAACATTCTCCTATGGCAGATTCGGGTCAAGGATATGTTGGTTGAGCAGGGGTTGATCCAAGTGTTGCGGGGGCGTGATACTTTGCCCGCTCCGGTGAAGGATTCTGAGTGGACGGAGATGGATGAGCGCGCCACTAGCGCTATCAGGATGTGCGTCGACGACAAGATGCTGTTCAACATCGGTATTGAAGAGTAAGCTGTCACGCTATGGGAGAAGCTGGAGGGACTCTACATGAGTAAGTCGTTGACCACGAGGCTGTTATTAAAGCAGAGATTGTACGGCCTGAAAATGCAGGAGGGTGGTAACCTGCAGGAACACTTCAACGTGTTCAATGGAATTCTAAGCCAAATGCATGTGGTTGGTGTGAAGGTGGAGGAAGACGACAAGGCATTATTGCTTCTTACCTCGCTCCTGTTGTCGTATAAGCACATGCAGACCACCCTGCTGTATGAGAAGGATACAGTAGACGTGGAGCAGATCACGTCTGCGTTACTGTCAAGTCAGATGTTGTCAGACCCCGCTCCTGAGGGTGAGCATGCTTTGGTAGTAGGAGGACGACGAGGGAGGCAGTTCGATAAGGGATCTGGAAGTGCACGGGTCAGATCCGCATCGAGGAAGGCAGTGGCATGCTACCATTGCAGGCAGAGTGGCCATATCAGGAGAAATTGTCCGCAACGTGCATAGTTTTCTGGGGACATCCAGGGTGCGGGCAAGACGGCGGTAGCTACGGCAGATGATAGTGATGTATCTCTCCTCATCACTGAGAGTCCATGTGACTCGGATAGCTGAATATTGGATTGTGGTTCTTTGCAGCACATTTGCTCAGATCCTGGGATGTTCAGTTCACTGGAGGTGACGACTGGGTCGGTATTTTTGAGTGACGGCTCTGCATGTGAGGTCACGGGGACAGGGACGGTGGACATCAGGATGCATGATGGAGTAGTGAGTAGGCTTGAGCGGGTACACTTGGTACCTAAGCTGCGCAAGAATTTGATATCGCTGGGCAGACTAGACTCTAGGGGATGCAGTTTTGCGGTGAGAGGTGGAGTTCTGACGGTGACGCGAGGACGCATCGTGCTCATGCGAGCTATGCAGTGAGGTAGTTTGTACTGGCTGATGGGGACCACGATGCGAGGTGGTGTGCCCATGATTTCTGCGGCTGACAGAGTTGATGGTAGAGATGGTGCAGGGGATCGCCCTTCTGGTAGTCTAACTAGGCGAGTCAGATTCAGCGATCCAGTTGCGTCGACTTTCAGAGGTTGAGCCTGAGCAGGGATGAGTCGACTGGAGCAGGTCGGCTGATGCATCAGGTTCTTGAGGTGGTGCTTCGTGCAGACTGGTGCTTCGTGCAGATCGTGCTACGTGCAGTGTTGTTTCGCGCGGTTGATGTCTAGTGCAGTTGGTGTTATGGGCAGATAGTGCATTGTGCAGGTGGTGGCTCTAGATCCCAAACCAAGGTGATGGATTGTTAGTTTTTTGGTTTGGACCCTATATTGGGAAAAGAAAAAAAGGCAAGTTTTTTTGGTTTGATTCCCATGACCAAATGGGAAAGAACTTATTTAATTTCCTGTTGGAATCACCACCCGTGAGGAATAAATAGAAAGCCATCCCTTGGAAAATCTAGAACCGCCTGTAGCATTGGGAGAGTCGCCCGCCTGTGAGAAAAAAAAGGCCGTCCTGTAGCGGTTGTGGAGGAGCCGCCTGAAGCATTGGAGTTTGCCGCGTCACTCTCGTCCTTCTCTCTCTCTCTCACTCGTGCACTCGGAGAGGCCGTTGGCCTTGGGTGTTGATGCAGGTCTTGGAGGAGGTAGTCGTCAGCGTTGAGAGAGGGAGGTGTCGTCGGGCGTGTTAGAGTTTGTCGCCGGCGTTGCAGTGAACGTTCTTTGGAGGGAGAGGCGTGGTGTCGACGGCGTGCATTGGTGCAATTAGCCTCGACGATGATTTCTCTCTGGTGGTAGCGTTGTTCTCTAGTGGCGGCGTTGTTCTCCGGTGGTGGTGCGATTGAACGTCGGACTTCGGCGGTGAAGGTTCGGTGAATCTTGTGCATCTGCAAGGCGGATTGCGGTCCATATCTCAGATTATCGCCGCGGATCGTATGTGTCCGGTGCACCCACGGCGTATTTACTGGACGGTCATTTTTCTCCTATTTCTATTGTATTTGAATTTATATTTTCATTTATAAATTCTGTGAATATTTTGAGTTCTTGTTTACCCGCATTAATTTATAGTTGTGCGTGTGTGTGTACCCGATTCTACAACATAGTTTATTGATATGGGCGTGAATGTTCTTATTTGGTCATCTTGTTTGGGCTACTGGATTTATGTTCTTAATTTCCGGGCGTGGCTATTGGCAGGAATTGATTGAAACTTTAGCGTGGGCTCATGAACGGACACCTTTGGCTAACTTGATTCAATGGAAAGATAAGCCAATGGCTCTTTCCATTGTGCAAGCAAGATTGGTTGGATTAGCTCACTTTTCCGTATGTTATATATTCACTTACACGGCTTTCTTGATTGCCTCCACATCATAAAAATTTGGTTACATTAGTGAATTATTATTTTTATAGGGTACAAAAATAAATATCATTTATTTCGATGAAGAGGAGGTATCTACCTTCTTCTATTTTTCCTTCTAGGATCTAAACTGAATCATTATAGGAACTGAACATTATGAAAAAGGCAGTGTTGGCTTGTCCTTTTTGTGATCACCCGGATGAGGATATGCGACACGCCCATTTTTACTGTCTGAATGTGCCGCCTACTTTGCACCCTATTGGAATCTTGTGTATTAAATCCTATTGGAGGGTCGGGTCCCCAGAGTTATGGATTCGGGAGGCATTCCGAGTGCTCTCGAGCGACTCCTTGACATTGTTTTCTACGTTGTATTGTGTTGGTACCCTAGATGTGATTTGGCTTATGTAATCCCTTTCCAGCCCCTCTTGATCCATATAAAGATATATGATCATGTTTAGACTTTGCTTAGTCTCCCTAGGGCAGTATATGACTGACCTAGAGTTTAGGCTAGTAGTTTTAGAATGTGTTTTGGTTAAGGCTTTTTTCCGTTCGACTATCGTCGAACGAGGCCTCGCGATCGTCGATCATTGATCGACGATAGCAGGGCTATTGAATCGTTGAAGTCAAGACAATTATCGTCGACCGTTGGTCGACGATCTCAGAGCAAGCTTACTATGCTCTGAAGGTTGGTCGACGATCTGTCATCAACAGATCGACGATCGTGTTCTTGCTTCACGATTTCTGTCTCGACAGATATTTGCCTTTGCTGGTCGACTATCTGTTAGCTGGTCGACGATCTATTAGCTGGTCGACGATTTCTGGTCGACGTTATCTGTCTCGACAGATCTTTTGCTTTGGTCGACGATAGTTTGAGCTGGTCGACGATTTCCGTTCGACGATTTCTGTTTCGACAGACTTCTGTTTCGACAGACTTCTGTTTTTAGTCGACGATCTGTTTGCAGGTCGACGATCTTCGAACCCCTGTTCGACGATTTCTGTCTGCTTTTATCTATTTGTATTTATTCTATTCCTTGGTTTATTTCCAAGTGTTTTAGTTGGTGGTTAGATTGATTCTCTGATATTATTGTTGCTAAATTTATGGTTTAAATTCAAATAATTTGATTACAAATTCTGTCAAGCATAAATCACGGGATTCAGTATTCTTGATAAAGCATTCTGTCCTATTATACAAATTGCGTTGACTTTATCTTTCCAGCCTGTTTTCTAGCCGTTGGTACTATGTACTATTTCCAAGAATGGTACGTATTTATGCTGAGATATTTTTCCCGCTTATTTTATTCCTTATTGGGACTGACAGAAAGTTAATAGGCCATTCTATTCCTATTGCTATATTCTATTTTGAGATAGTCTGTTGCAGGGCTCGAGAATTCAAATCAATAGAGCCGTTCCAAAGGAAAAACGTGAAGACATATTTAAGAGAGTTTCTTCTCTCAGCAAAAGAGAAGTTACAGACACAGAGAAATATTATTCATTCGCTCAAGCATCATCAGAGCAGCTCTTCACAATCTCACAACAAGAAGAAGAAAAGTTTTCCTGAAGCAAAAGCCCAGAGCATTCATCTTTCATTCTCAAGTCTCCTGAGCATCTGCTTAGAGTTTTCAAGACTTCAGAAAGAGCTCCAGTTCTGCTTCAAGTGCTCCAGAATCTGGAAAACTGATAAAAATCAGTCTACAGATTTCTGAGAATTTAGTTTCAGTTTATCTGAAACTCCTTCATCCTGAAGCAAAGGCTTTCCCTGAACTTCCACTGAGCCAGGGGGAGACTTTGATTCTTTAGAGAATCCACAAATCTTCTCTAATCTGTATTTAAAACAGAGAAGATAATCTAACCCTCTCAACCCCTTTTGTAAAAGAGTTTGTTCACACCTCTTCAAAAGTGAACATTGGTGACAGGGCACCTTATCAACAACCTGTGGTTGAGCATCCTTATCAAAAGCTCAAAGGGTCTGTTTGATCTACCTGAATCAGATCATTGGTGGCAGGGCACCTTAGCAAAAACCTGTAGTGGATTCCTACCAGGGTGGTAGAAGAGTGGATGTACCTATTTAAAGGGAACCACTATATATCCTGTGTCTCTCTGGTTCTTGCTGATTTGTTTATTCTGTGGCTGTGTTAGAACTACCTAGGGTTGCTAGTTGCTGTGATAGGCTTGTAGTTAACTGAAATTTCAGTCAACTTCTTCACTTGTGCACTTCACTGTGTTAGGCTCTTAGGGTTCAAGTATCAGATTTTTTATTCCGCAAATAAACTCCAAGGGAGCTGACTAAGTGTTCATAAAATTTTGAATACTCTATTCACCCCCCCTCTAGAGTAATTTACAACTTATCCCCTCACTTTCAATTGGTATCAGAGGGAGGTTAGCTGTTCATACAGGCTAACACCTGAGTTAAAAGATCCAGTGATAAGTTGTTTCCTGATACCATTCACAAACACTTTCACACATGGCCCAGTCTAAGGATTATTCAAGCACCAGACCTCCTGTATGCAACTTGTCCAAGTTTGGCATATGGAAGGCCAGGATAAGACTTTATATGAATTCTATTGATGAAGACATCTTTGCTTCTATTTTGACAGGACCACCTGCTAGGCCTGCTGCTGCTACTGTCACATCTGCTGATCTCAGTGCTGTACCACCTCCTGACTACAATGAAAGCTACAAGAAGGCAAAGGCAGCTGATGCTAAAGCAATGAATATCCTAGCTCAGACAATGTCTGATGAGATATTCCAGAAGCTGGCTGAATGCACCTCAGCCAAAGCTATGTGGGATTCCCTCAACCACATAGTTGCTGGCTCAGCTGATGAGAGGAAGGACAGGAGATCCAATCTCACCTCTCAGTATGAAAATTTCAAGAAGGATGATGCTGAAGACATTGACACAATGTACACAAGACTCAGTTCAATAATAAGTGAACTGAGGTCTTTGGACAAGGAGATAACTTTGACAGAAGTCAATGACAAGATCCTGATGTGCCTTCCCATCTCATGGGACTCAAGGATATGGCCCATCAAGGATGGAAGAAACACTGTGGAACTCTCCACAGAAGCTCTGTTGGGAAAGCTCAGGTCATATGAGCAAACCTTAAAGAGTAGAGCTGCTGTAACTGAAGTGAAGACTCCTACTCCTACAAAGAAAGAGCACTCTCTAGCTCTTAAGGCTGCTGAGACTTCTGAAGGAAGTCAATCAAATGAGGAGTTACTGGCACTCATTGCCAAGAGATTCTTCAACATGGGAAGAAGAGACCTCAGAAAGAAGTTCTCCAAGCATGAGGACAAACCAAGGTATGACAAGACTCCATCTAAAGAAATCATTTGTTATGTTTGCAGCAAGCCTGGACACATTGCCCCAGATTGTCCAGAGAAGAAGTACAAGGAAAAGAAACATGAGAAAGAGTACAGGAAGCACCACTCCAAGTCCTCATCACACAAATACAAGAAGAAGGACAAGGGATTTGTGGCTGCTACCTGGAGTGAAACAGAAGAGGATACCTGCTCCTCTAGCTCCAGTGATTCTGAAGAAGAAGAAGAGAAGAAAGCCAAAGAGGTCTGCCTCATGGCCTTTGATGCCTGCAGCTCTCTGTCAGCTGCAGAGAATTCTGAAGAAGAAGGAGACAATGAAGAAGATTCCTTTATGGAGGACCAGGTAATCGACTCATTTGATTTCTCATCTCCTGAGTTCAAACTAAAATTTAAAACTCTATGTTTAGACTTACTATTATCTGAAAAAGAAATTAAGTCACTTAGATTAAAAATAATGGAACTAGATATGGAAGGCACTGAAATAATCAGATTAGAAAAGGAATTAGAAAGCTCAAAAGAAGAAGTAACATTCCTAAAATTAGAACTAGCTAAATCTAAGAGGTTAGAAGAACAATTAAATGGCAGAAGCCTTAAATTATCTGAAATAACCTGTATAGCAAACACTAGGGTTGGTAATGATAAACTAGGCTTAGGTGCTACACCTAGTGAACCCATCCTCCTCACAAAGGAGAGATTTAGCACTCCAGTAAAATTTGTTTCTGAATCAGGAATAAAGAATACTGAGGAAATTGAAAAATGCAAGAAAATTCAGAATAAGATTAAGAAAGAGAATAGGAAGAAAAAATTTCTAGCTTTACAAAAATCGTCGAACATTAATCGACGATCGTCAAACCAATCGTCGAATGACTATCGACGATCGCTGAACACCTACACTGAGTATAATAGCTTTGGTGCAGGAGGTCGACGATCTCATCTTGAGTCGTCGACCAGTGATCGACGATCGTGGAATCCAGAACATCGTTCTACCATAAATGATCGACGATATGGCTTGCGATCGTCGACCATTGATCGACGATCTGGACTTAAGCTGGAAAATAAAAATCAAACTTCCAGAACTTCAAATCCTAATCACCACCCCAGGTTGTTTAATCCTTCAACTGAATGGATTATCCCACCTAGGAGATCACACCCTTTAGGATATAAATCTAAGCCTGCAAAATCTTTTATATCTAGTTTTTCTTTTGTGAAGAATACTGGACCCAAGGTAACCTGGGTCCACAATGTATAACTGTTCTTTCTGCAGGTGAAGACCTATCCAGTCATACATGACAAATGGTATCTGGATAGTGGATGCTCAAAGCATATGACAGGAAAGAAGAAGAACCTGTCAGGTTTCAAAGCCAAGCTGGGACCAAAAGTTGTATTTGGGGATTCCAGCTGTGGACAGACTGAAGGGTATGGCAGCTTCACCATAGGAGCTGTAACCTTCAAGAAAGTAGCTTATGTCTCAGGACTAAAGCACAACCTAATCTCTGCAAGTCAATTATGTGATGCTGGATACAAGGTATGGTTCACTGACACTGCCTGCAATATTTCTTTGAATAATACTGTTGTGTTAGTAGGTATTAGAATTGGAAATGTTTATGTTGTAGACTTTAACTCATCCAAATCTGAAATATGCTTATTTAATGAAGTAACCAGTAATAATACCCTTTGGCATAAGAGACTTAGTCATGTAAACTTGAAAAACATTTCTAGGTTGGCTAAATACAATCTTGTAAGAGGATTACCTTCTTGCCCCTACAAGAAGGAAGGCCTTTGCAAAGCTTGTCAACTAGGAAAGCAAACAAGAAATAGCTTTAAATCAGTTAATAAAAGTGATTCTCCCAGGATTCTGTACTTGCTACATTTGGACTTATTTGGTCCTATTGCTGTGCAGAGTCTTGGAGGGAAGTCTTACACTCTAGTAATTGTAGATGACTTCTCCAGGTTCACTTGGGTATTCTTCTTGAGAACTAAGGCTGATAACTTCAAGGTTCTTACAGATTTTCTAAAGTGTATACAGAGTGAGTATTCTACTCAGATTGCCTTGATCAGAAGTGATCATGGTACTGAGTTTGAGTCTCTTCTTATGCAAGAATTCTGTGAGAAGGAAGGCATCAAACATAGCTTCTCTGCTCCTAGAACTCCTCAACAAAATGGGGTAGTTGAAAGGAAAAACAGAACCCTAATTGAAGCTGCAAGTACATTGTTGGCAGATGCTAACATGCCTCTGTCCTTTTGGGCTGAAGCAGTTAGCACAGCTAACTATGTATTGAACAGAAGTCTGATACATAAACTTAAGGGTAAGACTCCCTATGAATTACTTAAGCAAGTGAAACCTAAAATAGACTATTTTAGAGTATTTGGCTGTGTTGCTTTTGCTCATAACAATAACAAAGAATACCATAGAAAATTTGAGGCAAAAGCTTCAATGGGAGTTTTTCTAGGATACTCTCAAGTGAGCAAAGCCTATAGGGTCCTTAATAAATCCTCTCTTAAGATAGAAGAGTCTGCACATGTCTCTTTTGATGAGACAGTCATGTATTATAAGGAGAAGGATTCTTCTTCTAATAGTACAGTGCAAGTCCTAGGAGTAAGTAAGGATTTGGAAGGTTTGAGACTCACACAGGAGAATCATCCCCAACAAACTCCTCAGGTTGCTTCCTCAGATTCTGAATCTGATGTAGAACTTCTTGAAGTTAAAGCACCTGCTCCAACAGTTGATCAAATTCCACATGAGGAATTAAATCTTGAAACTGTTGAAGATCAGATCATTGTTGAACCTACTAATCTTGTCACACTTAAAGATCACCCTGTATCTCAAGTGATTGGAGACATTTCAGCAGGAGTCCAGACAAGACATCAACTCAACAAAAATGTGATGTTTGCTTGTTTCCTTTCTCAGGTTGAGCCCCTAACCATTAAAGATGCTGAGCTTGATCCCCACTGGATTATAGCAATGCAAGAGGAGCTTAACCAGTTTGAAAGATGTAAAGTTTGGACCTTGGTTCCAAGACCAAGAGGCCAACGGATCATAGGCACCAAGTGGGTGTTTAGAAACAAGCTTGATGCCCAAGGCATAGTAGTTAGAAATAAGGCTAGGCTAGTAGCTCAAGGCTATAGACAGGAGGAAGGCATAGATTATGATCAGACTTTTGCCCCTGTAGCTAGACTAGAAGCCATTAGGATTTTCCTAGCCTATGCTGCCTATAAGAGATTTAAAGTCTTCCAAATGGATGTGAAGAGTGCCTTCCTCAATGGAGATTTAAAGGAAGAAGTGTTTGTTGAACAACCACCAGGGTTTGTTTCATCAACCTTACCCAGTCATGTGTTCAAACTCCAAAAGGCTCTATATGGACTTAAGCAAGCTCCTAGAGCTTGGTATGAGACCTTAGCAAATTTCCTTCTAGAACACAAGTTTGTGAGAGGTGTAGTAGATAGAACCCTGTTCATTAGACATCATAAGGACTCACAACTGTTAGTTCAAATCTATGTAGATGACATTATATTTGGCTCTACTGATCCTAAACTATGCAAGAGGTTCTCTGAACTAATGCACTCTAAGTTTGAGATGAGCAGCATGGGTGAGTTATCCTATTTCCTTGGTCTCCAAGTGAAACAGAGTGTTGATGGCATTTTCATTTCTCAATCAAAATATGCCAGAGAGCTGGTTAAAAGATTTGGAATGTCTGATGCTTCATCAATGAGCACACCTATGGCCTCAAATGCAGTTATTGATTCTGATGTTAATGGCAAGTCTGTTGATCAAAAGAATTATAGAGCCATTGTTGGTTCCCTGCTGTATTTGACTGCAAGTAGGCCTGACATAATGTTTGCTACATGCCTATGTGCTAGGTTTCAGGTCAACCCAAAGGAATCTCACTTAACTCTTCTCAAGAGAATCTTGAGATACCTTAAGGGATGCCCTAACTTAGGACTGTGGTACCCAGCTGAGTCAGGATTTGAATTAATTGGATATTCAGATGCTGATTATGCTGGTTGTAGAGTTGACAGGAAAAGCACCTCAGGGACTTGTCAGTTCCTGGGAGAGAGACTTGTCTCTTGGTTTTGTAAGAAACAGGCATCTGTGTCTACTTCAACTGCTGAGGCTGAATATATAGCAGCAGCTAGTTGTTGTTCACAGATCCTGTGGATTCAAAATCAGCTAGTGGATTATGGGTACACACACTCAAACACAAAAATTCTGTGTGACAGTACCAGTGCAATATCAATTGCTCAAAATCCTGTGCACCATTCCAGGACCAAGCACATTGAGATTAGACATCATTTTCTGAGAGATAATGTGGAAAAGAACAAGATAGTAATGGAATTTATATCCACAGACCTGCAGAGAGGAGATATTTTCACTAAGCCCCTTGATGAACAAAAGCATTTGTTCTTCCTGAACCAGCTTGGCATGATTAATGGTTCAGAGTAGTGAAAATTTGGTTAGTTTTGTTTTCTGTCTAAAATCGTCGAATGACTGCTCGACGATCTTCGACCAGGTCAGAACTATCGTCGACCAACCGTCGACGACAGCTCGCTCTGTAGTAAGGCAGAAATCGTCGACCAACTGGTCTACGATCTCTCCTTAGGTATCTATCGTCGACCAATGGTCGACGACAGATTTTCTGTGTTGTATGGAGAATCGTCGACCAAACATTTATTGATCGACGATCGTGGTAATTGCTTGTAGTCGGTCGATATTTAACGATTAGTCAAACATTGACTATCGTCGATCTTTATTCGACGACCGATTTTATTCCGGGTTCGACGATCGCAGATTTGTTTCTAATAGTCGATTTAGGTCTGAAGATCGTCGTCCTTCCGCTCCGTCTTTTCATATTCCTTCTTCTGGCTTAGAATTCGCTCTCGAACTCTAATCCCGCGCGATTCTCTTCTCCCTTGTTTTGCTTCTCGATTCGTCATCTTCTCTCAAATCCTATGGCGATTCCTTCTGCTGTTCTCTTTGGGATGAAGTTCGACACTGGCTTCTGTGTCGACTTCGATTCTTTCAGCCGATGCGATCAACCAATCCAAGATATCCTGCAGCTGTGTGAAGAGCAAGGCCTCAAGAGATTCATGTCATCCGCACCTAAGATTAACATACCAGAAATTCGTGAATGGGTATACACTTCGTCCTCCAGCGACGACGCCATGACAGGAAAGATAAATGGCGAGGAGGTCACTCTGACTCCTGAAGTATTGACTGAGCTGTTTGGACTGCCAACAGGAACTGAGGAATATGAGCAAAGCACAGAGGAATATGGCCGCATGCTCACTGTGATGGGCCATGCCGAAGGGATTCCGGCTAAGCTGCTGAAGATAAACTTGTCTCCAGAATACAAGTTTCTGGCCGACCTGGTGGGCAAGGTCGTTTTGGGAAAACATTCTACTCATGACAACATTAACAGGCAACAGTTTGCCCTGATGTCAGCTTTGGTGAATAAGGCACAGATTGCCTGGGGAAAAGTTCTGTTTGAACTAATAAGGAGAAAGAACAATCAGAAAGAAGTAAATCTTGCCAGGGTATTGGGTGTGTTTCTATATGTGAAAGCACCCCTGCTGCTTGTTTCTGCACCCTCCGCAGTCAACGCCAGCAAGAGGTTGGACCCTTCTCTATTCAAGAAATCCCAGAGGATTATCAAGAAGTCAGCCAGGGTTGATCCTAACCCTCCTTCAGACACAAGGGCTGATTCGGCCGCTCTCCCGCTTACTGGGGAAGGCTCAGTAATCCCTCCATCCTCTCTCTCTATCCCTGCATCCTCTTCTCCTGCATTACTTTCCTCTACAACACCTACAGTGCCATCACAACATGCATCCTTCATTCCACCTGCATCTCCACACCAGTCACCAACACCACAACATCTGGCAGCTTCAGCCAGTGTTGACATGGTGACTGCTACCATCCTCACAAACCTTTCTCAACATGAATCCCACACTCATGTTGATGACCACCTATCTCCACATGACTCATTTGATCATGTGGCAGATCATCCTGCTTCCATTCCATCCACCTCTACATCATCAGCATTTCAGATATCCCCTGAAATGCTTGCACACCTTGTTGAGCTCATTACTCCCTCCATCCAAAAAATGATTGAGGCTGCCAATGCCCCTCTCATTGCATCCATCAATTCTCTCACTGATGCCATCAAATCCATCTCATCTTCTGCTGAGCCCCCTTCTGTAAGATGCATGACTCCAGTCCCCACTGAAGTCATGCAGGGGGAGATGTCTGTTGAAGTGGTCTCAGGTGATGCCCTGACCCTTCAGGACAATTCTTCTCTTCCCCTTCAAGGAACTGTAGAAGAACCTCAAGAAATTCCAGAGAAAGAACCAGAAGGTAAACCTTAAAATTCTTCCTCCAAAGGTTATAATCAGGACTTCAATTTGATATTTGTATCTAACAAAGACATTCACTCCTAGTGAATCTAGCTTCTGAGGAAGAAGTTCCTGAAAAAGAAAATGAGGAAGTCCCCATGGACGTTTGTGAGAATGATGCTGCTCAACCTGATGGTATAGTTTTATTTAAGTTTCTAATTAATTCAAACTCCAACTTTGAGTTAATTTCTTATTCCTTCCTTTCCATCACAGCTACTGATGATCTCACATCAGTATTGCAAGTTGATGCTGCTAAGTCCCTTGATTCTGATAAAGACTTGGAATCATTTCTTAACTCAGACTGTGAGTTCTCACTCACATCTACTCCTTTTGTTCTTCCTCCTCAAGAGATAGTGGTCCCTTATAGACCTGAGTACCTTGATGACCCCTTGGTCAAGGATACTCTTTTCTTTTCCTGTATGGCACTCCTCTTGTGCCTTGCAGAGGTGTCTATCCCTGATGTCACTGAACATCTAGAAGGAATTATAACCTCCTTCCTAGATGCAAAGTGGTATCCTGTGTAGATCTTCAGGTAATCCTATCTATTACCTGTTGTTTGTTCACCTTGGGGGGAATATTTTATTCCCACTTGGTTGTTAACCTATCTCTCTTTGCATGCAGGCACAACCATAAATGCTGCTGCTGCTGCTGAAAACATCAACATCCCTGCTGATGCTGCTGCTGAAGAAATTGAAGATGTGCAAGATAGGGCAGACAATGCTCCCAAGATGACTGAAATGGACTCAAGCTCAGGTACTCTAAACCTAGAACAATTTATAGCCTTTGTGGCTGAGAACATTGCCTCTGAGTACATTGAAGGGATGGCTAATTATCATCTGGATTCCCTAGCCATCTCTCTAGAGAAAGCATCTGCCCCTGCAGATATCGTCATCTTTTCTCCACCTATCCTTACCTATCCTCTATCCATTCCTTCTATTGCAGAACTGGTCCCCAAGACAGTTCCTGAGTTGTATCCAGAATCAGAACTCTGGAAGAGGTCTCCGAATGTGGATCTTGATGCCCTCCTTAGGCAAGATGCCATTGAGGAAGCTAAAGAGAAAGAAGAAAGAGAAAAGAAAGACAAAGCTGAACCTGCTGCCAAAGATCCATCAGAACTAGACTTTGATGATTATGCTGGGAAAGACTCATCTCATTCTGATGAAGATGATGATGATCCTGAAAATTCTGATAGCTCCCAAAAGAAGAAAAAGGCTGTAGCCCAGAAAAGAAAGGCATCTGCTCCTCCTACTGCTAATCCAGACAAGGATGTTCCCTATTTTATTCTGAAGGGAATTGATCCCAAGAGCAAAGAATTTCAGCCTTGGATGAGACTTTCAAAGAATCAGACAAGAGAGAATAAGAGAAGAAAAAGATATGACACTCCTGTTCAGAAATTCCCCCCTAGAGGTCCTCCTCCACCTCCTGGTGCTGGAGCCTCTGGAAGTCTCTCTTCTGCCCCCTCTGCAAGGTCAGCCAGTTCTAACACTTCTCAGACCTACCAAAGAAGGAGTAACCAAAGCCAGGGAGGCCAAGATGTATCAGGACAGGGAAGAAAAAGAAATGACAATGCTCTCGTGGAACAAATAAAGGAGATGACTTTTCAGCAACCTA
Organism: Platanthera zijinensis; assembly: GCA_039513925.1. Lineage (NCBI taxonomy): Eukaryota > Viridiplantae > Streptophyta > Magnoliopsida > Asparagales > Orchidaceae > Platanthera > Platanthera zijinensis. Next base: position 11,182,606 of record CM077079.1, on the reverse strand, counting down.
CCTTCTCTCCTCCTCCTTCTCCTAAGAAGATAGTCCCAGAAAGGAAACCTTCTCCTCCCAGGAAAGGTCCATCCTCCTCTTCAAGAAAACCTGCTGCTGCTGAGACAACTGAATCAAAAGGAAAAAGAGTGGTCTTTTCAGAAAAATCCCACAAAAAGTTCATTGAGCTTGCACCTCCAAGATCTCTATATGCTCAAACTGATCCTAAGAAGGCTGTGCAGATTCCTCTTGATTCAAGCAAACTTGCTACAGCTCTTCAAAGAAACATAGAGATTGCAGCTCATACAGATACTGATAGACCTCCCTCTCCATCAGATAAAACTGAAGCTGAAAGGATTGCCTCTATGGCAAGATTCAAAGAGTCTATTGCACTAAGCATGATGGAGAGAGCCAAATCTCAAGGACTAGATCCTACAGCCTACTCAACAATGTCAGAATTCAGAGAAAAGGAACTCAGCAGAATTCAAGTCAATCCAGAAGCCTTTGACACTGAGGAATACATGAGACTACATCCTGCTGCAGTTCTACCAAGTTATGCTGAAAAGAAAATCATAGGTGAACATGATCTAATGCTATCCAAGAGACAAGCAGCAAACCCTAACAGAGAAATTATTTTCAAACCAGCTGCAATACCCAAAAACTCATCTGATGCTAAACATGCTGATAAATCTGCTTGATACATTCCATTTCTGCTGATTTATGCTTGTTATATTTTCTGTGTATTGCCTGTGTTTTAACATTCTGGTTAATCTTTAGATTTGTTGTTGTCTGCTTTAGCCTTTAAATTGGATTGGATAACATAACCCAAATAGGGGGAGATTGTTGGTACCCTAGATGTGATTTGGCTTATGTAATCCCTTTCCAGCCCCTCTTGATCCATATAAAGATATATGATCATGTTTAGACTTTGCTTAGTCTCCCTAGGGCAGTATATGACTGACCTAGAGTTTAGGCTAGTAGTTTTAGAATGTGTTTTGGTTAAGGCTTTTTTCCGTTCGACTATCGTCGAACGAGGCCTCGCGATCGTCGATCATTGATCGACGATAGCAGGGCTATCGAATCGTTGAAGTCAAGACAATTATCGTCGACCGTTGGTCGACGATCTCAGAGCAAGCTTACTACGCTCTGAAGGTTGGTCGACGATCTGTCATCAACAGATCGACGATCGTGTTCTTGCTTCACGATTTCTGTCTCGACAGATATTTGCCTTTGCTGGTCGACTATCTGTTAGCTGGTCGACGATCTATTAGCTGGTCGACGATTTCTGGTCGACGTTATCTGTCTCGACAGATCTTTTGCTTTGGTCGACGATAGTTTGAGCTGGTCGACGATTTCCGTTCGACGATTTCTGTTTCGACAGACTTCTGTTTTTAGTCGACGATCTGTTTGCAGGTCGACGATCTTCGAACCCCTGTTCGACGATTTCTGTCTGCTTTTATCTATTTGTATTTATTCTATTCCTTGGTTTATTTCCAAGTGTTTTAGTTGGTGGTTAGATTGATTCTCTGATATTATTGTTGCTAAATTTATGGTTTAAATTCAAATAATTTGATTACAAATTCTGTCAAGCATAAATCACGGGATTCAGTATTCTTGATAAAGCATTCTGTCCTATTATACAAATTGCGTTGACTTTATCTTTCCAGCCTGTTTTCTAGCCGTTGGTACTATGTACTATTTCCAAGAATGGTACGTATTTATGCTGAGATATTTTTCCCACTTATTTTATTCCTTATTGGGACTGACAGAAAGTTAATAGGCCATTCTATTCCTATTGCTATATTCTATTTTGAGATAATCTGTTGCAGGGCTCGAGAATTCAAATCAATAGAGCCGTTCCAAAGGAAAAACGTGAAGACATATTTAAGAGAGTTTCTTCTCTCAGCAAAAGAGAAGTTACAGACACAGAGAAATATTATTCATTCGCTCAAGCATCATCAGAGCAGCTCTTCACAATCTCACAACAATAAGAAGAAAAGTTTTCCTGAAGCAAAAGCCCAGAGCATTCATCTTTCATTCTCAAGTCTCCTGAGCATCTGCTTAGAGTTTTCAAGACTTCAGAAAGAGCTCCAGTTCTGCTTCAAGTGCTCCAGAATCTGGAAAACTGATAAAAATCAGTCTACAGATTTCTGAGAATTTAGTTTCAGTTTATCTGAAACTCCTTCATCCTGAAGCAAAGGCTTTCCCTGGACTTCCACTGAGCCAGGGGGAGACTTTGATTCTTTAGAGAATCCACAAATCTTCTCTAATCTGTATTTAAAACAGAGAAGATAATCTAACCCTCTCAACCCCTTTTGTAAAAGAGTTTGTTCACACCTCTTCAAAAGTGAACATTGGTGACAGGGCACCTTATCAACTGTGGTTGAGCATCCTTATCAAAAGCTCAAAGGGTCTGTTTGATCTACCTGAATCAGATCATTGGTGGCAGGGCACCTTACCAAAAACCTGTAGTGGATTCCTACCAGGGTGGTAGAAGAGTGGATGTACCTATTTAAAGGGAACCACTATATATCCTGTGTCTCTCTGGTTCTTGCTGATTTGTTTATTCTGTGGCTGTGTTAGAACTACCTAGGGTTGCTAGTTGCTGTGATAGGCTTGTAGTTAACTGAAATTTCAGTCAACTTCTTCACTTGTGCACTTCACTGTGTTAGGCTCTTAGGGTTCAAGTATCAGATTTTTTATTCCGCAAATAAACTCCAAGGGAGCTGACTAAGTGTTCATAAAATTTTGAATACTCTATTCACCCCCCCTCTAGAGTAATTTACAACTTATCCCCTCACTTTCATATTGGGCTCTCGAGAGGAATAAGATGGTTTGGGATGGTGTGGTGCAACCTGCTCTATTGACGGTGATCTTTCCTTGGTCTAGCTTCTCTGCCTATTCTGAGATTTTGCGAGTGCGGGAGTCCTCTGGGTCACCTGAGGATTCCCATTTGATTCCCCCGGTGGGGGTGAGATAAAAGTAAATTTTGATGGTGATGTGTGTCGGGGTCCCGATAGGGTGGGAGATTTTTTGAGATAATTTTTTTGTAAGTGTAAAAACGACTAGCCACCTTTGATCATGTTTTTCAAGTATAGATTTCATGCCAAGTGTGAAAAGGGAGTAACCGTCTTTGACCTTGAATGAAATAGGTCAAGAGAAGCTTCATCCACATCTATCGCATGTCATCTACCATCACTACCTCCGTGAATTTGGCCCTATAAATAGCCATGTTGGAGGATGAGGAAGGCGTCAAGTTCTCTTTAAACACATGAATTTGGAGGTTTCACTTGCAATATCTTTGTGGCAAATCGTTGTAGTTTGGGAGAGCATACACGCTGATGTTATTCCGCGATGTTGATGAGGAATATTTTTTCTATACGGATTGGATCTTGAGCAAATTTGGGCAAAGATTTGAGGATACATATATCTTGAAGAGGATTTGTGTAATTCGTCTCATTCGTCACTGTCGGTAACTTGTAATTAATTTTTTGGTTATTGTTTATTGTTTAATATTGTGTAGTACGAAGTTGGTAAATATTCTGTATGGATCGAGGGGGAAAAGCCTTGTAATTGTTTATTGGTTTTTATGCATCTTTAGTTGTAGCTTTCCGGGTTTGACTCTGATCGTCCCGTTATTTTCACCTTATTGGGTTTCCACGTTAAATCTGAGTTTCACTTTTATTGTCGTTATTTTGTGTTGTGTTTTGGTTGTGCAACGAAATACCGCTAAGTGGTCGTACATGTACTTGCTCGAACAAATTTGCAGGTGATACGGTTAGGCTTGCGTGCTCTCAAGCCCAACAAGTGGTATCAGTGATAGGTTCATTATTCGAGCAGAATCAAATCATGTTAGTTTTTCATTATTATTATTAAGTGTAGGAGTGGGTGAGTGTGAGCACCCCGTCTGTGTGTGTGCATATGTGATATTTCTCACAATAGAAATATGTTGTTGGAATATTTTTAGTATATTCTCGGAAGGATTTATATTTTTCCATTTTGAAAAACTCGTATAATACCAAGATCTAATAAGAAATCAAAATATAATAAAAGGCAGTTTAAAAATCAAGATTGGGAAATGTGCGTGATCACTGTCTTAAAGAAATTTTATCCTTCGATAAGTCTTTCAACCGATAATCATTCCTCCAAAGTACAACATTCGGTCAGATCCTAAAACTCTGATGTGCTCGGACACCAAATATGAGGCATGTGCATGCATATGTGATATTTCTCACAATAGGAATATATATGTTGTTGGAATATTTTTTGTACATTCTCAAAATAATTTATATTTTTCCATTTTGAAAAACTCGTGTAATACCAAGATCTAATAAGAAATCAAAATTTAATAAAAGGCGGTTTAAAATAAAGATTGGGAAATATACGTGAACGCTGTCTTAAAGAAGTTGTTACCACCCTTTGACAAGCCTTTCAACTGATGATCATTCCTCCAAAGTACAACATTCGGTCGGATCCCGATATTCTGATGTGCTCGGAACCAAATAATTAGATTAGAGCACCAAAACTTCCAATTGATGAAACAAACATAAAAGAAGAGCAAAATCGCAAGAGCGGAATAGAGAGAAGTGTAAGTGCTAAGGAGCGAATAAGTATATATTTTTCATTTGAAGAAAAACCTCCCAGCCTATATGAGTCACATAATTTTTGAAAATTATATTAAGTTTTATCATTCATAGAAATACTTATATTTTCAACGTAAAATTTAATGAGGCAAAATATGTACCGAATACTGTAAAAAATCACGCGTGAAAGTGTGAAGAAAACGACGCTGGAAAATCGACATGGGACGCTTTATATTCGGGATGAAATCAAACGCTCAAAAATTAACGTTTGTTGAAAGAACAAAATGATTTTTTTTCAATTGATAAAACTATTTTTTACGAAAAATACAATTCAATTATTCTTGAAACCCCAAAACTCCGAAATCTCAAATTCGAATCCGAATCAGAAATCTCGAATCCCGATCTGAATTGAAATTTGGGTCCAAAGCGTTCGAGCGAGCGAGCACGCGGGCTCCTTGGGTTCTCCTTATTTTTAGAGCGTTGATATTCGCACCGCAGTTTTGGCTAGTCGCACCGCACTTTCTCATAATATTTTGCGTATTTTGAAAATACGTCTTGTACATGCATTTTTAGGAAAAGTGTTCAACACGAAAGTTGTAGATCTCGTCGAGATCTACAACTTCCGTGTTGAATACTTTTCCCAAAAATGCATGTACAAGGCGTATTCCCAAAAGGCACGAAACCTGAGCGTATTTCCAAAGTACGCATTTTACATGCATTTTTAGGAAAAGTGTTCAACACGAAAGTTGTAGATCTACAACTTTCGTGTTGAATACGTTTCCTAAAAATGCATGTACAAGACGTATTTTCAAAAGACGCAAAAAATAGGAAAAAGTGCGGTGCAACTAGCCAAAAATATGGTGCCCACCTAAGAAACTTCATCCACTTTAATGCTCAAATGAATGATGTCTGTTAGGTGATCTTTAACGAATGACGTTTTAACCCATGCGTTTACTGTTTCATAACTTTTCCCAATCTTGAGAATGTAATTGCTCAGCTCAAGATAGTCAGTCCACTAAGGCTCATCGATGTGGAATGACCTTATATAATATCTCCAGCGTAAAGCCGTTACACTCTAGTGACACGAAACTCAATGGGTCGTTCCGAGTCGGTCCTGACACGTACGCACGGACATATTAACCAAATATCCTAACATTTACGACCGGCACCATCGTGCCAAACGGAGCCTTAAACACGTACGACCCAAGTGAAATATCAGATCAACCCAATTTATAACCAACCAAACATGAGTCGGACTACGACTCGGGCTAAGTTGACCGAGTGATTTTCAACACCCTAAACCCAAAATCAGAAACATTCCCCCCAATGGAATCTGGGCCGTCCTGGCTCTCAGCGCTCAAATAAGCTAAAAACAAACAAGAAAAGCAAACAAACAGCTTTCTGATCAGTTTTGGCACGTGTAGCTGCTTCTATCTATATAGAGCTACAGCGAGGGGAGCAGCATGTGAGTAATAAAGTACCCGCTGCATCTGATTTTCTGCATGAAATTAATGCACGTGATCACAGTCACGTAGAAGCCGACATTTTTCAATCTTTCAAAACTCTGCCATCTTTGTCGGATTTCCACTCAGAAAATATTCCAAAACCCGTGGGGAGAAGGAAAAATTTGCAAACCAAGTTTTGTAGGGAAATCCTAGGGTTTACCGCTGTAATTTGGCATGGCGGTGGCCGTCGGGATTAAATTGTCATTTGTCAACGCTCATCTAATGGTGTACAAAAAAATCGGTTTAACCGGTCATGTTGGGACCGGATCGGTTAGGACCGACTAGAGACCGATTCGGATTTGGACCAATCCGGTCTCACACCGGTCCCAGGGGTTTCAAGAGGTCTCCTTTTCCCCCTCAAAGACCGATCACGAACCGGGACTGGTAAAAGACCGGTTCCGATCTAGGACTGGAACTGGGACCGGTCAAAAGACCGGGACCCTAAACATTTAATAGCTCTAAAAAGAGCCGTTAAAAAACGGCTCTTTTTAGAGCTGTGGGTAACGGGGCTCTTTAAAGAGCCGTTACCAACCAATTAGTGGCAGCCATGTGCCGGCCGGTCGTAGCTGCCACTAATTGTATTATTATTTTTTAAGTTTTTTTTTATATAATTTGATTTTTTTCATAAATTAGAAATTTAAAAATTTAAATCTATAAATATTCCTCTTCTCCCTTATTCATAATTTTTAATCTCTCTCTCTCTATTATTTTCACTCTCGCCCTCTCTCAAATGACTTCTTTTTCATTCATGCCGGTGTCCTCCCCCGCGTCCGTCGCGCACGAGATAGTAGAACACCACCACAAAGCGAAGAAGTCGTTTGAACGAATAATCTTTGGAGATTTGCATTTGCTATCAGGATCATTTGGATGTTATAAGGAGGAGGCAACATGTCTCGTCAATTGAAAATAGTGAATTCGAAGTGGAAGACGGGATGAATAACTTAGGTTTAGGCAGCGCGACCGAAGAATAAGGAAGCACAATGTATTTTATTTATCACTTTATTTCATTTTGAAATTTGAATATAATTTTATTTTAATTTAAATGTAATTTTCATTTTATTTCATTTTAAATGTAATGTTATTTAATTTTTGAAAAAACATAAAATGTAATGTTATTTTATTTTAAATAAAAATCAAATTTTATTTCATTTTAAATTTTTAGTTTTCATCTTGTAATTGGAAGTTTTAAAGTTTTTTATCCTAAAAATGTAAAAATATAAAAAACTAACTATATTTAATATTTAATATAATTATAAAATCTTTTTTAAAATAAAAAAACTGGTCCGGGACCGATTAGGACCGGTCCCAGTCAGTCCTCCTCAAGAAGAGGAAAACTGGTCCCGGATCGGGACTGTTTTGAGAGGTACTGGCCAGGGACCAGTCGGTCAAATGACCGGTCTTTTAAAAGACCTGTCCGGGACCGGACCACCGGTCTTTTTGCGCAGAACTGCGCCCATCTAAGAAACTTCATTCGTTCTAAGAAACTTGTTACACCCAACTGAATTTGCAGCTCAGTTGGGTGTAAGAGCTTCTCTTAGGCGCCTCCTATAAAGGAGGCCCAGGAATCAAGCCCTGCCCTCAACAACCTATCCGGGATTTCTCTAAACCATGGTGGGCCCTGGGAGATTTGGTTGGAGACGTTTGGTGTTGGAATGCAGTCCCCCACTGATTTGGGTTTTCCGGCTTCGCCATGGTGTGCCCGGCCCCACCGGTCTTGGGTTTCAACAAAAGCCCTGACTCCATGTATTTGCTGAAATCTCGGGTAGTTTTGGGTTTCAACAAATTGATTTTCAACTTCCCTTTTAAAGTTTTTGAACATTTGAAAAGCCTATGATTTGTAGGTTAGATAATATATCCATATGTATTTGTTGAAATCATCTACTAGAATAAAGTAGTAGTTCTTACCTCCAAGAGATTTAATGGCAGTGGGTCCCCACAAGTTTCCATGAATCAATTCCAATGGTGTTGTTGATTTTCTTTCTGTGTGCACAGGAAAAGGAATCGATGAGTTTTTCTCACTGCACATCTGGGACAAAACTTTGTATCATTAGATAATTGTGGAAGTCCTGTTACATATTGTTTCTCCTTCATCAGATAGATAACATCCTAACGTAAATGGCTCAGTTGATGATGCCACAATTGAGGATTTGAATTGTAACCCTGTTGACAGGCGAGGGCAGACTCATGCTTCAAATTGAAATATATAGTGGAAAAACCTTATTTTCCCCCATTGAAGCTGAGACTGTGAGGGAGCTAGATGTTTTGTCAGTTATTTTGTAGAGATTCTGAGCAAACAAGACTGTGAGGGAGCTTTTTTGCAACAATTGGCCTACACTTGTAGGTTTTGAGCTAGCTTGTGTACATATTGAACATCATGAATCAATTTCATGTGTCTTGTAGGTGTGGTAATTGTGATGCTTCCTTTTCCTTCTATTGCAGTTGCTAGCTTTCACATTGCCAAGATATACTTCTACTTTATGAGTTTCATCCAAGATAGTGAAAGCTTCATTTTTGTATGTCATATGTGATGAATATCCACTATCAATATACCACACATTTGAGAGATTCACTTTTGTTTTTAAACAAGAATAAAATAGGCTTTCTACTTCATTGTTTTTTTCCCTTTTTCACAAATCGGGCTACATCTTTGTGCCAGCATTCCCTCTCTGAATGATTAAGGATTTTGCATCTCCTGCACTTAGAATAGCAGTCACGGGAATTATGAGTAGTCTTATTGCATATAATATAATAAGGTGTTATGTTATCAGTGTTTTGGGTTTGAGATTGTATTGGCTCTTTGCCTCTCCTTTCATGCTACCACTCTAAGGATGCTTGCCCCTGGGTTCCTTTTGTTGTGAGTTCCTTTGATAGTGTTCTCCTTTCTGACTCTCATTTCCTGGCTTACTAAACGATCTTCATGATATTTTAGTGATGTCACGAGTCCAGTTAACGACAACTTATAGGTGTCTTTTGACTCTTCAATTGTTGTTACTGCTGGATTGAAAACACTGGGGAGGATTCTTAGTAATTTTGAAACGATTTGTTTTTCCTCTACAGTATCACCATAGTTTCGAATTTGATTTATTAAACTAACAACTCTTGCAAGAAAGTCTTGTCCAGGCTCACCAAATTTCATGTTTACCAAGTCCAGCTCTGCCCAAAGTGTTTTTAACTTCATGGAAATTACTTTAGCAGAGCCTTTGTATTCCTCTTGAAGAATATCTCATGCCTCATTGGCAGTTTCAGCACTCATTATTCGTGGGAAGATGGCATCTGCTACACCTTATAGAGAGAACTGGCCCTTCTTGCACAAGTTCCCACAATCCTTGAGATTGAAACACAGTGGATATTTGGACCCACCAGTGTTGATATTTTCACCATGAAACACAGGGATGGAGGAGTGAGAAAAGTTCCCCGTTGTTGAGGTAGATGATAAAGCCATAATAGATGTTTCGATGAGAAGATTGGCAGGCAAGAAAAATGTCTAACCTGACTCTGATACCAGTGTTACTCTTTATCACAAGAAAACACAAAGCGCACAGAATTAGAAATAGTTTTCTTATCTTTCTCATTTGTAACATTAGTTTTATAAGCTTGTACAAAATACATGAGCCATCAGCAGTAGCTGTTGACTTTAACTTCTAGCTTAATACATATCTCTTTGCAAAGAGATATGCTTATAGCCAGCTTATATTATAATACCCTAAATATCCTTAATTTGCAATTTGCTTGAATATAATATCCTCCTCAATTTGGAGTATTAATTCATGCTTCCATTTTTAAATAGTTTTTAGATTTAAGCATTGCGGTCTAAATTTACAAAGTAATTAAGGCTCCGTTTGGGAGGACTTATTTTCACCGGTCAAGCGGTTACGACCGCATGAACCGGACCTTAATTTAAGGTCCGGTTCATGCGGTCGTAACCGCTTGACCGGTGAAAATAAGTCCTCCCAAACGGAGCCTAAATATGTTAGGTATATTTTAAACATCCTTCCTCATTATAAATATTCTGATCATATTAATTTGAGAGAGTTGTGGGAGAGTCGCGGGTCCCGAAAGCTGTAATAGATTGTGTTAATTAATTATATGCTTTGAATTCTAACCCAAAGATGACATTGGCACTGATCTCGAGTCTCGACCCATGGGTGGCCAAATAATTTTTGAGGTAGTTATCAAGGATATTTTGTAAATGTGCGGAGTGTTATGTAAACTCTTTATCATTCTAGGATTCAGATTATTTTGAAATCCGAAATTCCAATCCGCCCACTTTCCGTAATCATATGTCCATGATCTAGTGAAAAAGAACTTATGCTTCCCGTGAACGTAGCTCATCTTAGAGTGAGTCACGTAAATCTGTCTTCTAAGGTTTTTTTTCCTATTTTAAGTTTGTTTGATCGCTTTACTCATGTTTCCGTAATCTTGTCTGTTACGTGTCGTGACGAACGCTATTTTTTCCTCTAGAACACTTCGGCTGAAACACTGTCACAGTCATGCAAGTATTGTGAAACTGTAACGGTCGTGAACGTTCAAACATTAGAAAGTAGAATTTGGGGGAGAAACATTGTCATGAAAGTTAAAACATAGCTATATAAGCACCACTTAAATCTCTTAAGGTCCGATTCATGCGGTCGTAATCGCTTGATCGGTGAAAATAAGTCCCCCAAACGGAGGCTTAGAGAAAAATAAAAAAAAATGACCTCAATTAATTGTCCCTAATCCTAATGTGTAGTTACTTTTTACAACCAGTTAGATCATAATTACTATACAACTTATAATTCTATTAACACAACAATGCATCCATAACAAAACATTAATGGACCAACATATAATTTGTTATGGAAAAGATAAGTGGGAGAGAAGTATAAGTACCGTTATGAAAAGATCGAAGCGGATGAGAGCATAGATGGTCCAGCAAAGCCCATTAAAAAACGAAGCCACCGACAAACTGAGAGGCATAAACTCAACACTTTTTGTCTGGATCACCATTCTCTGCACACCTCGTGTCAAATTAAAAAACTACATCACAAACAACTCATGAAAATTCCACTCATAAACTCGTTTGGTTAATTATTTCTGAAGAGTTCATGTATAATTTAGGCTTTGTTTGGGGGGACTTATTTTCACCGGTCAAGCGGTTACGACCGCATGAACCTGACCTTAATTAAGTCCCGATTCATGCGGTCGTAGAGGCTTGACCGGTGAAAATAAGTCCCCCAAAGAGAACCTTAGTCCAACCTGAAAAACTCATAATCCCATTAAATTAAAAGCATATTGGTTTCAGTTTGGATGCATAAATTCCAAAAAAAAATATGTATAATATCATGCATGTAATTATTAGGCGTAACTTATCGAGTAACTAATGGTATGTTTGGCGCACCTTTTTTTTCCGGTGAGTTAGGACAGAAAATATGGGTCATAAAAAAGAGAAAATTGTAGGTGAGTTACTCCCATGTATCTCTAGGTGGGAGTGTGTATTTACTGTAGGATCGAACATTCAACGGCCGAGATACGGTCGTATCTGTTGGAGATACAACCGTATGTACCGCGCATCGATACAATCGTATCTCAGCCGTTGAATCGTATTTACCTGCAGATCTCGGCCGTATCTCCCACATAGAGATACATGGGAGTAACCCACCTACAATTTTTTCCATAAAAAATATATTTGACATAACAATAGTTATGACCGCTTCGAAGAAAAAAAAACTAATTATTAACATAAAAATACTAGAATAGAGAGTTCCTTAGGGTCCTTTTAGCGGGAAATTTTTCCCACCGGGCTCCGTTCCGAAGTTCAGATCCACGGTTCTTGCTAGGTTACCGCTTGGAGGAACGAAGGATGGCGATCAAATCTAAAAAATCAAAGGGGGCGTGAAGAACCCGTCCAAACCGCGTATAAACTGATCATAGGAGATCATATATATTCAGATCTCCCATATGAGATCAACCCAAAATCCGAACGCCGGATGTAAAAAAAATTCCCGTTTAGCGCGGTGTTTTTGCTTCGGTGAGTTTGAAAACCACCACCGGTCCACCGTCCTAAAATGTAGTTTGGCATGACAAAGGTTATGACTGCAACCAAGAAAAGAAAAACTTGTTTTTAACATAAAAGTGAACGAATTTAGTCCTTTAGGTGAACGAGATGGTTATAAACCGTCGCTTGTCAAATGACCGACCGCACCTCAGGCCTGAACTTCATCCACTTTTATGCTCAAATTAAACTAGTTTTTTTTCTTGTCAACCGTCATAACCGTTGTCATGCAAAACATATATTCTACGACGGTGACATTTTTTTCCAAACTCACTGGAGCCAAAAGCTTTAAGGCTCCATTTTGGAGGACTTATTTTCACCGGTCAAGATGTTATGATCGCATGAATCGGGACTTAATTAAGGTCCAGTTCATGCGGTCATAACCGCTTGACATGTGAAAATAAGTCCCCCCAAACGGAACCTAAATATTAATGCTCCGTTTGGCGGGCGCGGTGCGCGTTTTTGCTCGGGTGAGTTTGGACATAAACATTACGGTCATACAATGTATGTTTGGCATGACAATGATTACATATGACCCCCACCAAAAAAAGAAGACAAATTTTAAACATAAAAGCGGATGAAGTTCATTATGTGACGTCGGACGTTCACGAACGACAGTTCACAATCAGTGGGTTCCCGACAGCTGCCGTAATGCCAAACGGAGCCTACGTGTGGTCGGGTGTTTACCGACGACGACTGTATACATATTTAAAAGCTTAATTTATCCTTCTTTATATTTGAAAATATATTTATGAAAAAATTAATTATGAAGAACAATATCGAGAAGAAAATTAATTTTGGCATACCATTACGGAGAGGGGGGATAGATACATCATGACGCAGAAGATAACGCAGAGGATGCCGACGACGAGGGTGCGGCGCTCGTGCGTGTGCAACAAGGAGAGGGCGAGAACGGTGACGACGGCGACGAAGGCGACGGCGCCGACGAAGAGGAGGAGGGCCTTGAGCCGCCTCGCCCCGCGGGAGAAGATCAGGTAGAGGACGATGTAGCTGAGCTCGATGGCCGTCCCTGAGCCGTTGATTGTGATCACAAGGGTGCTGTGGGGGTGCACGATGGGCAGCCCGTACACCACCCACAGCATGCAATTCATCAGCGTCGCCACATACGGGATCACCGAGAACTGCTCCACCGATTTGTGCTTCCATATCCTAATAAAGGTCGGCCTACACCAAAAAAATTAAATTTAAAATTTTACTTTTTTTAGAAAATTAAATAAATTAAATCTTTAATATTTTAGATGACGTTGATTAATAACGGCGGGCTTACAGAGGAGAGAGAAAGAGGCCTAGTGAGATGATGTTGCCGACGATGCCAACGCTGGTGCGGATTGCGTCGGCAGAAACCATGGCTGGCGTGGCGGTGGATGGCCGGGAAAAGAAAGAGCTTGAGAAGAAGAAAGTTAAGAGAGAGAGAGTGAGAGAGAGAGAGAATGAGAAGCAGAGGAAGAAGATGATAAATATTAGATCAGCTGGAGGTTTGATTTATAGAGGGATGAGATAGAATTTTGTTCCTCTCTCTCTCTCTATCTCTCAGTCAGTCTCTCTATCTATCTATCTATCTATCTCTCTCTAATTGTTCAGTACGTGTTGGGAGGAAGATGGCAAATCAGGTGGGGAAGGAGTGAGCTGGAGTAGAATGGAGGAAGAAGAGAGAGAGAGGGGGGGAGAGAGAGAGTAATTAAGCTCCTGTTTGTTTTGGAGTTTTTTGTCATTGCGTTTTTTAAAAAATAAATGTAACATTAGAGATGATGATGTTTTTCAGAAAACGAAAAGGAGGAAAAATGCTCTTTCAAATGGGGCTATTTCGGGTCTGTTTGGGACAGCTCTGGCGGCTGGAAAAGTTCTTTTCCAGCCGCCAGAGCTGTTTTTAACATGTTTGGAACGACAGCTCTTTGAAAATCGCGGTTGGCAAGAAGCTGTTTTATTTGCTCTTTGATAAGCCGGTGACCCCCCGCGATCCAGAAATCTCAAAATCGCGTTTTTATATTTTCTCCCGTCCTTCCCCACCGATCCCGTGCCCTAGCTGAAAAGGAGCAACCTTCCGCTGTGCTTCCCTTCTTCGGCCGACGATCCGCAACAATTGGAAGAAGACAATATGCAACAATTATTAACGTTTATTGTTGTTTCGTAAGCTAGGTAGAACATTTCAGTCTAATTATTATATGTTTAATTAATTCCTACGAATAATTTATATTTAAATATTTTGTTTTATAAAAAGGTGCTTCCAAAAAACTATTCTTTCAAACAGCTCATTAGAAAAAGCTCTATTTGAAGGGCACTTATTCACAGACTATCCAAACAGTTTGCAACTTTTTCAATACTGCTCATCAAAAAGCTCTACATAAAAAGTTCTATCCCAACATCAGCTTTTCCATCCGCCAGAGCTGTCCCAAACAGAGCCTTCATCTCCATCTGTAACCACTCGATCTTCAAATATAACAGATAATTCTTCGTGATGAGAAAATTTTTGTGTTTGCAAAACTGTTATATATAGACCTGCGTCCAAGACTTAGCAAATTTTCACACGTGGCAACATTCGCTAGCGCTCCATTCTCCTTTGGGTTTTGGACACACTACAAAAAAATAGTTAGATCTACCGTTGCGCTTTTGTTGGCTTTTGACAATGCTTTTCAAGCTCAAGAGTCGTTTTTTCGATCGTAGAGGTAGCATATAAGAACTTGCGGCACTTTCTAAAAAAGTGTCACGATAGTTTGTATGGCCTCTCTTGTACTAGGGAATATATATTAGAAACAGTCGGCTCATCTCATTTCTTGAGGAAATCATTTTGAACTCCGAAGAAGAAGATATCCACGAGATCCAAATCAATCTAATGAGTCACTGACACAGAACTGTGATCGGCCAGTCGAGGGCAACCTGAGCCGCTCAGGCACTGTTAAAAACGTTGAAGTTGGAAGTGGACGGTCAAAAGGGTGTAGACTGCACAGACCACAGAGACCGCGCGGCTTGCGCGGATAGGCTTTGGCGAATGGTCTGATTCTTGGCCATTTTTGTTCCCGCGGTCTGACTTAGTAGAGTCCCCAAGGTATTAATCGTGTGGTTAGTTTTTTTTATCTAACTGCAAACTGTGCGGTCTGGATTAGGAGACCGCAGAGACCGACAGATCAACCGCCGTGTGCGCGGCTGGGCTTCAGTTCGCGTGGTTGTTTTGCTTGGCCACTTAAGTTCACGCAGACTGAGTCTGCTATCCGCATAGTTGTGCGGATCGTTGTTGTTATCCGAGCACGGTCTGGTGTTGGCAGTCTATATGTTGGGCGGACTGGTGTTGCTGACTGCCACGTCACTGGCAGTTATCCTATCCCCCTGGACGGTGACGGTATCCGTTTGACCGCCTATAAATAGGGGTGCTGACCTCGTTATTAATAATATGAACTATAAGAACTGTAGCTCGGGTTAAACTTGCGATTAAAGTTTTGTAACCGCGCGCAAGGAGAAGTAACCTGTTTGCAGATTGTGCGGGTAGCACTGAGCAACCAGGCAACTGGTTTTGACGGTGAAGTCAGTAGAGGCAATGTGGATAAGCTATTAGCAATTGGCGGTTAATAGTAGGTCACGGGTTCGGCGACTAGGCAGTCTTATTCCTTTGTAGTTTCCCTGCTTGGATAAATCAGTTCGCCTCTGGCGGACTGACTAGCTGTTCGAATAAGTTGTTCAGTCAACTCTGCGCGTGGTTAGGCGACCTTGGCAGTTAGGTGACAAAGAGTTGCAGACAGTTAACAGCCAGTTCCAGTTTAGTCTGTTCGCAGCAACTTTAGCGGTTAGGCAACTTTGCGGTCAGGCGATCAAGAAGTTTGGACAGGGTTATTTCTTCAAGAGTCAATAAGCAGGTTGTTCGTGCGGCTAGAGGTACGGTCTAGCAGTTTAACAATTTGGTGGCTTGAGCTATTTGCACGACCTTGCAGATAGTAGGAGGATTGGAGGCTTGGCGGTTACAGAGTTCTATCCTCTAGTTTGTTCTTGTCTATTTTTGTGGTTTCCATCAAGTGTATTACGAAATCATGTCCCGTAATGTATGTCTCGCTTTGTAAATAAGATTTTCAATATAATTTCGGCTCTTGTTTTTTTGGTTACTAATGGTTTATTTGGCTTGGTTGTTGAGTGTTCCTGCGACCTCTCATTTTCATAAAATTTCACATAGTATCAGAGGAATAGAGGTTTTAGCAGTGATCAACCTAAGTACCTTTGGAAGTTACACAAGTGGTCTCGGAATTGAGCTCCTAACGCAGACTAACTATAAAAAGTAGAAGTCGTGCATGGAGAGTTATCTTCTTGGCAAGGACCTCTAGGAAACCGTCAGTGGAGATAATAGGCAAGAGACAGTTGCTGTTAAAGGAAATGTTCAAGAGGTGAGAGCTTGGAAGAGAACAAATGCTGAGTTCACTCTCAAGCGGGCAATTTCACATGAGCTCTTCGACCACATCATTGGATATTGGTTAGTTGCTGAAATTTGGATAGCCATGGATGGGTTGTTCAACAAGAAGAATGTAGCTCGGCTACAGTTTCTAGAAAATGAGTTGACGCGAGCAACTCAAGGCAATCTGTCAATTTCATCCTTTTTCTTAAAGATAAAGAGCTTGTGTGATGAGATTTCAGCACTTGACCCAAATGAGCCTATCTTAGAGGCGAAGCTAAAGAGGCACATCATTCGCGGACTGTGAAAGGAGTACGTGGCCTTCATTACTTCGGTGCAGGGCTGGGCCAATTAGTCATTTTTGAAGGAGATGGAGAACTTTTTGGCCTATTAGGAGAGCTTGGAAAGACAAATGGTTGGGTGTACTATCTCAGGGAGAGATAGTGAGGTTCTCTATTCAGGGAAGAAGAAAAGATGTGATAGGAAGAAGAAGTCATCTATAGAAGAAGGTTCTTCAACCTCATCACAGTAGGAGAGGAGCAAGACGTACTCCTAAGCAGGATGGAGAGAAGAAGGGAGGACCCAGGTGCTACAGGTGTTATAAACTTGGTCATTTTAGGAAAGACTGCAAAGTTAATCTTCAGCCAAGCCACGCTGCTGAAAGATAAGGAGCTGAATCCAAGAAGGAAGAAGGATGAGGGAACTATTTCATGGCTGACATGACATCAACGTCTGTTCATGCTTTAGCCTCGATCACTTTTCAGGAGGACTGGATCGTTGACTCGGGGTGTGGTAATCACCTCACTAGAGATGAGTCATAGTTCACTTCTCTGCAGGCATACACAGGTAATGACGTTATCATTACTACTGATGACATTATTTATAGAAACAGTTTCATTGGGCTGTGATAAGGGGCCACTCACTTTAAGGAGTGTGTATCACGTGTCGGGGATGAAGAAGAATCTATTCTTGGTGACTAATGATATGGATGTTGGGTATCATGTTTTGTTTGACCCAACAGAAGTGAAGTTTCTCAGAAAGCTGACATAACTCATATTGGAAGACGAGTAAAGAACTTGTTTGTTCTGTAGACAAGTTCCTATGTTGAGAAGATGATGACTAATGACACCATAGTTATCTGGCATGAGAGGCTGGAACAGGTTAGGATGGATAAGCTAAAGGTTATGGCGACAAGAGGCCTAGTGAAAGGCTTGCTTATTCTTTCATCTCTGGCAATGATCATGCATGTAAAGGATGTCAGTATGGGAAGGCACAACGCCTCCCATTTAACAAGTCTTTATCTATGTGCAAGGAACCACTAGAGTGTATCCACAGTAATCTTATGAGACCAACTGTCACCCCCAGTATCGGAGGAAGCAGATACATGTTGGTCTTGGTTGATAACTTCATCAGATATACTTGGGTGTATTCATAAAGGAGAACTCAGAGTTCTTCCAAAAGTTTGTGGAGTTTAAAGAACTCGTTGAAGGCGTGCTAAGACTATGAGTTATGAAGTTGAGGTTGGATAATGAGGGAGAGTTTATTTCTTATGAGTTTGTCAACTTCTATAAGAAGTACAGGATCAAGATGGAGCTTATGTGTGCTTACCCACCACAATATAATAAAGTGGCGGAGAGGAAGATCTGTCATCTGACAGAGACCTAAAAAAGTTGGCTTCATGCTAAAGGCATTCCTATGGACTTTTAGGCAGAGGGAATGGCATGCAGAGCTTACGTCATCAATTGAATATCCTTAAGTCTCAACAGTATGAAGTATCCACATGAACTCATGTTTAAGGAGAAGCCCAACGTGGCACATATTTGAGTGTTTGGATCCACCTGCTACTTGTACGTTCCAGACATTCTCAGAAATAAGATGGATATGAAGGCAATGAAGCTTGTCTTCATTGTCTACGACGAGCAGAAGAAGGGATGGAAGTGCATGAACCCTGAGATAAGGAAATTTATAGTCTCAAGGGATGTGGTATAAGATGAGTTAACATTGTACCAGGGTAGCTCCTCTGTAGAACTACATGAGAGCAGGGTAGACAGAAGACAAGAGGAAGTTGTTGGTGATCTTCTAGTGGAGTTGTTTGTGTCTCCAGGAGCTCCGACTATATCAAGCTCTAGGGTAGGTGCTTCTGGTTCTAGAAGCAGGGGGAGTGATGCTCCTAGTATGCCCGATAGGAGAGCTTATGTAGAAGAAGTAGTTAAAGTAATGGATCATGGTTAGGTCTTGCAGAGATCAAAGATGATCATTATACAACGAGCTCGGTATAGAGAAGGCAACATGGTGAGCTTTGTCTCATGTTTTTTTGCAGGCCCTTTGGACGAGCAGGAGTCGACATACTATGAGAATGCAGTTGGAGTAAAGTAGTGAGAATACGTCATGGATGAGGAGATGACCTCTCACATGAAGAATGAGACTTATGATCTTGTGCCCAAGGTAGATGACATAACTCATGTTACTTGCAAGTGAGTGTATAAGCTCAAGAAGAAGTTAGGCGGCATTATTGAGAAGTACAAAGCTCGTCTTGTAGCTCAGGGGTTCACTCAGCAGTACGGAGAATACTATGAGTAGACATTCAGTCATGTGACCAAGATGACTTCAGTTCGGGTGAAGAATGCATTACTTTACGGGGAGATTGCCTTGACAGCTTGCCTAGGTTGGAGGATTTGGCAGCTCAACGTGAAGAATTCATTTCTTTACGGGGAGATTGACAAGGATATCTTCATGGTCTAGCCACTTAGTTATGTTTCTGAAGATCATCCAATACACGTCTATAAGCTCAAGAAGACCCTATATATCTTGAAACAGGCGCCTCAGGCATGGTACGAGAAGATTGCAAAATACGTTCAAATCTACAAATATTTTTCTTCTGAATCTGATTCAAGCATGTTCATCAAGAAGATGGGAGAGCTTTGAGTCATTGTATTGTTGTACGTGATGATATGATCGTCGCGGGAAACTCAGAGGAAGAGTTAGCGATGCTTAGGGCAGAGCTAGTTATCCGTTTTGAGATGAAGATTCTTGGTGATCTCCACCATTTCTTTGGTCTGGAAGTGGAGAGGAAGAAAAGCGGTGTGCTCATCTCCCAGAAAGGATATGTAGAGAGGATCGTGAAGTGATTCAGCATAATGGAGGGGAAGAGCAGCTCTACTCCACTAGAGGTCGATCTTAAGCTTCGATGTGATGGGGGAAGAGTTCTTTCAGATCCCTTGGCCTTCCGGACTCTGGTTGGGAGCCTAATATACTTGATAATTATAAGACTGGATATTGCTTATGTTGTGGGCCGAGTAAGTCGGTATATGTAGGAACCTCGTAAGCCTCTTCTAGTGCCAGTAAAGAGTATTCTTAAGTATATGAAGTCCACCTCAGATATGGGTCTCTTTTATGAGAGGGATACGAGCTTCAACCTGCATGGGTTCACAGATGCTGACTATGGGGGAGATACCGATGATCGGAAGCCGACGTCTGGATACGTCTTCATGTGTGAATTGGTAGCTATCTCATAGTGCAGCAAGAAGTATGATTCAATATCTGTCTCCACTATTGAAGCTAAATACAAGGTGGCAGCCTTGGTAGCTCAGGAAGCCATCTAGCTGCGGAGATTGGTGGAGGACATCCATGAGGAGGTAGGAGATCTTCCTCTGTTACGCGGTGATAACGAGAGTGCTCTCAAGCTGGTTGCAAATCCAGTTTGTCACGTGAGGACAAAGCACATTAAGAATGAACAATATTTCGTTCGGGAGAAGGTTTTGGAGGTATTTCTGATAGTGAAGTATATACAAAGCCAGGACAATGTCGTGGACATCTTCACGAAGCCATTATCGAAGGGACCGTTTGTGTAGTTATGGGGATTATTGCTTGGAAGTGGGCGGTCAGAAGGGTGTAGACCACACAGACCGCAAACACTGTGGAGCTTGTGCGGATAAGCTTTAGTGAATGGCCTGGTTCTTGGCCATTTTTGTTCTCATGGTCTAACTTAGCATATTCCCTGAGGTATTAACCCCACGGTTAGTTTTTTATCTAACCGCAAACTGCGCGGTCTTGGTTAGGAGACCGCAAAGACCGACAGACTGCAGTGTGCACGGTTGGGCTTCAATTCGCGTGGTTGTTTGCTTTGCCACTTAAGTCCACGTGGACTAAGTCTGCTATCCGCATAACTGTGCGGATTGTTGTTGTTATCCGCACATGGTCTGGTGTTGGTAGTCTGCATGTTGGGCAAACTGGTGCTGCTAACTGCCATGTCACTAGCGGTTATCCTATCTTCCTTGGCGGTGACGGTATTCGCTTGCCCGCTTATAAATAGGGGTGTTGAGCTCGTCATTAATATTATGAACTATAAGTACTGTAGTTTGGGTTAAACTTGCTGTTAAGGTTTTGTAACTGCATGGCAAGGAAAAGTAACCTAATTGTTTGTTGTTTGCAGATTGTGCGACTAGCACTGAGCAACCAGGCAACTGGTTCTAACAGTGAAGTCGGTGGAGGCAGTGCGCATAAGATGGTAGCAGTCGGCGGTTAGCAGTAGATCGCAGGTTCGGCAACTAGGCAGTCTTCTTCCTTTGCAGTTTCCTTGCTTGGATAAATTGGTTCGCCTCTGGAGGACTGACTAGCAGTTCGAATAAGTTGTCCAGTTAAATCTGCGGTTAGGCAACCTTGGCGGTTAGGTGCAGGGGCGGATTTAGAGGGGGGCCCGAGGGACACTGGCACCCCCATTATTTTTCAAAATAATTAGTGTATTTGGATTCCTCTCGTCGAGACAATGAATTTTGACTACTTATACGTCAAAAACGGTGACCAGATGAGGGAGAAACAGCTCCGAGAAGATTGAAATGTTCATTTTTTTTAAGGAAGTTGATGTTTGACCTCCTATATTAAAATTTTTAAAACTAAGTGACGCATTCAAAAAAAATATGTGTGCACCCCCATTATCAATTTATGCACCTTCATTATCAATTTGTGCACCTCCATTATTAATTTTCTGGATCCGCCACTGGTTAGGTGACCAAGAGTTGCAGACAGTTAGCAGATCAGTTCTTGTTCAGTTTATTCGCAGCGGCTTTTGCGGTTAGGCAACTTTGCGGTCAAACGATCAAGAAGTGCAGACAGGATTATTTCTTCAGCAGTCAATAAGCAGGTAGTTCGCTCGGCTAGAGGTGCGATCTAGTAGTTCAGCGATTTGGTGGCTTGAGCTGTTCGCACGACCTTGCTGATAGCAGGCGGATTGGCGGCTTGACGATTACAGAGTTCTGCACGCCAGTTTTGTTCTTGCTGTTTTTGTGTTTTCCATCAGGTGCATTGCGAAATCATGTCTAGCAATGTATGTCTTGTTTTGTAAAAAAGATTGTTAATACAATTTTGACACTTGTTCTTCTGGTTGCTACTGGTTTATTTGACTTGATTTTTTGAGTATTCCTACGACCTCTCATTTTCATAAAATTTCACAAAAAATGTTATTACCATGCATTTTTGATGTTTATGAGATAGAATTACATATTTGCAAGATGGCTATATGTCGTTGTTGTTATATTATTAAATGATTTTTATGATTTTTTGTGTGACGAGATTTTGTTTTTATTTATTTAATTTATTTTATGACTGTATTTAATTGTTTTATTATAACAGCTAGCTGCTTGGTATGAAATTAGATGTGATAATTATCAGACATCTGTTGAACTCTGTCTTTAGTGTTCTATTTGGTGACACCTAGCAGAGACTGAATAATTATTTCCATTTAAAATAGTTATTGACTAGTATTAAAATTTAAAACAGTGTGGCCTTATTAAAAAGTACAATAATTTGAGGATTAGAAACTAATTAATGCCTCATTTGGAATGGTGTTTCAGGCCAGTCCGTTTAAGCAAAGCGCACCGCCACTTTTTTCGTTTGTTTTTCCGCTTTCTTTTCGAATCGAGCATAAACTCGGCGGCGTGAAAATTTCGGCGTCGCGAAACCCTGCCACGGAGCTCCAGTTTGTTATGTTTAGGGTGGAGGAAGAAATCCGCAGGGCTCCTCTCCTCTCGGCTTTGGGTATTCTTTTTGTTTTCTGCATCTTCTCTGTCATTCAAAGCTCTGAACTTGATACCGATTTTACAGAGAGCTCGCCTCCTCCTCGTTCAATCTGTGATTGATTTGCTCCCGCGTCTACACCAGCTTGATCCCTGATCTGTAGCATGCAGTACAAGTCAACACGTATATCTTCTACCCCTTTCAAAGCTATGCTTGACCTGCATTGTGTGAATATGTGAGTGAGTGTGTGGATGTGAATGTGTATATGTGTTGATTTTATGTGTTTATTTAGGTGACTGTTATCCGCTCTACAGTTTTAGTTATTCGCACATGTTTTTTTCCTAATTTTTCGTGCATTTTGGAAATACGTCTTGTACATGCATTTTTAAGAAAAGTGTTCAACATCAAAGTTGTAGATCTCATCGAGATCTACAACTTTCGTGTTGAACACTTTTCCTGAAAATGCATGTACAAGACGTACTTTGGAAATACATCCAGATTTCGCGCCTTTTTGAAATACGTCTTGTACATGCGTTTTCAGGAAAAGTGTTCAACACGAAAGTTGTAGATCTCGATGAGATCTACAACTTTGGTGTTGAACACTTTTCGTAAAAATACATGTACACGACGTATTTCTAAAAGACGCGAAAAATTAGGAAAAAATATGTGCGAATAACCAAAAGTGTAGTGCGGATAACAATCGCCTTTATTTATTATGTGTATGTGCTTGTGTAGATTTGTGTAAGCTTATGTGTGTGTAGCTGAGTGTGGGTGCGTACGTGTGTGTATTTGATTATTTGTGTGTGTGTGTGATTATTTGTGTGTCTGTGTGTGTATTGTTTTTTATGTGTGTGTTGTTTTTTATGTGTATTTGTTGAATTTTTTTACATTTAATTTGTAGTTTGTTCAAACATACCCAATCAGTTATATTATTCTTCCATCCAGTTTATTCATTATGGGTAGACAGAGAAGGTAGTGTTAGTGCAAATTGGAAGATCAACGATGTTCTGATTTTTTGTGACCTATATTTGAAAAAAATTGAGTTGGACAATCGCTCTACCACACACTTTAGCAGGAATGGGTGGATCAACCTGACAAATAATTTAATTCTTTGCTCGCACTGGAAAGTCGTATGATCGAAATCAAATGAATAACAAGTGGGATCAGTTAAAGAAAGAGTGAAAGTTATGGCAAGAGCTTAAGGGTTGTGAGACGGGCTTGGGCTGGGATCCAACTCGCAAAACTATTGATGCTTCAAAAGATTGGTGAAAAGAATGACTCAATGTAATTAATTTTTTTTATTTTTCTTATTTATACAATACTATAATTGTGGATGATTCATCAAATATATATTCATGTTAAGTTCTTTTGTGTGCAAGAAAGTTTCAGTTCTTTAACATATTCCCCGAGTTAGAAGAGAAGTTGGATATCGGCGATGCGCATCGCCGACATCTCATCAGCACCTACTACACAGAGCTTGAACATATTTGGAGTATCTGCATAGTCAACATATGTATTTCGAGTTTTTAATATTTTGATGTTTAGATGTATTTTGAATTTATGCATGCATTGATATTTATATGTTTTTCTAGTTTATGTATGTGTGTATTTTTTTGAGTTGATAAATTTTGTATTGTAGCACTATCTCAAATTAGTAACAATAATATCACACCGATGTTTTGTCAAATGGTCATCTGTTCTAAAAAACTCTGCAAATACAGACTATCCAAACATATCTCAATTTACAGCAACCAGTTTCCAACAACTCATTTGCTAACCTCCATTTACAAACAACTCCTATCACAATCGTAGCCGCTTTCCCAAATGAAAGTTAAGACTTCATCTGACACGTTGTTTTACACCGGCGAGTTTGGACAAAAAACGGCATTGCAATAGCTAATGATTATGACCGCCATCAAAAAAAGAAAGGTAGTTTTGAAAAATTAAAGGAAATAAATTTCCTTACGTAACATCAAACGTTTATGAATGATGGTTCATAACAACTGCATTTCCAAAAGGAGCCTAAATATATATCTAACTAAAGAATCATAAAAACATAATTAAATCTTTGGATTAATTATAAACTAAATAAGTTAATATATATCTAGCTCAAGAATTTTTTATGATTTGATTCCAAATATTAGGTGAGTTGTTATCTTATGAAATTTTAAAAAGATGATTAAAATATTTTTAAATAATGTTACTAATTATATGAAATGTCTTCATTTCATAGATTTCTATTGTAGAAATTGATATAGCTTCACATAAATTATTATTAAGTCATATGACTACTCCAAAAACAAAAGAAAATTCAAGAGGGAAATGTCATGTTCATCGAGAGGACAATAAAACCATATGAGCTAAGTTGTGGTGGTACGCGAAATAGAGTGATATCATTCTAAATAGTAGAGGTGCAAAAAAAGCTTGGGCAAGGTTGCCTCACTCGGGTTTGTCCGGGTCTTGGCCTTGTTATGTTTGTGGTAGGCCCAAGCCAGGCCTAGCGGGCCTTAAAAGACAAAGTTATTATGCCCTGGTACTGGGCGACAAAAAAAGATCGCGCGCGACCACCAAACGGGTTCCCCATGCCTTTACGTTTTTATTTTTTTTTTCTCTTTTTAGATCATCCACGCTGATAGCTCCACGTTGCAACACCTCCAATCTCACCCAGTTCTAGATCACGGAATGGAGCCCAATCTTAATAATGGCTCCCTTAAAATTAAGTCTCTCATTTGAGCTACAATTCCGGCCTACCGAGTGAGTTTCATATTGTGTCTGCATTTTTGTGTTCTTGTGTATCCATGTATTTGCATCTGAGCATGTGAGTTTCATACCCTGAAACCCTTACAAGGTCTTTGAAGCTGTGCTCTTGCAGTTGATGCTACATGCATGTAGTGTTATCTTTATTGGTTCAGATACAGTTCCGAATCCAACCCTGATCCGGACCCGTTAGTATTGTAGGTTTAATATTATTATAAAATAGTCTAACCCCCCATCCATGAGATGCTTAGGCCACCCAAGTGAGAGAAAAAATCCATCGCCTAGCCTCCTTCACTTCTCCTCTCCCCCCCCCCCCCTCTCTTTCTCTCCCTCCCTCATTTTTCTTTGCTCACGCAATCGGGGAGGCTTCATCTTGGAGGGGTTGTCGTTGGCCTTGGAAGATAGCCACCAGCATTGGACGAGCAACATTGCCACCAGTCTTGGAGGAGATAGTCGTCGGTGTTGGTGGAGAGCGTTGCCGCCGGTCTTGGAAGAGATAGCTGCCAGCATTTTTTGAGAGTGTGGAGGAAAGGAGGAGATTTGTTGTGGAGAGGAGAAGTGAGATAAGATCTGGCTTGGAATCCCTCTCTGGTGGTAGTGTAGTCTCTGGTGGTGGAGCAGTTGGATGTCGGACCTTGACATTGAAGGTTCTGATGAACCTTGTTCGTCTGCTAGGCGGATTGCAGTTTGGATCTACTACTCTCTCGCAGATTGCGCGTGTCCGGCGCATCCGCATACATTTCATTAGACGATCATTTTCTCCATCTTTGTACTTATTTATATTTATATTAACGATTTTATTTATATATTTATGGTAGTGTCGTGACAGATTTTGTCAAGTGTATATTTGTGTATATATATATTTTTTGTTTTTTGATTACATGTGTTAATTTATAGCTTTGTCTGTGTTGTGTACCGAATTTTACCATAAGTGGTATCAGAGCCAGGTTGCAAGGATGTGACTGATTGGACATTCCAATTTAGATTTAGGTCAACGGTAGGTAGCAACATCGGTCCACTACCTATCTTTTCAGATCTGATCTGTGAATTAATCAGATCGTCTAGAGGTACTGCGGGCAGTTATGGCAATGAAGAACACAGTGTTAGCCAGATATTTTGTGGAGAAGTGACGGTAGCGGGAACTTCCACCTATGGAAGATTCGGTTCAAGGACATGTTGGTTGAGCAGAGGTTGATCCAAATATTACGGGGGAGTGATTCTTTGCCCACTCTGGTGAAGGATTCAAAGAGGACTGAGATGGATGAGCGCGCCGCCAACACTATATGGATGTGTCTACAAAAAGGTAATGTTCAATATCAGTGTTGAAGATTCTACGGTCAAGTTGTGAGAGATGCTTGAGGGCCAATATATAAGCAAGTAGTTGACCATAAAGCTATTACTGAATCTGCAACTGGATGTCCTAAAGATGCAAGAGGGTTGTAACCTACAGGAACACTTCGATGTGTTTAATGTCCTTCTCAGCAAACTACATGTAGTTAGTGTGAAGGTAGAGGAAGAAGGCAATGTCTTATTGTTTTTTACCTCGCTCCCGGCATCATATAAGCACATGTAGACCACTCTGTTGTATGGGAAGGATATAATAGAAGTGGATCAGATCACATCTGTGTTACTGTCCACCCAGATGTTGTCAGACATCACTCTTGGGGGTAAGCTGACGTTGATAATAGATGGACGAGGGAGGCATCTCGGGAAGGAATCTGGAAATGCACGAGCCAGATCCATCTCGAGGAAGGAAGTAGTGTGCTACCACTGCATGCAGAGTGGTCATATCAAGGGACATTATCCATAGTGTGCGGAGAGTTCCATGGATTTCTAGGGTACGGGAACGGCGGTGTAGTTATGACAGATGATGGTGATATGTCTCTCATCATCACTGAGAGTCCAGGTGACTCTGATAGCTGGATATTAAATTCTGGTGTTTTGCAGCATATTTTCTCAAATGCAATGATGTTCAGTTCACTGGAGGTGACGACTGGATCATACTTTTTGGATGACAGCTCAGCATGTGAGGTCACGGAGACATGGATGGTAGATATCTGGATGCATGACGGAGTAGTACGTAGGCTTGAGCGGGTATATCTAGTACTCAAGTTGCACAAGAATTTGATATCACTGGGCATGCTGGAATCCATAGGATGCAGTTTTGCGGTGAGAGGTGGAGATTTAATGGTGACGCGAGGGCGCACAGTGCTTATGCGAGCTATGTCGTGTGGCAGTCTATATCGACTGATGGGGACCACGATGCAAAGTTATGCGTCCATGATCTTTACGACTAACGGAGTGGATGGTCGAAGTGATGTAGGAGATCGTCCTTCTGGTAGTCTAACTAAGCGAGTCAGATTCAACAATCTAGTTGTGTCAACATTCAGAGGTTGAGTCTGATCAAGGATGAGTCAACTGGAGCAGGTCGGTTGATACCTCAGACTCGAGGTGGTACTTCGTGCAGACTCATGCATCGTGTAATCCGTATTGTGTGCAGTGTTGCCTAGTGCAGATGGTGTTTTGTGCATGAAGTGCTTCTTGCATGTGATGGCTCCAGATCTCAAACTAAGGTTGTGATTTTTATCTTTATTGGTTCGGATCCGGATCCAGACCCGTTAGTAATTTAGGTTTTATATTATTATAAAACCTTTTTAACCACCCATGTGAGAAAAAAACCCACCGCCTCCTTCACTTCTCCCTCTCTCCCTCTCTCTTTAACTTCATCCCTCGTTTCTCTTTACTCGTGCAATCGGGGAGGCCGCCGGCCTCAAGTAGGATCACTGTCTTGGAGGGGTTGTCGCCGAACTTAAAAGATAGCTATCGGCGTTGGACGAGGAGCGTTGATACCGGTCTTGGAGGAGATAGCTGTCGGCGATGGTAAAGAGCGTTGTCGCCGGTCTTAATTAGAGGAAATAGCCTCCATCGTTGGTGGAGAGCGTGGTGCGAAGGAGGAGATTTGTTGTGGAGAGCGTGGAGCGAAGGAGGAGATTTGTTGTGGAGAGGAGAAGCGCGGTTAGATCCGGCTTGGAATCGTTCTCTGATGTTGGTGTGGTTTCTGGTGGTGGTGCGGTTGGACGTCGAACCTTGACGTCGAAGGTTCTGGTGAACCTTATGCATCTGCTAGCCGGATTGCAGTTCGGATCTACTACTCTCTCGTGAATCACACGTGTCTGGCTCATCCGCCTGCATTTCATCGGACGGTCATTTTCTTCCTCATCTTTATACTCATTTATATTTATACTGAAAATTATATTTATATATTTGCAGTAGTGCCTTGACGGATTTTGTCAAGTGCAGTTCTGTGTCTATTTCTTTGTTTCTTGATTACCTGTGTTGATTTATAACTTTGTCTGCATTGTGTACCGAATTTTACAACAGATAGTGCATATTGATTTGTGCAGAAAGTGCTTTGTGCGGAAAATGTTTCGTGTGCATAAATATGGTTCCTCCCAATCACATACCAAGGTGGTTGTTTGTTGTGAATTTGGTTTGGTTCAAATCAAGATCCAGTTCTTATTTATTTTATTAGGTCTAATCGAACAACGCAGATAACCCTGGCGGAATGAGACCGCCACCGCCCCGACTAGAGCCGCTTGCAAAAATTTTGGCCTCATTCCTTGTGCTACAGGTAGGTGTTTCCTCTTTGACTGCGGCAAAGAAGGTCTGCCTTGTGCAACTCCATCTTCTTACCATCAGTTGGTTATCGTCAGTCTTAGAGGAGATAGCCACCGATGTTGGAGGAGGATATTGTCGCCGACCTTAATTAGAGGAGGTGTAGTAGTGAGGGGTTCGATCTGCTTGACTTAGCAGTGCTGACCTACATAACTTAGTTCGGTGGGCCGCTTGAACCTAGGCTCGGCTAGGTGCTCGAGGAGCAAGAGAGATGTGGGCTAGCTTGGTGTCGAAGAAATGTGTGATTGTTATTGGCCCTGACACGAATTCTCTCTGGTGGTGCTGGGTCGATCGACGGCGAACGTTCGTGAGCGAACCTTGTGCACCTGTAGTTCTACGGATTTCAGTATGCATTGATATTAATTTCTCAGCAGTGGTAGTTCCCGATCGAATCTACCTATGGTACCCTTTAGCGGATCATGTATTTCCCTCGTGTTGTATTGCATTACTATTGTTTGTGTCCTTCTTTATTGTGGGTGCCCTCTAACAATAAATTTTGTCTTCACGTGGGAGTAAATTGTGGAACGATTTGGGCACTGATTAAGGCTCCGTTTGGAGGGATTTATTTTCACCGGTCAAGCGGTCACGACCGCACGTACCGGACTTTAATTAAGTCCCGATTCATACGATCATGACCGCTTGATCGGTGAAAATAAGTCCCCTCAAACGGAGCCTAAGGCTCCATTTGGCACGGTGGTGTTGGTCCTAAACGCATGGGTTAAACCGTCATTCGTTAAGTATCACCTAACAAACATCGTCCGTTTGAACATAAAAATAGATGAAGTTTCTTACGTGGATGTTAACAAATGACAATTTAACCCCCACATTAATTACTGCCATCACCTTAAAACATAACATACAATAGAATTATTTTTGCACCGAAGTATCTTTGCCAGCCATTTGTTGCTTGTAAATCTCTTTTTCTTTTCCGTGTGCAAATATTTTAATATAATTATTTTAATATAATAATATTCTAAAAGAATAACTAAAAAATCGTGGGATTGATGCGAATGTGGGCACCTGTCCAGCTGTCCTTGTACAGCCCGTCGGCCCGTGATTAATATCCTAATTAATTATTTTTATATTTGCATGGTCTATATCTGCGGCTACGTTCATCAGTCACTTTATATATACTAAAAATAAAATTTATACCTGTCTTTAAAAACCAATAATTTCAAATGTTCATAAGAGAGGATAATTATTAATAAATCCAATTTAATAAAATATATGCAATCATAATTCTTCAGTTTGGCACGATGGTGGCGATCGTAAATACACGTTCGTAAGAAATTAACTTCAATTCATTCGCGCTTTTATGCTCAAAACTAGTTATATTAATTTTCTTGGTGAGGATCATAATCATTGTCTTGTCAAACGTACGTTTTATGATGCAGAGTCAATTGATAAGCAATTGTTTGGATGTATCGTATTTTTGTCACAAAAAATTTAAAGAAAAGTCATGTAATTAAGCTTCTTGTGCTCATCGGTAGAACATTGTCGCGCATTTTGGTCGGTGGTGTGCAAAGCATGATTGTAATTAACTGGCGCACAAAGCGCGAATGTCGGGAGATGCGGTCGTGAGCGGCATGTAGGGAGCAACATTCTATTGAGTGCATGAAAATATCATTTAATGGGAGGAGGGGTGCAACTATTAGTGGCACGCGGTACACTCATGAGAGAGGGTGGGGAGCGATTTGCGTGGGTTGGTGCAATGTCGTAGAGAGGCACAAATTCAAGTGGACGACACGAATCCGTGCATGCTTGGTGTTGCATGGGGGTTCACTCGTAAGCATTCCAAACCTCACATGCAAGGTTGTGCAAGATCAGGATCCTCTCCATTTCGGATGAAATGAAGGTGATCCATGTCACGGTCAGAATCGAGTGCTTTTTGATCCGACGGGTTCATCATTTCCCCTCCTTTTATATTTTTTTAAAGTCAAAAAAATCTTGTCCACTTGATATCTTGTGAACTTATCCTCTCCATTAAATGATGAAATGGACCCCCTCCATTTCATCCAAAATGGAGAGGATCCGGATCCGGTTGTGCGTGGTGTGAGAGGTTCATAGTAGCACAATCTAGATTCGCAACGCAAGGGGGTGGATCCATGCTGTGCGTGGCATGGAAGGGTAATAATTATGAGTTGTTCACTCGGCACGATCAATTGTGACGTGTAGAGTTCATCCGAGAAGAGCATATGTGCTTTAAGGTTGGCGGATTCATGCTCTTCGACAATTGTGCATGTTGAGATATATTTCATATTGATAACGGGTTCTTATTGGGTTTCCATTGGATCCGTACGTTAGGCATCCAATAACTCATCGTCAGGAATTTAGGGTTACGCCTATAAATACTCCTGCTGGGGGCAACGTGGAGGTCGTTCCAAACTTGACGGTCACACGGGATGCTTCGAGCGCACTAACAATGCACACTTTTAACGTCGCAAAGATTCAAACTCTTCATCTAGCTTCAAGACGATCGAAGTCTAGTGTAGTGTGTGGATGTGGGGAATGAACTTTTTCTTTTTGCCTAATTATAGACTCCATCCCCCTCCAAAAAATTTTATCAAGTTTGGGGTGATGTGTTGATTAAGTTAAGTCAGATATTTCTCCAAGTTTGGAACTGAATTGTAGGCTTCGTTGCGGAATTTCTCCGCCGCGTTAAGAAATTATTCCAAGGCTCAATCTGCCACGCGATCATGAACATGGGGGGGTTAAATTGTCATTCACTAATGCTCATCTAAGAAACTTCATCCACTTTTATGTTCAAACGGATATGTTTGTTATGTGATCCTTAATGAATAACGGTTTAACTCGTGCGTTGACGACCGTCACCATTGTGCCAATTGGCGCCCAAGTCGGTTAAACTCGCCGAGGTGCCATAAGGTTTTGAGGGCATTTCGACCGGTAGGATTAACTTATGTCCTAATTAAGGATCACTAACCTAGCTAAGGCAGACAATATTCCGGTATGGTTGGTGACCTGTCAGCTGAAGCGGAGAAGTCCACAGAAGTCGTCTCTTCTCCAAAAGAATACAATTATTACTAATAAGTTTTTCAACACTTCTTCTTTCGGCTTTGAAGAAATTTTCACCCGTCAAATTATGGCGGAATTATTCCTGATGAGGTTTTCCTGAACAGGTTCGATCAAATTGTGGATCCAGTGAACACAACTGCGGTAATTTCCCGCAAAGAGCGACTCCGCGACACGGCCGTCGGGGCCGTTCCGTAGGGGCTTCCCGCGCGACAATTGAATCCCGGCACCGTGCGCGCGGGATTAATCCCGAGCATTGTCGCCCTCGATTCTCCAAACATTTTGTAACCGCAACCTGATAGTGGATTTTGACCGGCACAGATCCGGTCACGTGGTTTTTTACCCAGTTGAGGGGTTTTTCACGTTAAAACCTCTTGTGTATATCCGACTCATTTCATTGACTGTGTGCGCGCTCGACGATCCCGAGAGCTAAAGCGGTCGAATTTTCTCCGATCCGGCCGGGACGCCGAGTTAGTCCGCAAAAATTCCGTCCAGAGCCCGTTCTTAAATCTCTGTTCAGGAGCCATGCCTATTTGTCGTGTGAAAGAAGCAATGGTGGTGATCAAAAACTAAAAAATCATGGGGATTGGTGAACCCTAGAAAGCATTGTGGCGTCACTCCCCAAAACCATGCGGTTTAGGGGAGAAGTGGTCACACCGCTTATACACTCGGGACCAAGGAGCACGTTAGGCGGTGTGAGACTAAACCATCCCTTTTAACGAGTCGCGGCGCACGCCCGGACATCACCGTCCATTCCACGCCGCACTCAACAAACTCGTTAGGTAAGATTGGAAAGCAGAAACCCGGAGTCTGGGTATCGGACGGAAAAATTTCACCAAATGAAGAAAGCTATGCAGCACCCACTTGATAGGTGTAATGGGATATTCTTCTATTTATATTGGCACATCATCAAGAACGAAGTTATTAAAACTCCATTTGAGGGGACTTATTTTCACCGGTTAATTAAGGTCTGGTTAACTGCTTGATCGGTGAAAATAAGTCCCTCCAAACAAAACCTAAATTCTTTGATGCTCAATATCACCAATCTTAATTATGAAAGAATTGGATTAAGAAATACAGAAAAACATGATCAGGGATAAAAAAACGTTACTAGGACGAAGTATTTATGGAGGACGTGTATAGATTTAGGATTCGTTTGGCACGGTGGTGCCGGTCATGAACATGGGGTTAAATTGTCATTTGTTAACACCTACCTAAAGAACTTCATCCACTTTTATGTTCAATTGGATGATGCTTGTTAGGTGATTTCGCCAATGTACCCAAGAAAAACAGAAAAAAAAACAATTGTAGGCAAAGAAGAAACCGCGCGGAAGGATAACTGTAACCGCACACACTGGTCAAGCCGCAAGTCATGTCCGCCAAAACCGACCAAGTCGCCTATACGCAACTAGCCGTGTGGACTTCCTGTTAATGAATGTTGATGATTAAGAAACAGAACCCGCCGATAAGTCGGGCAAACTCCAAGCTTTATTTGCAACCCTGAGCAAAGTGACTTCAAGTCGCGGACTGCAACCTGCTATAAACCGCTGGTTGTAAACCGCGAACTATTCCACACCAAGCTTCCACTAGTTGTCTAGCCTCCTGATGCTAGCCGCACAACCTGCACAGATAGTCAACTTCACTTAGTCGCGCCGGTTAAAAAAACGTAACCGCGGGATCTAGACGCGAGTTGAGTTCTCATTGCTCTCTATATTTATGACGAGCCAGAGACTCCTATTTATAGGCGTGAGGAGGAGTGACTTCACCGCCCATAGTGATAGGATAACTGCCTGTAAATCCTGCATCTAGCGCAACGTATCCGCACAAGTGCGGATACAAGCATTAGTCTGCCACTGATAAAAAACTGTCTGCAAAGAAGTGCGGACACACCACTTTGTCCATGTGCGATAAACCAACTAACCGCTTATGTGGAAAGTACCACCAGTCCTCATAGTGAGAGGACATCAACTCAGTCTGCGTGGACTTGTGACGATCAATCACGCGTTGTGAGCCAAGTCCGCACCAATGAAGGACTGTCAGATACCGCTACCAGACCGTGCCGATCTACGAACTCTGTATCCAGATCGCGCAATACTGTGAACTCCGCGAACACCAGAGCAGATCGCACAAGCAAGCGGATACAGCGAACTCGGCAACAACCCTGAACTTATCATAGCGCCATGACCAAGTCTACAACCAGCGAACTCTGGCAAACAACCCGCCCGAGAAGGCTTCAGCAAGTTGTGCGGTTAGCAGCCACAGTCCGTGCTAACCAGCTTCCTTCTTGCTAGCAGGAGTACCTGAAACTCCAGTAGACTGTGTGGTCTCATAATCTAGACTGCAACAGCCGCGGTTAGACAAGGCTAACCACTTAGTTACTTCTCCAGGGTGCTTGTTGAACCAGACTACAGGGAAGAATGATAGAAGCTGAAACCGGCAAACCTCCATATCCTATCCTCCATTCCACAACGGACTCTTCGGGTTGTGCGGTCTGCCCAAATCATACTGCCCACCTCCACTACACTCTCACTTCAACAAATTTAACACTCTCCCTTGAAGTGGAAAGTGGAAACCAGCCGGAACAACCCCCGTAACCGAATAAACGACCCCTTTGGTAATGGCTTCGTAAAGATATCCGCTACATTATCTTGACTCTGCACATAATCAACCATCAAATATCCCTCCAACAGCTTCTCCCGAACAAAGTGATGCTCGATCTCGATGTGTTTCGTTCGTGCTTGACAAACTAGATTATTGACCCATTTAAGAGCACTCTCATTATCGTCGTGAAGTAGAGTAGGACCCCGCACATCCTCATAGATGGCATCCACTAATCTCCTAAGCAAGATGGCTTTCTGAGCTGCCAGGGCCGAAACCTTGCATTCTGCTTCTTTAGTGGATACAGACACTGAATCATGTTTCTTACTGCACCATGAGATAGCTGTCAATCCCGTGAAGAAGACGTAACCAAACGTCGACTTTCGATCATCTGTATCTCCTTCATAATCAGCATCCGTGAAGCCTTGCAGACTGAAGCCCTTGTCCCTCTTATAAAAGAGATTCGTCTCTAAGGTTGAATTAACATACTTCAAGATACCTTTAGCCGCCACAAGATGAGACTTCCGCGACTCCGCCTTATACTGACTAACTCGGTCCACAACATAAGAAATATCCGGCATAGCGATTGTTAGATATATGAGACTCCCCCACAAGAGCCTGGAATACCAAAGGGTCTGTAAGAACCCTTCCCTCATGCCGCCAAATTTCAGGCCGACCTCTAGAGAAGTAGAACTGCTCTTCCCTTCCCGCATGCCGAATCGCTTAACGATTCTCTCCGCATAGACCTTGTGGGAAACAAGCACGTCGTTCTTTTGCCTCTCAACCTCAAGTCCAAGGAAATGGTGGAGCTCTCCAAGATCCTTTATCTCAAACATGATAGTAAGCTCAGCCCTGATCCTTGCTATCTCTTCCTCCGAGTTCCCGGTGACGATCATATCGTCAATATACAACAGCACTAGGACCTGAAGCTCCCCCATCTTCTTGACAAACAGACTTGAGTCTAAATCTGAAGCAAAATAACTGCATAACTAGATGTATTCTGCGATCTTCCCGTACCACGCCCAAAGTGTCTGCTTCACAACATAGAGGGCATTTTTCAGCTTACAGACGTGTCCTGGATGTTCTTCAGATACATAACCTGATGGTTGTACCATGAAGATGTTTGTATCAATATCATCATAAAGGAAAGAATTTTTCTCATCTAGTTTCCAAATCTTCCGCCCATGGCAAACCCCCACAGAGATTACCACCCGCACTGAAGTCATCTTGGTCACAGGACTAAATGTCTCTTCATAATCCTCCCTGTACTACTGTGAGAACCCCTGAGCTACAATGTGAGCCTTGTACCTTTCGATGTTGTCATCAGCCTTCTTCTTGAGTTTGTAAACTCACTTGCATGCCACCGGAGTAATGCCTTCGATCTTGGGTACAAGATCTCAAGTCTTGTTCTTCCTGAGGGCGGTCATCTCCTTATTTATGGCATCTTCCCGCTCTTTTATGCTAGTGGCATTCTCAAAACTTGATTACTCCCATTCATATAAGAGGCCTGGGAAGAAACATGAGACGAAACTTACCATATTCTCGTCGTTATACCGAGCTGGTGGGACAATAGTCCTCTTGGACCTCCGCAGGACTTGACTCTGATCCACCACTCCCGCTGCTTCTTCTGTGCTTGCTCTGATCTCGGGCACATCATGAGCATCACTCCCTATGCTTCTAGATCTAAAATCCTCCGCCCCAGAGCTAGACGAAACCGGAGCACTTGGTGACATAGACAGCACTAGAAGATCCCGAGCAGCTTTAACTTGCTCTCCGTCAGACCTGCTCTACTACAACTCCACAGATGAGATGCTTTGGTATGACGTCAACTCTTCAATTATCACATCCCGGGAGACAACAAACTTCTATTTTTCTGGATACATACATTTTCATCTCTTCTTCCTCTCATCATATCTAACAAAGACTAGCTTCCTTGCTTTCGCATCAATCTTCGTACTAAGAGTGTCTAGAACATACACGCAGTAGTTCGACCCGAATACTTGAAGATGTTCTACACTAGGCTTCTCCTTGAACATCAGGTCATGTGGATACTTCATGTTGTTTGTGATAGTTTTACTTTCAAGACAACCTAAACACCTAGAGGGGGGGTGAATAGGTTCTAATTTCTTGTTTATAAATCTAGGCAGAATTCAATTATAACTTAAGACATCTAGCACAGCATTCACAGATAATTACGCATCACAGATTGCACAATGTTTTATAGTGGTTCCCCAAGGTCTGGGTACATCCACTTTCCCCCTTCACCTATCTAGCAATAAGCTAGATTCGGCCAAACTTCCACTATACTCAGATCCTCAGATCCTACAGCTCAGAACCAGGATAGGTTCCTACAACTCAGGCTCAACAGCCCTACCTCAGCCTTGCCTCAAGGCCTACCACTCAGAGAATAACTTTCTCCTACACTCAGGCAAATAGCCCTACCACTCAGAGATCACCTCTCCTACACTCAGCCTTTATAACATAGGCTTACAACTCAGATCTGTGTAAACAGATCCTACAGAAATTTAGAAAAAGATATTTTGATGTCTTGCCTTTGTTGAGAGAGAAGAGGACAAGACACTTCTTGATCAGCTGATGAAATCAACTGAATCTGAACTTTCTTCAAAGCTTCTTGAATCTGAACTTAGCTGAGTTGATTTCCAAACAGCTTCTTGAGAAACCACTGATGGCTTCCTTCTTCTTCTTCAAGATGACTGGATCTCCCTCTATCCAACACCTTTACTGATACTTCAGACTTCTTCTTCTTAGACCTTCTGATGAAGATCTTCTTTTTCACTTTCTTGAATTGAAACTTCAACAGGATCGTAATCCTTCTGTTTCTTCTTCTTAGATCTTCTTCTATTATTTTTCTTAGCTTAGCTACTTATTAATTTCTTCTGAATGTGTCTATTTATAGACTTTCTTCATGGTAACCGGCTGATCCGGTTTCTAACTGTTTTCTGACAGGTCTGACAACTTCAGTTAAACGGTGGCAACCCACAGCTGTCAAGTCTTCAAACAGTTCTTGTACCTTAGCCTTGGACAGCAAAATGTCGAGACAGTCAGTTAGAAAGTGTCGAGACCAATCTGTCTATTTGTGTCGACACAAGTGATTTTGGTGTCGACACAGTCTTTGATGATGTCGACTAAGTTGTAATTAAGTCGACACAGCTTCTTCAGAAAATAACTTGGTCTAGACTCTGCAGTGTGTCGACACAAGTCCTGTGTGTCGACACAGTTGTTGTAGATTCAGAACTCAGCATGTGTTGACTCAGCCTTCAGGTGTCGACACAGCAATCTTCAATCCTGCCAAAATGTGTCGACTCAGTCTTCTGGTGTCGACACAAGCATAGTCGACTTCTGCCAATATGTGTCGACACAGTCTTCTGGTGTCGACACAAGCATAGTCGACTTCTGCCAATATGTGTCGACACAGTCTTCTGGTGTCGACACATCCACCCAGTGTCGACACAGTTATGGTCGACTATCTTCTTCTGTGAGTCGACTATCTTTCTCTGGTCGACTATCTTTCACTAGTCGACTATCTTTCACGGTGTCGACTAACCTTCTCTGGTCGACTATCTTTCACGGTGTCGACTAACCTTCTCTGGTCGACTATCTTTCACGGTGTCGACACTGCTTCCCAGTGCTGAGGTCGACGATTTTCTTTATGTGTCGACACTGCTTCCCAGTATCGACATAAATGTGGTCGACTATCATTAACGGTGTCGACACTGCTTCCCAGTGCTGAGGTCGACGATTTTCTTTATGTGTCGACACTGCTTCCCAGAGTCGACATAAATGTGGTCGACAATCATTCTCTGTGTCGACACTGATATTCTGAAGTGTCGACACAATTTCTTCAGGTGTCGACATGTGGACTTAGAATATTTTTCTGCATTCTTTAATACTACTTCACCTGCACATGTCAACTCAAAACAACATCAAATACACCTTGATGTATATCATTGAGCTAAGTTGGGCTTCTTCAAATCAGGTACACATTTTCCAATGTACCCAACAATCTCCCCCTATTTGGAGAAGTCATAACCCTATAGCCAATGATATACACCATTTATAAAAAGTATAAACTGATGATATATGACATAACAGGAATACTTAATATAAACAAAACATAAAAACAATCCATCACAGAATGAACATTATATGATGCCAAACAACATTTTGTTTATAACTTGATAATGTTTGAATACAGAGAATTACATTTAATGATTTAATCAAAACATTACAAAATACTTTGAAAGAACTAAAAAATTAAGACTGATCAGGCTCTTTAATGACAATCTCTTTACCAGATAGAACTTGAGCTTTCACAGGAGCTTCAGAATCTTCAGCTAGCTTCTTGCCTTTTAGATCAGCCTTATTCTTTGCTTCTTCCTTGAGCCTTTGCCTTTTAAAATAATGAAAGGGCTTTGGGAAATACTTGCTTGGCTCCTGAGCATCTGTAGGCAGCCTACCCAGCTTGGCTTTTCTTCTAAACTGTACAATGGCCTCTTGCCTGGCTTCATACTTCTGCCATTCCATCTCATTGTACCACTTGCCTCTTTCCTGCACTTGGTCTTTGACAGCCTTCCATGCAGTGAGTATTATATTTCTGGAAGTTGGACTCCACTGCTCAAAGTCTGGCTTAAGTTCAGCCTGCTCTCTAAACCTTTTCTTAGATAGAAGAGCATCTTGCTGGTCTTTCAAAGTAGCCTCAGGCTTATCAACCTTCCCAATAACAATATTAGTAACCTCCTTAGGAGGACTATACATTCCTTGAACCTGCTGATCAATCATGTCAAAATCTGGAGGGGGGGTAAATGACTTGAGCAACCTCAGGTTGATTGCCTTCAAGTAGACTTGTTTGTATTCCTGACTCAGCCACCATAGCATCATCACACAATGGGGGATATCCCAATGTGGCTCGAATACTATTGGTCACCCATTTGGAGTGCTCTGAGCCTGCATGAACTAGCATCCTCTCCCCCTTTATGGTTTCTCTAGAAACATGATCTCTGAGATCACTACTAGAAAACTGACTTTTAGCCACGGCAGATTGTCGTGGCTAAAAGTCCAAAACCATGGCTAAAGACTTTTAGCCACGGTCTGCCCACGGAAAATGGGCGTGGGCAATACGAGCGTGGCTAAAAGTCCAAACCGTGGCTAAAAGTCCAAAATCGTGGCTAATACTGGACTTTTAGCCACGGTTCATTGTCGTGGCTAATAGTGGACTTTTAGCCACAGTTTAATTGGCGTGGTTAAAAGGCCACTCATAACATAAAAAATTCAGGCCGCCGCCGCCGCCGCCCGGGCGCCGCCGCCGCCGTCCGGCCGCCGCCGCCGCCGCCCGACCGCCGCCCGACCGCCGCCCGACCGCCGCCGCCGCCGCCGCCCGGCCGCCACCGCCGCCGCCCGGCCGCCGCCGCCCGGCCGCCGTCGCCGCCCGGCCGCCGCCGCCCGGCCGCCGCCACCGCCATATTTATTTCAAAGGCTAATTGAAATAAATTCCTTATAAACCCAAAAATGTCATTTTGTTTTGGCGGTGTGGGACTAAACAATGCCACGACCTTTTGCCACGGTTCAGGCAAACCGTGGCTAATACTAGACTTTTAGCCACGGTTCAGGCAAACCGTGGCTAAAAGTCCAGTATTAGCCACGGAATAAAACCGTGGCTAATACTCACTATTAGCCACGATTTTTCCCCGTGGCAAAAGAAACCGTGGCTAAAAGCCATTTTTCTAGTAGTGGATCTTCCTTTTGAAATCTGATTTGGCCATCCAGATAATTGACACCCTCTTTAAAAAAAGGTTTTAACTTTTGAAGCTTTTCAGATATTTCTTTTTGAGAGGTAGTGATTGCAGTCTTAACAGAAGCAATAGTAGCTTGAAAGTTCTTATCAAATTCTTCCATTTCTTTTATTCTATCTACAGGCAGGCCTGGAACAATCTTTTTCAATTCCTCTATTATCTCATGATGAGATTCAGTTAAATTATCATTCATTCTTAACTGATTTTCCAGGACATAGCTTTGCTTTAAAGCAATGTCATCCACCTTAGGGATGATAGTCTGTTGTTGTTTTGCCAGATAGACCACAGCATTACCTCCCTTATGGAAGCAATCTGTCATTTCCTTCTTATGCATATTGACCTCAAACCTAATTGATTTTATATCTTGAGCTAAGTCAAACTGCATAGACTTGTTGTTCTCATCAATATATTTTTCAATGGCTACCCTGTGTTCATCCAATTTCACTTGCAAATCTACCAAGAACTTGTTATAATCAAAGGCAGGAGGAGTGTGATGTGCTGTAGACTGTAGAGCCTGCTTATAGCTCTTGCTCCTTCTCTGAAAGACCATAAGTTTTCTCTTTTTAGCCACCCTGGCTTCTTCAGTCTCTGAATCAGAAGTGTTATCAATTTGAACTCTTTCTTTGGGAGGAGGAGAAACAGCTGCTTCAGTGCTATGTTGTACAGTCTCAACATGCACTGGCTCCCCCTCAATTTCTTGCTCCACTTCCAGACTATCAGTAATTGTTTCATCATTTGGAAATAACTCCTCCAGAGTATATTCCTTCTGGGCTTGTTCATTTGCAGTATTCAAATTTGGAGATTGATGAATTGGAGCATCTTCTAGCACTTGCTCCCCCTGTACCTGTGCAGAAATAGAAATATTAGAAATCTCTGTTGTAGGAAAATACACCAGCTCCCCCTGCACCTGTACCTGGTCATGAGTAGATACAGTTTGTGTAGGTGAATAAACTTGCTGAGCTGGTATACTTATTTCTTCTTCTTGAACTGCAGGTATTGTGGCATCCTGAACTTGTATAGATGCAGGCTGATCTTCAACCTCCAGTCTTTCTTGCTCTTCCTGTGGATGCCTAGTACTAGTAGCATGACCTGGGGATTTCTCAAGGGAATCCTGCCTTTCCACTTCAGGCATCTCTTTGGTCAGCACCCTATCCCATCTGGAGAATAATCTCATGTCCATCCTTCTCATGTGATTAATTTTAGTTCCAGGTTGTTGTTGCATAACCTCAGGAATCTCCTTACTTAGATATATACTCATTATCCTAGCCAGATTTGGCTTCTTGATCCCTTCCTTAATCTTTTCAAAAATTACAGATGACCAATCCGTTGGAATTGTAATCACAATCCTGGTCATTAGGCTGAACATATAGGCAGAAATCCTATCATGTCCACCTGACTTGCACAGAATAACTTTTCCAACTACTTCTGACAGGAACTTGCCTTGTTGATTCATTCCTTTCCGATTGAACGCAGCTCCAATTTTCATGGTGGATTCCAATCCACACCATTGAAGAGCCTCCCTAGATTTAGAAGCAGGGACATCCTCTTCATTCTCAATTGTAGATAATTGCAGAATTGTTCTTATCTTACTCGGTGTAATCTCCACAGGTGACCCATGAACTGTGGATTTTATTTCATGACTTTCAGAGTTTACAGAGGCAGAGGTAAAGAACTCATGCACCTCCTTCTACCATATCTTTGAAGGTTCTGAGACCAGAAATTCTAAACCAGAGTCGGAGAGGAGAGAGATAACCCCAAGAACATCTGGAGGGGCAGCTGCAAAGGCCTGGCGCACCAACTCATATCCTTCATTAACATTATCTTCAATCTTCGGCGCCATTGATCAGTCGAGAAAGCTTGAAAGATGAGAGAAAGAGAGAGAGAGAGAATGTCGACATAGGGTTTCGAAAACCTTGTAAGCGTGTCGACAGAATGAGTTTTTGACCTATTTATACCTTCTGTTTAAAGAAGATCAAAAGTCGCCAAAAACAGACTATAAGTGTCGACACAGATGGATTGTGTCGACACAAGCTTCTATTGTCTCGACCACAAGTTCGTCTACTATGTGTCGACACCAATTTGCGGTTATGTCGACACTAGGGATATATAGTAGAGCATCAGAAATTCTGTGTCGACTCTTAGTATAAGTGTCGACACAAAATCTGTAGGTGTCGACACCACTATCCTGGTGAAGTCGACACTACATTCCTGGATAAGTCGACAATAAGATTCTTAAGTGTCGACACATATTTTCTGTGTCGACACAATATCTCTGACTTGTCGACATTACTACCCTGAGTCGACACATAATTACTGAATGTGTCGACATCATCTTACTTAGCCAATTTCTGTTTGTTCATCACAACTTATAAGTACAACAAAGTACTTAATACTACTTCAATGTGTCTTAATATCACTTGAATGTCTTGTTACTACTTCAACTTTATTGTTGATGATTTTGTGATTACACTAATCAATGGTTAACATACCTAATTCAATTTTGAATTTATTGAATTTTGTCTCATCTAGGGGCTTAGTAAACACATCTGCTATTTGATAATCTGTTTTCACAAATTTCAATGAGATGTCTTCTTTTTCTACATGTTCTCTAAGAAAATGGTATTTTATTTCTATATGCTTAGTTCTACTATGAGAAACAGGATTATTAGCAATAGAAATTGCACTCTTAGAATCACACAAAAGAGGTGTTCTACTTACTTGAATACCATAATCCTTTAGCTGATGCTGCATCCATAATAGCTGTGCACAGCAGCTTCCAGCAGCAACATACTCTGACTCAGCTGTGGAAATTGCCACACTAGTCTGCTTCTTACTACTCCATGATATTAGTCTTCCTCCCAGGAATTGACAAGTACCTGTAGTACTCTTTCTATCTTCTCTACATCCTGCAAAATCTGCATCTGAATAGCCTGTTAGTTGAAAATCTCTATTCCTATGGTACCAAAGACCTAGATTAGTTGTGCCCTTAAGATATCTCAGAATCCTTTTGACTGCAGTATAATGAGATTCTTTAGGGCAGGCTTGGTACCTAGCACAGACACATGTAGCATACATAATATCTGGTCTACTAGCAGTGAGATAGAGTAGTGAGCCAACTATTCCTCTATATAAAGTCTCATCAACAGGTTTACCTGCATCATCTTTGCATATAGGC
The DNA here is from genome assembly GCA_039513925.1 of Platanthera zijinensis. Classification (NCBI taxonomy): domain Eukaryota; kingdom Viridiplantae; phylum Streptophyta; class Magnoliopsida; order Asparagales; family Orchidaceae; genus Platanthera; species Platanthera zijinensis. The sequence continues at coordinate 11,139,061 of CM077079.1, read as the reverse complement.
ATACTTGTTCCCATAGGAGTTCTCATGGTGGAGGATGACTCCATACCATATTTCTTAATCAATTATTTGGTGAACTTAGACTGGGATATGGACAAGCCATCATCAGTCTTCCTTACTTGGAGTCCCAAGAAGAATTTCAGTTCCCACATACTGCTCATCTCAAACTTCCCTTGCATAAGTTTGGCAAACTTTTTACAAAGGTTGTTTTCAGTAGATCCAAAGATTATGTCATCAACATAGATCTGAACTAAGATGATCTTGCCTTTGGATTCCCTAAGGAATAGAGTTTTGTCAATTTTTCCTCTTGAGAATTTGTTCTCAATAAGGAAAGTAGACAGGGTTTCATACCAAGCTCTTGGGGCTTGCTTTAACCCATACAGAGCTTTTCTAAGCTTATAAACAAAATCAGGTTTAAGAGGATCTACAAAACCTGATGGTTGCTCTACATATACTTCTTCTTTAAGATCACCATTCAGAAATGCTGACTTCACATCCATCTGATATACTTTGAAGTCTTGATAGGCTGCATAGGCAAGGAATATTCTGATTGCCTCCAGCCTTGCTACTGGAGCAAAGGTTTGATCAAAGTCAATCCCTTCTTCCTGCCTGTATCCTTTTGCAACCAACCTTGCTTTATTCTTTACTATTATTCCACTTTCATCTAACTTGTTCCTATATATCCATTTTGTGCCAATTATATTGTGGCCTCTTGGTTTAGGAACAAGCTCTCAGACATTGCACCTTCTGAATTGATTCAGCTCCTCTTGCATAGCATCAATCCAGTGCTGGTCTTGGATGGCTTCTTCAAACTTCTTAGGCTCCAATTGTGACAGGAAACTTGAATGTAGAACTGTGTTTTGATTTCTGCTTCTAGTTTGCACCCCTTGTCTTGGATCACCTATTATCTGATCAGCTGGATGATCTCTTAAATATCTTGTAGCTGGAGGAAGATTTCCTTCTGGTTGAACATCTCCAGCTCTTTCATTTAACTGATTCTCTTGATTTTCATCAGCTTCTATAGTGTCTTGTTCTCCCCCTAGACTGAAGCCTTCATTTTCCAATGCCCCATCTTCCTTTGATACTTCAGTAATGGAAAGCTTGTCCATACTTTTGCTTATACCTGTTGAGTCATTTGATCTACAAGACAACTCACAGTTGATTAATCTTGTTTCATCAAACACAACATGCACAGATTCTTCAACAACTTGTGTGGTCAAGTTGAAGACTCTATAGGCCTTACTATTTGTGTTGTACCCAACAAATATCCCATCCTGGGATTTGGCAGCAAACTTAGTCAAATATGACTTGTCATTGTTAAGTATATAACACTTGCAACCAAAGATCCTAAAGTAAGATAGATTTGGTTTTCTACCTTTCACAATCTCATAGGGAGTCATTTTGTGGCTTTTGGTGATAGTAGCCCTATTGATTACATGACAAGCAGTGTTAACTGCCTCAGCCCAAAAATATTCTGGGAGAGAGGTGTCACTCAATAGAGTTCTACCAGCTTCAATTAATGTTCTATTCTTTCTTTCAGCAATTCCATTTTGCTGAGGTGTTCTTGGTGAGGAGAACTCTTGGAAAATCTCAAAGTCTTTACACAAGTTTGTTATGCTTTCAGATTGAAACTCAGTACCATGGTCACTTCTGATTTTGACCACTGTACTATTCATTTCATTCTGAATTTGCTTTACAAAATTAAGTAATACACTTGGGGTTTCAGATTTTTGTCTCAGAAAGAACACCCATGTAAATCTAGAATAGTCATCTACAACCACAAAAGTGTAGACCTTCCTACCTAGACTATGAACTGGCATAGGACCAAAAAGATCCATATGCAAGAGGTATAAGCACCTCACAGAATCCTTGTTTTCAAGGCTTTGAAAGGAGGATTTTGTCTGCTTGCCCTTTTGACAAGCTGAGCATATCCCTTCCTTTATACACTTAATTTGAGGTCCATTCCTCACTAACTCTTTGCTAAAGAGTTGGCCAATTGTCTTGTAGTTTAGATGAGCCAATCTCTTGTGTCACTTAACACAATGAGAAGCATTATCATCAGCTACAAGACAGATGGGAGAAGCATTATTCTCACATTCAAAATTAAGACAATATACATTTCTCTTCCTATACCCAGTCAATATGATCTTTTGATCACTTGACCTCTTGATATGACATCCATCTTTAACAAATGAAATGTCATATCCTAAATCACTTAGCTGGCTTATGCTTATTAGATTATGTTTCAAACCTTTTACATAAGCCACTTGAGTGATAGTAATTAGGTTAGAAAAAATGTTACCAAACCCTTTGATGACTCCTTTTTCAGATCCACCAAAGATCACTTTAGGTCCATCTTTGACAGATGAATACTCCTTCAGCAGCCCCTTTATTCCAGTCATGTGCCTGGAACAACCACTATCCAAGTACCATATAGGGGCATGGTTACTTGGATTCACCTGCAACACAGAATTACTTACCCTTAGAACCCAAGTAAGTCTTGGGTCCTTAGTTCAGGTTAGCATAAATAAAGCTACCATAACCTCTTCTAACATGTAGACTATTGTTCTTTATAACACTTGTGTTATACCAGCAGTCTAATGCAAAATGGCCTCTCTTGCCACAGCACCAACATTCAAACTTATTGTATCTAGATCTAGATACATCCTTGTCAGAAGAATTTCTGTTCATTGCTGGTGCTGTAGCAACTTCACCTACTGATTTCTTAAAACCATTGGGTTTATGACCATAGGTAGGCCTGCTTGTATTTACACCCTTGTTCTTCAGAACATTAGTCTTAATATGACCTTGAATGTCTTCATGATCATATTTGTTAGAAGGCACTTTCACCTTACTAAACTTTATGGGGACTGAAAGGTTTATTGGCTGAACAGGAGCTTTGCCTTTCCTCTTGAATCTGCCAGCCCTAGAGTTACCTTTAAATCCTAATCCAGCCTTACCCTTTTGAGTGACAAATTCATCGATCAAGGGTAAGACAGGTTTTGTCTTAGAGTAACTAGCCACTAAATCCCTTTCAATTCTAAGTCTGGCCTCCAGACTCTTCACTTGATCATTAGTATAATTAATTGTGCCCATCTGAATAATAGTTATATTCTTCAGCTTGACAATTTCATTTAATTTTTGATCAATAACTTTTTCTAACTCAGTTGTAGCAACCCTTAGTTCAGCAATTTCCTGAGCCTGAGATTTAACCAGGTTCTTGCTTTTCTTAAGGGCCTGCAACAGGTCCCCATACTTGTCTATCAATTGATAGACATCTCCTTCAGATTCAGATGCATCTACATCTGTTGATGCAGATGTAGCTGATTCTTCACTTGTACAACAAACAGATGTAATAAAAGGACATTGTACCTTATTGTGACCAGACTGATTCTGGCATATGTCCTCTTCTGATCCTGCCATCAGCCCCATACACTGATGATCCTTTTGTTCATTGATGGAGTCTAGCAACTGCAGAAACTCCTCTTCTTCAGATGCAGCATATAGTCCAATATATGCTTCAGCTTCAGATTCTGACTCTGAAGTTGACTGGTCTGTTAGACTCTTATCTTTCTTTGCAACAAAGGATTTCTCGTTCTTGCCTTTCTGATAAGTCTTCTTTTTGTCTGAAGATTCCTTTCTCTTATCAGGACAGTCAGCCACTACATGTCCAGGCCTATTGCAACAATAGCAGACAATCTTTGAAGTAGTGGCTTTGCTGGGCTTTGATCTGCTCTTCTCTTTCCTTGATGACCTTTTCTTCTGATAATAGTCATCAACTTGCTGTGATGTGGAAGGCTTAGACTTCCATTACTTCTTTTTCAAGAACCTTTGGAATTGCCTTGTGAATGCAGCAAAGTCTGCATCTGAATCACAGCTTTCTGAACCCTTATCTGAATTTTCAGAACTATCTTCTGCAACTTCCTTAGGAGGAGATGGTGATTTCCTCCTATTCTTTCTAGTGGCTTCTGCATTGAATGTCACAGTTTTTTCTCTATGCTCTCATCTTGAATTCTTTTCCTCCTCCTTCCTCACCATAAGTTGCATTTCATAGGATAGCAACTTTCCAAACAAGGTGGGAGGAGATATCTCTGCCAATTTAGCCACTTCTCTTATGGCACAGATCTTTGTGTCCCAATCCTTTGTTAAGGATCTCAAGAATTTGTCATTCAGTTCATAAGTACTGAAGACTCTTCCATAGGACATAAGCTCATTCACAATTCTATAGAATTTTTTGTAGCACTCAGTTATGCTATCAGATTTTCCTTGTCTAAAACTTTCATACTCCTGATTGAGCATAGATTTCCTGTCCTGCCTCACTTCTTCAGATCCCTCCATGTAGACAATCAATGTGTCCCACATCTCTTTGGAGGTCTTGCAGTGAATCAGATTCTGAAATGTTGAATCATCTATGGCACTAACAATAATATTCTGAGCTCTTTTATCCATGGTTGCCAAGATGATTTCATCCTTGGTCATTTCTGAATAACTCTTTGGAGTTTGGATATTTGCATCAAGAACTGATACCTTCATTGGAATGAAGGGGCCTTCCTGTACTGTGATGTAAATCCTTGGGTCAGATGCTTCCATAAACAGTCTGACTCTCTCTTTCTGCAAATTCCAAAAATTTCTTTCTTGTATATGGGTAATTTCATAGACCCTAGCTCCTTATGATTCTCACCAGAACCCATCTTTTTGAATCTTGATTCTGCCTATAAGATCTACCTCAGACTGTTAAGTCCTTTTTGAGGAACCTCCCTCTGATACCACTTGATAGTTTTACTTTCAAGACAACCTAAACACCTAGAGGGGGGATGAATAGGTTCTAATTTCTTGTTTATAAATCTAGGCAGAATTCAATTACAACTTAAAACATCTAGCACAGCATTCACAGATAATTACGCATCACAGATTGCACAATGTTTTATAGTGGTTCCCCAAGGTCTGGGTACATCCACTTTCCCCCTTCACCTATCTAGCAATAAGCTAGATTCGGCCAAACTTCCACTATACTCAGATCCTCAGATCCTACAGCTCAGAACCAGGATAGGTTCCTACAACTCAGGCTCAATAGCCCTACCTCAGCCTTGCATCAAGGCCTACCACTCAGAGAATAACTTTCTCCTACACTCAGGCAAATAGCCCTACCACTCAGAGATCACCTCTCCTACACTCAGCCTTTATAACATAGGCTTACAATTCAGATCTATGTAAACAGATCCTACAGAAATTTAGAAAAAGATATTTTGATGTCTTGCCTTTGTTGAGAGAGAAGAGGACAAGACACTTCTTGATCGGCTGATGAAATCAACTGAATCTGAGCTTTCTTCAAAGCTTCTTGAATCTGAACTTAGCTGAGTTGATTTCCAAACAGCTTCTTGAGAAACCACTGATGGCTTCCTTCTTCTTCTTCAAGATGGCTAGATCTCCCTCTATCCAACACCTTTACTGATACTTCAGACTTCTTCTTCTTAGACCTTCTGATGAAGATCTTCTTTTTCACTTTCTTGAATTGAAACTTCAACAGGATCGTAATCCTTCTGTTTCTTCTTCTTAGATCTTCTTCTATTATTTTTCTTAGCTTAGCTACTTATTAATTCCTTCTGAATGTGTCTATCTATAGACTTTCTTCATGGTAACCGGCTGATCCGGTTTCTAACTGTTTTCTGACAGGTTTGATAGCTTCAGTTAAACGGTGGCAACCCACAGCTGTCAAGTCTTCAAACAGTTCTTGTACCTTAGCCTTGGACAGCAAAATGTCGAGACAGTCAGTTAGAAAGTGTCGAGACCAATCTGTCTATTTGTGTCGATACAAGTGATTTTGGTGTCGACACAGTCTTTGATGATGTCGACTAAGTTGTAATTAAGTCAACACAGCTTCTTCAGAAAATAACTTGGTCTAGACTCTGCAGTGTGTCGACACAAGTCTTGTGTGTCGACATAGTTGTTGTAGATTTAGAACTCAGCATGTGTTGACTCAGCCTTCAGGTGTCGACACAGCAATCTTCAATCCTGCCAAAATGTGTCGACTCAGTCTTCTGGTGTCGACACAAGCATAGTCGACTTCTGCCAATATGTGTCGACACAGTCTTCTGGTGTCGACACAAGCATAGTCGACTTCTGCTAATATGTGTCGACACAGTCTTCTGGTGTCGACACATCCACCTAGTGTCGACACAGTTGTGGTCGACTATCTTCTTCTGTGAGTCGACTATCTTTCTCTGGTCGACTATCTTTCACTAGTCGACTATCTTTCACGGTGTCGACTAACCTTCTCTGGTCGACTATCTTTCACGGTGTCGACTAACCTTCTCTGGTCGACTATCTTTCACGGTGTCGACACTGCTTCCCAGTGCTGAGGTCGACGATTTTCTTTTTGTGTCGACACTGCTTCCCAGTGTCGACATAAATGTGGTCGACTATCATTAACGGTGTCGACACTGCTTCCCAGTGCTGAGGTCGACGATTTTCTTTATGTGTCGACACTACTTCCCAGTGTCGACATAAATGTGGTCGACAATCATTCTCTGTGTCGACACTGATATTCTGAAGTGTCGACACAATTTCTTCAGGTGTCGACATGTGGACTTAGAATATTTTTCTGCATTCTTTAATACTACTTCACCTGCACATGTCAACTCAAAACAACATCAAATACACCTTGATGTATATCATTGAGCTAAGCTGGGCTTCTTCAAATCAGGTACACATTTTCCAATGTACCCAACAGTTTGGACTGAGGTGCATCTGTTTAATGACATACGTCGCACAGGTCATTCCCTCTGTCCAGAAAACCTTGGGAATGCCTTTGGCATGAAGTCGACACTTACAGGTCTCCGTCAAATGATAGATCTTCCACTCTGAAACTTCGTTCTGTTGTGGAGTATGCGCACAAATAAGCTCCCTTCGGATTCCCAACTTTCTGCAAAAGTTAGAGAACTCGCTTGAGTTGAACTCTCCTCCATTATCAGTTCTCAACTTCTTAATCTACAAACTGAGCCGGACCCTATATGAGCTCCTTAAACTCAACAAATTTCATGAACCCCTCTGACTTCTTATTCTTGAAGTATACCAAAGTATACCTGGAAAAATCATCAACCAGAACAAGCATATACCTGCTCCCTCCGAGACTAGGGGTGACGATTGGTCCAGTCAGATCACCATAGATGCACTCTAATGGTGCTTTGAATCTGGTCGATGACATGTCAAATAAAAGGTGATGAGCATTTCCATATTGACATCCTGTATAGACATGACCGTCTTTGAAGTATAAAAGACTAGGCAGGTCATGCATCAGGCTTCTTACCACCTTAGCCTTCAGCTTATCTATCCCAACATGCCCCAACCTCTCATGCCAGATAACAGCGCTGTCATTCGCCATCATCTTATCAACATAATAGCTTATCACTAACACGAACAAGTCCTTCACTCTCCTTCTAGCATGAGTGATGTCAACTTTCACAACTGACACGTTATGGAGAAACTTCACTTCTGTTGGGCCAAACAGAATGAGATACCCAGTATCAACAACGTTGGTCACCAATATAACGACTCGGCCCGAACAGCTTAGGGACTGCTGCACCCTATCATGGGCCGCACAATATGGCCTGGACACCGGCGCCGTTATCAAGGTCTGCAAGTCGTACACCCCAACCAAATCACTGTGCCTGTTTCTCAGCACAGTAGGTTGTTGGCAGGGGTTTCAAACCCACAACCCTTGCTACTACTCCCTTCAAATAGAGGCTAACACCAACTGAGTTGTCCCACGTGACATCACAATGTGTAGTTCTCCTACTCTGATAGTATTTTAAATGCTGGAAAATGTGGGTTGTGACAACTGATAAGAGATTTTTCTTCATTCCCGACACGTGATATACACTCAACAAAGTGAGTGGCTTCTGATTACTGCCTAAAGAAATCGTCTTATCCTTCTCTACTGTATGTACAATATCATCAGTAGTAATAATGACATCGTAACCTTTGTAGTCCTGCAGTGAAGAGAATTTAAACTCGTCCTCGATGAAGTGATGACCACACCTAGATTCATGATCTAGTTCTCCTGATAATTGATGGATAAAATGCATGAACATAAGCACCCGTCATGAAGGCACTCCCCCATCCTTCTTACTCAGCTTTGAACTCAGCCTCCTCATTCCCTACAACATGTCCTGACTAAAGATTCACTCTACAGTCCTTGCGAATATGACCAACCTTGTTATACCTGTAGCACCGAGGTCCGCCCCACTTCTTCCCGTCATCATGCTTAGGAGCCTTGCTCCTTTCTTGCTGTAATGAAGAAGACGGGCCATCACTATTAGGTTTATTCTTCTTCCTATCCCATCTCTTCTTTTTTACCAAGAAGAGAACCTCGTCATCTCCTCCTGAGATCGACACTCCAGTCATCTGCTTTGCCAAGCTCTCCTATGAAGCTAGCAGATTTTCCAGCTCGAGCAAAGATGGCTAATTGGCTCAGCCTTGCACAGAAGTAACAAAGGCCACATACTCCTTTCACAGACCGCAGATGATGTGTTTCTTCAGTTTTGCTTCTGAGATAGGCTCCTCCGGGTCCAACGCCGAAATCTCATCATAAAGGTGCTTTATCTTCAAGAAGAATGATGATACCGACAGGTCTCACTGAGTGGGCTTAGATAACTCATTCTCCAAGAACTGTATCTGAGCTATATTCTTCTTGTTGAACAGACCTTCTAAGGCCATCCAGATTTCAGCCGCTGATCGACACTCAGTGATGTGATCGAACAACTCTGGTGAGATTGCTCGCCTGAGAGTGAACTCCGACTTAGGATTCACCTTCCTTCAAGCTTTCACCACCTTAGCATTATTGGCGGCAGCAACCACTTCTTGTCTGTCATCTCCACCGACGACTTCCCAAAGGTCCTCACCAATCAGATAACTCTCCATGCAAGAACTCCACTTCTTAAAGTTGATCTGCGTCAAGAGTTCGATTCCAAGACCTCTTACATAACTGGCCACCATTGCTCTCTCATGATTAACTTGAACTTCAACGAGGAAAGCACACCTACAAGGTTGAATCACTGCCTGCTCCTCAACACCCCTTAGATACCATGTGAAAATTTATGAAAAGATGAGAAAAAGGTCGCAAGAACATTCAACCACACCAGAAGCCAAGTAGTAACCAACACAACAAAAGCACAAGAGTCATAAACAGAAACTCAATCTGATTTACAAAGTGAGGCATACATTGTGAGACATGATTTCGCCAATGTACTCAAGGAAAATGAAAAAATAATTGTAGCCAAAGAATAAACTGCGCCGACAAATAACTATAACCACACACACTGCTCAAGCCGTAAGCCATGTCCGCCGAAACTGACCAAGTCGTCTATCCGGAACTAGCTGCGCAGACTGCCTATTATTGAATGATGGTGATCAAGAAACAAAACCGATGATAAGTCAGGCAAACTCCAAACTCTATCCGTAATCCCGAGCAAAGTGACTTCAATCCACCGACTACGACCTGCTATAAATCGCTGACTGTAAACCACAAACTGTTCTACACCAAACTTCTACTAGTTTCCTAACCGCTTGATGCTAGCCGCATAGCCTTTATAGAAAGTCAACTTCACTTAGTCACACCGGTTAGAAAAACGCAACCGCAGTATCTAAACGCGAGTTGAGTTCTCATTGTTCTCGATATTTATGACGAGTTGGGGACTCCAATTTATATGAGTGTGGAGGAGTGTTGTCACCGCCCATAGCGAAAGGATAACCTCCAGTTAATTCTTTAGCTAGCACCACGTATGCGCACAAGTGCGGATACAAGCATTTGTCTGTCACTGATAAAAAACTGTCCGCAAAGAAGTGCGGACACACCACTCTATCCGCGCGCGATAAACCAACTTAACCGCTTACGCGGAAAGCACCACCAGTCCGCATAGTGAGCGGACAGCAACTCACTCTGTATAGTGAGCGGACAGCAACTCAGTCCGCATGGACTTGTGACAATAAATCATGCGTTTTGAGTCAAGTCCGCACCAATAAAGAACTGTCGGATACCGCCACCAGACCGCGCCGATCTGCGAACTCCGCATCCAGATCGCGCAATACTACAGACTCCGCGAACACCATAGTAGATTGCACAAGCAAGCGGATACGGCGAACTAGGCAACAACCCAGGATTTGTCATAGCGCCATAAACAAGTCCACAATCAACGAACTCTGGCAAACAACCCGCCCGAAAAGGCTTCAGCAAGCTGTGTGGTTAGCCGCTGCAGTCTGCTCTAACTTTCTACCTTCTTGTGAGCTAGAGTACATGAAGCTCCGGCGGACTGTGTGGTCTCACAATCCAGACCGCAACAGCCGCGGTTAGACAAAGCTAACCGCTCAGTTACTTCTGCAGGGTGCTTGCTGAACTAGACCGCAGGGAAGAAGAATAGAAGCTGAAACCGGTTAACCGCCAAATCTTATCCGTCAATCCACGGCAGACTCTGCGGTTTGTGCGGTCTGCCCAAATCATACCGCTCACCTCCACTACACTCCCACTTCAACAAATTTAACACTTCATTCATCATTGTTCACGTAAGCTTCAAAAACTATCTCAATTAGTTGCTCTTCTTTTTAATGAAGTTGTGAAGGATGTTCTATCTAGAAAATTAATAAATGTTTCGTTCTTTGGGCAGAATTAGGTTTTGAAAATAAAATTAATTAGTTGTTAAATTCAAGTGAAAATGATCTCAAATTTCAATTACAGGTCTCCAACTCCGTCCAAACGAATGAACCCTAAATGAAAAAGGTAATATTTATTCGTCTAATGAAGGAGCGCAATTATCGCTAATATTCTTGGCATTACAAAGTTTTCTTTGGTCAACCCGTACTTTTTCTCCATAGATTGTCTAGCTCTCCAATAATACTCTATCTTTTTGTCACCAATTTTGGAGAGAGTAGAGGTGCAAGCAGTTTGATTTGATCCCAAACCAAAACCGAACCAAATCATTTGGTCAAAAATTTAGGTGGTTCAAGGCACTTTTATTTATCTTTTTTTTTTTTCTATGCACCTCTAATGCATTGACCGGGTCAATGTCTCGGATTTGCATGACATGGCCCAGGGTCACGCCCCCCTGTCACGCCTGTGATTGGAGGGCATGTAACTTGCACTGGTGAGAAACGGCCCCTAGGAGGTGAAATTTTTTGGTCTAGCGAGCGGACCTTCCTTTAGGTCCGCTCGTCGGACAAAAAACTGATTTTAATCATGTAAAAAAAAATCTAAAATAAATTATAAAATCTTAATTAGATTATTTTTATCTTTAATTTAAGACATTATTTGTCTATAAAAAATATTTTTTTTAAAAAAAATCCAGTCGGATATTCCATTTTTTAAAATCTGGTCGGATTTCTTTTTTTTATTTTTGTAAAATTGTGTATTTTGCTGACTGTTTGATCAAAAAAGTGAACGATTAAATCTCATCCGGACCTTCCTTTAGATTCTCCTGACGGACTGAGAGAGTACACATTATCAAGACTGAAATCAGGGTATATTTAAATTTACTAGTAAATATAGTATAATACATGGGGATAGGAGCATGAACAATCACATTTGTTCAAACAGAAAAAAGCTCTCGTCATGGACTTGACCTCGTATGGGCTCAGGGGAGTAAAGTGCACCTACGGGCATCCAACGGCTCGCGTAGATGGCTGCACATATCTCAAAGAGAGCACATCTCAGCTCGCTTTGAGATGTGTGCGGGAATCCAACACGGACCGTTGGATGCCCACACTTTACGATAAAGTACAGGGGTGATCTCAATTGACACTCGGCTGCCGTTGAATTCATGCTCCTCATTAGCAATCAAGCTTTGCACGCGTAAAATTTAAATTCCTTCTCATAATATTTTTTTTCTTCCTTGTAGCCCACATACTAAAATCATTTTAGAGCTCATTTGGCAAGGTGGTGGTGGTTGTGAACACTGTGATTCGTTTGTGAACACCCAACCACACCTAAGGAACTCCATTCACTTAAAATTCAAAATTAGTGTGTTTTTCTTGGTAGTGGTCAAAATCATTGTCACGCCAAACAAATATTTTATGACGATAAAATTTTTAATTAAAATCATCGGAGCAAAAATATCACGCCAAACGGCCCGTGGCGAAATGAGAAATAAATTTTAATAATAACAACATAAGCACTAAAATAAATTAAAAAAAGTGAACAAAATAATAAAAAAAGATCTGTTTTTTATTATCTCAAGAAATAGAAAAAGTATAGGTGGACAAAAACATTGGCATCTCCTTTTGCCCATGGCGTCTTCATCCAAAAGTCTCCCCTTTTTCCGCATACCTCCATTCAAAATTTGTGCTCTTGCGAGACGGTTGGGTGGCCAAACCGCCCAAAATGAATGGGGGGCCAGCCCAAAGGATCACAAGACTCTTCCTTCACTCAACTTCTCGTCGTAATTTTTTATTTAGCTTCAAAAAGGGGATGTTTCAAGCTAAGACCGAGCTCGAGAGCGGCGGGATATTTGAACTGGCGGGCCACCGGCATGAAAACCCGGATCTCAACATTAACGACAGCTCGAGGCCGCGATCCGACTTCGCAATGGAGACCGCGGTGTTGTTCTATTAAACAAAGGACATTGTTATATATATATATATATATATATATATCAAATTTGGTTATAATTTTATAAACAAACCAATTTTTTAGGGGTTTTGGGACCTTTGAATCTACTGTACACAAACCACTTAAATATCTAAAACGAACCTTTTTTTCTTATTATTCTCATGGGCAACCCGGCCGAGGGTCCCTTCATTGCACTCCCTCACCATCCTGCTCGTGACCACAGTGATTCCAAGCCCTTATCCGCAAACGCCGAATTCCCCTCGGTGCACCATTTTAGAAGCAACATCGTCCTCTCCCTCTGGTGTCGTCCAGCTTCCTGCACCAGCATTAGAGATCTCATCGTAGAGGAGGTCAAGGAGGGACTTAAATACGTCATCACTGTGGGGGAGCTCGTCGGCGACCGACGATTTCACTCTAGAAATCTTCCGGAGTATATATGGTTATGATGTGCAGTCGCGCCTCCGAGTCACCACGCCACCCCAAGTTTACATTGTCGGGATCCGACGGACGCGGAGCCGGCTTTGAAAGGGTTGTTATCAAAAACACGAGCATCGGAGGTGAAAACGGAGAGCGGCGGAGGAGGGCGGAAATGGTGAGCAGAATAGGGCGGAAACTGCCTTATTTAAAATCTTTGGCTTACGGCTTGGCCTGCCTTCATAGATAAATTCTTATAGATTTATTAAGAGTTTTTTTTTTCTTGTTACGATATGCTGCATCCTTTTACCTCTCTTTCAACCTCAAATCTAAAAAAAAAAAATTATGTTTTTAATGCTCCTTTATTCTGTGATTTTCAAGGGCTTATTTCTCCTCCAAATGGTCTTGTTTTATGCCGCCCTATTGCTGTTCCTCTGAACCGGGCGGTTCAATGAGCAAAATAAATATTTATTTTGGAGAGGGGATTTGGCTTTAACCTAGGGCTGAAAACAGAGTGGCAAAAATCTCCTCCTCCCTCTCAATTCTGAACAATAGCATGAGCGGTGAGGCTGGCGGCGTGAGCAAGGCGAAAGAGGCGGCTGTCTTTCGTGAGCAGGAGAACGGAGCGGCAACTCCTCTAAAGTCGTCAAGGAGTCACGATCTTCTTCCGCCTGGGGCCGCGACATCCTCCCTCTGTTCGCTTCACTGTGGGCCCTCGGTATTGGCCCGATAAGAAGGTTGCTTTGGCCGCCCAAGTTCCATATTTATCTATTGTAAACATTACTCTAATTATTTTTAGTGGATCTTCTTCAGCGCTCTTCTCGTGGATTTATGAGCTTCTCTCTGAACCACGTAAATTTTTGTGTCATCTGTGTTTGTTGCTTGTTTTAATTTCTGCATTATTTTTCTCGTATTTTGCGGCTATTGTTATTGCGTTGTGCGTTCCGCTGCGGTAAGAAATCAGTGCGGATTTCATAACAATTAGTATAGTATCAGAGCGAGGTTCCAGTCCTCAGAAATTCATTAGCAGAGTAATGGCGGTAAAATTCGAGATCCCTAAGTATGACGGCAAGATCGACTTCGGTTTGTGGCAGAAACGGATCAAGACGGTCCTCGTTCAGCAAAATCTCCCTAAGTCACTTCTTGGCAAGGAGAAGTCCGGGAAAGATGGAGACAAATGAGAAGAATTGGATCTGAAGTCCATCAGCACAATTCAGTTGTGTCTAGCAGACAAAGTGGTGTACAATGTAGTTGATGTTGAGACTACAACGGATCTGTGGAAGAAATTGGAGGAACTCCACAGGCCCAAGTCGCTCACGAACAAGCTTCATATCAAGAAACAGTTGTACAGTTTGAGGATGTCTGAAGGTGCTCAGTTGCTGAAGCACATGAACGTGTTCAATAAGTTTATCTCTCAGTTGCGCGGTATGAATGTGAAGGTTGAAGAAGAAGACCAGGCTCTTCTTATGTTGTCCTCATTGTCGAAGTCCTTTGATCATTTGGTCACCACGATCCTATACGAAAAGGATACCCTAAAAATGGAAGAGGTGATGACCATGTTGCTGTCGAAGAAAACAAGAAGCAAGTCAGGTTCTAGCACCGGTGAGGGTGTTCTTGTGAAGAGCAACGAGTTGGTCAGAGATAGATTTAGAGACAGAGGCAAGAAGGGAAACAGGTCTATGTCTAAATCCATAGGCAGAAATAACATGTGTCATTACTGCAAGGAGGAGGGACACTCAAAAAATAATTGCACGAAGAAAAAACTTAAGGAGAGGGCACAAGAGCCACAACAGGGTGTGATGGCATCTGATAATGAGAACGATGCTGACGTTCTTCATGTTTCACCCAGTCTCGACACTACAGATGCATGGATCATAGATATTGGATGCTCCTATCACATGTGCTCGAACAATGAATGGTTCCACAGCTTCAGGCAATGTGATGAAGGTCGTGTTCTGATGGAAAATAACTCAGAGTACAGAATGATAAGGATTGGTAACATCATAATCAAGATATTTGATGGAATCGTCAGAACACTTACAGATGTCAGATGCGTGCCCGATTTAAGGAAGAACCTGATTTTTGTATGCACTTTGGAGACAGCTGTTTATTCCTACATTGGTGATGGTAGTTATTTAGAAGTCAAAAAGTCGCTCTAGTTGTGATGAAAGACGAGCGTTCTAGTACTCTCTACAGACTGATTGGGACTACTATAAATGGAAATGCAGTAGTTTTTACATCGACAGATGAGAATTTCTCTCTATTGTGGCATTCAGGCTTGACCACATGAGCGAGGGTGGGTTATTGGAGTTGCATAAGAAAGGTCTGCTTAAATGAGTCAAAACGTGCAAGCTTGATTTCTACGAGATGTGTATCCTCGGGAAATAGTGCAAGGTGAAATTTGTGACATCAAGCAAGTGTAGCAAGCGGATTCTAGAGTACATACATTCAGATGTTTGGGGACCAGCCCCAAAGCCATCACTTAGAGGTGTCAGGTATTTTGTGACCTTCATCGACGATTTCTCAAGGAAAGTCTGGATCTACTTTCTTAAGTACAAGTCTGATGTATTCGAGAAGTTCAAGATTTGGAAGACCAAAGTTGAAAAGCAGACTGGGCAGAAGGTGAAATATCTCAGATCTTATAATGGTGGCAAATATACCTCAGCGGAGTTTCAGACATACTGTAGTCAGGAAGGTATCACTCAACATCTTACCATTCTTGGTACTTCACAGCAGAATTGTGTTGTATAAAGGATGAACAGAACGTTGTTGAAAAGATCTCGGTGCATGCGACTGTTTGTTGATGTACCTAAGTCTTTCTAGGATAAAGTTCAATACAGCTTGTTATCTGGTGAATCGATCTTCATCAATGTCACAAGATCTGAAATCTCCACAACAAGTATGGTCAGGTAAATCTGTTGATTATTCTGATATTCATATTTTTTGAATGTCCTGTCTACACATTGTTGTAGGATACATAAAGGACAAAGCTAGATGTTATGTGAGGTGCATCTATCTGGGCCAAAAGGCTAGCATCAAAGAGTTCAAGCTGTGGAATCCTAAAACCAACAAGGTCGAACTAAAGCACGACGCCATTTTTTATGAGCCTTCTATGCTGAAGAAGTATCAGCCTCAAGCTAAAGAGGTGGAGAAGACTCCAGGCTCTCCGATGGAAGTGGAGTTGGATGAAAGTGCCAAAGTAGATGATCATGATGATTCCAAGAAGCTATAGAGAGCAGAGACAGATCTTAGTGGAAAGCTGTTATGATGGAAGAGATGGAATCCCTTCAGAAGTACAAGTCTTGGGACTTGGTTAGTCTACCTAAAGGGGCCAAGGCAATTAGTTCCAAATGGGTGTTCATGAAAAAGAAGTCCACATCAGGGAAGGATCAGTGGAGATACATGGCCAGATTCGTAGCCAAGGGTTTTGTGTAGAAGAAAGGAGTCGAATTTGATGAAATCTTCTCACCTGTGGTGAAGCATTGTTCCATTCAGGTGCTGCTCGGCATGGTAGCTATGTAGGACATGGAGCTAGAGCAGATGGATGTGAAGACTGCTTTTCTTCATGACAACTTAAAGGAGGAGATCTATATACTGCAGCATATGGGGTTCATTTGACCCGGTGATGAGAAAAAGATATGAAAGCTGAAGAGGTCTCTTTATGATCTAAAGCAGGCTCCGACGATGTGGTGCATGAGATTCGACTCTTTCACGACTTCACATGGCTACAGTAGAAGCCAGTACGATAGTTGCGCCTACTACAAATTCCGTGTAGACGGTAACATTTTGATTCTGATGCTCTACGTCGATGACATGTTGATTTTCTGCAAGTCAACTCAAAAAATTCAAGTACTGAAGCAGAAATTGAATGCTGAATTTGAGATGAAAAATCTTAGTCATGCTCAGAAGATTCTTGGGATGGAGATCAAGCGAGAAAAAAAAGTGTGGCATGTTATAGCTTTCTCAAACTGGCTACATTCAGAAGATACTGGAAAAGTTCAATATGGTGGAATTTAAAGATGTTACAACTCTTTTGGAACAACAGTTTAGATTATCATCACAGCAGTGTCCAGACACCGAGTAGGAACGCCAGAAGATGTTCAGAGTGTCGTACACCAGAGTGATAGGATGCTTAATGTGCGCGATGATATGCACGAGACCAGATATTGCTCACGCGGTTAGTGTTGTCATCAGATACATGGCAAATTCAGGGCGACAACACTGAGAGGAGCAGTCAAGTGGATTCTGCCGTATTTGAACGGAACACCAGACGTCGACTTACTTTTCATAAGGGATGAAGTTGTTGGAATTTTACAGGGCTTCGATGATTCTGACTACACGGGTGACCTCGACAGGAGAAGACCTACTTCAGGCTATATATTTCTTCTAGGTGGAGGTCCAATCAGTTGGAGAGCTACTCTTCAGTATATAGTAGCTCTGTCCACGACAGAGGTAGAGTATATTGCTGCGGTGGTGGCCGCTAAAGAAGTTATTTGTCTCAGAGGTCTCATCAATGAACTCAAATTTTCTCAGGAGCCGGTAAAGCTGCACTGTGACAGTCAGAGTGCAATTTGTCTTGCTAAAGACCCGGTTTATCTTGCAAGGAAAAAAAACACATTGATGTGCGCTACCACAAATTGAGCGAGTTCGTTAGAGGCGGCGAGATTCAGTTACTGAAGTGCCCACAGAGGACAATATTACAGATATGTTGACAAAGCCACTGACATGAGTCGAGTTCAAGCACTGCCTTGACTTAGCTCATATGTGTGCCTGCTGTAAGAAATCAGTGCGGATTTCGTACATCGGTAGTGCTCTACTCTTCCCTTTTTCTAATTTTTGAGTTTGAATAGTTTTCGTGTTTACGAATAGCCAACTTTAAAAAAACAATACTTACGAATAAACAAAAATACTGATAACCAAAATTACGATGCTAATATCAGCAACCTTATGTTTTTATGCACGGTATCTTCGGCCGGACGTAATGTTGAGTGACGGTCTGAATACTTCAATGCAATGTGACATCGTGCACAACTTTTAATATTCGCTAATATAGTATAGTTATAGTAAGTTATTAATTTGATAAAATATTAAAAAGGCCTTAGCATTAATAATGCATTGATATAGATTTAATTTAAAAACAATGATACCCGAAATAAAATAAAATAAAGGTTGAATTATTTAGTAATTATTGGGCCCATTTAGGCAGATATTATTTAGAATCATCAATAATAAATATTAAAATTAATGATTATTTTGAATTTAAAGTACTTTATCTCTCACTTTTTCATCACTTGACCGAGAATATTTAGTAAATATAAAACAAAATTATGAGCAAATTAAGAAAGCATTATATTAATCAAAGAGAAGTATACATTATTTCCACC
The DNA here is from genome assembly GCA_039513925.1 of Platanthera zijinensis. Lineage (NCBI taxonomy): Eukaryota > Viridiplantae > Streptophyta > Magnoliopsida > Asparagales > Orchidaceae > Platanthera > Platanthera zijinensis. The sequence goes on along the minus strand of CM077079.1, from coordinate 11,120,671 downwards.
CTAACTATTTATAATATGTATATATAAAGAAATCCTATAATGATTGAAAGGTCGACGAACGAATCTGGCCCGTTGGATCCATAAAATTTTTATAGTAGCCTTTTGAAGGGGGCCTGCAAATAGCTGGTCACAAAATTCCCTCCCCAGCTCCTCAATGAAAAATCCCGCTCCGTACAATTGCTCACGCATAGGCTCCGACGTCGATGGCGTAGCTGCCGGCGGCCTTCCCGGAGCCCACCGTAGGGTTCACCGGACCCTGGCGAACCCGTCGGGAGTTGTCCGGCAGCGAGCGGGTAGGGCCACCGCCAGCGATGGCCCTCCCCGTGCAACCCTAAACTGGATCTCATGGGCAAGGTCACCGCCGGCGGTGGCCCTGCTTGCTCGCCACCTAACAACCCCTGACGGGTTTGTCGAGGTCCGAGCAGTGGGCTCCGGGCAGCCTTAATCGCACCACATGTGCGGTTAATTTGATTTTTAAAAATTTTCTCTAATTTCTCAAAAAAAAAATTAAAAAAATATTGATTTTCAATAATTAGAAAAACAAAATGCTCTAGCGGATGCTCTCCAAGACGCATCGTGGAAGCTTTGTGGGCTTAGCTTTTTCCGCTTCTCTCTGTACACAGCTTGTAACAGAGAGATGACCTGTCACCCTCCGAGGAACTCCAGACACTTGTAAACAAAGCTGAATAGTAGATTTAGCACCGACACAGATCCAGCTGAGTGGTTTTTCACCAACTCTGGGTTTTCCACGATAAAAAAAGCTTCTTGTTATTGCTGCTTCTTTTTTCTTTAACTGTTGGCACGCCCAGCCCTACTTAGAACTAAGGCGGTCCGATTCTCCAGACTGGAAAAAAATCGGGCTATCCGCAACAATAGTACAGATATATCCTTGCACTGTGGTGAATAAAGGCTGCAATAAGGCTTGGTCCAGTAAAACTCAACCGGGCCGGACTATTATAAAGATTATTATATGTGACAAAGCCCGTGAAGGACTATGATAATTAAATATAGCCCAAGCCCATCAAGGAGAAGTAAACATATTAGGCATTTTATAACTTGGAACCGAGCTAAGCTCATTCCTGAAGATACTCAATCAACTTAAGATCTTTCGAGCTCAAATTGGGTCGAGCCAATTTGAACCTACTTACATTTATTCAATCTCGAGTCAACTCAAACTGGCGTCGAACTAGCTTGAAATTGTTATGAGACGCAGCGCTCGCAAAGAAGACGAATTGTGTGTCAATCAAATTTATCATGATTAGCATGTCTTTATAATCAATCATAACTGAAACTAAAAAAATTCTAATAAATAAATTTTTCTAAACAATTCATCTAATAAAAACATAAAAGAAATTCAAAAATGTGGCTTTGATGCTTATTTATGCTAATTAATATTTATTCTATATATTTTTGGTGAAAATAAGTATTACGATTACACTTTTAATTTTTTTTAATTTAATTAAGTGTTGATATTTATAATCTCTAATTTCTTATTATTATGAATATAAATTTACGATGTATTGAGAAAAAATAATTAAAATTATCATAAATTAGAAAAACTAGTAATTATTTTTATTAGATAATTACAAAAAAATAATTTTATTGCACATAAATGATTCATCAATGCACCGTAAATATCTAGTAATTAAATAATGTATAAAATTAAGATATCAATATAAAACAAATGAACATTATTGAACATAATTAAAACAAAACCTAAAATTAAGTTATTAATTTGAAGCAAATAAAAATAAAACAATCTCTTTGAAATCTCATCAAAAATAAAAATGATTTATTTGAAGCAAATAAAAATTAAATAAAATATTTAAAATCAGACCCAAAGTTAAGGGACGAATTTGAGTAATTTGTCAAAATTAAATAAATATTATAATAAATTAATGATATATATTTCGCTATTAGTATTTTAATTTTTTCTCTCTGTATATATATATATTATTAATAATAATAAATTAATAATCGCTCATTTTCCCCCTAATTTCTTTTTGAAGGCAGGCCGCAGCCATGAGTTTTAGCTAATTGTTTCAAAAAAAATTCTGTTGCCTTATCTGTATTTCTTCCCGACGATCCACAGCAGCCGCGAGCTCCTCGTCGGAGTTCATGGCTCTGCTGAGCCCGCCAAGTCCGCAGCGGCCACTTCGTTTCGGCGGCGATGTCTCAGTGTGCCGGAGGTTAACTAGGCGGTGGTGCTCAGCAGTCGCCGTCGATGCCGCCTCCCCGCCTGCCGACACCGTCTCCGGTATTCGCTGGGGATCAAGCACTCTCCAGGGCGCCCGATCGGAGATGGAGGACGAAGTTGTTCTCCGATCCGATGGAATTTCTGGTTTCACTTTCGCCGCCGTCTTCGACGGTCACGCCGGTATCTCCTCCGTTCAGTTCCTTAGGTCAGACTCAACTTCTACTTTTTAATGCTTCCATCGTTCAATTTGTTGTTTTTATATTTCTACCCGATTGAATTACAGCACATTGGCACTTCGATTCTTTGCGGATATTGCAGGGATGAACTGTATAAGGAATGCGTGAATTCATTGCAAGGGGGGATATTGCTGAGCAGCAAGAATTTCAATGCTGTAAATGATGCTTTGACTAAAGCTTTTGAAAACGTTGATGGTAGACTTTTGACTTGGTGAGTTCTTATTCATGGAGCTGTAATCTTTTTTACCAGAGATTCATGTTTATTGGAGCTTTTTTTTCTCTGTTCTATTATCTTCCTTCCTGGAAGGCTGGAACAGGTTCAGAATGGAGATGAATCAGGCGCAACGGCTACTGTTATGCTTCTTGGGCATGATGCCCTGATCATTTCTCATGTGGGAGACTCACAGGTGGTATTGTTCTTGTACTTCTAAAATCATATGTCGACCATGAAGTGAGGGCAAAATTTAACTCTAAATATGCACGTCGAGTGTGGCTTCGTTTGGCGCGGCGGCGGGGGTCGTGAACACCGTTGTTATGAACCATAGTTCGTGAACTTCCGACCTCACCTAGCGAATTTCATCCACTTTTATGTTCAAAACTAGTTTTCTTTTTCTTGGTAGCGGTCATAACCACTATCATGCCAAACATGCATTCTATGATAGTGTCATTTTTGTTTAAACTCACAAGAGCAAATTAGCCATGCCAAACAGAGCTTATGTGTTTAGGCACCTTCAAATATATGATAGAAGTAAAGACGAGTAGTAGGTTGAGGTGTGAATGACACCGTTGTAAGAAAATTTGGCCTGAGTGAGGGCAAAATCCAACTTTTTTGGTTTATCTCTGCAATTTAGTTTATAATGTTCCCTAATGTGCGGTTGATGATCTCAATCTAGTCACCCATTGGTAAGTGCATTATATTGTTGAACACAAGCAAGGACCCAAATAGTCACTAAAGACTTCAAAAGGTAATCAAGAACTTAGTATCCCAATCTAATGTAATTTTCTTGCATGCTCTATGTAATCACACAAACTTGGTGAAGAACCTCTTCGAAACATGGGTCACGTTGGAGGTCCTCTTGCAGAGGGTGAAATACACACTATCATCGAAAAGTGATCTGCGATTACAAATATTGAATCGTATTTCTCATCGAATCTTCGACATCTGCGGTGAAATTCATTGACAACTCTTCCCAAGTGTGCCACAAAGTTTCCTCCATGCAATTTGTTGATCATCTTTTCCAAGATGTGTAGTGTAATCAAGACTAGCTGATGTAGGGTAGGCTACGAGATGCACAAAACCCAGACTTCTAGGGGTAGAATGCAGATGTGACACACTAACCCTTATTCTAAATGCAACGATACCGTCGGAGACGGCGACAAATTAATTTGAGAAAATGAAATTTCAACTAACGCAAATAATTAAAAGAACAAAACAACATTCAATAAGCAAATAATTAATGACTTTCCTCCGCTCGAAGGGCCAAGGCTAAGCGTGCGGCGAATAAATCTCACCTGCAAATTATAAGCGTATTGAAAATGAATTTCCACAAACACGATTCCAAACAAATGTAGTTTCCAATCCAATAAAATGTTGAATCAAATAATCCAATGCAACAAGTGACTCGCCAAAGTAGTGGGCTAACCGAGGCACTAAAGATTCCGGAGTCGGATGCGTGGAACGACGATCGAATGTGGAACCGGCAGCGCGGAAATAACGTAGGTGGTTGTCCTCGACGGTGGAAGATGGAATCGGACCGAAAATGGGTAGATCCGGCTACGTATGGGTAGACTGGGCGGGGAAGAGTAGATCTGACAATATGAGATCAGATTCAGATTGAAAATTCCAGATCGGGGCTGATCCGGGAGGAGGGCTTTGGGTGGCGGTTCCACGTGAAAGGGCGTGGCGACAAGGGAAGATTAGGGTTTAATAGGGGGCGACTGCAGGAGGAATTGCAAGGGGGAGGTCGGCGGTGATGTGCGGGAATTAAGGGTGGTCGGCGACAATGAGAGGGGGGGTTGTGGGAGGCGAACGATTCAGCGGGGTGACAGCTGAGTGGAGGGGGGAGGCTGTAGGCCTGGCGGCTGCAGGGAAAGTGAAAACAACAGGCCGCCAGTTTGGGGGAAGGAATATTGGTGCTGCAGCAGGTGGAGGAGTCTGAGGTGTGGGAAAAGGGGGCTAGGGTTAGGGCAAACCTTGGGGAGGAAGAAAACCACCTAGGAGTCATCACCTAGGGTTCCACGGAGTCGGCACCGTGGGCTGATCGCGGGATTCCAAGAAGAATTTCACCAAAATCTGAAATCCCCTCAAAACAGTCAACTACATGACTATTTATAAGAAAACAAAAGCTAGGGCATCTCACCTTCAACGACTATGATTGGCCGGAGGTGGGGCCACTCAAAATACACTAAAATAAACAAAAAAAATAAAGTAACACATGATTTTGACTTGCGACGTGGATCCGGACACATCCGTGGAGTCGGATATGCAATCCGATCAAGCCCTCATACATGAATACACGAACGTGGGTCCCGCCTTGCGGCAAACCTCTCATGATGCATGGTCTGATGGATCCCCATCACTAACAGTAGTCGGTGTGGGCAATTCATGGATAGTTTAAAAGTTCTCTTGATAAACACAAGTACTTGAAAGTTGAAACCCTTACTATGAACACAAGGACCAGCAGCTCCTTGGTTAGAAAATAGCTAAGTTGATATATAACTTATGTTTGCGCAACACCTCCATTACTTTCCACAAATGCTTTAGATGCATCTAGGGATTCCTGTTATAAATAAAAAATGTGATCAAAATAAAATAGGATGAACTCAACGAGGAATAGTCATGTTGTTTGATTCATTAGTTGCATGAATGTGCTCGATGTCATTTGAACAACCCTTCTCGTGTCTTGAACGTCGTTTCCATTCATCTCCTGGCAGGATATGAATTTTTTGGTAACTGCTTCATAGATCAATCTTTGAGAACTATTCATTAGACTTAATTGTTCTAGCATGACATCCATTCGTGAAGTAGGAAACTTATAATCCCGATCTTGTTGATTGCGTGACCACTCACACACACACCAACTTATATCTTTCTTCAGTGTCAATAACACGCGTTGTAGAGGAGCTCGAACTTTCATGAATATGCCCTTCTTCAGCAAATTCTCCACTGTCTCACATAGATCCTCATTCTCGCATAGACTCATTCTTGCATGGACTCATTTTATAGTGCTGAACGTTTGGCAAACTCGCGCCAAACACTAAATCGATGTAGTGTCAATTGTCTCACATAGGTGGTAATCCTCCAAGCAGTTACTCAAGGATCACATCATTGTATTCCATGAGTATTACCAATACCTCGGAGGGTGATACACCTATCTGCTTGTTCAAGATCTCTTTTTTGTGATATGCTATTACGAGCTTTGCATCTAGTGAGTCGGGATTTTTAGGATTTATTAGGTTGCCTTTTATTTCTAGGATCAAGATATTTCCCGTAGTGAGTGTTTTAAATATCTTGGATCAATAGTTCAAAAAGATGGAGGTATTGATAAAGATGTGACACATAGAATCCAAGCGGGTTGGTTGAAGCGGAGATGCGCGTCAGGGATCTTATGTGATCGTAAAGTACCACTAAAACTTAAGGGCAAGTTTTACCGTACTGCAATTAGACCCGCGATGCTCTATGGTTCTGAGTGTTAGGCAGTGAATTATGTACATGAGCAAATAATGGGAGTTGCGGAGATGAGAATGCTTAGGTGGATGTGTGGATACACGAGATTGGAAAAAATTAGGAATGAAAGTATCAGGGATAAGACAAGAGTGGCACCAATTGCAGAGAAGATATGAGAAGCTCGTCTAAGATGGTTTGGCCACGTACAAAGGAGACCATTAGAGGCACCTGTTAGGCGTTGTGAGAGCCTAGTCACTAGGCATGTTAAACGAGGGAGGGGTAGACCAATAAAGACTTGGAATGAAACTGTAAGGAAAGACATGATGTACTTAGGCATTAGTGAGATTATGACAAAAGATAGGGCACAATGACGACAAAGGATCCATATAGCCGATCCCACTATAGTGGGATAAAGGCTTGAGTGTTGTTGTTGTATTAGGTTGCCTTTTATTTAATTGTGTTTTAATTGATTATTGTTGTCTTTATTTACTAGTTGATAAGGGTTAGAAGTTAGTAATTGTCATTATGGATCTTGTAAGCCTATTTAAAGGCTTAGGTTGATGGAATGAAGGTATGCACGAATTAGCCTCTTCTCTTGTCTTGTATGAGATCCTCCCAAGCACACCCCACCTAGGTTGAAGCACCGACACTTCAAAATGCTCAGCGTGTCGGTGTCAGACTTTTTGACACACGTCCAACTTTCCGACACTCTCCTCGTCAGCTCTACTTCTGGCTTCGACGCTCTGTAGTTTATTTATTTGTTGTTTTTCTAATTATTCTTATTTTTTTCGGTGGTGGTTCTATTATTAGAACTTTGTGATTTTTATATTTTTATTTTGTAGAATGTCTTCAAACAAGGGTTGTAATAGTGGTTCACATGAGCCTATATCTATTGATGATGATCCAAATAAACCATTATGGAGGTTTGCCAATAAGCTACTCATGGTGAGGCGAGTCAATTTGTCTTGAAAGTTTTTGTGAACAATATTTTATAAGTTCATATACAAGAGTGAGAGCACATTTGTTAATAATTAGTGGAAAAAGAATTGGAAACTGTGTAAAAGTTTCAAGAAGTGATCTATTTGAGAGAGAAAAACTAGAATAAGAGGTGAATGCTAGAATAGCGAGTCTTGCTCCTAAAAAGTGTTTTTTCCCCTTATAGTATTTCAAGTAGTAAAAGTGGATCTACTAGTGGGGTGAATATTTTCTCTAGAAAAAGAAAGATTGAAAGTGAGGGAAAGGTTTGCTTGAGAATGCATTTAACATGGGTCAACGAGAACATTTAGATTATGAGGTTGCTATAGAAAACAAATATTTAATATACGTATCCCAACGTGTTGGAATATGGTATTTTTTGAGAATTGACGAATCGCGTGTCGTGTCGTGTCGCGTGTCACGTGTCTGTGTCGGTGCAACATAGGTTCTGGCTCCGTAGTATCCTCCAACTCTTTTATCCATGTCTTTGTCCATCCTTCGATAACTCTACTGACATTCTATGGCTTACCCGTGAAAATTTGGTATTAGAGCCGCCCTTCCTTAGGTTTCTTCAACCTCTCGACATCCTTCCCCACATACAAAGGGAAAGTTTGGCGTTATTCTTGCGTAAAAGAGTCGAAACCCGCCGACACATCCATTGAATTGAGTCGCTGCCTAACCATGTCGCTATACAACAAGGACCCCCTACTCACTGCATCTAGCGAATGCCAACTATCAATGCAGTCTACGAGCCTGGGCAAAAACTAATCTCTTGCTTCTCGACGTCATTGCTCATCAAAGCATCCCACAACTCACACGCTTCTTCACGCGATGGCCCATCCACCAGTCGGCATCGTTAAATCCTTGCCCGAGTTTTCTTCAAGGAGATATTTTGGATGCATGGTATTCCCGAGAGTTTAGTGTCGGATTGCGACAAGGTCTTCACTAGCACATTTTTGAAGGTTTCCTCCCTCAGCAGCTTCAAGCTTCCCTTTTTGTCCGCATATCACCCACAGTTTGATGGACAAACGAAGGTTGTCAACCGCGTCTTGGAAATGTATTTGCGATGTATCATCGGTGATCGTCCACGAGATTGGCCGAATCGACTACCTTGTATTGAATATTGTTGTAATATTCCGTACCACATGACACTCCAAATCACTCTGTTCTGTCTCATCTACGATCGGGATCCTCCCCATCTCTTGTCCTACACGGCTGGCACCGCCTTATTGGAGTCCGTCGACCGTGAGCTAATGGATCATGATGAGTTCTTGCTATCCGCCTGGGAGCGTCTTTTACAGGCTCAACACCGCGTGAAGTTGCCTACAACAGAGGCCACTGAAGTCTCTCTTTCACTATTGATGATTGGTTGTGGGTTAGGCGTGGGCCTTACCGTCAGATTTAAGTCACCCAGCCGTCTTCTAACAAGATGAGACCCAAATTTTACGGGCTATTTTAGATCACTCGCCACATCGGGGAAGTCGCCTATCTGCTGTGCCTACTGCCGGAGGCTTGTATTCATGATGTTTTTTATGTGTCCCAACTCAAGCCGTTCGTTGACACTGAGCACTCCCCTAGCCTCGCCGCTAGTCGACCTCCCTGCGCAACTTGCGGACAAAACGCTTCTCGACGAGGGAGGCGATGTTATGAATCCGTACTTGACGGATTCGCGATTGGGTCGCACGTACCAACGCCGTGTCTGTGCGACAGATGCATGGTCATTATCTTATTTTGGATGCACCGACGTTTTAATTATTTTGTTGTCACACAAACTTCTAATGTTTGACACGTTTTATTATGTATCATCTCACTTGTAGTAAGCCCAAGTGAGGTGCGTGAACTTTGGATTGGACCCACTACTTGGGTCGGTTTGGGCGGACTGGAAATGGAAGGAAAAATCAATTCTCTGTTCTCTTTCTCTCACTCTATACCAGACTCCCCCTCTTCTCCCCTTTTCCTGTAGCAACCCTAGCCGCGTGTATCCTGCCCGTCGAAGGACGTCTTCCGTCTGCTATACCCATTAACTCGCCGCCGGTTTCTCTCCGTTGCGAACCAATCATTGCGCCTACCGGTTTTACGAAGGGGAACGCCAATCCACTGTGGGACCTCTCCCTCTCTATGCCTCTCCAACGATTTCAATCCGGAACCCATAACAGCCCCATAATAGTAAAAGACAACAAATACACTAAATTATAATCTTCTTAGACAGGAGGCAGACCGGATTTTGATTGCCTTGGAATTTAATGATGTTTGCGTCACATTATTGACTAACAATAAAGATTTTTCATAATTTTTACATACTTATATTCGAACGAATGCTCAGATTTGTTGCTTCTGTTTGTGGTTTAGTTTAGAAAAGTGGTGTCTTATATAAACAATTTGCAGAGTAAACAGGATCAAAGCCTTAAAACTTTTATCGCCTCTTTCCTGGTAACAGAATTGGCATGCAGGTGTTATCCCGCAGCGGAAAAGCAGAAGTTCTTACGAATCCTCACAGACCTTTTGGGAGTAATAAAGTTTCCATGGATGAAGCTAGAAGGATCAGAGCAGCTGGTGGATGGGTTTGTTCTCTTTTCCCTTTACTATTCCTTCTTCCGTAAAATCTACTTTTTTCTTATTCAAGCACTCAAAATGTTGTTGATATATGCATATCCATGCTGGTTTTTTGAGGGGTTTCTTATGGTTGCAAATGCTATCATAAATACTACATTCCCTTACCTTGCTCGTTAACTTGTTCTTGGCTACCAACTTGATTTCATGGTAATTTTCTTAAAATATCTTATTTTTCTCTCTTTTTGAAATCATCACACATCTTCACTAAAGTGTAGTAGACACATGAACTTTTTTTGGAGGGTTGATGTTTTCTTGGCAGAGAATATGATTCCATTTCATTGCAAAAATTTCTAGCTACTTGTGTCAAGACAAGGAGTAAATATAAAGTGGTGTCAATTCTTCAAGTCCTTCCATTCCAGCCCCATGACAGTTATTTACGTTAATGTTTTTGTAATGTAGATTGTTGATGGAAGAATTTGCGGTGACATAACCATCTCTCGGGCTTTTGGAGACCTACGGTTCAAAACGAAGAAGAATGAGTTCGTCCTTTCCTTTTTGGATTTCTTTGTGCACTATCTATATATTTGAATGAACAATCTCTATCTTGATGCAAGTACATAGGATGCTGCTAAATGGAGTTGAACAGGGGAAGTGGACAAAAAAGTTCATATCTAGGTATCAGAATTTATCCAACTTTACTGAATTTTCTGATGATTGTTATCTCCAATTTATCTGCATGGAAAGCAAATATGGCATCTAAACTATGCGTCTGTGTTTAAATTAAGGTTTTTTGGGGGACAACTGGACATTCGAGCGTTGGCAGTGTAAAACTATGGTAGTAAACTTAGTGGTGGTGGTTTACCTACGTTTGAAACTTTAATGATTGTTCTTAGCCCAAATACCACTTTTGGGGGGTTTGGGCATTCATGACTGCTAAAACTTGACCACACTTGCATGAATGGGGGAACGTTTTGGCTTAAAATGTCGTTTTGAAAAACAACATTCGTGATCGCCCCTACCCAAACGCTCATAACTACCGACATTCTCCCGCTGCTCTCCCAAACATGCCCAAGTGTTTGATTTTGGCAGTAGAAAGTGTGATGACCTAGCAGCGATTTCCATGAACCTTGTGAAATTAATTGGTTGTGGGCGGAGAGGCCCGGGATCTATATTGAATGCAGAATGTTGCATAATATTTCTATATTCTCATCAAATAGCACAATTGTTCAAATTATGTCCAACTAAATTTCAACGGCTTTGTATCCTTAGGACTGAATAAGACATTGTATGACAATCTTTGAAGTTCAATTATTTATCAGGCACAATGTTTCATATAGCGACTTCTCTTCAAAATTTGCCTCTGTTGGCAGAATAAATTTCAAAGATGACTTGGTAACATCTACTCCAGATATCTATCACACGCATCTTGGATCTGATGTCGAATTTATTTTGCTTGCATCTGATGGTTTATGGGACTACATGAAAAGGTTGATCTACCACACCTCTCAAGAGTGAATTCCCATCAAAATAGTGAAATATTTATGAAATAAATACTGACAATTCCTATAAAACTGGTCCAAATATCAGCTCTGAAGCTATAATCTTTGTTCGGAACCATCTTCGTCAACATGGGGATGTTCAGGTACTTTTATCAAAATTGATTCGAAGCACTCTTTCCTCGAGATCGAAGTTGCATTCATCACCTCTGAATTTTGTCTTTCAGCTGGCTTGTGAAGCACTTGCTCAGGAAGCGTTGGTACTTCATTAATACTAATTTTGAATTAAAAAATCGGTCATATATCTTCAGGGTTAATCACCAAGTTCTCCCCTTGGATTCGTATAATTACAAGTACCTTCCCCTATTTTTGAAATTGCAAAATCCTCCCCTCAATGTTTACATTGTTAATTTTTAGTACAATAAACCTCATATCTTTGAGGGATGCACTAACTCAGAGGGGAGGTGTTTGTAATTTCAATAAGTAGAGTGGAGGTCCATGTAATTATGCAAAATCTCAAGGAGGTCCTTGTAATTAGCCATATATCTGCGTACTGTAAAACTTACGAATCGTTGTGTTTGTAGGAACGGAGATCACAAGACAACATCAGCATTGTGATTGCTGACTTAAGGTGCCAACTACTAACAAAAAACCTCTTTTACAGCCTTAGGCTTCATTTGGTTCGGCGTTTCGCCGCCTCCGTTTGGAGCAAACGCCGTCGGACGGCGTAAACAAATGGCCGCCGACGGCATTTGCTCCGTTTGCACCCGCAGCAAGGTGGAAACGGACTCGATCCGCTCGGTTTCGACCCCCACCTCTCCCCCTCCGGTTTCAAAGTAGCGTTTCGACCCACCGGATGCACCCGCCACCGCCGAACCAAATATAGCCTTAATTTCCCGTGGGCAGCGCCAACGTTTGTGTTCTTAGAGAAAATTTGATCTATGTTATCTGATTTGGTACAGGAGAACAGATTGGCAGGCATTGACGGATCGAACGGCAAATGTTTTTTATGAAGCAGGACAAGCATTTGCGATTTTCGGTATTGTCTCGTTAGGAATCTGGGCATCATCTTTTCTTTCTCTGTAAATTTACCTGTGAAGTGTGTTAGAGTTCCACACCTTCTGTTCCTGTATATATATATTTATATATATATATATACATGCATATACATATTATTATTATATATGTTAAGAGATTTATTCAGAAAATTTAAATTTTAAAATGCTATAAGCTACTTCTGTCTCATTTGACTTTATGATTCTGCCTAGTTGATCATTGATTAATGTCATCCATTGAATTGTGTATTTCATTTCATTCCTTTCACTCCCCTCAATCTATAGACTATAGGTCATACCTCATTCAAATATATATGAGGAAATTAATATGTTGGAAATTTAATTTTGGATATTTTTTTAATTGTTACTCTTATTGGAGAGATTATTATTAGATTATTGACATGGAATACTCTTGATTAAAGTTTTTTACATGTACTTAGAGATATGATGTTTAATTATATCTATGTGGCTAAGTGGATGATTGGGGATGAACGGTTAAAATTCCATGATTCTATAATCTTAGGTTGACTTGTCATTCATCTTTAATGAGATTCACAAATAATTGAGGTATGCATGTTTGAATGCATGGATACTCGAGTTGCATTATTTTGTATGCATGTACGACCTTATGAAGGATCCGAGTAATTTCTAGGCTTTTGGTTGGAATATAACTGACTTAAATAAGTGTTTCTCACTCAAAGTGAGGGTCAAGTTGAGCTAATAAGTGTGAGGCTCATCTTGAATCAACTAATTTTGTGTTTGGGGTGCACTTTGAATGAGTTTAAATTTATATTGGGTGTTTGACTTAGAGGCTATCTCTAAGGTCTAAAGTGAGCAATCAACATGATTGTGGATGAACATATGATGATTATATATTTGCTCGAATATACCCATGCTTCATGCTTTTGGGAGCCCATGAGAACCGGCTACCTTATGGAGGGTCTGAGAAGACTAAGGTTTAAGTAGGAGTAGCTTAGCTCGAAAAGAGAAGTTTTTTATGGAGAGATAAAGTTAGTTGATATGAGTAGTAAAGTCAACTTTGCTAAGGACATGATAAGGTATTGACAGTTGGGCTTCAATTGGTGCTCACATGCCCAAAGGGGATTATAACTTTTTATATGTTAGATATATCTAGAGAAATGATGCTTGCATAGTAAAAAGGCTCGAGAGATGTTGGGGTTTACGACTATATATATGGAAGAGTTCCTACCGAGATTAGGGATTATATATTGAAAAGGCCCAAGTGATGCGACAGGGATGATGTTAATTATCGGTTTCTACCAACCTGATCCTTCCAATGGTAGTTATAAATCTAAGCGTGGAGTGCCTTGATATTCATAATAGATATAACAACCCCACCCGCACAATATCAGTTGTATTATTCGCTTTGGTTCAATCCAACCCATATTGAGCTGAAACACAGTTGTATCTTCTTTCATAGGTTGCCTATGAGTACTTCTCAAGAGATCACTCATCTCAGGACTACTCTCATTGGAGTATGTTTAATTATCGAGTTTCCAACACAACTCCATCACTTGCTTTGAAAAGGTACCTATGATATTTAGGGTCCAAACTATTAATTAATTTCAGTAATCTTCCCTTCACTTCCAATGTGAGATTTTGTTCATTCATGCACCTCGTTTCACCTAGAAACATGTCATCCTAGAAACCTGTCAGAACCTGCTTTGTTTGGGCTTCACTGCCCCCAAAGCTCTCCTCACCCTCGTTGGGTTTAGGATATTATAGCAAATCTAAGAATATGATATATATACTAGACAAATCTTAGGAGCCCTGCCATACAATAGTCCAAGTTGGAGTAGGATTGCCACTAAGGTTAAAAGACACCATGGCCATGACTCACTACATTGGACATAAGAGTACACCAAGTGGGAGTAGCTGCTTTGTAATTCTTAGGGATATACATCTCAAGGTTGGGACCTATTGCTATGGATTTAAATTGGTGTATGTTATAGCTTACAATTTCGAAAATGCTAATAGGAGCTACAACCTTGGTGCATGAAAAGACCAATTTATTGTTTCTTTGAGAATTCCTTGAAGGGTTTACAAAAGTATACTTTAATGGTATCGACCATGTTCCTTGACGAATAATTACTTGAGATAAATGTTGTGTACCATATATTGGTCCCCAGGATCTTTGATTGTTCTATTCTGTTGAGTGTTGACTAAAAACTGGATCTAATATGCCTGAATTTAGAAATAGGGCGGTCTGAGCATTAATGAGAAACGGGGCGATTTTGACTTAGGTAGCCGACACTGTCGAGATTAATTACAAGGTGGTCGAGATGATCAAGCTTAACATTGTTAAGGGGACCTTTGTTGACAGTCTTTCCTTTGAGAGCATTCTTAATGTTTTGACCATTATTTGGGGTCCATCATAGGAGTTGTAGGTTCCATATTGTTCATCATACCATGATGTTGGAACTTCTCAAGTTTGGTAATTTTCAAGCACTAAGAACTATTTTATGATTTTGTGAGCCTCTATGTATATTAGTACTTTGGTAATTTTCAACATTCTCATTCAAGGTTGTCAGGATCGCGATCCAGATCATAGGATCTTACGATCCAGATTTTGTAAATCGATCCTAATTTTGTAAAGCGATCCTCGATCCGACCCTTCTATCTGATCCGATCCTACCTCGAAACGATCTCATCTAGGATCTTGATTCTGACAATCTTGCTCCCATTCTTCTTCGTGGACACAATCAAACGCGCCAAGTTTAATGCGGTCCCTTCAGCAAAGCTCATTACAAGACTTTTTTCAAAATTTGTTTGGTTCTCATGTGATGATGAGTGGAGACTTTTTTCACAAAAACTTTTTTGGCTCCCTTTTTTCCTGAATTGTCCATTCCTCTTCCAGTATGCCAGAATTCGTCGTCCCACAAGAATTTTCGCTATTGCTGCTTGCTTTTTTCTTGAATCACCATGGTGCATGCTAACATCACCCTATTGCTCACCTTTAACATCAACATGTTGAGCATTCACATTACCATCTCACTCTCACACGAAAATGATGCAATGGATTCCAAATGCCAAAGGGTCCAGCCTGCCTCTAACAAATGAGATTGGATATGCCAAGAATCTAACCACTCTTTTTCCTACTTCCACCCATTTGGAGGGGTGGAGCACCCGCGGCAATATCCACACCATTGTCAGGGGCCTGCCACCGAAATCTGTTGGTTTTTCATGGATTCCGTGCACGCGCGGTGACGAGTGACCATGGCGCCGCCAAACGGCCATTGTCATTTGAAGTTTTATATTGTATAATCAATCACCCACATTGACCCTATGAGTTTACCCTTGCACCATCATTACACCATATATCAAGCACCCACATTGCCCTAGCCCGACGGCACACCTGTTTCTCGCAGTCCCCCACCCCCGGAGCACATTAGAAAATCGAAAAGCAACTAAAGTATTGGGCTCCCGGGGTTGCGAGCAGCGGGTGTGTCGTTGGGCCGGGACACTATCATGATTGAAGTACTGTCGCAGGAGTACTCTGCACTGCCACTCGTTGGGAGGCGGGGTAAAGGAGTGAACCGATGTTTAATAGGGGTGGGGGATTTTTGATATTAGGGTAAAGAAGGAGTAACCTGATGGTGTGCACCATTAAAGGAACATTTTTATATACAATTTCTTCTGTGCGTGTGTATGTGCATCCAGCAATGCAGTGAAGAAGAACATGGACCACAGGCCTAAGCATGCAAGCACAAGTCAACTTCAAATAAAGTTGCAGGCATTATCTGTATTGCTTTGACTTATCCAGTTTAACTTCTTCCCACTTTAAAAAACGGTGTTGATTATGATGCGACCCTAACTGGGCACTGGGCTGCTCGCAGGGCTATCTCACCCAGGATCCATAGCCAGCCCCAGTCGGGCCCATCAGGTCCCGCGGACCATACACCCCAACCCTTCTCCTCAGGCCCGCTTGGCTGCTCACAAGGCCCACGGCCCAGGATCCATAGCTGCGCGGCGTCGAGGCGGGTTGTTGAGGCAGGGCTCGATCCCGAAACCTCCTAGATAAGATACGCTTCCGCGGAACTCTTATCACCAACTGAACCGCGGCTGGATTCTGGGTGAGATAGCCCTGCGAGCAGCCCAGTGCCCAGTTGGGATCGCATCAGATTATTTCAGACCCACATAAAAAAATTAAAACCAAAATCAAAATCAAAAGTAAGGATTCCCTTCTTTGATAGTGCTTCTAACTATTGATCCCATTTTCTCCACTCCCCCCTTCTTCCCCCACTTAACAAACTGGATGAAGATAGAAGCAGTTGAATACATAATGCAGACACTGTGCAGAAATCATATCCTATCATTTCACTGCAACAGATTTTGCATTTTGCAGGGGTTTGTAGAATTTTTTCGCGGTTTTTTTCGAATGCTTCTATTGTTTTGAAGCTGTCCTTATAGTTTATAAATGCCACTAGGAAGTCGCGGTGCAAATCCTCGTTGTGTATCGAGAGCGCATGCAGCATTCTATGTCCTAAATCATGATGTATACAATGGAAAGCATATAAATATACACCGTAAAGTATTGTATATGTTCATAGCGTATACGTATTCTGAATGCATGTTGTGTATACGCTATATATTCAACACATACTCTGCATGAGCTTACGGAGCGTAGTGGAGCGTGCTGGAGAAGTTACATGAGCTTAACTAGGGTATATGGAGTGAAATGGTCAATTTGAGTCAGTTCTCTTGATTCACGATTTTACTCGCACAAAACAAAACACTCAAGCTTTTATCCCACTATAGTGGGGTCAGCTATATAGATCTTTTATCTCCAGTGTGCCCTATTTTTAGTCGTAATCTCACTAATGCTCAATTACATCAAGTCTTTCCTTATAGTTTCATTTTAAGTTTTTATTGGTCTACACCTCTCCCGTTTAACATGTCTAGTTACTAAACTCTCACAACACCTAATAAATCTCTCTAATGGTCTCCTTTGTATGTGTCCAAATCATCTTTGTCGAGTTTCTCGCATCTTCTCTGCAAATGATGTCGCTCGTGTCTTATCCCTGGTACATCGGTTTTAATAGCATGAACCTAGAAAAAAAAATCGAATCGATCGTACCGAGCGGTTTCACGGTTCTGAAAGTTTAGGGTACGGAGACCCAATCTTAAAGGAATATAATGTACACACAAGAATTGATAGCAACATATCACTGTAGATGTTGAAGTTACAGTAGGTGCCACTAGACCTGCTTTCCATTGATCCCATCAAACATGCAGCACATTGAATAAATTTCCCTGCTGACTTCAGAAGATTTTTTTGGTCCGGGCCCGTCTTTAGATTTGGAGATGGGGCATTTGCGATGCCACCGCTCCAAACGGAACCTAAGATTGCTTCCTTTGGTGAGGTCGGGCGGCGGCACGAACAACAATTCATAACCAGTGTTAAATTTCCGCCCGCTACCACCGCTCCAAACGCAGCCTAAGATTGCTTTCTTTTGATAAAACTAGATTTAAAATAGGAAAATATTTTGGAGCGAAGTGTTAGGTTCAAATATTGTTCTATACCAATAGTGCATGGTCGGTTACTATTTCAAAAAAGGAACTGAACTTTATAGGAATTTGTTCCTTCCTAGTTTTAACTTTCAAGTGAAGCTGAGCGCGGCTTAGCCCATTCCGGGCACCCAGGACCCGACATAATATGGCTGTGACGGGTTGTTGAGGTCACCAAGGCGTTGACATCCGGCCTTGATCCCGTGACCTCCTTTCGATGAGAAGTGATCAAGTTAAACGCTCTTACGAGGACTTTCCAGAAGGTCACCCATCACAGGACTACTCCAGACCAATCACGCTTAACTATAAAGTTCTTTCACTTCTCATCATCAATTCAGCTGTCGATTATTGCAAGTTGACAAATTTCATAGCAAAACACTACACTCCAGAGTGGAGGAATCATTACCCGATATGCGAGTCGTCAACTCTTGCCGCCGTTTGCCGACCCCCGATAAACGATCGTGAAAGTAAGCTCAAGCAACAGTCAAAAGTGAAGAAATATCAACCGAGAAAGATCCGTGCAGAAGAAACTTTAAGGGAGTATGAAACACACAAGTGCATTTTTTGTGAAACGAAAAATGTGACATGTCGACACGCGTGCCATCCATCTCGACAATTCCCTTTATAGTAGTATTGATTAATGGAGTATTCCTCGCCAAGACGCATATTAAACAAATAAAAGGTATCCATGAAAGGAATGTCGTTGCTTCCACGGTCGCTCCAAACAGCGCCAAACAACTCATAGAGAGAACTCAATGTTTGGCATGGTGGTGGCGGTCATAAACGCATGGGTTAATCCGTCATTAGTTAAGTATCACCTAACAAAAATCATCTGTTTGAACATAAAAATGGATGAAGTTTCTTAGGTAGGCATTAGGTAGGCATTAATGAATGACAATTTAACCCCATGTTCATGGCCGCCGCCGCCATGCCAAATGGGACCTAAGATCTCGGAGGCTCTGACCCAATAGTGACCCCGTGACGCCGTTTGCAATATTGATGAAATGCACGAGTATCAATTATATATTCGAGAAAGCTTAGCCACATTTCATGCAGATGAAAGGAATAGACTATCATAACATAATTTTGTTGTTCGGATGTATGATGGTATTTAATCACCAGATACGAA
This sequence comes from Platanthera zijinensis, assembly GCA_039513925.1. NCBI lineage: Eukaryota > Viridiplantae > Streptophyta > Magnoliopsida > Asparagales > Orchidaceae > Platanthera > Platanthera zijinensis. The sequence goes on along the minus strand of CM077079.1, from coordinate 11,101,834 downwards.
ATTCATCTTTTTAGATGTTCGACAACCGGATGGAATTGAATTTTAGGATTATGAGAAAGAAAAAAAATGATCAGCCAAATCTTTCTATCGTTACGCCTGTAAGCAGTTCGATTCAGTTTGGTTTTGAGTAAAATCAAAACCGAATAGAATACTCTCAATTTTCACACCCCAAACTGAAAATGAAGCGAATTGACACGGTTTTATTGGTTCGGTTTTTAAATCTTGGCTCGGTTTTTCCCCATAGGTAACTTTTAATAAAATTTGTCCAAAATGTTTTCTTTGAGTTTGAATAATTTTTTGACTTAAATAAAATATGGTGACTGTTATTAGCACTGCATTTTTGGATATTCGCACTTTATTTACTCTTAATTTTCCGCGCCTTTTGAAAATACTCATTTTACATGCATTTTTAGGAAAAGTGTTCAACACAAAAGTTGTAGATCTCGACGAGATCTACAACTTTCGTGTTGAACACTTTTCCTAAAAATGCATGTATAAAGCGTATTTCTAAAAATGCTCAGATTTTGCGTCTTTTGAAAATACTCCTTGTACATGCATTTTTAGGAAAAGTGTTCAACACGAAAGTTGTAGATCTCGTCGAGATCTACAACTTTCGTGTTAAACACTTTTCCTAAAAATGTATGTACAAGGAGTATTTTCAAAAGGAGCAAAAAATTAAGAGTAAATAAAGTGCGAATAACCAAAAGTGCAGTGCTAATAACAATCACCTAAAATATTGATTCATATTTATAGTTAATTTAGAAGTAATTAGTCTTAAATTTATTTGTTTAAAAGTAATTTATTCTGGCAAATGATATATACAGTTTGTGCTAACTGTAGTTCAATGCTAATTAATTATGAATATGATTCATGCAGTTTTTTTATTTAATGGAGCAAAAAAATAACTAAGTAATGTAATCATGTATTTGATGCATAACTTAAGCATCCATAATTTCTAAATTACTAGTTTATTGATTTTTAATATTAGTTGGTGTCATCTAAAATGAAGAGATTGGATCCCTTGACCTAAACAAAATCATAATACAAACTTTAGTAATAGTTTTTATTCTCTAATAGTTTATATCTTGTTCAGTTTTTTTGGTTTACCCAACCAATAAATCAAATAAAAATGATGTGGACTTTCAGCCTCTAAACCGAAGCGAGACCGTTCGGTTTGGCCGAAAAAATCAGTTCGGTTCGATCTGATTCGGTCAGTTTTGATTGTTTATGCATAGCCCTATTGATCACAACAACACTAAAGCCATTATCCTACTATAATGGGGTCGGCAATATGGATCCTTGTAACAATTGTGCCATATCTTTAGTCATAATCTCACTAATGTGCTAAGTACATCATGTCTTTCCTTATAGTTCCATTCCAAGTATTTATTGTTCTACCCCTCCCTTGTTCAACAAGCCTGTTGACTAGACTCCCACAACGCCCAATAGATGCCTCTAATGGTCTCCTTTGTATGTGTCCAAACCATCTTAGTTGAGTTTCTCGCATCTTCTCTGCAGTTGGTGCTACTCCTATCTTATCCCCGATACATTCATTCCTATTTTTTTTTCATTCTCGTGTGCCCAATGATTGGGGACTATATTGGGTCTGTTTCCAATCTCCCCCCCGCCCATACCCCAAATGATTGGGGACTATATGAGTTCTGTTGTTGTTGTTGTTGTCGTCTTGTGTCCACACATCCACCTAAGCATTCCCATCTCCGCAACTCCCATTTTTTGCTCATGCACTGCCCAACACTCAGAACCATACATCATCACTAGTCTAATTGCAGTACAATAAAACTTGCCTTTAAGTTTTAATGCTACTTTACGATCACATAAGATCCCTAACACCCCGTACTGATCACAATCTTAAAAAATAAGAAGTAGAAGCAGAAGAAAGGCTCGCTAGGAAAGGGTTTCAGATTAGGAAGCGGAAGAAGAAGAAAAAAACAAGGAGGAGCAAACCACCAAAGTGTCGTCGAAGCCGGGAGCGAAAAAGGGGCTAGAGAATTTTTGACTCATTTGCATTCAATTGGAGTCTTGACCCAAAAAGCCAATTCCAACTGAATTTAGTGCTGTCCAACAATAGATTTGAAAAAAGATTCCAAATTTTCAATTCCGACGGGCACTTGGATATCAAAATTGTATCATGCAGGAGTAAATTCTACTGCAGAAAGTGGCCGTTGACTTCAAAATGCCGGTGGGTTGATGGATGCAGCCACCATCCCTCTAATAAAAGCTTGCAATCAAATCCCTTTACATCTGCATAAATATGCACCCTTTGCCCACAAATCCTCCTGCCCCAGAACAAGAAATTAAATGGCATTAGCCATGCGCTGGCTGACACTCTTCTTCCTCCTCTCCCTCGTCCTGACCTCTCCAATGGCCTCAGGTAAGGCTTAGGGCTCCGTTTGGCGCGTCGTTTTTGCTCCGGCGAGTTTGGACAAAAATGTCGCTGTCATAGAATGAATGTTCGACATGACAATGGTTACAGACCGCCACCGAGAAAAAAAAATACTAGTTTTGAATGTAAAAATGGAGGGTTATTTATCGGGACCTCCCTCCGAAGATTGCGTAATTAAAACTTGCACCCTCCTAACATTCATGTACAAAAGGATCCGGTTGGAGTAAATCTTGAGGGAAGGGGAGGCTTTTTTGCATGGATGTTATGAAATGTAAATATTAAAGGAGGTAATTGTAATTTCAGAAACTAGAGGGATGCAAGCTGTAATTATGCAAACTTCAAGGGGAGGTCCCCGTAAATAACCCTAAAAATGGATGAAGTTTCTCGGTGAGGTCGGGCGTTCACGAATGACGGCTCATAACCGTCGCAATCACGACTGCCACCATCATGCCAAACATAACCTTAATTATCCATATTTATTTCTGGTTATTTGATTGAAACATTCCACAAATTTTGAAGGAACTGGGCACCACTTTGAGGATAATGGTACCAAGGCTTCAGATGCATTGAGGGAGGTATGTATTTGGTAATGTATTTGGTACTGGAGTATGTATTTGGTACTGTAGTTATGACCATGTAGCGGCTTAACGCAGCGCATTTGGAGTGAAAATGGTGGCATCGGCCTATAGAGTTATGTGGAAACGCATTCGCAGGGCGTTTAAGGCTTCGTTTGGTATGACGGTAGCGTCCCTGAACGCGGTAGTTATAACCGTCGTTCGTGAACGTCCGACCTCACCTAAAGAACTTCATTCGCACTTATGTTTAAAACCAGTTCTTTTCTTGGTGGCGGTCATAACTACTGTCATGTGAAACTTAGGCCTCGTTTGGGGCGGCATTTTCACGCTCGTGCGGGAGCAGATGCCGCCGGACGGAGGGAAAACAAACCCGCGGCGTCTGCCCCCGCCGCGTCTGCACCGTGAGGAACGGAGAAAATAGCTCCGTTTGGAATCCCCACCTCCCCCTCCAGCTCCGAACGGCAGCGCCCGTCTGCTCTCGCCGAAGCAAACGAAGCCTTACATTCTACGATGGTGGTGTTTTTCTCCAAACTCATCGGAGCAAAAACGTTACGCCAAACCGAGCCTAAAGAAGAGGAAAGCGCGTGTCCCGGAACTGCTGTCTCAAATAAACCATTACACACTATGGAAAGATAACGTGGAACTTTAAGAATCTTTCATATTTTGCAGATACATATAAGAAAGGTTTTGCTGGAGATAGAACTAGACTATGAGGATGGAGGGGCGAACAACAAGCATGACCCGAGAAGAGGAAAGCCGGGGATTGGCGCCAGAAGCCCGTGACTTTGCAACATCTCTTAGGCTCTGTTCAGCGAAGCAAAACTCCCACGGCGCCGACTGCAGGACGACCGACCCCATTTCCTCTGCCACATGTTCCCACACTCGCTCGCGAAGTCCGCGGAGATCCCATAATTCTTGTGGTACTAAACTTTAGTAGTCTTTTTAGGAGGAGTCTTTTCTAACCATTCTTCCAACCTTTACTCACATGCCTGTTGTATGCTTGAATTTATACATGGATTGGGCAATTAATGGAGCATGTTTTAAATGTTATATTAAACTCCTTTATCAAGTTGTAGTCCAAGCAACTATTTTGGAGAATTTATAAATGTGTTTGATATTTCTATTCTCTTCATCAATAAATTTCCAATAGCTCATACTCTGAGAAATTACCTGAAATTAGTGTATGCTCCAAGGTTTTATAAGCTTACATAGATTTTTTTTTAGGCAAAAATAGGATATCAGTCCCTAAACTTTGATGTTAGTTTGAAATTGGTCCTTCAAATTTTTTTTTGTTTGATTTTGGTCCCTAAACTCTCCTACCAATTTGAAATAGGTCCTAATTTATTATTCCGTTATGTTTTTGGATGGAAAAGTGACATGGAAGGTGACTAGGCACATAATTTAATTTAAAAATTAAACTTATTTCATTAGCAATTACCGTTGGCAGTGCAGTTAATGAATTAAAATCCTTATTTTATCATTCCTAATGCATATTTATCATTCATCCAAACTAACAATCTCAACATAATTAATACAAAATATTTAGAACAACTATCTAAAATAGGGATGCAAACGAACCGAGTTCGAGTCAAGCTTGGCAAAAATAGCCGGCTCGAGCTCGAGCTTGTTTTTTTGAGCTCAAGCTCGAGCTCGGCGAGCTTGTGTTTAATGAGTTGCGAGCGGCGAGCTCAAGAAAACAAGCTCGAGCTCGAGCCGGCTATTTTTGCCAAGCTTGACTCAAGCTCGGCTCGTTTGCATCCCTATTTTAGATAGTTGTTCTAAATATTTTGTATTAAGCATGTTGAGATTGTTAGTTTAGATGAATGATAAATATGCATTAGGAATGATAAAATTGGAATCTTAATTCATTAACTGCACTGCCAACGGTAATTGCTAATGAAATAAGTTTAATTTTTTAATTAAATTATGTGCCTAGTCACCTTCCATGTCACTTTTCCATCCAAAAACATAATGGAATAATAAATTAAGACCTATTTCAAATTGATAGGAGAGTTTAGGGACCAAAATCAAACAAAAAAAATTTGAAGGACCAATTTCAAACTAACATCAAAGTTTAGGGACTTATATCTCATTTTGCCATTTTTTATGTTTAATTTAAGAAGTTTCAATATTTTTTATGAATATTTTGAACTTTGGAGTATATTAGGGTTGAACATATTATTCAAAACTCAAAATTTGCATGGATATATAGTTGAATTAATTAACTGTCATTCAAATCAATTCAAATTAATTAAATCATTATGTACTTATTATGAAGTGTTCTTTGGCTCAATGAATCAATTGCTGAATTTTTTCTATGCTTAATTTGTGTCACAATTAGAGTTATAAGCGTTGCAGCTTGGGCCAAAACCACAACCGCAGCGTCCGGGGTCAGTTTAGAAAAGAACAAAACCACCGTGCGGTGCGGATGCACGGTTTGGAATCGGCTTTGACGGAGTGAATCTGTTTTTTTATGAATGTATTTACTATTTTACTCTCATATTCTGAACTATTTCTATATTGATTTTTGTTACAGAAGGTGGTTAGGCCAATTCTAATCATTCATATAAGCTTCAATCATAATAAAAATAATAAAATGCAAACAAAGGCGAGGAGAAAAGCAGTGTAATGTTATCCTTCTGGCATTCGAGAAAATGTACATACAATTTGTTAGGGCCGAGTTGTTCTTTATTTCGTATCAACAAGCATGCGGTGCTCCTGTGCGAAGTGTTGCGGCAACAGCAGCACCGACAATCAAGCAAAAACAATGTTGAGCTAAGGTGCTAGGGGGTTCTAACCAGAATGAGATTTCAACAACAAAAAATTGCTCTTTCAGCCCTTATAACTGGAAGCTGAATGGGTTTCATTATCAACATTGATTTTGTTAATCCCAAATTTTTTCCACAATGATTAACTTTTAACATCAATATTTTGTATAGAAAAAAATAGAAAACATCAAAGGAGCATTGAACAATCAAATAAATAAAAAAATCAAAATATAGAAGACGGATTTGTGGTTTACCTGAAGATGGGCTACGTCCACGGGACGCAGCAATCTGTTTTACACTAGATCAAAAACATGGGTGGTTCCAGAAAGCGGGTGGATTTCAAAATATCGTAAACCCTAGAACGACAAGGAGGTTATAAGGTCGAGATCAGCGCCAAAGTCATTTTTGGGTTAGGATTCGAGGCATTGGATTGGAAGATAGATCCTGAGATATGAAAATTGATGATAAATAATAAGAAGATTGAATATTGATGATAAATAATAAGAAGATTGAATATTGACTGAGAATACAAAGTAGAATTTTCAGAGTCTTCAGAGTCATTGTAAAGAGGTAAATGAGTAAATGATATACAGTACTAACCTGATACTTTTTGCTGATTCATATAAGCAGCAAAGATTGCAGAAAGATTCCATTATTACTTTAATTTTTTATTCAAAAATCCTATTGTTACAATATTTCCTCAAAGATGGAAGTGTTAACATGTTTTTGATGAATCATTTGTTAGTTGCTGTATTTTTTGGAAGTGAATGGCTGTATTTTTGATGAATCCTTAAGCCCTGTTCGGTAGGGCATAATTGAAGCTTTGAAATTGAATAGGAGGTTAAATTCAACTGAAAATAACCTTTAATTCTAATTTCATGTCTCAAAATCCGTCCAAATGAATGGCTCCTTATTAATATATCTATACTAAGTCTTTTTTTTTGTGGTTGATACTATATTAAGATAATGTTAAATTAGAAAAAGAGAAATCATCGGAGAAGAAAGAAAGAACCTCACATGTATAGTGGTAAGAAGGCACCAAGCAACCTTAAAGAGGTCTGTTTTTCTGTGCGATAACACAATTTTGAGTGAAGTGTGAACACAGGTAATCTAATGTAATATCATGATCAACAAGATAGGAGCGCACACAATATTCCCCCCCCCCACACACACACCCACACAAGTATCGCTACAAGATAGGAGCTGCAGCTCAGTTGGTGATGAGTTGCTTGCCTGAAAGCTTCTTATCAAGGAGGTCTTGGGTTCGATCCCAGGCCTCAACAACCTACTGTGCTCCTGGGGTTGCACTTTTTTGATACAGCAACCCCGGGGCCGACCCGCCCCAGAGGCCCGGAGGGCCTAGCCAGAAGGCCCACGAACCAGCGGCCCACTGCCGGGCTGCAGCCCAAGCACCCCAACCCGTCCCTGGTCCCACCACAGGAGCACAGTAGGTTGTTGAGTCCTGGGATCGAACCCAAGACCTCCTTGATAAGAAGCTTTCAGGCAAACAAAGGCGAGGAGAAATGCAGTGTAATGTTATCCTTCTGGCATTCGAGAAAATGTACATACAATTTGTTAGGGCCGAGTTGTTCTTTATTTCGTATCAACAAGCATGCGGTGCTCCTGTGCGAAGTGTTGCGGCAACAGCAGCACCGACAATCAAGCAAAAACAATGTTGAGCTAAGGTGCTCGGGGGTTCTAACCTGAATGAGATTTCAACAACAAAAAATTGCTCTTTCAGCACTTATAACTGGAAGCTGAATGGGTTTCATTATCAACATTGATTTTGTTAATCCCAAATTTTTTCCACAATGATTAACTTTTAACATCAATATTTTGTATAGAAAAAAATAGAAAACATCAAAGGAGCATTGAACAATCAAATAAATAAAAAAAATCAAAATATAGAAGACGGATTTGTGGTTTACCTGAAGATGGGCTACGTCCACGGGACGCAGCAATCTGTTTTACACTAGATCAAAAACATGGGTGGTTCCAGAAAGCGGGTGGATTTCAAAATATCGTAAACCCTAGAACGACAAGGAGGTTATAAGGTCGAGATCAGCGCCAAAGTCATTTTTGGGTTAGGATTCGAGGCATTGGATTGGAAGATAGATCCTGAGATATGAAAATTGATGATAAATAATAAGAAGATTGAATATTGATGATAAATAATAAGAAGATTGAATATTGATGATAAATAATAAGAAGATTGAATATTGACTGAGAATACAAAGTAGAATTTTCAGAGTCTTCAGAGTCATTGTAAAGAGGTAAATGAGTAAATGATATACAGTACTAACCTGATACTTTTTGCTGATTCATATAAGCAGCAAAGATTGCAGAAAGATTCCATTATTACTTTAATTTTTTATTCAAAAATCCTATTGTTACAATATTTCCTCAAAGATGGAAGTGTTAACATGTTTTTGATGAATCATTTGTTAGTTGCTGTATTTTTTGGAAGTGAATGGCTGTATTTTTGATGAATCCTTAAGCCCTGTTCGGTAGGGCATAATTGAAGCTTTGAAATTGAATAGGAGGTTAAATTCAACTGAAAATAACCTTTAATTCTAATTTCATGTCTCAAAATCCGTCCAAATGAATGGCTCCTTATTAATATATCTATACTAAGTCTTTTTTTTTGTGGTTGATACTATATTAAGATAATGTTAAATTAGAAAAAGAGAAATCATCGGAGAAGAAAGAAAGAACCTCACATGTATAGTGGTAAGAAGGCACCAAGCAACCTTAAAGAGGTCTGTTTTTCTGTGCGATAACCCAATTTTGAGTGAAGTGTGAACACAGGTAATCTAATGTAATATCATGATCAACAAGATAGGAGCGCACACAATATTCCCCCCCCCCCACACACACACACCCACACAAGTATCGCTACAAGATAGGAGCTGCAGCTCAGTTGGTGATGAGTTGCTTGCCTGAAAGCTTCTTATCAAGGAGGTCTTGGGTTCGATCCCAGGCCTCAACAACCTACTGTGCTCCTGGGGTTGCACTTTTTTGATACAGCAACCCCGGGGCCGACCCGCCCCAGAGGCCCGGAGGGCCTAGCCAGAAGGCCCACGAACCAGCGGCCCACTGCCGGGCTGCAGCCCAAGCACCCCAACCCGTCCCTGGTCCCACCACAGGAGCACAGTAGGTTGTTGAGGCCTGGGATCGAACCCAAGACCTCCTTGATAAGAAGCTTTCAGGCAAACAAAGGCGAGGAGAAATGCAGTGTAATGTTATCCTTCTGGCATTCGAGAAAATGTACATACAATTTGTTAGGGCCGAGTTGTTCTTTATTTCGTATCAACAAGCATGCGGTGCTCCTGTGCGAAGTGTTGCGGCAACAGCAGCACCGACAATCAAGCAAAAACAATGTTGAGCTAAGGTGCTCGGGGGTTCTAACCTGAATGAGATTTCAACAACAAAAAATTGCTCTTTCAGCACTTATAACTGGAAGCTGAATGGGTTTCATTATCAACATTGATTTTGTTAATCCCAAATTTTTTCCACAATGATTAACTTTTAACATCAATATTTTGTATAGAAAAAAATAGAAAACATCAAAGGAGCATTGAACAATCAAATAAATAAAAAAAATCAAAATATAGAAGACGGATTTGTGGTTTACCTGAAGATGGGCTACGTCCACGGGACGCAGCAATCTGTTTTACACTAGATCAAAAACATGGGTGGTTCCAGAAAGCGGGTGGATTTCAAAATATCGTAAACCCTAGAACGACAAGGAGGTTATAAGGTCGAGATCAGCGCCAAAGTCATTTTTGGGTTAGGATTCGAGGCATTGGATTGGAAGATAGATCCTGAGATATGAAAATTGATGATAAATAATAAGAAGATTGAATATTGATGATAAATAATAAGAAGATTGAATATTGATGATAAATAATAAGAAGATTGAATATTGACTGAGAATACAAAGTAGAATTTTCAGAGTCTTCAGAGTCATTGTAAAGAGGTAAATGAGTAAATGATATACAGTACTAACCTGATACTTTTTGCTGATTCATATAAGCAGCAAAGATTGCAGAAAGATTCCATTATTACTTTAATTTTTTATTCAAAAATCCTATTGTTACAATATTTCCTCAAAGATGGAAGTGTTAACATGTTTTTGATGAATCATTTGTTAGTTGCTGTATTTTTTGGAAGTGAATGGCTGTATTTTTGATGAATCCTTAATCCCTGTTCGGTAGGGCATAATTGAAGCTTTGAAATTGAATAGGAGGTTAAATTCAACTGAAAATAACCTTTAATTCTAATTTCATGTCTCAAAATCCGTCCAAATGAATGGCTCCTTATTAATATATCTATACTAAGGCTTTTTTTTGTGGTTGATACTATATTAAGATAATGTTAAATTAGAAAAAGAGAAATCATCGGAGAAGAAAGAAAGAACCTCACATGTATAGTGGTAAGAAGGCACCAAGCAACCTTAAAGAGGTCTGTTTTTCTGTGCGATAACCCAATTTTGAGTGAAGTGTGAACACAGGTAATCTAATGTAATATCATGATCAACAAGATAGGAGCGCACACAATATTCCCCCCCCCCCCACACACACACCCACACAAGTATCGCTACAAGATAGGAGCTGCAGCTCAGTTGGTGATGAGTTGCTTGCCTGAAAGCTTCTTATCAAGGAGGTCTTGGGGTCGATCCCAGGCCTCAACAACCTACTGTGCTCCTGGGGTTGCACTTTTTTGATACAGCAACCCCGGGGCCGACCCGCCCCAGAGGCCCGGAGGGCCTAGCCAGAAGGCCCACGAACCAGCGGCCCACTGCCGGGCTGCAGCCCAAGCACCCCAACCCGTCCCTGGTCCCACCACAGGAGCACAGTAGGTTGTTGAGTCCTGGGATCGAACCCAAGACCTCCTTGATAAGAAGCTTTCAGGCAAACAAAGGCGAGGAGAAATGCAGTGTAATGTTATCCTTCTGGCATTCGAGAAAATGTACATACAATTTGTTAGGGCCGAGTTGTTCTTTATTTCGTATCAACAAGCATGCGGTGCTCCTGTGCGAAGTGTTGCGGCAACAGCAGCACCGACAATCAAGCAAAAACAATGTTGAGCTAAGGTGCTCGGGGGTTCTAACCTGAATGAGATTTCAACAACAAAAAATTGCTCTTTCAGCACTTATAACTGGAAGCTGAATGGGTTTCATTATCAACATTGATTTTGTTAATCCCAAATTTTTTCCACAATGATTAACTTTTAACATCAATATTTTGTATAGAAAAAAATAGAAAACATCAAAGGAGCATTGAACAATCAAATAAATAAAAAAAATCAAAATATAGAAGACGGATTTGTGGTTTACCTGAAGATGGGCTACGTCCACGGGACGCAGCAATCTGTTTTACACTAGATCAAAAACATGGGTGGTTCCAGAAAGCGGGTGGATTTCAAAATATCGTAAACCCTAGAACGACAAGGAGGTTATAAGGTCGAGATCAGCGCCAAAGTCATTTTTGGGTTAGGATTCGAGGCATTGGATTGGAAGATAGATCCTGAGATATGAAAATTGATGATAAATAATAAGAAGATTGAATATTGATGATAAATAATAAGAAGATTGAATATTGATGATAAATAATAAGAAGATTGAATATTGACTGAGAATACAAAGTAGAATTTTCAGAGTCTTCAGAGTCATTGTAAAGAGGTAAATGAGTAAATGATATACAGTACTAACCTGATACTTTTTGCTGATTCATATAAGCAGCAAAGATTGCAGAAAGATTCCATTATTACTTTAATTTTTTATTCAAAAATCCTATTGTTACAATATTTCCTCAAAGATGGAAGTGTTAACATGTTTTTGATGAATCATTTGTTAGTTGCTGTATTTTTTGGAAGTGAATGGCTGTATTTTTGATGAATCCTTAAGCCCTGTTCGGTAGGGCATAATTGAAGCTTTGAAATTGAATAGGAGGTTAAATTCAACTGAAAATAACCTTTAATTCTAATTTCATGTCTCAAAATCCGTCCAAATGAATGGCTCCTTATTAATATATCTATACTAAGTCTTTTTTTTTGTGGTTGATACTATATTAAGATAATGTTAAATTAGAAAAAGAGAAATCATCGGAGAAGAAAGAAAGAACCTCACATGTATAGTGGTAAGAAGGCACCAAGCAACCTTAAAGAGGTCTGTTTTTCTGTGCGATAACCCAATTTTGAGTGAAGTGTGAACACAGGTAATCTAATGTAATATCATGATCAACAAGATAGGAGCGCACACAATATTCCCCCCCCCCCACACACACACACCCACACAAGTATCGCTACAAGATAGGAGCTGCAGCTCAGTTGGTGATGAGTTGCTTGCCTGAAAGCTTCTTATCAAGGAGGTCTTGGGTTCGATCCCAGGCCTCAACAACCTACTGTGCTCCTGGGGTTGCACTTTTTTGATACAGCAACCCCGGGGCCGACCCGCCCCAGAGGCCCGGAGGGCCTAGCCAGAAGGCCCACGAACCAGCGGCCCACTGCCGGGCTGCAGCCCAAGCACCCCAACCCGTCCCTGGTCCCACCACAGGAGCACAGTAGGTTGTTGAGGCCTGGGATCGAACCCAAGACCTCCTTGATAAGAAGCTTTCAGGCAAACAAAGGCGAGGAGAAATGCAGTGTAATGTTATCCTTCTGGCATTCGAGAAAATGTACATACAATTTGTTAGGGCCGAGTTGTTCTTTATTTCGTATCAACAAGCATGCGGTGCTCCTGTGCGAAGTGTTGCGGCAACAGCAGCACCGACAATCAAGCAAAAACAATGTTGAGCTAAGGTGCTCGGGGGTTCTAACCTGAATGAGATTTCAACAACAAAAAATTGCTCTTTCAGCACTTATAACTGGAAGCTGAATGGGTTTCATTATCAACATTGATTTTGTTAATCCCAAATTTTTTCCACAATGATTAACTTTTAACATCAATATTTTGTATAGAAAAAAATAGAAAACATCAAAGGAGCATTGAACAATCAAATAAATAAAAAAAATCAAAATATAGAAGACGGATTTGTGGTTTACCTGAAGATGGGCTACGTCCACGGGACGCAGCAATCTGTTTTACACTAGATCAAAAACATGGGTGGTTCCAGAAAGCGGGTGGATTTCAAAATATCGTAAACCCTAGAACGACAAGGAGGTTATAAGGTCGAGATCAGCGCCAAAGTCATTTTTGGGTTAGGATTCGAGGCATTGGATTGGAAGATAGATCCTGAGATATGAAAATTGATGATAAATAATAAGAAGATTGAATATTGATGATAAATAATAAGAAGATTGAATATTGATGATAAATAATAAGAAGATTGAATATTGACTGAGAATACAAAGTAGAATTTTCAGAGTCTTCAGAGTCATTGTAAAGAGGTAAATGAGTAAATGATATACAGTACTAACCTGATACTTTTTGCTGATTCATATAAGCAGCAAAGATTGCAGAAAGATTCCATTATTACTTTAATTTTTTATTCAAAAATCCTATTGTTACAATATTTCCTCAAAGATGGAAGTGTTAACATGTTTTTGATGAATCATTTGTTAGTTGCTGTATTTTTTGGAAGTGAATGGCTGTATTTTTGATGAATCCTTAATCCCTGTTCGGTAGGGCATAATTGAAGCTTTGAAATTGAATAGGAGGTTAAATTCAACTGAAAATAACCTTTAATTCTAATTTCATGTCTCAAAATCCGTCCAAATGAATGGCTCCTTATTAATATATCTATACTAAGGCTTTTTTTTGTGGTTGATACTATATTAAGATAATGTTAAATTAGAAAAAGAGAAATCATCGGAGAAGAAAGAAAGAACCTCACATGTATAGTGGTAAGAAGGCACCAAGCAACCTTAAAGAGGTCTGTTTTTCTGTGCGATAACCCAATTTTGAGTGAAGTGTGAACACAGGTAATCTAATGTAATATCATGATCAACAAGATAGGAGCGCACACAATATTCCCCCCCCCCCCACACACACACCCACACAAGTATCGCTACAAGATAGGAGCTGCAGCTCAGTTGGTGATGAGTTGCTTGCCTGAAAGCTTCTTATCAAGGAGGTCTTGGGGTCGATCCCAGGCCTCAACAACCTACTGTGCTCCTGGGGTTGCACTTTTTTGATACAGCAACCCCGGGGCCGACCCGCCCCAGAGGCCCGGAGGGCCTAGCCAGAAGGCCCACGAACCAGCGGCCCACTGCCGGGCTGCAGCCCAAGCACCCCAACCCGTCCCTGGTCCCACCACAGGAGCACAGTAGGTTGTTGAGGCCTGGGATCGAACCCAAGACCTCCTTGATAAGAAGCTTTCAGGCAAACAAAGGCGAGGAGAAAAGCAGTGTAATGTTATCCTTCTGGCATTCGAGAAAATGTACATACAATTTGTTAGGGCCGAGTTGTTCTTTATTTCGTATCAACAAGCATGCGGTGCTCCTGTGCGAAGTGTTGCGGCAACAGCAGCACCGACAATCAAGCAAAAACAATGTTGAGCTAAGGTGCTCGGGGGTTCTAACCTGAATGAGATTTCAACAACAAAAAATTGCTCTTTCAGCCCTTATAACTGGAAGCTGAATGGGTTTCATTATCAACATTGATTTTGTTAATCCCAAATTTTTTCCACAATGATTAACTTTTAACATCAATATTTTGTATAGAAAAAAATAGAAAACATCAAAGGAGCATTGAACAATCAAATAAATAAAAAAAATCAAAATATAGAAGATGGATTTGTGGTTTACCTGAAGATGGGCTACGTCCACGGGACGCAGCAATCTGTTTTACACTAGATCAAAAACATGGGTGGTTCCAGAAAGCGGGTGGATTTCAAAATATCGTAAACCCTAGAACGACAAGGAGGTTATAAGGTCGAGATCAGCGCCAAAGTCATTTTTGGATTAGGATTCGAGGCATTGGATTGGAAGATAGATCCTGAGATATGAAAATTGATGATAAATAATAAGAAGATTGAATATTGATGATAAATAATAAGAAGATTGAATATTGATGATAAATAATAAGAAGATTGAATATTGACTGAGAATACAAAGTAGAATTTTCAGAGTCTTCAGAGTCATTGTAAAGAGGTAAATGAGTAAATGATATACAGTACTAACCTGATACTTTTTGCTGATTCATATAAGCAGCAAAGATTGCAGAAAGATTCCATTATTACTTTAATTTTTTATTCAAAAATCCTATTGTTACAATATTTCCTCAAAGATGGAAGTGTTAACATGTTTTTGATGAATCATTTGTTAGTTGCTGTATTTTTTGGAAGTGAATGGCTGTATTTTTGATGAATCCTTAAGCCCTGTTCGGTAGGGCATAATTGAAGCTTTGAAATTGAATAGGAGGTTAAATTCAACTGAAAATAACCTTTAATTCTAATTTCATGTCTCAAAATCCGTCCAAATGAATGGCTCCTTATTAATATATCTATACTAAGGCTTTTTTTTGTGGTTGATACTATATTAAGATAATGTTAAATTAGAAAAAGAGAAATCATCGGAGAAGAAAGAAAGAACCTCACATGTATAGTGGTAAGAAGGCACCAAGCAACCTTAAAGAGGTCTGTTTTTCTGTGCGATAACCCAATTTTGAGTGAAGTGTGAACACAGGTAATCTAATGTAATATCATGATCAACAAGATAGGAGCGCACACAATATCCCCCCCCCCCACACACACACCCACACAAGTATCGCTACAAGATAGGAGCTGCAGCTCAGTTGGTGATGAGTTGCTTGCCTGAAAGCTTCTTATCAAGGAGGTCTTGGGGTCGATCCCAGGCCTCAACAACCTACTGTGCTCCTGGGGTTGCACTTTTTTGATACAGCAACCCCGGGGCCGACCCGCCCCAGAGGCCCGGAGGGCCTAGCCAGAAGGCCCACGAACCAGCGGCCCACTGCCGGGCTGCAGCCCAAGCACCCCAACCCGTCCCTGGTCCCACCACAGGAGCACAGTAGGTTGTTGAGGCCTGGGATCGAACCCAAGACCTCCTTGATAAGAAGCTTTCAGGCAAACAAAGGCGAGGAGAAAAGCAGTGTAATGTTATCCTTCTGGCATTCGAGAAAATGTACATACAATTTGTTAGGGCCGAGTTGTTCTTTATTTCGTATCAACAAGCATGCGGTGCTCCTGTGCGAAGTGTTGCAGCAACAACAGCACCGACAATCAAGCAAAAACAATGTTGAGCTAAGGTGCTCGGGGGTTCTAAC
This sequence comes from Platanthera zijinensis, assembly GCA_039513925.1. Lineage (NCBI taxonomy): Eukaryota > Viridiplantae > Streptophyta > Magnoliopsida > Asparagales > Orchidaceae > Platanthera > Platanthera zijinensis. The sequence continues at coordinate 11,085,862 of CM077079.1, read as the reverse complement.
CTGAATGAGATTTCAACAACAAAAAATTGCTCTTTCAGCCCTTATAACTGGAAGCTGAATGGGTTTCATTATCAACATTGATTTTGTTAATCCCAAATTTTTTCCACAATGATTAACTTTTAACATCAATATTTTGTATAGAAAAAAATAGAAAACATCAAAGGAGCATTGAACAATCAAATAAATAAAAAAATCAAAATATAGAAGACGGATTTGTGGTTTACCTGAAGATGGGCTACGTCCACGGGACGCAGCAATCTGTTTTACACTAGATCAAAAACATGGGTGGTTCCAGAAAGCGGGTGGATTTCAAAATATCGTAAACCCTAGAACGACAAGGAGGTTATAAGGTCGAGATCAGCGCCAAAGTCATTTTTGGGTTAGGATTCGAGGCATTGGATTGGAAGATAGATCCTGAGATATGAAAATTGATGATAAATAATAAGAAGATTGAATATTGATGATAAATAATAAGAAGATTGAATATTGATGATAAATAATAAGAAGATTGAATATTGACTGAGAATACAAAGTAGAATTTTCAGAGTCTTCAGAGTCATTGTAAAGAGGTAAATGAGTAAATGATATACAGTACTAACCTGATACTTTTTGCTGATTCATATAAGCAGCAAAGATTGCAGAAAGATTCCATTATTACTTTAATTTTTTATTCAAAAATCCTATTGTTACAATATTTCCTCAAAGATGGAAGTGTTAACATGTTTTTGATGAATCATTTGTTAGTTGCTGTATTTTTTGGAAGTGAATGGCTGTATTTTTGATGAATCCTTAAGCCCTGTTCGGTAGGGCATAATTGAAGCTTTGAAATTGAATAGGAGGTTAAATTCAACTGAAAATAACCTTTAATTCTAATTTCATGTCTCAAAATCCGTCCAAATGAATGGCTCCTTATTAATATATCTATACTAAGGCTTTTTTTGTGGTTGATACTATATTAAGATAATGTTAAATTAGAAAAAGAGAAATCATCGGAGAAGAAAGAAAGAACCTCACATGTATAGTGGTAAGAAGGCACCAAGCAACCTTAAAGAGGTCTGTTTTTTTGTGCGATAACCCAATTTTGAGTGAAGTGTGAACACAGGTAATCTAATGTAATATCATGATCAACAAGATAGGAGCGCACACAATATTCCCCCCCCCCCCCCCCCACACACACACACCCACACAAGTATCGCTACAAGGACACGGATAGTGCCCTTGAACTAGGTCATCACCATTCGATGAAAAACTTGAAAACGGAAAAAAAACTTCATTTTTTTTTAGAACATAAACTTAAGTAGCACGAGAAAAGCAATCGATAAAAATAACAAATCATCGATAACCAGACAAAGATATGAGGGGGATGAACCTGTTATAAGTCCCCGCTATTCGTCGTTGATTACGTTAAACATATTTTATTACGTTATTTCAAGTTGTATGAGTCAAGTCGAGTCTTTAGAATCTAAATATTTTTAAAGTTATTGTTTATTTAATAGTTTAGAGTTAATGTCTGGGGTCTATAAATAGACCCCTTCGGTTTATAAATAGACCCCTTGGGTCAATATATGCGGCATGAGTGAAAGTAATCAAATTTCTATTTCTCTCTTGAGTTCTTTTTCCTCCCCAGATTTATAAGGTTAGGGTTGAGCACGACTCCCCTTCTTCCTCTCCCCTCACATTCTCCGCGGAAAGAGCTCGGCTTCCCTTGTATCTCCACTTCCACCGCTACCTCCAATGAAGCCTCGAAGTAGGGTCGTAACATTTTGGTATCAGAGCGACTTTGATCCTCCTCATCTGCTTACAACACTTCCACCTCTTTTTTGAAGCCAGCTGATCCACAATCTGAAGCCAGCTGATCGGGCAAAGTCGTTTTCATCGACTTGCTGTTAACCGACACCTTCTTCTTCCCTTGCCCCAGTCGCAACAGTCAACGAATATCTCGTCGTTCCGCGTTTACGATCGACACACTGTCTGGAGATCGACGACAACATCGTTGATTGACGACAACATCAAAGACAGCCCACGTAAAATCATTCTACCATTCTGATCGCGGAGAGCATCTCCCTCATCGGCTTCGATCGGTCTTCCGTATAGGCGCTGGAATGGCGTCCTTCCCGTCGAACTATTGCTCCTTCTGTTCTTGCGTGCGTAGGACAGTGCTGCCCTCGGGTTCATTGACGCCACATTCTGACGTAATCAACGTGAATCCAACGCATGATAGACCTTTGCTGCGACCACCTGCCAGCACTTGTGACTGCAATCCATGCATCCTTTGCTGCGACCACCTGCCTGCACTTGTGAATCCAACGCTTATCAACTAATCGCTGTGACCACCAGATTGCACTTGTGATTGCAATCCATGCATCCTTTGCTGGAGCATCACTCTGGCATGTTTGTGGCTTATATTGAGCCATCTTCCATCTCCTTCGAGCCCCACACCATAAGTTCGCCCTTTCCATGCCTCGAGCCCTCACACAACATCAATATCTCGAGCCCGTGCACTCATCCAATTACTTGGTTAATTGATTTAATTATTTACAACAGCATGATGATGGGCTCCGACGAGCAAGCCACCCTCCGTTCGATGCTCCAGAAGTTAGTAGAGATGTCAGCGTCCTATGACGGCACACTTGCACAACTCACCAATCACCACCAGAATTGACCGCCGCTTTAGGGGTCTGACCCCACCACAGCCATCCTCGATGCCACTTACACTCGAAAAAGCTCTACCGCTCTCCACTATTCTTGTCACTCTAGGGCTCTACCATCCCCTCTGGCTGTTTTTGTCACGCAACTCACACAACTGGCATCGTCGCCTCCCAGCCCAACGTTGGTGCCACAACCAGTTGTCGCTGCGGTCTCCATTCTGCAGCCTCCGCTCCGACCACCTGCTTCATTAAAGCGCCCCCACCTCACCAGATCTCTACTTCCCTTCATGACATTTGTGAGCACGACGACAGCAGACCACTCGATGCAGTCTCCGTTACAGCAACACGCTATCGCATATTATTCTGGCGGGAAAATAAGGAGTCGAATGCTCGCGTCGTGCAAGTCTTGTTCGAGCTTGAGGACAAGCTTGATTTGACAGACAGGTGGAAAGTTATGGGCCCCCACTATCTGTCGCTGATTATGTTACACATATTTTCTTATGTTATTTCAAGTTGTATGAGTCAAGTCGAGTCCTTAGAATCTAAATATTTTTAGTGTTATCTTTTATTTAATGTGTTAGGGTTAATGCTTTGGGTCTATAAATACACTTCATGGGTCAATGTAGGAGGCATGAATGAAAGTAACCAAATTATTATTTCACTCTTAAGTTCTTTCTTCCTCCCCCAATTCCTAGGATTAAGGCTGGGCATGGCTCCCCTTCTTTCCCTCCCCTCGCATTCTCTATGGGTAGAGCTCTGCTCCCCTTGTATCTCTACATTCGTCGCCACCTCAGACGAAGCCCCTAAGTAGGCTCGTATCAAAACCCCAAATATCATAGTGTACTACATCAAAAGGACTAAAATTAGGAAAGAAAATTGTGAAGAGCCATGTATAGTATAACATGTTTAGACAACTCACATATATCACAAGATAAAGTTTTAATAAAAGGCATAAACGAGGGGAAAAGAATTTGAAGGTAAAGCAGGGAGGGATGTCCGAGAAGCCTATGTCATCTTCGAACATCCGCAACAGTAATGGTGCAACCCGTAGTAGAGGAGAGGGCTTGAGACAGTAGATGGTGATCCAGGAAGTACAAGCCACCACGGTCATTACCACTATCAATAGTTTGCTTCGTACCCACTTCTTGAAAAACGCAAAAGTCGGGAAAGAATGTTACAGAGCAATGAAGTGACCTAGTAGTATTACTGATCGAAAGTAAATTACGAGTAAAAGAAAGAACGTGGAGAACAGAGGCAAGGGAAATGGAAGATGAGCATGAGATGTAGCCTTAGCCAGGAATGGAGGACAAGATGACCTTGTCCTTATCGGACAACAAAGTGTAGGAAATAAAACTTGAGGAAGACCGTGTCATATGATTAGTGTCCACTGAATCAATGATCCACTCAGATGGGGTGGCGGTGGTAGAATGGGCATTAGGTATGACTGTTGTGGCAAAGGAGGTAGAGACACCAAAAGCCATGTCGGTATGAGAACGGAGTAGACGTCTGAGAGTATCCAATTCATCTGTTGTGAAGGTCCCAGAAGAGAGCATATGGAGGGCTCGATGGTGTGGCATACATAGGAGGCTCTTAATAAACTTCTGTGGAATAAGCAGCATCATGATGCCTCAAATTCCCTCGGCGTGAACACCTGGGCGAGAACCCCATCATCCTCGAGCACGACTGCATCCACAACCACGGTCAGGAGGAGCGAGATGAAGATGGATTTTGAAACATGCCTCCCGAGTATTTCCTCTCCATCCATTATAACCACATGTAGGGACAAAAGTGTTGATGTTGTCCCGACCAAAACAAGTCAAGGTAGACCGATCAGTAGGCATATTCATGCTGAGAGATTTTCAACGGTTTTTGTCTCCCTGATAATACTGAAGGCTTCCCAAAGAGAAGGGGGAGATGATCGATGAAGAATGTGAGTCTGAACTGTATCTGACTTCATGCTCAAACCCATCAGGAAGGCTTGAACGCTAGACCATCCTTCTTTTTTCTGCAACTGAACCGCATTGATAGCACGTGCATGGGTGAAGTGCTCAAAATAGTTCAGTTCCTAATAATCTCTTGATCTCAGAAAAAATGAGGAGACATTCATAGATCCCTGCCGCAGTTCCAAAATCTGATGGGTAAGCTCTTATACTTGGGTGGAGCTGTCAATCTGTGAGTATGTTTCACGAGCCCGAGTCTAGATCTCATATCCATAGCCCATAAGCATATAGCTCTGATACACTTTCAGGGACATCGAACACGGGAGCCATGAGAAGACAAAAAAAATTTAAACCCCAACGCTTTCAGAAAGGACCAGTCATGGATGGATCCACCATAGTCTCATCGATGTATTCAAACATCTCATGGCTACGAATCACATGTTGGGTTGTCCAAGATCATTCGAGGTAATTTGTCTCATTAAGTGGCACGATGATGATCTTCAACAAGCCAGTGTGGCCATGAGTCCTCTAAAGATCACTCATATGTGGCATCAAGATACTCGGCGAAGAGGCGGAAGAGTCAGCTATGTTGGCGCAACGTAGTGGGAATAAGTGTGACCGCCCTAGGTCAAACAAACAGAGCAAAAGGATAATCGCTTAATCATGGGCATCCAAGCGATCTGAGAATCGTTCACTTGGAATGGGTCCAGTAGGATCATTATCGAGGAGCAGCGACATAAGTTTGAAGGGGTTGGGAGAGCTTCAAAAGATCGGCACAAGAAGAAAGGGGGCAGTCGGATCATTGGCAAGGAGCACAGAAGCAGGAAGGGAATAGTCGAGAAGGATCGGCTTCAGCTAGGAGAGGAAGATCGACTTCTAGCGGCTGGAATGAGACTATCGAGAAGGAGCGCAGAAGAATCGATACTCGGATTCAATCGACACAACACAGGCAGGGGAGGATCAGAGCATTACGATCGATAACAGTGAAGCAACGCATTCATCCAAGACTGGATCGAGCGGGAACGAGGGATCCTCTAGAGGTCGGCGGCGGGATACACCCGCCTATGGCACCCACAGGCTCGACATAAGTTCTGAGCCCGCAAAACACCACAGGAGGCTCGAGCGAGAGAGATGAGAGGTCGCCTGCTTGGGTCAATCAAAAACAATGGAGTTGTGGTCGGCGGCGTGAAGCATTGGATGCAACTGAAACGAGTTCATGGGCTAGGGCACCTTCTAGATCAGATACCAAATGGAAAAAATTATGATTTCATTATTATTCCAAAAAAACAAGACATTACTCATACATATACATGAGTGGAAGGTGAACATATGACCAAATTACCTTTAGTGGGTATTACACATAAGACAAAAAACTAGAACTTGATAATATAAGATAACGACGACTTGATAATTTAACTTAACGATGACTCGAACTGATCCAACAAACATGCATTACTCTGCTTAATGAAGATCTAACAAACAAATGAAAGCTCTAATTCATGCCAAAAACAAAAGAGAGAGATAAGGTGGATAGCAGGTAAAACTTTTAGAAATGCTAGTGCAAAACACAGTCGACTGATGCAGTCTGCAATAAAAAGTTCATCAAAGAAATTAGAGAGGAATTAAAAGAGAGCATATAAATTATGAGAAGAGGGAGTCCTTGAATGCAAACAAACAAACAAAAATGTAGGAGAATCTTCCGAAGACGCAATAAAAATGGCATTAATTGGCCAAGTACTGTGATTTTGTCCTCACATAAAGAATGAGCAAATCAAAAAAATCTACTAAAGAATGAACCAAGATTCTGTTATTCCTGAGGCATCGAAAAAATTCAAAGCTGAAAAACAGAAATTTTTAAAAGATTTACATAAGACTGCACAACCAGCCTATGTTGGTCCCAAGCCTGTATGAAAAATGATGAGCGTTATGTTAGGTAGACGGGCACTGTAAAATTTAGTCATCCTTATGAATATGGATCATTTGAGGAATTAGTGGGATAAAGGCTTGAGTGTTGTTGTAGTGTTGTTTGTTTACATAAGACTGCACACACTACCGCTTGCTTGGCCAGAATCCTCACTATTTTTGGAGATGAATCCTGATGGTAATGGCAAATTTGTTGCTGCAATATCGGACACATATACTAACAGTAATATACATAAATAGTTGTACCCAGCAAAATATTGACATTGGAATAACATGTGAAGTGTTGATGTATAAAATTATATCAAATCTATGGCATTTCCTTAAAGATGTTTTCTTAAAAATTGCCTGTAAAATGTTTATGTATAAAATGATGCAGTAAATGCTTTATATGTTGGGGTGGTGGATCACTTCAGGGCCTCTTGTTTCTCACACCGGGTTAGCCCAAGTGAGCTTAGAGGCAAGGGAGTGTGAAGCAGCCCCTGTATGCATTCTTGTCCCTCTGTTTGAGGAGAGGTCCACGATCGTCGAGCTCACGCTTGAGCGTCGACCTCAGCTGGCGTCGAGCGTCGACCTCAGCTGGCGTCGAGCGTCGACCTCAGCTGGTGCGTTGAGCGTCGAGCTCTGCCTGGGGCGTCGACCACCGCTGGATCGTCGAGCGTCGACCACCGCTGGATCGTCGAGCGTCGACCTTCGCTGATGCGTCGAACGTCGACCTCGGGCGAGATCGTCGACCTCCGGTCGACGCCCGAGCGTCGAGCTCGGTTCTGCGTTCGACGTTTGAGTCGTTTTTTACTCCTGAGTATTTATATCCCGTTTTTCCGGAGATTAGGGTAAGCGAAGCAATTTTCAGAGAGATTGGAGGCGTCGTATTTCCTGAAGAAGACGTATACGAGGTTTATTGCTAGAGGCGTCGTTCAGGGGAGTTTTTTCTCGGGTAATTTCTTGTCCAGAAGAAGGTGAAGGTAGGGTCGGCTTTGGCCTTTGTAACCTTTTGTAACCTGTAATATTTTGGTGAATACAAGAAGGAGGAGAAGAAGGGGAGAGAGGACGTAGCCCGGTTTTGGGTGAACCTCTATATATCTCTGTGTCTGTGATTGCTCTGTTTTGTTCTGTGCTTTGTTATTCGTTTTTCGAATTTCTGCTTCTCGGCGCTCCGGATTTCCTTACATTATATATCTATATACGCATATATATACAAACAATCAGAATATAAAGTTTGAAATTCAAATTACAATCTTTATAAGTTTAATAATCAGGGCAAATTCTTCCTGAAAGATGAAAGCAAATACATGAGTAACTACTTACAAAGTGGTGTAAAACTGGAAACCGAACTTTAAAAACCAAACACAAACCGAGGGGGCGGTTAACCAAACTGTGTGATTTCGTTGAAGTTTAGCAAAGCCGTACACTGAACATACTCGAAGAGGTTTCAGTTTAGGCCGAAAATGAACCAAACTGGACAGCATTCAGAACTAAGGCTCTATTTGGGGCGGCGGTGGCGGTGGAAAAAGTACTATTCTTACCGCCACCGCCCTTTTTAGGTTGTTTGGATGAGAAGCTTTTCAAAAGAGCTTTTAAAATAGAAGTGTTTTGGGGGATTTTTGAGCAGCCGAGCCAACACGGCTTTCTAAGAATCTGTTTTCTTTGCTTTCAACTTTTTCTCTTTTATTCGAAGATTTTCTTCTCTCATCCGCGATTCTTGACCCATTAGTGATTTTGCTTCTCGTCGATGACCCTTTGTAACATGCTTATTTAGGATTTATATAATAATTGCTTATCTATGCGATAAATGCGTAGCATAAAACACATTTTATTCTTAATAAAAAACAAAACATCTATTATTAAAAAGTTGTTCCTTCCAACAAAAAAACGAAAGCACTTTTTGAAAACCCCTTAAATGGATATTTTCCAAACAGTTACAACTTCTTTAAAACAATCTTTCGGATAGCTCTAATGCCACCACTGTTTTTCCACAACCACCCCAAACAGAGCCTAAGCATATAGATGAAATGACTTTAGCAACGATCACTTACATAAAATAAAATAGTAAGACCTATGAAACGTATGCCTCGCATACTAAAGAAAATAAGATAACTCAATAAATAAACTTTAATGAGAACAGTTGATTTTGAACATTTGAACCTAACCACCATCAAAAAACAATAAGCAATTCAATGACTAAGAATCATCAATGCATTATTCATAAAATAACTAAAGAAAACATTTTCATATTCCTTACAAAATTTACATCTCGCAACCAAATCAAGTAGCACTGTTTTAAGTTTTAACGATGAGTTGCGTGGGTGCCTTCCTTTATACATCATAAGTTTCAAAAAACTAAAGACTAATATTTCACAAAAAAATGGACACAAATTCAAACACATACCAGTGTAGCTTGTCATGTGCGAAAAGATGGTGGACTAACATCACCCTCTTTAATACCATCATGCTAGTATAATGTGCTAACTTGTGCGGATAGAAAGTGAATTTCTTCAAAGTAAATTCAGATTAGAAATGTACCAATGACATCGAAAGTGCTCAAGAGAACACTGATTTTGATAATGATCATTCGCCATTGGACTAAATAAACATGATTTTAGGTTCTTAAAGCAATCTTGCATAGATTACTATTGACAGACGTTGTTTTTCCTCATTGATAGTATGCTTTCTGTGATTGTCGATCCAGAAGTTCCGACAAATCCCATCGAAGCACAACTGCATACAGTTTCCTCTATGTACAGTAATATATCATGAAAAGATACATAACTGCATAATTTTTCATAACGCGTCGAGCTGATATTCTTGAGAACCCTAAATCTCTTGGCAGATTGAACCACCAACTCATCATTTTCATGCAAGGTATGCACCTTATAGAATTTGGTATCGTTTGCTAAACTTTCTAGGTATGTTCCAGCCCAGTTGTTTCTAGGAAGATCTGTCATGATGAAAATATGAATCAAGCTGTTATTCTTCTCTCCTTCGTGTTCTGACTGCAATTTCTTTTTTAGTTCTGAGAATGTAGTCTTCCAATGGTTCTTAAAGTTCCCATCCAGCAATCTTAATTGGGCGCATAGAAACGGGCCCTTAATTTTGTTCCGAACAAATTCCTTTCCGGCAGCTATTATCTCAGGAGAAAATGGGAGAAACTCTAAATCTCGAATTAATGATTGTATTCGAGAATCTCCAGGTGCTTCATGTATATCGATATAAAGCTCTGAACCTTTGTAAGGTGCTGTGGAAAGCAAGAATTTTGACCATCTCGACATCAGAACTAGGTCCGAAAGACTTATACAGATCTTTGCGCTTCCGTACATAAGAAAGTTTCTTCCTTTTCTGCATTTGTTCATCAGGTTGAAATAAGTCCAAGGTACCATCATTTCCTTGTTGGTAGGTCCATACTGTTGTCCTGCAATCTTCTTGTACAACATGAACGCATGGTTTCACATTTTCGTATAGACCAAATGATAGAGATTTGCAGTAATTTGAGCTGATTGATGACGATTCCACATTACTAGACATAGCACAACAAGAATTCCCAAAGCAAGTCCCGCTCAGATTACGGCCACACCACATTGAAACAAATATTCTAAAATCAATCATTTTGAATCTCATATGTCCAAGTGAAGACAAATCTACAATGTCGGCTATCGATATATACCTGTAAAGATTAAAAGAAAAATTGACTCATAATATATTAGAAAACTACCACTACTAGCCACAATAGGTATGTGTATATGTGGTGTTTCTTATAATTGTACACAAAATCTTTTGTTAAATTCATCAAAAACGTTTTAACTTAATCATGTAACCAGAACATTCATAGATGGCATTTTTTAATTGTACAGTGCACACTCTTCAAATTTTAACATATTACATATGTTATACGCATGGACTGTCACACCCATATTGACTACAACAACATTCAAGCCTTTATCCCACTATAATAGGGTTGACTATATGGATAGTTTGTCGTCATTTGTGTCCTGTCTTTTATCATAATCTCACTAATGCGTAAGTACATCTTTCCTTATAATTTCGTTTTTTTAAGGTGATTGTTAACCGCAAACCAGCTATTGGTTAGTCGCACCCCAAAATCTCATTATTTTCCGCGCCTTTTCAAAATACGTCTTGTACATGCAATTTCAGGAAAAGTGTTCAACACGAAAGTTGTAGATATCGTCGAGATTTACAACTTTCGTGTTGAGCACTTTTCCTGAAATTGCATGTACAAGGCGTACATTGGAAATATGTTCATATTTTACGCCTTTCAGAAATACGTCTTGTACATTCAATTTCAGGAAAAGTGTTCAACACGAAAGTTGTAGATCTCGTCGAGATCTACAACTTTCGTGTTGAACACTTTTCCTGAAATTGCATGTAGAAGACGTATTTCGAAAAGGCGCGAAAAATTAGCAAATTTTGGGGTGCGACTAGCCAATAACGGGTTGCGGTTAACAATCACCTTTTTTAATTGACTCATATTACTATTTCCCCTGTTTGTCCTTTGGAAATGGCGAAAACCTAAAGCCCGCTGCTCACAATCCCGCAACCCGCTCTTTCTCTCTCGCCTCGCCCTTTCTCTCTCGCTCGTCATTGTTCTCCCGCGGAAGGAACTTCGCCGGGGGCATTCCGGTCTCTCCCATATCCGGCGGTTGCAGATGGCATGGGCATTGAGCAGAAGCGATTGGAGGAGGAAAATCCGGCGGAGTAAACCCGACATCTGCATCGTCCTCCCTTTATCCCTCATCCTCATCGTCCTCTTCCTCTTCGCCATCTCCCCATCTACCGATCTCCTCGAATATTTCCTGCCACCCACCAAAACCCTAGATCGTCTCCAATCCGCCGCATTCCCATGTGGATCCGAGACGGCCGCCGGCGAGCGATTTCTCCTGTATGCGCCGCACAGCGGGTTCACCAACCAGCTTTGGGAGCTCAAAAACGCAATCGTCTTCGCTGCTATACTCAACCGAACCCTCATCGTCCCCCCAGTTCTCGACCACCATGCCGTCATCCTTGGCAGCTGCCCTAAGTTCCGGGTCAATGGATCATCGGATCTCCTCTCCGCCGTCTGGGATCACATCATGGACCTCATTCGGGATCAGAGGTGAGTGTTCTCTTATCTGAGATCACACTATGTTTACTGTTTCTCAGTAATTAATTCCATGATGTTAAATCTTCTCTTATTCTGACTGGTGTCGGAGAGCCCGACATCGACACGTTGAGCATTTTGATGTTTTGTCGGTGCTTCATAGGCTGCTTGTAATACATTGTATATGAATCTTGTTCCTTCCCTGCATGAGTGCAATGTGAGTCAAACAGTTATGGTAAGGATTATGATGATGGTCTCAAACCTCCTAAAAATCAAAATTAATAATGCATCAAATTTACTCCACTTCTTTCTTTGATTAAGTACTTTGAATTCTTCGTTAATAAGATTTGCAGTGAACATGGAGTTCTTTTGAGTTTTGATTTCTTTTTTTACTACACAGTAGTTTTTATTTATTATCTTAGTAGCTGTTTTTTTGGACTATTCCACATTTGCATCTCTTAAACAGACTAGAATTTTTTTGATGCACACCACCAGGAGCTTGTGATGGAGCTTCTAATTTTAATGTGCGAGTCAATATGGGTGTTTAGGGTTTTAGGTTGAGCAGGGCAAATATGGAGTATATGGAGATTAAATTTAGCAGTGCAAGAAGGATGGATAATTTCGTTATTAAGTTGGGTGATCAAGACATTTCTCGTAATGAGTGTTTTAAATATCTTGAATCGATAGTTAGAAAAGACCGAGGTATTGATAAAGACGTGACACAGAGAATCCAGGCGGGTTGATTGAAGTGGAGAGGCGCGTCAGGGATCTTATGTGATCGTAAAGTGCCATTAAAACTTGAGGGCTAGTTTTACCGTACTACGATTAGACCAGCGATGCTCTATGGTTCTGGGTGTTGGGCAGTGAATTGTGTACATGAGCAAAAAATGAGAGTTGTGGAGATGAGAATGCTTAGGTAGATGTGTGGACACACGAGACTGGATAGAAGTAGGAATGAATGTATCAGGAATAAGACAAGTGTGGCACCAATTGCAGAGAACATGTGAGAAGATTGACTAAGATGGTTTGGACACGTACAAAGGAGACCATTAGGGGCACCTGTTAGGCGTTATGAGAGTCTAGTCACTAGACATATTAAACGAGGGAGGGGTAGACCAATAAAGACTTGGAATGAAACTATAAGGAAAGACATGATGTACTTAGGCATTAGTGAGATTATGACAAAAGATAGGGCACAATGACGACAAAGGATCCATATAGCCGACCCCACTATAGTGGGATAAAGGCTTGAGTGTTGTTGTTGTTGTAGTCAATATGGGTGTGGCAATCCATGCGTATAACATATGTAATATGCTAAAATTTGAAGTGTGTGCAGTGTACAATTAAAAAATGCCATCTATGAATGTTCTGTTCTGGTTACATGATTAAGTTAAAACGTTCTTGATGAATTTAACAATAAATTTTGTGTACAATTATAAGAAACACCACATAAACATATACCTATTGTGGCCAGTAGTAGTAGTTTTCTAATATATTAATAATATGAGTCAATTTTCTTTTAATCTTTACAGGTATATATCGATGGCTGACATTGTAGATTTGTCTTCACTTGGACACATGAGATTCAGAATGATTGATTTCAGAATATTTGTTTCAATGTGGTGTGGCCGTAATCTGAGCGGGACTTGCTTTGGGAGTTCTTGTTGTGCTATGTCTAGTAATGTGGAATCGTCATCAATCAGCTCAAATTACTGCAAATCTCTATCATTTGGTCTATGCGAAAATGTCAAACCATGCGTTCATGTTGTACAAGAAGATTGCAGGACAACAGTATGGACCTACCAACAAGGAAATGATGGTACCTTGGACTCATTTCAACCTGATGAACAAATGCAGAAAAGGAAGAAACTTTCTTATGTACGGAAGCGCAGAGATCTGTACAAGTCTTTCGGACCTAGTTCTGATGCCGAGATGGTCAAAATTCTTGCTTTCGGAAGCCTTTTCACAGCACCTTACAAAGGTTCAGAGCTTTATATCGATATACATGAAGCACCTGGAGATTCTCGAATACAGTCATTAATTCGGGATTTAGAGTTTCTCCCATTTGCTCCTGAGATAATAGCTGCCGGAAAGGAATTTGTTCGGAAAAAAATTAAGGGCCCGTTTCTATGCGCCCAATTAAGATTGCTGGATGGGAAATTTAAGAATCATTGGAAGGCCACATTCTCAGAACTAAAAAAGAAATTGCAGTCAGAACACGGAGGAAAGAAGAATAACAGCTTGATTCATATTTTCATCATGACAGATCTTCCTAGAAACAACTGGGCTGGAACATACCTAGAAAGTTTAGTAAACGATACCAAATTCTATAATGTGCATACCTTGCATGAAAATGATGAGTTGGTGGTTCAATCTGCCAAGAGATTTAGGGTTCTCAAGAATATCACCTCGACGCATAATGATAAATTATGCAGTTATGTATCTTCTCATGATATATTATTGTACATAGAGGAAACTGTATGCAGTTGTGCTTCGATGGGATTTGTCGGAACTTCTGGATCGACAATCACAGAAAGCATACTATCAATGAGGAAAAACAACGTCTGTCAATAGTAATCTATGCAAGATTGCTTTCGGAACCTAAAATCATGTTTATTTAGTCCAGTGGTGAGTGATCACTATCAAAATCAGTGTTCTCTTGAGCACTTTCGATGTCATTGGTACATTTCTAATCTGAATTTACTTTGAAGAAATTCACTTTCTATCTGCACAAGTTAGTACATTATACTGGCATGATGGTATTAAAAAATGTGATGTTAGTCCACCATCTTTTCACACATGACAAGCTACACTGGTATGTGTTTGAATTTGTGTCCATTTTTTTGTGAAATATTACTCTTTAGTTTTTTGAAACTTATGATGTATAAAGGAAGGCACCCACACAATTCATCGTTAAAATAGTGCTGCTTGATTTGGTTGCGAGATATAAATTTTGTAAGGAATATGAAAATGTTTTCTTTAGTTATTTTATGAATAATGCACTGATGATTTTTAGTCATTGAATTACTTATTGTTTTTTGATGGTGGTTAGGTTCAAATGTTCAAAATCAACCCTTCTCATTAAAGTTTATTTATTGAGTCATCTTTTTTTCTTTAGCATGTGAGCATACGTTTCGTAGGTGTTACTATTTTATTTTATGTAAGTGATTGTTGTGAAAGTCATTTCATCTACATGCTTAGGCTCTGTTTGGGGCGGCGGCGGTGGAAAATAGTGGTGGGAAACCAGTGGTGGCATTAGAGCTATCCGGGAAACTGTATTAAAGAAGTTGTAACTGTTTGGAAAATATCCATTTAAGGGCTTTTCAAAAGGTGCTTTCGTTTTTTTGTTTGAAAGAACAACTTTTTAATAATAGATGTTTTGTTTTTTAGTAAGAATAAAATGTGTTTTATGCTACGCATTTACCGCATAGATAAGCAATTATTATATAAATTCTAAATAAGCATGTTACAAATGGTCATTGATGAGAAGCAAAGATCACTAATGGGTGAAGAATCACGACCGAGAGAAGAAAATCTTCGAATAAAAGAGGAAAAGTTGAAAGCAAAGAAAGTAGTTTCTTAGAAAGTCGTGTTGGCTCGTCTGCTAAAAAATCCCCCAAAACACTTCTATTTTAAAAGCTCTTTTGAAAAGCCCCTCATCCAAATAACCTAAAAAGGGCGGTGGCGGTGGGAATAGAACTTTTCCCACTGCCTCTGCCGCCCCAAATAGAGCCTTAGTTCTGAATGTTGTCCAGTTTGGTTCATTTTCTGCCTAAACTGAAACCTCTTCAAGTATGTTCAGTGTACGACTTTGCTAAACTTCAACGAAATCACACTGTTTGATTAATCGCCCCCTCGGTTCAACTCCATTTAGCAGCATCCTATGTACTTGCATCAAGATAGAGATTGTTCAGACAAATATATAGTTTGTACACAAGATTCATGCATGAGTCATGTATCTCTTATCTTCAGGCTGTCGAACGTATTCGTCGATATTTAAAGACTGCTCCTGGACAAGAGCTTGCATACAAGCCCTCTTCATCTCCCTTATCTTTAATTGCATACTCTGATGTTGATTATGCTGTCTCTTTGGATGATCGTTGTTCCACAAGTGGATACTGCACTTACTTTGGGGGGCATCTTATCACATGGCGCAGCAAGAAACAGTTCGTGGTTGCTCGCTCATTTGCTGAGGCTGAATATCGATCTATGACAACTGTTGTGTCTGAGCTCACATGGCTTGAGGGTCTCTTTAATGATTTAGGAGTCAAACTCTCCTCTCCTGCAACTTTATTGTGCGACAGTCAAGCTACTATACACATTGCCAAGAATCCAGTCTTCCATGAACGGACAAAACATATTGAAGTTGACTGTCACTTCATTAGGGAGAAGGTTCAGTTGAAGAAGATAGAGTTAACACATGTTCTTGCTGCTCAGCAAGTTGCTGATATCCTCACTAAGGCCTTACCACGACATCTCTACTATCAGTTCTTGTCCAAGCTTGGTGCCTATGATTTGTACGCTCCATCTTGCGGGGGAGTGTTAAAGAATATTAGGGAAAATGATGTATTTGCCCATTAACTTAGCCCATATTAGTTTTAGTGTTTAGCCCCACATTGATTGTATAGTTAGATCTCTCTCTTCTCTCCTATATATTTGTATTCTCTCTTGTATTTTATACATGAAGAAGTATATGCAAGGTTTGCCCTTTATTTTTTACAGTAAATAACTGTCATGGGGCTAGAATGGAAGGACTAGAAGAATCGACACCACTTAATGTTTACTCCTTGTCTTGACACGAGTAGCTAGAAATTTTTGCAATGAAATGGAATCATATTCTCTGCCAAGAAAACATCAACCCTCCAAAAAAAGTTCCATGTGTCTACTACAGTTTAGTGAAGATGTGTGATGATTTCAAAATGAGAGAAAAATAAGATATTTTAAGAAAATTACCATGAAATCAAGTTGGTAGCCAAGAACAAGTTAACGAGCAAGGTAAGGTAATGTCGTATTTATGATAGCATTGGCAACCATAAGAAACCCCTCACAAAACCAGCATGGATATGTATATATCAACGACATTTCGAGTGCTTGAGTAAGAAAAAAATATATTTTACGGAAGAAGGAATAGTAAAGGGAAAAGAGAACAAACCCATCCACCAGCTGCTCTGATCCTTCTAGCTTCATCCATGGAAACTTTATTACTCCCAAAAGGTCTGTGAGGATTTGTAAGAACTTCTGCTTTTCCGCTGCGGGATAACACCTGCATGCCAATTCTGTTACCAGGAAAGAGGCGATAAAAGTTTTAAGGCTTTGATCCTGTTTACTCTGCAAATTGTTTATATAAGACACCACTTTTCTAAACTAAACCACAAATAGAAGCAACAAATCTGAGCATCAGTTCGAATATAAGTATGTAAAAATTATGAAAAATCTTTTTGTTAGTCAATAATGTGACGCAAACATCACTAAATTCCAAGGCAATCAAAATTCGGTCTGCCTCCTGTCTAAGATTATAATTTACTGTATTTGTTGTCTTTTGCTATTATGGGGCTGTTATGGGCTCCGGATTGAAATCGTTGGAGAGGCATAGAGAGGAAGAGGTCCCACAAGGGATTGGTGTTCCCCTTCGTAAAACCGGTAGGCGCAATGGTTGGTTGGCAACGGAGAGAAACCGGCGGCGAGTTAATGGGTCTAGCAGACGGAAGACGTCCTTCCACGGGCAGGATACACGCGGCTAGGGTTGCTACAGGAAAAGGGGAGAAGAGGGGGAGTCTGGTATAGAGTGAGAGAAAGAGAATAGAGAATTGATTTTTCCTTGCATTTCCAGTCCGCCCAAACCAACCCAAGTAGTGGGTCCAATCCAAAGTTCACGCACCTCACTTGGGCTTACTACAAGTGAGATGATATATAATAAAACCTGTCAAACATTAGAAGTTTGTGTGACAACAAAAATAATTAAAACGTGCATCCAAAATAAGATAATGATCATGCATCTGTCGCGCAGACATGGTGTTGGTATGTGCGACCCAATCGCGAATCCGTCAAGTATGGATTCATAACATCGCCGCCCTCATCGAGAAGCGTTTTGTCCGCAAGTTGCGCTGGGAGGTCGACTAGCAGCGAGGCTAGGGGAGTGCCCAGTGCCAACGAACGGCTTGAGTTGGGACACAAAAGACATCATGAATACAAGCCTCCGGCGGGGCACAACAGATAGGCGACTTCTCCAATGTGGCGAGTGATCTAAAATAGCCCGTAAAATTTGGGTCTCATGTTGTTAGAAGACGGCTGGGTGACTGAAATCTGACGGTAAGGCCAACGCCTAACCCACAACCAATCATCAATAGTGAAAGAGATTTTTCAGTGGCCTCTGTTGTAGGCAACTTCAGGCGGTGTTGAGCCTGTAAATGACGCTCCCAGGCGGATAGCAAGAACTCATCATGATCCATCAGCTCACGGTCGACAGACACCAATAAGGCGGTGCCAGCCGTGTAGGACAAGAGATGGGGAGGATCCCGATCATAGATGAGATAGAACAGAGTTATTTGGAGTGTCGTGTGGTACAAAATATTACAACAATATTCAATACAAGGTAGTTGATCCGGCCAATCTCGTGGTCGATCAGCAATGATACATCGCAAATACATTTCCAAGACGCGGTTGATAACCTCCGTTTGTCCATCAGACTGTGGGTGATATGCGGACAAAAAAGATAGCTTGATGTTGCTGAGAGGGAAAACCTTCAAAAATGTTCTAGTGAAGACCTTGTCGCAATCCGACACTAGACTCTCGGGAATACCTTGCATCCAAAATATCTCCTTGAAGAAAACTCGGGCAAGGATTTAATGATGCCGACTGGTGGATGGGCCATTGCGTGAAGAAGCGTGTGAATTGTGGGATGCTTCGATGAGTAACGACGTCGAGAAGCAAGAGATTAGTTTTGCCTAGGCTCGTAGACTGCATTGATCGTTGGCATTCGCTAGATGCAGTGAGTAGGGGGTCCTTGCTGTATAGCGACATGGTTAGGCAACGACTCGATTCAATGGGTGTGTCGGCGAGTTTCGACTCTTTTACGCAGGAATAATGCCAGACTTTCCCTTTGTATGTGGGGAAGGATGTCGAGAGGTTGAAGAAACCTGAGGAAGGGCGGCTCTGATACCAAATTGGCACGGGTAAGCCATAGAATGTCAGTAGAGTTATCGAAGGATGGACAAAGACATGGATAAAGGAGTTGGAGGATACTACGAAGCTAGAACCTATGTTGCACCGACACAGACACGTGACACGCAACATGGCACGACACGCGATTCGTCAATTCTAAAAAAATACCATATTCCAACACGTTGGGATACGTATATTAAATATTTGTTTTTTATAGCAATCTCATAATCTAAATGTTCCCATTGACCCATGTTAAATGCATTCTTAAGCAAACCTTTCCCCCACTTTCAATCTTTCTTTTTCTAGAGAAAATATTCACCCACTAGTAGACCCACCTTTACTAGAAATACTAGAAGGAAAAAACACTTTTTTATGAGCAAGACTTGCTATTCTAACACACCTCTTATTCTAGTTGTTTTCTCTCAAATAGATCACTTCTTGAGACTTTCAGACACTTTTCAATTCCTTTTTCACCAATTATTAACAAATGTGCTATCACTCTTGTATATGAACTTATAAAATATTTTTCACAAAAACTTCCAAGACAAATTGACTCGCCTCACCATGAGTAGTTTATTGACAAATCTGCATAATGGTTTATTTGGATCATCATCAATAGATATAGGCTCATGTGAACCATTATTACTACCCTTGCTTGAAGACATTTTACAAAATAAAAAATAAAAACCATAAAGTTCTAATAATAGAACCACCACCGGAAAAAAAAATAAGAATAATCAGAAAAACAACAAATAAATAAACTACAGAGCGTCGGAGCCTGGAGCAGAGCCGACGAGAAGAGTGTCAGAAAGTTGGACGAGTGTCAGAGAGTCTGACACCGACACACTGGACATTTTGAAGTGTCGGTGCTTCAACTTAGGCGGGATGTGCTTGGGAGGATCTCATACAAGACGAGAGAAGAGGCTAATTCATGCATACCTTCATTCCATCAACCTAAGCCTTTAAATAGGCTTACAAGATCCATAATGACAATTACTAACTTCTAACTCTTATCAACTAATAAATAAAGACAACAATAATCAATTAAAACACAATTAAATAAAAGGCAACCTAATACAACAACACTCAAGCCTTTATCCCACTATAGTGGGATCGGTTATATGGATCCTTTGACGCCATTGAGCTCTATCTTTTGTCATAATCTCACAAATGCCTAAGTACATCATGTCTTTCCTTACAGTTTCACTCCAAGTCTTTATTGGTCTACCCCTCCCTAGCTAGTTTAACATGCCTAGTGACTAGACTCTCACAACGCCTAACAGGTGCCTCTAATGATCTCCTTTGTACGTGTCCAAACCATCTTAGACGAGCTTCTCGTATCTTCTCTGCAATTGGTGCTACTCCTGTCTTATCCCTGATACTTTCATTCTTAATTTTTTCCAATCTCGTGTATCCACACATCCACCTAAGCATTCTCATCTCCGCAACTCCCATTTTTTGCTCATATACACAATTCACTGCCTAACACACGGAACCATAGAGCATCGCGGGTCTGATTGCAGTACGGTAAAACTTTCCCTTAAGTTTTAGTGGTACTTTACGATCACATAAGATCCATGACGCGCCTCTCCACTTCAACCAACCCGCTTGGATTCTATGTGTCACATATTTATCAATACCTCCGTCTTTTTGAACTATTGATCCAAGATATTTAAAACACTCACTACGAGAAATATCTTGATCCTAGAAATAAAAGGCAACCTAATAAATCCTAAAAATCCCGACTCACTAGATGCAAAGCTCGTAATAGCTTATCACAAAAAAGAGATCTTGAACAAGCAGATAGGTGTATCACCCTCCGAGGTATTGGTAATACTCACGGATACAATGATGTGATCCTTGAGTAACTGCTAGGAGGATTACCACCTATGTGAGACAATTGACACTACATCGATTTAGTGTTTGGCGTGAGTTTGCCAAATGTTCTGCGCTATAAAATGAGTCCATGCAAGAATGAGCCCATGCAAGATTGAGTCTATGCGAGAATGAGTCTATGCGAGAATGAGGATCAATGTGAGACAGTGGAGAATTTGCTGAAGAAGGGCATATTCATGAAAGTTCGAGCACCTGTACAGTGCGTGTTACAGACACTGAAGAAAGATATAAGTTGGTATGTGTGTGAGTAGTCACACAATCAACAAGATCGGGATTATAAGTTTCCTACTTCGCGGATGGATGTCCTGCCAGGAGATGAATGGAAATGACGTTCAAGACACGAGAAGGGTTGTTCGAATGGCATCGAGCACATTCATGCAACTAATGAATCAAACCACATGACTATTCCTCGTTGAGTTCATCATATTTTATTTTGATCACATTTTTGATTTATAACAGGAATACCTAGATGCATCTAAAGCATTTGTGGAAAGTAATGGAGGTGTTGCGCACACATAAGTTATATATCAACTTAGCTATTTTCTAACCAAGGAGCTGGTGGTCCTTGTGTTCATAGTAAGGGTGTCAAGTACTTGTGTATCAAGAGAACTTTTACGCTATCCATGAATTGCCCACACCGAATGCTGTTAGTGATGGGGATCCATCAGACCATGCATCAGGAGAGGTTTGCCGCAAGACGGGACCCGCGTTCGTGTATTCGCAAATGAAGGCTTGATCGGATCGCATATCCGACCCCGCGGATGTGTCCGGATCCGAGCCGCAAGTCAAAATCATGTGTTACTTTATTTTTTTGTTTATTTTAGTGTATTTTGAGTTGCCCCATCTCCGGCCAATCATAATCATTGAAGGTGAGATGCCCTAGCTTTTGTTTTCTTATAAATAGTCATGTAGTTGACTATTTTGAGGGGATTTCAGATTTTGGTGAAATTCTTCCCGGAATCCCACGATCAGCCCACGGTGCCGACTCCGTGAAACCCTAGGTGATGACTCCTATGTGGTTTTCTTCCTCCCCAAGGTTTGCCCTAACCCTAGCCCCCATTTCCACACCTCAGACTCCTTCACCTGCTGCAGCACCAATATTCCTTCCCCCAAACCGGTGGTCTGTTGTTTTCACTTTCCCTGCAGCCGCCAGCCCTACAGCCTCCCCTCTCCACTCAGCTGCCACCCCGCTGAACCCCTCCATCGTTCGCCTCCCACACCCCCTCCCCCCCTCTCACTGCCGTCAACCACCCTTAAGTCCCCCAAATCACCGCCGACCTCCCCTTGCAATTCGTCCTGCAGTTGCCCCCTATTCAACCCAAATCTTCCCTTGTCGCCACCCCCTTTCACGTGGAACCACCACCCAAAGCCCTCCTCCCGAATCAACCCCGATCTGGAATTTTCAATCCGGATCTGATCTCATATTGTCTGATCCAATCTTCCCCGCCCGATTCTACCCATACGTGGCCGGATCTACCCATTTTCGGTCTGATTTCATCTTCCACCGTCGAGGACAACCACCTACGTTATTTCCGCGCTGCCGATTCCACATTCGATCGCCGTTCCATACATCCGGTTTCAGAATCTACAGTGCCTCGGTTAGCCCACTACTTTGATGAGTCACTTGTTGCATTGGATTATTTGGTTCAACATTTTATTGGATTGGAAACTACATTTGTTTGGAATCTCGTTTGTGGAAATTTGTTTTCAATACACTTATAATTTGTAAGTGAGAATATTTGCCGCGCGCATAGCCACGGCCCTCCGAGTGGAGGAAAGTCATTAATTATTTGCTTATTGAATGTTGTTTTTGTTCTTTTCATTATCTGCGTTGGTTGAAATTTCATTTTCTCAAATTAATTCGTCGCTATTTCCGACGGTACCGTTGCATTTAGAATAAGGGTTAGTGTGTCACATCTGCATTCTACCCCTAAAAGTCTGGGTTTTGTGCAACCCGTAGCTTACCCTACATAAGTTAGTCTTGATTACACTGCACATCTTGGAAAAGATGATCAACAAATTGCATGGAGGAAACTCTGTGGCACACTTGGGAAGAGTTGTCAATGAATTTCACCACGGATGTCGAAGATTCGGTGAGAAATATGATTCAATATTTGTAATCGCGGATCACTTTTCGATGATAGTGTGTATTTCACCATCTGCAAGAGGATCTCCGACGCGACCCATGTTTTGAAGATGTTCTTCACCAAGTTTGTGTGATTACCTAGAGCATGCAAGAAAATTACATTAGATTGGGATACTAAGTTCTTGATTACCTTTTGAAGTCTTTAGTGACTATTTGGGTCCTTGCTTGTGTTCAACAATATAATGCACTTACCAATGGGTGACTAGACTGAGATCATCAACCGCACATTAGGGTACATTATAAACTAAATTGCAGAGATAAACCAAAAAAGTTAGATTTTGCCCTCACTCAGGCCGAACTGTCTTACAACGGTGTCATTCACACCTCAACCTACTACTCGTCTTTACTCGTATCATATATTTGAAGGTGCCTAAACACATAAGCTCTGTTTGGCATGGCTAATTTTCCCTTGCGAGTTTATTCAAAAACGACACCATCATAGAATGCATGTTTGGCATGACAGTGGTTACGACCGCTACCAAGAAAAAGAAAACTACTTTTGACCATAAAAGTGGATGAAATTCGCTAGGTGAGGTCGGAAGCTCACGAACTATGGTTCATAACCACGGTGTTCACGACCCCCACGGCCACGCCAAACGAATCCACACTCGATGTGCACATTTAGAGTTAAATTTTGCCCTCATTTCATGGTCAATATATGATTTTAGAAGTACAAGAACAATACCACCTGTGAGTCTCCCACATGAGAAATGATCAGAGCATCATGCCCAATAAGCATAACAGTAGCCGTTGCGCCTGATTCATCTCCATTCTGAACCTGTTCCATGTTAGATATTTAATTATATGTCCGCACGCGTGTTAGCCCGACTCGGAATAGGTTACGGGTTCGTGTCGTTCTAGGGTTAGGCTATACGCTGGAAGTATTATAAATACTCATTCCAAACTTGATGGTGTATTCGTAGAATACTTTGAGCGATCAACCCTAACATTCTCAAAGTACCGCTTTATGGTTTCCGCTCTGCGTTCGTTCTGCGATTCTACCTGCGCCGCTCCTGTGCTTTTCGCGATTTCGCCGGCGCTGCTTTCGTTCTCCGCTGTTTTCCGGTTCTCTGCCAAAGCTGCCGCCGGATTAGAAGAACGCACGGGAAGAAGCCGGTGTTTCGGTTGCTCCACCCCCTGCTCAGATCTACCACCGTCACTGGTTCTCTGCAGATTCGCCTCTTGCACCGCTCAGATCCGTCATCGATCTGTAAGTTCTTCGGCTTCGCGAGGCAGGATCCGCCGCTCCCGTAGAACGCCAACGATCGAGGTTTTCAGATCGGGATCCTCCGCCATTTTTGCGTTTCCGTTTGGAATTTTTCGCAATCCGCGAAGTTGCTGCCGCTCCAAGCTGTCTGATTTTCGTGAATCGCTGGTTTCCCAGTGGTGGTTTCCTCCTGTGCCAACAGATCCAGTGTATTGCTTTAAATCCAGAGTTTTGCTGGTTTCAAAAAGAGTTGTTTTAGATCCGGCCACCAAGATCAACGTTGGTATTCTGTGATTTGCTGGTTTCTTTCTGACTAGAAGGTCCTCTTGGATAAATTTTTCTTTGGAGCAAGCTGTCCAAGAACTTCAGTGGATGAAACTCCAGATCTATAGAAGGAGATCTGTATAAGTTTAGCAAGATTTTCATATCTTGACTTTTCTTCAGATTTTTTGGGACTCCTTCAACAAGATTTCAGACCTCAATCCAGTTAAAGGTCAGATTTGGTGAAGGAGGGGGAAGCCTTGAGGGAGCTTCTCTTGACTGCGCACTGTAGCTGCCGAGTTTTGGAAGAATTTTCTCTGCCTCCGTGCTGTTTTGGTGGAGCGATCACAATTTCTAGATTGGATCTGAAGACCCGTGTCTCGTCTGCGCGGATCAGGTGACTTCTTTCTGGTTTTTACTGTTCTAGCTTTAGCGAGATGTCAAAGGTTACCTCCTACGACATCGTCAAGCTTCAGTCGTTCGACCTCTCCGAGTTCCACGCTTGGAAGCTGCACGTCCAACTTGGTATGAAGGAACGTGAGATTTTCTACACGGTCCTGAGTGATTTTGCCCTACCGAAGAGGACGTGAACGAACTTCAGTGGAGAAAGGACGAAGACTTCTGCAGGGACTACCTCCTAAATTCCCTGAACCCTAGGCTTGCCCTGACCTACAGCAGTCATAAGACTGCAAAGAAGATTTGGGATCGCTTGAATGCGCACTTCCAGAAGGAAGAGGGGTTGTCGAGAACTCTCCTTGGGGAGAGGTTTTTTACTTCAAAATTTAATTTGAACTCGTCAATCACCTCACAAATTATTGAACTTGAGAGTCTGTGTCTCAAGTTGGCGGACGATAAGTCCGATATCTCGGATAATCTCTTTGTATGTCTTATTCTTAGCAAGCTAACTCCTGAGTGATTGACCTTCAAGACTGAAATGCACAGACTGAAGGAAAAGATCGCATTGGATGAACTCAAAAGGTTCATTCATATCGAGGATCAGAATATTGCAGGGAAGAGACAGGAACAAGGTGGGCAGTCCTCACATACTATCAACTTTGTGTCTCGACCTAGCAAGCCTCGTAGGAAGCCACCAGCGCCCAAGAGTGAGGGCACCACACAACTATTGCCTAAAAAGCCCTCTTTCAAAAAGAAGAGGGGCAAGTGCCATAACTGTGGTAAGTGGGGACACTGGGCGGCTGATTGCAAGGCCCCAAAGAAGGAGGAAGCCCATCAAAATGTGGCGAACATGCTCGCTGATGCTTCTGACCCCAAGTCCTTTGTGGCTATGATCGGGAGTAGTCACCGCAGTTCGTCCGCAGAGTGGTGGCTTGATAGCGGTGCTACCTGTCATGTGACGAATGATAGAGGATTACTGGCTGAGGTTAAGGCGGTCCAGGAAAATGTGGAGAATTGCAATGGAGGAGAGACCGAGGTGACCCATGCAGGGACAACCGAGCTGGTCCTCTCATCAGGTAAAATTTTTTTTTTTGCATAATGTAAAAGTAGTTCCAAACTTAACCAAGAACTTGATTTCCATTAGTCTATTAGATAAGGCTGGGATGACCTTCACAACTCAGAACGGTAGAATGACCTTAGAAGTCAATTCATATTATTTTGGGTGTGCGTACTTGATCAACAGAATGTATACACTTAGCTTAAACAATGATAGCATTCACCAAATTAGTTCAAACCTTATTGATCCTAAGTTGTTACACAACAGACTTGGACATGTAAACTATAGGAATATGCTAGAGTTAGCTAAGAGTCATAACATCCCCTTAGATCTGTCGATTCGATTTGACAAGTGCGAGGTGTGTGCTAAGACCAAAATCACTAGAAAACCTTTTAGATCGGTTTCTAGGAGCACGAAAACTCTTGAGTTGATACATTCAGACCTCTGTGATTTTCGTAGTCACGTCACTAGAGGGGGAAGGAAGTATCTGATTACGTTCATAGACGATCTTTCAAGATTTTGTCATGTATATCTGTTAAAATCGAAAGACGAAGCCTTTGAGACGTTTAAGACTTTCAAGTCTCGTGTGGAAAATCAGTTAAATCTGAAAATTAAGAGATTTAGAAGTGATCGAGGAGAATACACTGTTACTGGGTTCAAGGAATTTTGTGCCTCTGAGGGAATAATTCTTGGAACAACAGCTCCTTACTCACTTCAGTCGAATGGTGTTGCCGAGCGTAAGAATAGAACTTTAACAGAGATGTTGAACTCTATGCTCCTAACAGCTGACATGCCTAATTCCTTTTGGGGAGAAGCAGTTCGTGCTGCAAATCACATTCTGAATAGAGTGCCTTATTCTCAGCTCACGTCTACCCCGTATGAGCTATGACACAGTCATCCTTATAGATATGATACTCTAAATACTTGGGGTTGTATTGTCTATGTGCGCATACAAGACCTTAAGAGGCCTAAGGTGGGACCTAGAACAACGACGTGTGTCTATCTAGGTAGTGCAGAAGACAGTGCAGCAGACAGATTTCTCGATCTATCCACGAATACCGTGATAGAGTCTAGAGATGCTATATTCTTTGAAGATAAATTTGTCAAGGATCATGGTTTATCTGTCTCTGGGTCTAATGATATGATTTCAGAATCTATCGTAGAACCTGAAGCTGGCCCCTCTGGCACTGCTCCTCAACCGTTAGAGGTGGAACCTGTTGCACTTAGAGCATCTACAAGAGAGAGGATCCCTAAGAACTTTGGTGAGAATTTCGTCACCTATCACTTAGAGGATGATCCATTCTCCTACCAAGAAGCAATGAGATCTAGAGATTCGTTGATGTGGGCAGAAGCCATTGATGATGAGATGGACTCGCTGCTACATAACAATACTTGACATCTAGTTGACTTGCCGAAAGACGCTAAAGTCCTAGAATGCAAGTGAGTATTGAAGAAGAAACTTCATAGTGATGGGTCTATAGCCAGGTATAAAGCGCGTCTCGTAGTTAAAGGTTATAAACAACAGGGGGAATATGCTATTTTGATGTTTATTCACCTGTGTGTCACCTATCAACTATCAGGATTCTTCTAGCCTTAGCATCTATCGAGAACTTTATAGTTCATCAGATGGATATGAAGACAGCCTTCTTAAATAGAGAGCTTGATGAAGAGATCTACATGGCACAACCTGAAGGTTATGTGCAGAAAGATCAAAAAGATAAAGTGTGCAAACTGGATAAATCAATCTATAGGCTTAAGCAAGCGCCTAAGATGTGGCATATAAAGTTTGATCAGGTGGTAAAGAGCCTCGGATTTCAGTCCAGTCTCTCAGATAAATGCCTTTATCACCGCTCATTGTCGAATCAGACAGTCATCATATGCTTATATGTAAATGACATGTTGATTTTGGGGTCTAATCTTGCTGCAGTTAGGGATATTAAATCCACTTTAGCAGAAGCTTTTGACATGAAGGACCTCGGTCCTGTAGATACCATGTTAGGTATGAAGGTCAGAGTTGACAAGGGTCGAGTTACTCTTAGTCAGGCTCATTATATTGAGCAACTTCTTTCTACCCGGGGATATGATAACTGTAGGCCGGCTGAGACACCATTTGATCATAATGTCAAGTTGAGTCCTAATGAAGAGACCATCATTGATCAAGTTAAATATTCCAAAATAATTGGTAGTCTCATGTACGCCACAAGCTGTACAAGACCAGACATTGCTTTTTCGGTTAGCATGCTGAGCCGTTTTACCAGTAATCCAGGCAAAGAGCATTGGGAAGCCCTAGACAGGCTGTTAAGATACCTGAGAGGTACTAAAGATCATGCTCTGTGCTACACTGGTTACCCACCTATTGTGGAAGGACATTCTGATGCCTCGTGGTGTTCAGAAGTCGGGAACAGCAAGTCCACCAGTGGATATATATTCCCCTTGGGAGGAGCTATTATAACTTGGAAATCCAAAAGACAGGCCTGTATAACATTGTCGTCTATGGAAGTCGAGTTGTTTGCCTTAGCCTTGGCCGGTGAAGAGGTAGATTGGATCAGGAACTTGATTCTAGACATTCCCTTGTCTAAGCTACAAGTCAACTCGTTGAGTTTGTACTGTGATAATCAAACAGCAGTTCAAGTCGTTAAGAATGCCCTCTATAATACTAAGAGGAGACATGTACGACTGAGACATGCTTTACTGAATTATCTGAAAGAACAAGGAATTATCACTTTGATTGATGTGCGTAAAAAGGATAACCTGGCTGATCCATTGACGAAAGGAATGTCCAAAGACCGACTAATCAAAACAGCGGGGGAAATGAGAATAAAGGCGATTTAGTTCGGTCTTAGTTCAGCTTCAGGCGATTTAGTTCAGCCTTTGTCCGAACGTTTTGATTATTATGATTTTCTTTGTCAAAGCAAACATGTTGTGCTCCGTTGATGCTCTTGGTTGCTGAGTTCGGATCTGGTAAGTTGTTTCATTCCAAACTTGATGCTAACAACTTCACCCGGATTCGGCTTTTGCCTTGGAGGAGAGTGTTATTCCAAACTTGATAACACAATCTGATTTGGTCTTATCTCTTCTTCTGGAGATTGGTTCCATTCCAAACTTGATGAGTTCCAATTAAATTTAGAAGGGCAGCAACCGTGACATTCCATAAAGGATCATAGATATAGCTGCGGTGTCCAGAAGTCTGAAATTGTTTCGGTTGGAACAGATATCAGGTTCTGAGGTAAAACTATAATACTATGTGAACGTGTCCTCCCAGCCAAATTAAAATGATTAATACTAAGTTCTTTTTGTAGAACTAGATATTTGCAAATTTATAAAGGATTGAATTCATTCTAAAATGAAATTCTCTGTTGAAATTGCAGGAGCTGCTGGGATAGGAGGAGCACTGGTTGACTGGAATCCTGATCAGGATGATCTTTTGGATGATGAGATTTAGAGTGTTATGAGTTTATCTTTTGTTACTTCTGTTTAGAGCATTGTTTAGCTCTTCTACTTTTGCACTGTTTGTTTGGACTTTATATAGCTCTTTGTTGATTTGTGACACCAGGCGTATAGGGTCTGTGTCTTGTTGTACCTGAGACTATTTCTGTGTTGCAGCTGAGCTTTTGTTTTACTTAGGCGTGCATACTACTTTTGTGTTCAAGTCTAATCTTGTTTGAAACAGGTGCAGGACACGGTTGTGTATGATTCACGGTTTGGTTGAACTTTGCACAAACCACCCTCTATCCGAAGTCTGGGTACACGGCGGACATAGGAGGAGATTGTTAGATATTTAATTATATGTCCGCACGCGTGTTAGCCCGACTCGGAATAGGTTACGGGTTCGTGTCGTTCTAGGGTTAGGCTCTACGCTTGAAGTACTATAAATACTCATTTCAAACTTGATGGTGTATTCGTAGAATACTTTGAGCGATCAACCCTAACATTCCAGCCTTCCAGGAAGGAAGATAATAAAACAGAGAAAGAAAAAAGCTCCAATAAACATGAATCTCTTGACTAAAAAAAGATTACAGCTCCATGAATAAGAACTCACCAAGTCAAAAATCTTCCATCAACGTTTTCAAAAGCTTTAGGCTCTATTTGTTTGGGCGTTTCACTGCTCCGTTTTGGGCAAACGCCGCCGGAAGGAGGGTAAACAAATGAATCTCCGGCGGCGTTTGCTCCGTTTCCACCAGCCCGCCTTAAGAAACGTCACAAAAAGTTCCGTTTGGAGCAGCCACCTCCCCCCTCCGGTTCGAACACTCCGTTTCCACCTGCCGGATCGACCCGCCACCGCCGAACCAAATGGAGCCTTAGTCAAAGCATCATTTACAGCATTAAAATTCTTGCTGCTCAGCAATATCCCCCCTTGCAATGAATTCACGCATTCTTTATACAGTTCATCCCTGCAATATCCGCAAAGAATCGAAGTGCCAATGTGTTGTAATTCAATCGGGAAGAAATATAAAAACAACAAATTGAACGATGGAAGCATTAAATAGTAGCAGCTGAGTCTGACCTAAGGAACTGAACGGAGGAGATGCCGGCGTGACCGTCGAAGACGGCGGCGAAAGTGAAACCAGAAATTCCATCGGATCGGAGAACAACTTCGTCCTCCATCTCCGATCGGGCGCCCTGGAGAGTGCTTGATCCCCAGCGAATGCCGGAGACGGCGTCGGCAGGCGGGGAGGCGGCATCGACGGCGACTGCTGAGCACCACCACCTAGTTAACCTCCGGCACACTGAGACACCGCCGCCGAAAAGAAGTGGCCGCTGCGGACTTGGCGGGCTCAGCAGGGCCATGAACTCCGACGAGGAGCTCGCGGCTGCTGTGGATCGTCGGGTAGAAATACAGATAAGGCAACGGGAATTTTTTTTGAAACAATTAGCTAAAACTCATGGCTTGCGGCCTGCCGTCAAAAAGAAATTAGGGGGAAAATGAGCGATGATTATTATTATTATTATTATTATTATTAATAGAGAGAAAAATTAAAATACTAATAGCGAAATATATATAATAATTATTTAATTTTGGCAAATTACTCAAATTCGTCCCTTAATTTTGGGCCTCGTTATAAATACTTCGTTTAATTTTCCTTTGTTTCAATTTTTTTTTTTTTTTAGTGAAGTTTCAAAAGAGGTTGTTTAATTTTTATTTGCTTCAAATTAGTCACTTAGTTTTAGGCTTCATTTGGAAGGACTTATTTTCACCGATCAGGCGATTGCGACCGCACAGGGGCGGATCCAGGAATTTTAGTTAGGGGGGGCCCAGTCGCCAAGCGAAGGCAAATAAATTTTAAAATAAAATTTTAAATCGACAAAATATAACATATATATATATTCAATAAGCCAAAAAAGATACAAATAACCATATACATGTCACTTCAATTGTGCTCGACGCTTTTTCACTTCATAGAATTCATCTATGATACAATCTTTGTCAATTTTCTCCGCTATTTCTCGCTCAATATATAAAGTCATGCAATTTGCAAGAAATTCATCTTCCATTTTATTACGAAGCCTCGTTTTAACAAGTTTCATAGCAGAAAACGACCTTTCTGTGGTTGCTGTTGAGACCGGAAGAGTCAAAATGAGACGAATCAATTTGTCAATAAGGTAGTATGTCTTCGATTTTTTTGTTTCCACCAATTTCTCATACAACTTGGAAATTGTTGACAAATTTTTAAAGTCCTTATGAGAAGGGACATCGAGTTGATAATGCTGCAATTGAGTATTTAACACATAAATTTCCTGTTCACTGAAATCTTGAGGATAGAAATTCTTTGCAAGGACACATATATCATCAATCTTGAAAGACTTGTATTCATCACTTGGATCTAATGCCATACTGAGACGAAGGAGTTCCATAGAATTTTCACTAAATCTTGAATTTAGCTCCTGCAACACACAATCTATTGAGGCATTGAAAATATCTACTTGGAAATGATGTTTGACTGTAATGATATCACGCGGACTTCGAAACCGACGATCACTATATTGAACATTCATGTCAGGAACTTTAACTTCATTTTTCTCACAGAATATGTTCACATCTTGTAAGAACTTTTCCCAGCCATATTCTCGCAACTTCTGAATGAGAGTTTTTGTTGTTGAAACTAAATTTATGGCATTCAGTATATCCTGAGATTGATGTTGCAATGCTTTGCATAAAACGTCACTGATTCCCAAAATTTCTTTCATCAAATGCAAAATGAAAACAAATTCAAATTCTCCTATTTTTCTAAAGGCTGCTTCAGCATCCCCTCGTTGAGCAGATGTTCCTCCATTGTCACTAATATCAAGCAACACAGAGCATGTAGCATTATACATATTTATAACACTGCAAACAGAGTTCAGATGTGACGACCATCTAGTGTCACCATGTCGTTGTAATGAACCAATTTGATTGGCTCCCGTGCCAGTTTCAATTTCACCTAGAGCAATCATGTGATCGAAGTACTCTTTTTGAGCAGCTCGCAATTGATCATTGCGTTTAGTAGAAGCACCAACAGTATTAATAATATATATCAACTCATTAAAAAAATTATGCACTGCCTTCACTTCTTTTGATGTTGCAACAAGAACTAGTTGTAGCTTATGTGCAAACCAGTGAACATAATAAGCTTGAGAGCATTCATTAAGGAATAAAGTTTTTAAACCATTCCATTCACCTCGCATGTTACTTGCACCATCATATCCTTGACCCCGTATATCTTGGATACTCAAATTATGACGAGAAAGGACCGCAGAAATTTCATTTTTAAGAGTCCGTGCACTTGTATCTGTAACATGAACAAGATCTAAAAACCTTTCTCGCACAAAGCCATGAACATCCACAAATCGAATCACGATAGCCATTTGCTCTTTTTTTGACTCGTCTCTAGATTCGTCAACTATTATGCAAAATTTGGAATCATTGATTTCTTTACGAATTACATCTTGCACTTTTCTTGACATAATCGTAAGAAGATCCTTCTGAATATTAGGCGATATGTATATAGCATTTCCTGGCGCATTTTCTAACACAACCTCATCAACTTCCTTGTTATAAGTCCGAAGCAATTTGATTACTTGCACAAAATTCCCACGATTAATAGATTCTGGAGTTTCATCGTGACCTCGAAATGCAATTCCTTGAAATGCGCAATATCGCAATGCATCAATTGAAGTTCCAACCCGTAACTGGTTCATTGCGATTTGCTGAGATGTTTGTCTTTCCATCACTATATCTATACGTTGAGTTTGTGCAATTAAGTCCGCACATTTTTTGACTGCAATGCTGTGTGGAGAACAATGATCCTTCCCTGTATGAGTCAAAAAAGCACAATTCTTTCCATTGACTTTCTTCCAGTTCCGAAATCCTTCCGTCGTGAATGAATTTGTTTCATACCGACCACTATTTTGTTTATTGAAAATATAGCAAGGTGCACAATATGCAGCATCTTTTGCAGGAGAATACTCTAACCATGGAAACTTCTCGAACCACGAATATTGAAATCTTCGATTATGTTCACCTGAGGATGGATACTCTTGAAGTTTGTGTTGGTAAGGACCGAGTTTAATATAAGCTCGTCGCATTTCATCTTGTTGATTTATAGGAGCAACATCTTGTTGTAACCTTCCAACGGTGTCGGCATTTCACCGTTTCCAACAACCGGATTCAATTCTGTGCAACCATCATCCGCCTCGAACTGACCATTACTGGATCTCCCTTGTTTGCGAATATTATTGCAGTGTGTTACCTCTTTCTTTGTTAATTACTTGACGATTACATTGTATGTGCTTGTGGAGTAGAGTTATTATGCCATTGTATAGTTTTCTTTTATTCTAATGAACTTGCCATTTGTGAAGTAGAAGTGGAAAGCACTCCACCTAGAAGTGAGTGTGATTTTGCTTAAGTACTTGAAATTACATTCCACATTGTGGTAATTTACTATACGTATTAAATCATTATTGATAAGTTTTTTCCCCAGAGTAAATTAAAAATTGTCCTTGCATAATTTAGGTTGCATTTATTTGAGTCCATCTTGCATCACAATCACTTAGTGTTATATTAGCGTCCGCACACCCAAATCCCAACGCCTACCGTGCATCAAAATTGTTGTAAACCTAATCTCCCTCTTTGCTTATCTATACTTGTATAAATATTTTGGCTTACCAAGTTAATTACAACCAAAGAAAACTATGTAACATGTTTTGCTAATCAAAGAAGACAACCATAACAAATTTAAGATACTCTTCTATGGAAAGTAAATGTATAAAATTTTACCCTTTAGGCGTATCATCATCTAAGATCATTTACTCGACGTCTATGAATACTTGAATTGTCATTTTTAAAATTTCTACTAGGTCAATTCTAATTAATTTTATTACTTTCTAATCTTCTAATCATATTATCATTCAACTAAAAAGGCTAGTTAGTTTCGACACGAAACACAACCAATTGTGTTATTCTAATGAACTTGCCATTTGTGAAGTAGAAGTGGAATGCACACCTAAGCATCTTAATTTAAAGATATGAGTAAATTATAAACTGCAAGAAAAAAGGCAACTACTTTCTATGTTCAGAACATGGGCTCCCTGCTCTCTATAAAGCACTTTCATACCAAAAGTCAGAAAAAAAAAACCAAAAAAACAAATTCATATCATACCTATTACCGAACGAAGGGACGAAGCAATAGAAGAAACTCAAGAAAAACAGCGGGAGTTAGCGAGTCGCCCAGACACCGCCAGAAATCAGGAGGAACGGCCGTCGGCGCAGTCAGTGAGTCACGATCATGAAAATGATGCGGGAGACGGGAGACCAAAACCAGACTAACCAGTGAAACTGTGAAAGCCTAATGGATGAAGAAGAAGAGTCGAGGAGGAATATGGGAGAAGCCCTCTTCCGAAGTATTGTCGCCCAGTCGCCCTCGATCTACTGCCGGAGTCCGGAGAGGCGGAGACGGGAGCAGTTGTCGGCCTGCAGGCTGCAGCGAACCGGGACGGCTGAGAGCTGCAGATTCCGTGAGCCGGGAGAGAAAGAGGGAAAAGTTAGGGTTGCGGACCTGCGGTCAATCTCATCCAATCCTTGTTTTAAAAAATTTTGGGGGGGCCCGGGCCCCCATGGGCCCCCCCTTGCATCCGCCCCTGCGACCGCATGAACATGATCTTAATTAAAATCTGTACATGTGATTGCAACCGCTTGCCAATTAAAAATAAGTCCCGCAAACGAAGCCTTAGACGTAATTTCAAATATGCTCTGTAATTTTCATTTGTTTCATATTAATCTCTTAATTATATATTTTATTTCAAATAAGTTCATAAATCACTATTATTTAAATTACTAGCTAGTGATGATGCATTGGTGAATCATTTATGTGCAATAAAATATTTTTTTTGTAATTATCTAATAAAATATTTACTGATTTGTCTAAATTATAAAAATTAGAGATTATATTAGGCCTGAACAAAAAGCCCGTTCGGGCCGGCCCGGACCGGGCCCGATCGGGCTTTTTCATATATCGGGCCGGGCCGGCCCGGTCCTCCCCTGCAATCGGGCCGGTCCGGGCCGGGCAGGCAGCTAAAATATGCTGCCTGCTCCGGCCCTTCAGGCCGGGCCGGTCTCGGGCCCGAACCGGGCCGGCCCGATTTTTTTTTTTATTAATTATTTTATATTATAATTTATATTATTATAAATAGTTATAATATATTATATTATTATAATATATATTTATTAGTTTATTACTATTAATTAAAAATTTATTAAATATATATTTATTATTTATATATTATATTATTAATTATTATTTATTATTATATATTTATATTTAATATTTATATATCCAAAAAATGAAAAAATAATACTTAATTTTAATAGCATCCAAGATTTCAAGTAGTCATACAATTGCACAAAAAATTTAATCAAAAATTTTTATTAATATTAAACTACAAAATCTAAGTCATACAATTGCTGTTATGTGCTGCTTCCTCTTCATAGCATCCAAGTAGTCCTTGTAGCATATGCAAATCTCCAGCGATTTTTCGTTAAGCCGGCTCCTCCGCTCGTTCAAAACCCTGCCACTAAGAGAAAAAGCGGACTCCGAAGCTACTGTACTAGGTTGGATAGTTAGTAAATCACGGGCCATATAGGCCAAAACAGGATAGGTATTAGCTTTACCTTTCCACCAATTTAAGAGATCGAAGTTTTCGATCTCGTCCGAACTCATAAAATTGCTAAATTGTGTTTTTGTATATAATCCTAATTCATCTAAACTACCAGATGTGCGCGATTTTTTCCTAGAAGCTAAATCTAAAATTTTATTTTTAAGACTATCCTTTGTTTTGGGTTGTGTTATTTCTTCGCGGGGTCGTGACCCGTATAAGTTATTATAATAATTATAACTTTGTGTAAAAAAAGTAGTAAAATTTGTAGTACTAACGGGGTCATCATCATCATAATTTATATTTAAGTTTAGATTAGTATTGATTTCATCGATCAAATTTTCTACGCCTTCTACGTTAAGTAGCGGATTTAAAGCGGCGGCGCACGAAAACATAGGCGGTATAGCTCTATAATATTTTAAAAAAATTTCTTCCATTATTTTAATTAAAGGAGCCCAACCTTCGTGTTGTCCATAATAACTAAATTTTTGTGTGATATGTACGAAATGTTCAATTACTAATGCGCTCGTTGGATAATACACTCCAGATAAAGAAACAGTGGCCCTATAAAAACACTTTAGTAAATCTAGATAATGTTCTATAATATCCCAATCATTTTCACTTAAATTGTGTTCAATATTAAGCAAACTATAATATTCCATTAGAATTTTTTTTGTAGAACGGCTATTTTTAACATTTTATAGGTTGAGTTCCATCTAACCGGCATATCAAATTCGGGTTTCAAATATCTCTGACTTTGTGCTTTACAAAATTTTCTAAAATCTTGAGCTCGTTGTTTAGTACAATAAATAGTTTTTAACATGTTTCGAATTTTATTAATATATTCTTCCATTCCCTTTAAACTATCCTGTACAACTAAATTTAGGACGTGACAAACACATCTAGTATGAAAAAACGCGCCGTTGAGAAATGGTTTTAAATCCCGTTTTAACAATTCAATTGCGGCGCCATTATTAACGGCGTTATCAAGAGAAATACTAAGTATTTTATCGTTAATTTTAAATTCCCACGCACATTTCATAATAACTTTATATAAAGCTACAGTCGTGTGCGGGTATTCAAAACCTGTAAAACATATTACACGTTTATTTTGCTCCCACGAAATGGGATCAATCCAATGACAAGTGATGCAAAGATAAGATAATCCTAAATTTAAATTACTCGTCCAAACGTCGCTCGTTAGACTCACACGTCCTTCGAAATTTTCAAAATAGTTAATTAATTCTTCTTTTACTGCTAAATAAAATTTAAGCGCGTCACGCCTTAAAGTAATTCTACTAACTTTTTGGTATTTGGGTTGAAGCCCCCCATGTATGTACTCCGTCGCGTCGTCATTGTCGAAGACGCTGAATGGCAGCCCGCGTTTGATGACGAACTGCGTCTGCAGCTCTCGCTGTCGCATTTGATCGTACGTCCAAATCTGTCCTGCTCCAGAAATTTGGGCTTGACTTGACTCGGGAGGAGCTTGTTTCGACACGCAAGACTTCTGGTGTCTAACAAGCGTCGAGTTGCCGGTGATGGATAGCAGCTTCGAGCACAACTTGCAGCGCGCTCTCCTTTCGGTCCCGACTAGGACCATCTCGAAATGCTCCCAAATACTCGCTCTACGATTGTGCTCCACTACCGCAGCCGTATTTTGGGAAGACGACGCCATTGGGAGAGCTAAGAGAGAGAGAGAGAGAGTGTGAGAGAGAGAGTGTGAGAAAAAACTAAAAAGAGAAGGGGCCAAGGGGGGGTATTTATAAGATTTTTTTTATTTTTTATTTTTTATTTTTTTAAATTTAAATAATATTATAAAATATTAAAAAAATAAAAAAATAAAAAAATATATAATATTATAATTATTAGCAGCCAACGGCTCCATTTTGAGAGCCGTTGGCTGCTCTTCATGGCAGCATGGCTGCCACGTGGCAGCCATGCTGCCATGAGAGCCTAACGGCTCTTAAAATGAGCCGTTAGGCTCAATCGGGCCTAGCCCGAGACCGGATCGGGCTATGGCCGGCCCGGTCTCGGGCTAGCCCGATTTTCGGGCTTTACCCGGCCCGGACCGGGCCGGGGACCGGGCCGGGTAATAGCTTGAAACCGGGGCCCTTTCAGGGCCCCGGGTAAGGGCTCGGCCCGGTTCGGGCCTGAACCGAGCCGGGCTTGACCGGGCTTTGACCGGGCTTTGACCGGGCCGGGCTCGGGCCGGCCCGTCAGGCCCGGTTTTTTTTTCACGCCTATATTATATTTATATTCCTTTAATGAAAACAAATAATAAAAAATTAGAGATTATAAAAGTCAACACTTAAGTAAATATAAAAAAAAAATTAAAAAAATTAAAATGTAATAGCGACACTAATTTTCACCAAAATATATAGAATAAATATTAATTAGCATAAATATGCATGAAAGCCACATTTTTGAATCTCTTTTATGTTTTTATTAGATGAATTGTTTAGAAAACTTTATATTCATTTATTAGAAATTTTTTAGTTTCAGTTATGATTGATTATAAAGACATGCTAATCATGATCAATTTGATTGTCACACAATTCGTCTTCTTTGCGAGGGTCGCGTCTCGTAACAATTTCAAGCTAGTTCGACGCCAGTTTGGGTTGACTCGAGATTGAATAAACATAAGTAGGTTCAAATTGGCTCGACCCAATTTGAGCTTGACAGATCTTAAGTTGGTCGAGTTTCTTCAGCTATGAGCTTAGCTCGGTTCAAAGTTGGATTATAACATGCATAATATGTTTACTTAACCTGGATGGGCTTGGGCTATATTTAATTATCATAGTCCTTCATGGGCTTTGTAACATATAATAATCTTTTATAATAGTCCGGCCCGGTTGAGTTTTACTGGACCAAGCCTTATTGCAGCCTTTATTCACCACGGTGCAAGGATATGTCTGTACTGTTGTTGCGGGTCGCCCGTTTTTCTCTAGTCTGGAGAATCAGACCGCCTTTGTTCTGAGTAGGGCTGGGCATACAAACAGTCAAAGAAAAAATGAAGCAGCAAAAACAATAGGTTTTTTTATCGTGGAAAATCCAGAGTTGGTGAAAAACCACTCGGCCGGATCTGTGTTGGGCCTAAATCCACTATTCAGCTTTGTGTACATGCTTGAAGTTCCTCGGAGGGTGATATGCAACCTCTCCGTTACAAGATTTGTGTACAGAGAGAAGCGGAAAAAGCCAAGCTCACAAAACTTCCACGATGCGTCTTTGAGAGCATACACGAGAGCGTTATATTTTTTTTAAAAATCGAGAAATTAGAGAAAAAATATAAAAAAAAATTAAATTAACCGCACATGCCGTGCGATTAAGGCTGCCGCCGCCGGCGGCCTGCCGGGAGCCCACTCCTCGGACCCTGACGAATCCATTCGGGGTTGTTAGGTGGTGAGCAAGCAGGGCCACCGCTGGCGGTGACCCTGCCCGTGAGACCCAGTTTAGGGTTGCACGGGCAGGGCCATCGCTAGCGGTGACCCCACTTGCTCGCCGCCGGACAACCCCCGGTGGGTTCGCCAGGGTCCGACGAACCCTCCGGTGAGCTCCGGACAGGCCGCTGTCGGCCACGCCGCTGACATCAGAGCCTATGCGTGAGCAGCTGTAGGGATCAGGCGAGAGCAGTGTTGGGATCAAGATTTTTCGTTGAGGAGATGGGGAGGGAATGTTGTGACCAGCTTATTTGCAGGCCATCATCAAAAGGCTGATGTAGAAATTTGATGGATCTAACGGTCTAGATTTGTTGGTCTACCGTTGCATCATGATAGAATTTCTTTATATATACATATTATAAATAGTTAAGGTGGAAATAATGTATACTTCCCTTTGATTAATATTATGCCTTCTTAATTTGGTCATAATATTTTTATATTTACTAAATATTCTCGGTCAAGTAGTGATGAAAAAGTGAGTGATAGTACTTTAAATTCAAAATAATCATTAATTTTAATATTTATTATTGATGATTCTAAATAATATCTACCTAAATGGGCCCAAAAATTACTAAATAATTCAACCTCTATTTTATTTTATTTTATTTCGAGTATCATAGTTTTTAAATTAAATCATGATCAATGCATTATTAATGCTAAGACCTTTTTAATATTTTATCAAATTAATAACTTACTATACTATATTAGCGAATATTAAAAGTTGTGCACGATGTCATTTTGAAGTTTTAGGACCGTCACTCAACATTACGTCCGGCCGAAGATACCGTGCATAAAAACATAAGGATGCTGATATTAGCATCGTAATTTTGGTTAATAGTATTTTTGGTTATTCGTAAATATTGTTTTTTAAAATTGGCTATTCGCAAACACGAAAACTATTCACACTCAAAAATTAGAAATAAGGAGGAGTAGAGCACTACCGATGTGCGAAATCCGCACTGATTTCTTACAGCAGACACAAATGTGAGTTAAGTGAAGACAGTGCTTGAACTTGACTCATGTCTGTGGCTTTGTCAACATATCTGTAATTTTGTCCCATGTGGGCACTTCAGTAACTGAATCTCGCCGCCTCCAATGAACTCGCTCAATTTGTGGTAGTGCACATCAATGTGTTTTGCACTTGCAAGATAGACCGGGTTTTTTGCAAAGCAAATTGCACTCTGACTGTCACAGTACAGCTTCACCGACTCCTGAGAAAATTTGAGTTTTTTGATGAGACCCCTGAGCCAAATAATTTCTTTAGCGGCCTCCACCGTAGCAATATATTCTGCCTCTGTCGTGGACAAAGCTACTATATCCTAAAGAGTAGCTCTCCTCAACGAAAAATCAGAAGATCGTGACTCCTTGGTGACTTTAGAGTCGTTGCTCCGTTCTCCTGCCCACGGAAGACAGCCGCCTCTTGCGCCTTGCTCACGCCGCCAACCTCACCGCCAAACCCCCTCTCACGCTATTGTTTAGAATTGGGAGAGAGGAGGAGATTTTTGCCGCTCTATTTTCAACCCTAGGTTAAAGCCAAATCCCCTCCCAAAAAAATATTTATTTTGCTCATTGAACCGCCCGGCGGCATAAAACAACACTACTTGGAGGAGAAATGAGTCTTGAAGATCACAGAATAAAGGAGCATTGAAAACATAAATTTTCTTTTAAGATTTGAAATTGAAGGAGAGGTAAAAGGATGCAGCATATAGGAACAAGAAAAAGAAAACATCTTTATAGATCTCTAAAAATTTATCTATAAAGGCAGACCAAGCCCTAAGCCAAAGATTTTATATAGGCAGTTTCCGCCATATGCTGCTCATCATTTCCGCGCTCCTCCGCCGCTCTCCGTTTTCACGTCCGATGCTCGCATTTTTGATAACAATCCTTTCAAAACTGGCTCCGAGTCCGTCGGAGCCCGACAGTGTAAACTTGGGGTGGCGTGGTGACTCGGAGGAACGACTGCACGTCATAACCATATATACTTCGGAAGATTTCCAGAGCGAAATCGTCGGTCGCCGACGAGCTCCTCCGCAGTGATGAAGTATTTAAGTCCCTCCTTGACCTCCTCTACAATGAGATCTCTAATTCTGCTGCAGGAAGCTGGACAACACCAGAGGGAGAGAACGTTGTTGCTTCTAAAATGGTACACCGAGGGGAATTCGGCTTTTGCGGATAAGGGCTTGGAATCACTGCGATCGCGAGCAGGATGGTGAGGGAGTGCAATGAAGGGACCTGAATAATAAGACAAATGGTTCGTTTTAGATATTTAACTGGTTTGTGTAAAGCAGATTCAAAGGTCGCAAAACCTCTAAAAATTTGATTTGTTTATAAAATTATAGCCAAACTTGATCTACATATAACAATGGCCTTTGTTTAATAGAACAACACCATGGTCTCCATTGCGAAGTCGGATCGCGGACTCGAGCTGTCGTTAACATTGAGATCCGCGGGTTTTCATGCCGGCGCGCCGCCAGTTCAAATATCCCGCCGCTCTCGAGCTCGATCTTAGCCCGAAACATCCCCTTTTTGAAGCTAAATAAAAAATTACAACGAGAAGTTGAGTGAAGGAAGAGACTTGTGATCCTTTGGGCTGGCCCCCCATTCATTTTCGGCGGTTTGGCCACCCACGGGTCTCGCATGAGCACAAATTTTGAATGGAGGTATGCGGAAAAAGGGGAGACTTTTGGATGAAGACGCCATGGGCAAAAGGAGATGCCAATCTTTTTGTCCACCTATACTTCTTCTATTTCTTGAGATTAAAAACAGATCTTTTTTAATTATTTTGTTCAATTTTTTTAATTTATTTTACTGCTTATGATGTTATTATTAAAAATTTCATCATCATAAATTATGTGTTTGACGTCATAATGATTTTGACCACTATAAAGAAAAAAGCACTAATTTTTAATTTTAAGTGAATGTAGTTTCTTAGGTGTTGTCAGGTGTTCACGAATGAGCCACAGTGTTCACA
The DNA here is from genome assembly GCA_039513925.1 of Platanthera zijinensis. Classification (NCBI taxonomy): domain Eukaryota; kingdom Viridiplantae; phylum Streptophyta; class Magnoliopsida; order Asparagales; family Orchidaceae; genus Platanthera; species Platanthera zijinensis. The sequence goes on along the minus strand of CM077079.1, from coordinate 11,043,602 downwards.
ACTGCCATCATCTTGCGAAATGAGTGTTATGGGCTCCGCTCAAGATAGTCCACTAAGGCTCATCAAATGTGGAATGTCCTTATATAGTATCTCCAGCGTAGAGCCGTTACACCCTAGTGACACGAAACCCATTGGGTCGTTCCGAGTCGGTCCAGACACGCGCGGACATATACACCAAATATCCTAACAATGAGCTCTATGTGGAAGAAAAGAAAATTATGAGAAGGCAAAGCTTGATTGCTAATGAGGAGCATGAAATGAGCGGCGGCCGAGTGTCAATTGAGATGGATCTGGGGGAGGTAAAGTGCACCCTGCACTTTATCGTAAAGTGCGGGCATCCAACGGTCCGCGTTGAATGTCCACACACATCTCAAAGCGAGTCGAGATATGCTCTATTTGAGATGTGTGCGGCCATCTACATGAGCCGTTGGATGTCCGCACTTTACGATAAAATACAGAGATGCACTTGACTCCCCCGAGCCGATATTTGGTCAAGTCTACTACCAGAGTTTTTTTCTGTTTGAACAAATGTGATTATTCATGCTCCTATCCCCATGTATTATACTATATTTACTTGTAAATTTAAACATACCCTGATTTCAGTCTTGATAATGTGCACTCTCTCCCTCACTCCCTCTTTTAGGAGAAATTTTTGGGTGCGTTACTCTCACATAGAAGTAGGTGGGAGAATAAATATGCGTGTTTTGGAGTGGGACTCAGCTTTCTCTTTCTCCACGCCAAGGCAGTTCCGGCTTTCAAAATTTCAGCTGGATTTTTAGGCTCGAAAAATTTTGGCGCCGTCGGACAACGAAACCCTATTCCCCCCTCCCTCCCGCCCCCGCAAACAAATTACGACCTCAGCCTTGGCATGGAGAAGGACTATTACAGCGGCGCGCATCTTCCGGCGAAGTACTACACCCTCTATTCATTCTCGAAAATCTCGGCCTCATCCTTATCCTCAGGCGAATCTCATCCATCTTCTCCGGCGAGATATTACAGATGTACAACCCCATATTCGCTGGGTAGGGCCCAGAGGCATCAACGGTCAGAATTAGACTAACCTCGGGCTAGCTTTGGGTCAAGGAGACCAGAAGAGCTCTCGCTTTAGGGGGGCTCAACCCTCAGAGCAGGGCGAGATCGCGGGCGAGAAGTTTGCAGGAAGAACATGCGGAAAGGCTCTGGCTCAGGGGTTCTCGCCAAGATGCGAGAGCAGGCGAGAAGGCTCTGGCTCGGGGGTTCTCGCCAAACCGCAGGAGCAGGCGAAAAGGTTTTCGGAATGAGGTTTTCGCCGAGTGGGGCCCAGAGCCCGGGGTAAAATGACCTAATTACCCTTGGGAAAAATTACCCTTATACCCCCAGGGGCTGCATTTATCACCTTTTAAACAACGAGATTTGGCTATTGACAGACCCGTCAGGGGTATTTTCGTAACTTCAGGTCAGCAAAAGGCTATAAAAAGACTCATAGGGGCTCCTTGGAAAGCAGGACCTTCATTATTCTCCAAAATCAAAAGTGCTTTCTAAGGAGCTCCAAGCTCAGCTTTGGCTTTGGAGGGAAAGCTCTCAGAGATCTTCCGGGTGTGAGGTGGGACCTCCCTGCAGAGGCTTTTGGGTCAGTCCTAGGTCCATTGCAGCCAGTCGAGGGTCGAGACTTGAGAGAAGTAGGTGTTGGTTACACCCTGATTTTTGAACATTCGTTGAGGTCAATTTTGACTTCAACAGTTCTGGTGCGGTGAGCGTGGAAGGTAGCCGATATAAGATAGCCTTGAGTTTAGACTCATGACTGGGGGTGAAGGTGAAGCGTCTAGCTCAGGAGGTATCCCCACCCCGAGGGAGGAGGCAACGAGGAAGATGTTGGAGGACTTCAGGAGAGAGGTCCTACAAACCATCAGCTTAGCCTTCTCGGCAAGGAGTGAGTGGGAGACGCCTCAGGTTCCGGTGGAGGCGGTCCCGCTTTTGGGCGAGAATGCCCCTAGGCAGCGCCCTGTGAAGGAGGTCCCGGCAGAAGTAGGCGAGAGGGACGTGACCGCGCGAGAGCTCTTCCCGGGCCAGCGCCCCGGAAAGGAGGTCCCGACAGAAGTTGGTGAGAGGGAGGCAGCTGTGCGAGATCTTGAAAGTGAGGGTAAGATCTACCTTTACTCTAGAGGGGGGAGTGAATAGAGTATATTAAAATTAATTTTCAATTTAAAAATTATTTAGCAGTGGAAGACTTGATTTAATTATAAGTGTAATGTGCTTGTAGTAAATAAAAACTAAGTAAACAAGAAACAAAATCACAGCACACAGCAAAGCAAAACACAGCAACCAGAGGACACAAGGATCTATAGTGATTCCCCAATCAACCTGGGTACATCCACTCTTCTACCACCCTAGGTAGGAATCCACTGCAGGAATAGTTGATCAGGTGTCCTGGACACCAATGAGCTTTTGATAAGGTGCTCAAAAACCAAACCCAGATTTTTTTGATAAGGTGTTTTGCCACCACTCAGTTTTGAAAAGGTCTCAGAAACCAGTCACAAAACTTTTGAAGGGAGTTTTGAGTAACCCTTTTACAGCAGAGCAAAGAAAAAGAAAAAGGTTTGATATTCTTCTCTGTCAACAGTCTAAGAGAAGACTAGTGGATTGATGTTATCAAAGCTCCCCCTGAGATCTGTAATTGTTCAGGAAGAAGAGCTTTGCACAGGGTGATAGGCCTTCAGTATATTTGAGATCTCCAGCAAGGGATGATTTCAGCAGTTGCTGAAATGTGATGTGTCTGGAGTCTTTGATTGAAGAAGCCTTTGAACACTTGAATCAGGAGAGATCTTGAAATAATAGAAAACTTCTTTTTTTTGTGGTGATCTCCTTCACTTTTGTATTCCTTGTGTTATGTATGAATTTTAACTTGTAATCCTGTAGACTTGTGTCTCCAAAAATCTATGTATATGTTTTTCTTCTATACTTGATTGATATATCATGTCTATTTCTTTTCAAATGATTCTGAAGAGATATATTGAAAATCAGTCTTCTAGATAGCCGTTAACCAGTCATAAATGACTTCCTAAAATGACATTTGTCTCTGGAGGAAATTCCCAAGAAATATTCTTATTAGTCTTCCTTGAAACTTGCTCCAGATTAGTTGAAACGGCTACAAAATCCTTTGAAATAAATGCTGGATATAAATCAGATTGAATGTCATAACTGTCTGAATTTGAAATCCTGAAATCGTCGATCTCTCCAGAAAATTATCGATCTGAACTCAACTATCGTCGACCTGAGCTCAGAGAAAGGAACTAGACTTGAAACAGAAATCGTCGATCTGAGCTCAACTATCGTCGTCCTGAGCTCAGAGACTTGGATTTTAGCTAGAGACAGAAACGTCGATCTGAGCTCGAAGATCGTCGAACCGAGTTCGACGACTCGTTGAACTGAGCTCAGAGATAGTCGAACTGAGTTCGACGCCTCGTCGACCTGAGCTCGACGAAAATTACCTTAGTCTTCTGCACTTGAATTCTGATCTAGTAGGTCTTGGGGCCAGCTTTCAAACATAAGTTCTAACCCATAGATTCATTCTAGTTGACCTTTAAAACTATACAATGAGGTCAAAACTGTAAGTCTCTAGTGTCGACTAAATCCACCTATGGGGGGGGGAGGGGGAATAGGTGTATTGCTGTCTTTTGTGGAATTTAAATCTACCTGCACAAATTAACAAACCAAACACAGAAAACACACAGAAAGTTATAGTGGTTCCCCGATTTGGGTACGTCCATTTTCCCCCTTCGACCTATCTCCCACCAAGGGACGACTCGGTCACTTCTCCAAACGGATTGAAATCCAATCCTCACACTACGGAAGGAACCCTTCCAACCAAAGGAGTCACTACTCCTCCACCACGGGTTGCACCCAACCCTTACAACTAGGAATAAAAATTCCTTTACAATAATGCAAAGTTGAAAGTAAAAGAAAATACAAACAATGCTTTTGGAGTTTCTGATGTCCCTTTTCGCTCGTTGAAGCTTTCTTGAAAAATGCGAAGAGTCCGCAATCGGAGTACTCTCTTGGAGAGGATCTTGTCAAGATCGGCGGCGGCAAGTGATTGCGGCGGCGATGCTATGTGGATCCAATCTTCTTGACGAAACAAGCAAGGTCTACCAACGATCTCAATCGGATCAGTCGTCTCAATCGATTCGGAATGAAGAACTAACCTCGTTCAACAAATCGAGAGACAAGAGATCACAAGAGAGAAGCGTGAGACACTCGTCTTGCCTCGTTACTATCATCGGGAGATCAAAGAACCTCTGAGATCAGCGGCGGCGACAAGCTTGCGAGCGGCTATCGGCGATCAGCGATTTTCCACGATCCGCTAGGTCACGCTCGGCCTCCTTTTGATTTTTTTCGTTTATCGATCCGATCCATGTTCAAAATAACCGACTATATATACCAGATCCAACCCTAATGACCGTTGTGGGGCCCACAAGGAGAAACCCTAGGCCAGGCCAAAACAGTGCATGACAAGGCGGTTCGGTCCAGCGGACAAGAAAAATTGCCTAAGGCAAAATCGGCGAGAATCGTTGGTGATTCCCGTCGAAGTCGGCGGGAATCACTCACGATTCCCGTCTAATTTGCCTTGGCCGAATTCCAGTTAGAAATCTTGTCAGCCGGAGGGAATCGGCGGGAATACAAAGTGATTCTCGTCGAATCGGCGAGAATCACTTGGTTGATTCTTGTCGATTCTGCTAGCAGAATTCCTGTGGGAAAACAGTGATCCGGAGGAGGTCGGTGGGAATGCAGAATGATTCTCGCCGAATCGGCGAGAATCACTAACGATTCTCGTCGAAGTCGGCGAGAATCACTTAGTGATTCTCGTCGATTTTGACTTAGCAGATTTCTCTCTTCCTTCCTTTGATGACTTGGTCTTTGACCCATCTTTGCTCCTTCTGCTCATGATTTGCCTTGATCCTGTACTTGAAAATAAGTACACTCCAATAGAGAGAGCACACGTAAGTCAACACACTGATCTGCTCAACGAGGGATTACGTTGCGCAGACCCGTGTATATTGACCCACTGCACCCTGACATTGGTGTGTACTTAGCATGGAATAGCTGCAAGCACAACTTAATAGAAGATTGTCAAATACATTGTGAATCCATCTTAGCTTGACTGGAGGCTTCTTCAAATCCAGGTAATTGTGGATATAATACCCAACAATCTCCCCCTATTTGAAGAAGTCAAAATCCTACTAGCTAAGATGAATTGCACCAACTAGAAAGATATACATAACAAATGAGTCAAGAATTCAGAACAATAAAATTTCACGCATTCAGAACAACAAATGAGTCAGCATGTGATCATATATATATATATATATATATATATATATATATATATATCCAAACGTTGTTCATTTAAATACAAGAAAAGATATACACGCATATGGAAAATAAAAAGAAACTAGATTCCAAGTCTATCCCTCCTTTGCCTGAACATCCCTTAGTTGTTTAGCAAGGAACTTCTTGCTTTGTCTTTCAAAGTACTCCTTTGGCTTCGGGTAGTATCTGGGGGGAGGAGTTTTATGTTCAACAGTGTTAGTCCTGAAGAATATATTTCTTTTAGCTTCATACTCTTTGTGCATCTCCCACTCATACTGACTATATACTTCATTTCGATTAAGCTCTCCCCGCTGTTGTAGCATGAATGTATCCAATATGATGCTCCTTGACGTAGGACTCCATCGTTCATTCTTCACTTCACTTTCCTTCAATCTTAATTTCCTCTCAGTTGGAGTCTCTTTGGAAGTTCCTTCTTGAAGTTTTCTTTTCCCTTTTGCAATGGTCTCTTGATCAAACGTAGCACTGCGAGCAGCTTTGGCAGCGGCTCTGGCAGCCTTTCTGGCATCAGCTTCACTCAGGGGAACCTCCTCAGCACTTGCAACCTCATCAGCAGCAGTAGTAACCTCATCAGGAGGAGCAACCGGAATATGTATGCCAGATGCTTGCTGAACTAGCCAGTGACAGCTTTCAAAAACATACTCATTTGACTGCTTGAAGTTGTCGACCATGATTTGTTCTAACCCTGCCATCTTAGCTGTATATTCCTTCTCCCCCTTTTTGGCTTCGAGGGCAATGGAGTTTGCATAGGAATGCGGTGACTCATCTATATGCTTTATGTTCTTAGTAAAGTTGTCCAACAGGGTTTTCTGATTCGTGTTGAGTGTGACCATGTTGGCATCAAACAATTTGATATTGTTGGCCACAATATGTGCATTTTGATTTACCACCGCCAGGTCAGCTGTATTTTTCTTAAGCCCTTGCATTAGAAGAGTGACGGCAGTGCCGGCCTTAGCATACTTAGCTTCAAATTTTTGTTCCATCATATGCAGCTTATGATTTATCTCCACAACATTTTTTAGCATCAGATCCTCAGATTGCTTAATACGTTTCAGTACCTTGTTGTGAGATCATTCAAAGGAGGTCTTCAGTTCATCCACTATACCTTGAATGACATTTACGGGGTGATTTGCAAGGCTAGGTCCTAACAGATGAACCTGATGCATGGCCTGGTCGTGCTCAGGGGGGATAGGACTCTGTGAGTCAGGATTCTCTTCTTCAGATGCACTTGTAGAGCTTGATAGATTCACAGTCTCTTGAGGGGGAATTGGGGCAGCCTCTATCATTTTTTCATATATACTCATCATCCCCTGTCGGGAGGTCTCCCCCTCAATTGTTGCACCAGATACATCAGGAACTTCTACCTGAACTTGTTTCTCAGAGGGGAGGTCAACATCAATCTCCCTCATGTCCATTTCATTTCCAGCTTGCTCATTGTTAAGGTCATCAGCGGCGGTAATGCTCCATATCATCATCATCAGCGGCAGCATTCTCCAGATCCTCCTCCACTTCCTCCTCGTCAGTCTGATCAGTAGCGAGGGTATCCACTGCATCCTTCGCGATGAGGGAAATATCAGTGACAGCATCTACTTGATCAGAGACTGTGGCATCCATCCTGATGTCAGCAGAAAGACTGGGTAAAGACTCCCCCTCAGTTCCTGCATGCGGCAGATCAGGAACTTCACTGGGCTCATCCGAAGGATTTCTGAACTCCGGTGCTCTGTCTTCTTCATTACCATGGGTTCCAGACGCACCCCCTTGGCCAATTCTTCTCTCCCACCTATCAAAGACGCTGGAGTCCATCTTCTTTAGGTAGTGAAGAGGAACTCCCTTAGTCATATCAAATATATCTCTGTCCATCTGATTCAGGTATAAACTGATAATTCTCCCGAAGTTAGGAGTTCATAGGGTATCTTTAATCTTCTCAAATAACATGGCCCCCCAGTTGAATTTCTTTATGCACACCACAGCCATCAGGATCTTAAACATATCCCCAGAAATATGATCATGGGAGTCAGGTTTGCAGATCAGAACCTTCCCTATGATATCAGAGAGGAGCTTTCCTTCCTCGTTCATGTCCTTGCGTTTGATGGCCTTGGTCCCTCGAGCTAATCCACAGAACAGTAGTGTCCTTGCACGATCATTTTCATCCAGGTAGTCCTCTTGTACAGAGCTGGTGAGCTGCAGATGATGTGATAGTTTTGCAGCAGTCATTTTGATCCTTAGTCCAGCTATCTTACTATTTATTAAGGTGTCCTCGTGACGTAGCTTAGCGGTTGCGTAGAACTCGAGAACTTCCTTATCTAGGACCTTGTACGGGTGCTCGAGAATAAAGGAGAGCCCGACTTGCTCAAGCATCAAGATGATGTTCCTGAATTCATCAGAAGCATGAGCGAAGCCTGTCCTAACCAACTCACTTCCAGTGAGGAGCCCGACCGTGATTTGAGAAGCCATTATGAACCTAAACAAGTTACACTCAAGGAACTTAACTCTATCTATATTTCCTCAAAGATGGAAGTGTTAATATATTTTTGATGAATCATTTGTTAGTTGCTATATTATTTGGAAGTGAATGGCTGTATTTTTGATGAATCCTTAAGCGCCGTTCGGTAGGGCATAAGTGAAGCTTTGGAATTGAATTGGAGGTAAAATTTAACTGAAAATAACCTTTAATTCTAATTTCATGTCTCAAAATCCGTCCAAATGAATGGCTCCTTATTAATATATCTACACTAAGGATTTTTTTTTTGTGGTTGATACTATATTAAGATAATGTTAAATTAGAAAAAGAGAAATCATCGGAGAAGAAAGAAAGAACCTCACATGTATAGTGGTAAGAAGGCACCGAACAACCTTAAAGAGGTCCATTTTTCTGTGCGGTAACCCAATTTTGATTGAAGTGTGAACACAGGTAATCTAATGTAATATCATGATCAACAAGATAGGAGCGCACACAATATCCACCCCCCCCCCCCACCCATCCACCCACACAAGTATCGCTACAAGGACACGGATAGTGTCCTTGAACTGGGTCATTACCATTCGATGAAAAACTTGAAAACAGGAAAAAAAACTTCAATTTTTTTTTTAGAACATAAACTTAAGTAGTACAAGAAAAGCAATCGATTAAAATAACAAATCATCGATAGCCATAAAAAGATACGAGGGGGATGAACCTGTTATGGGTCCCCGCTATTCGTCGTTTATTACGTTAAACATATTTTATTAAGTTATTTCAAGTTGTATGAGTCAAGTCGAGTCTTTAGACTCTAAATATTTTTAATGTTATTGTTTATTTAATATTTTAGAGTTAATGTCTTGGGTCTATAAATAAACCCCTTTGGTTTTTTGTAACGGCCCGACCCTTTAGACCAAGCGCCGCCGGCCTACCAGCAGCCCGGGTTTAGAGCTCAGAGGCCCGCAGGCTTGTCTCGCCCCACGGCACCACTGGTAGTAAGCCTAAACATCAAGGCCTGCAGGCCCATTGCACCACAATCAAATCTCCGCGCCTGTTTATCAGCAGCAGTAGGTTGTTGCCACGGGGTCTCGATCCCGCAACCTTGATAAGAGTTTTAATACCACTCCTCATCACCAACTGATCTGCAGCTCAGTTGGTGATGAGGAGTGGTATTAAGACTCTCTTATCAAGGTTGCGGGTTCGAGACCCCGTGACAACAACCTACCGCTGCTGATAAACAGGCGCGTAGATTTGGTTGGGGTGCAATGGGCCTGCAGGTTGATTTGGTTGGGGTGATGTATAAAGGAAGGCACCCACGCAACTCATCGTTAAAACTTAAAACATTGCTAGTTGATTTGGTTGCGAGATGTAAATTTTATAAGGAATATGAAAATGTTTTCTTTTGTTATTTTATGAATAATTCATTGATGATTCTTAGTCATTGAATTGCTTATTGTTTTTTTGAAGGTGGTTATGTTCAAATGTTCAAAATCAACTGTTCTCATTAAAGTTTATTTATTGAGTCATCTTATTTTCTTTAGTATGCGACGCATACGTTTCATAGGTGTTTCTATTTTATTTTATGTAAGTGATCGTTGCGAAAGTCATTTCATCTATATGCTTAGGCTATGTTTGGGGCGGCGATGGAAAAACAGTGGTGACATTAGAGCTGTCCGAAAGATTATTTTAAAGAAGTTGTAACTGTTTGGAAAATATCTATTTAAGGGGTTTCAAAAGGTGCTTTCATTTTTTTGTTTGAAGGAACAACTTTTTAATAATAGATGTTTTGTTTTTTAGTAAGAATAAAATGTTTTTTATGCTACGCGTTTATCGCATAGATAAGTAATTATTATATAAATCCTAAATAAGCATGTTACAAAGGGTCATCGACGAGAAGCAAAATCACTAATGGGTCAAGAATCACGAATGAGAGAAGAAAATCTTCGAATAAAAGAGGAAAAGTTAAAAGCAGAGAAAGTAGATTCTTAGAAAGCCGTGTTGGCTCGCCTGCTCAAAAATCCCCCAAAACACTTCTATTTTAAAAGCTCTTTTGAAAAGCTTCTCATCCAAACAACCTAATAAAGCCGGTGGTGGTAAGAATAGAACTTTTTTCCACAGCCACCGCCGCCCCAAATAGAGCCTTAGTTCTGAATGCTGTCCAGTTTGGTTCATTTTCGGCCTAAACTGAAACCTCTTCGAGTATGTTCAGTGTACGACTTTGTTGGAAACCGAAGCGAAGCATGGCCTTAGTGAAGCGATCGGCCCACGCCCGAGGCGACTGCTTGAGACCATAGAGGGAGCGGCGCAAACGACACACAAGCCGCTGATCAGCAAAGGAGTGAAAACCCGGTGGAGGTACCATATAAACCTCCTCATTAAGGGTGACATGAAGGAACGCATTCTTCACATCCAGTTGAAAGAGTGGCCAATCACGGAGAGCTGCTAGCGAGAGAATAAATCGAATGGTGTTCATCTTGGCGACCGGGGCAAATTTTTCCTGGTAGTCCACCCCTTGTGTCTGAGCATAGCCCTTGGCCACTAGACGAGCCTTATAGCGAGCAACAGAGCCGTCAGGATGATGCTTGACGGTATAAACCCATTTGCAGCCAACCACCCGTCGAGATGGAGGAAGAGGAACCATGTCCCAAGTGTGATTTTTGGGTAGGGCATCAATTTCTTCCTACATGGCAGCTCGTCACTCAGAAGAGTCAAGTGCCTCTGCAACACTGTTAGGAACCACCACAACAAAAATAGAGGTAACAAAAGCACGATATGGGAATGATAATGCATAGTAGGTAACATAATCAGTCATAGGATAAGGATAATGACGAGTCCCTTTGCGAAGAGCAATAGGGGGATCGAGATCATCCAGAGGAGTACCTGGTGGGGAGGACTGGATCGGCGCCATGATGTCGGGAGGATCTGATCGAGGTACCTGTACTGGCAAACGACGAGAGTAGGTAAGGTGAACTGGCAAGCGGGTAGGAGGAGGACAATCGTCTCCCGCCGACGATGGAGGAGCAGCAAGTGGTGAAAGAGGCACAAGAAGAGGGAGAGGAAGAGGAGGTATTTCCTCAAGTAGCAAGGTAGAGGACTTAGAAAAGTAGGGGACGGATTCCCAGAATGTGACATCACGAGAGATGAATACATGCTTGGAAGGAAGATGATAGCACTAATAGCCCTTCTGAAGTGGTGAATAACCAAGAAAAACACACTTGGTGGCCCGGGGATCGACCTTGGAACTACCCGGAGGACGAAGTTGAACAAAGCATATGCAGCCAAACACCCGAAGAGGAAGGTCAAACAGAGGCCAGGTCGGGAGGAGAACCACACGCGGGGCTGCAAAAGCCAGGATGCGAGATGGGGTCCTGTTGATGACGTGGGCAGTAGCAAGGACAGCGTCAGCCCAATAGGAAGCAGGGATAAACATGCCAAGGCTCATGGCGCGGGCTAAGTCTAGCAAGTGGCGGTTCTTGCGTTCAGAGACCCCATTTTGTTGGGGGGTATAGGTATTGGAGAATTGGTGAAGAATGACATGTGTGTCACAGTAGGAGGAGATACCAGTGTTGTCAAACTCCTTGCCTTTGTCAGTGCGAAAAAGTTTAACTTTAGTGTGAAACTGAGTATCAACCATCGCCAAGAAGCTATGAAAATATGTAAGGACCTCTGATTTAGATCAGAGAAGATATACCCAAGTGGCCCGACTATAGTCATCAATAAAGAGAAGGAAGAACCGGTACCCTTGGATGGAAGTGACGGGAGCGGGTCCCCAAACATCAGAGTGAACGAGGTCAAATGGTTCAATGGCTCTAGGCGTAGTGGATAGAGAATAAGATGCACAAGTATGTTTTGCTAATTCACAAGGTTCACACTTGAGAGATTCATCAGAGATACCATGAAATAAAGAAGGAAACATAAGTTTGATATATGAAAAGGAGACATGGCCTAAGCGAGCATGCTATAACATCAAATTCTCAAAAACCACAGAACTAGAATGTAAAGCAGATACATGGAAGGTAGGGGTAGCTAGAGATGTAGTAGGAGCATGCAGAGCATCAAGCAGGTACAGGCCTCGAGCTTCATGGCCACTAGCAATCGTACGTCGTGTCGCCAGATCCCGAAAAACACAAGAGGACGGAGTAAACGTCACGCTACAATTCAGCGATTTTGTCAAGGCACTAACTGAAAGTAAATTATTAGAAAAATTAGGAACATGAAGAACACCAGCTAAAGGAAGGGAAGGAGTGGCGTGAACACATCCTTTTCCAGCAATAGGAGTAAGAGTCCCATCAGTAAGGCGAACCTTACGCTGACCGGAGCAAACAGAATAGGATCGGAAGTGGGACGGCATACCAGTCATGTGATCTGAGGCTCCGAAATCGATGATCCAGGAGGGAGCTGCGGTGGTTGCACTATTAGCAGAAGCATAGGTACCCGACTCCACAAGGGAAGAGCTGCTAGTGTGGGAGAGATCGAGCTTGGAGACATACTGACAGAAGCGATCGATCTCATCTACAGACAGGGAAGGTGGCTGAGAAGAAGCACCATATGCAACATGGGCTTGGCTGGGACGACCACGAGAAGCCTGCTAACCGGGACGGCCATGTAGAGAGTAGCACTCAACCTTGAGATGTCCAAACTTGCCACAGTAGTCACATCGTCCTGGTTTACGGCCGTGTGGGGGTCCAGAGCCTGAAGAGCGGCGATACGAAGGGCGACTCCCGGATGAAGGACAGTGACCCATAACAGAGGCAGGAGCCGGGAACTGAGCAACCATCGCAGAACGCTCCGACGGAAGAGGGAGTAGTGGGGTCATCACCATCCGACGGCTCTCGTCGGCAAGGGTAAACTGATAGGCCTCCTCAAGGCTCGGGAAAGGATCCCGACTAAGAATGTGAGAACGAGCAAAATCAAATGCAGGGGACAGGCCGGCAAGAAACTGGAACACTCTGGTTTTAGCCACTCGATGATTGTAACGCTCGGCATCAGCCGTAGTGTCCCATGCCTCAAGCAAATCATAGTAGTTGACCTCCTCCCAGATGGCACGAAGTTTGGAGATGTACTCCGAGAGAGGGGAATCCCCTTGCTTGAGCTGGGAGATTTGTAATCCAAGTTGGAAGATCCTAGCATTGTTCTCCCTTTGAGAGTAAGTACGGGCCACTGAGTCCCATATCTCCTTTGCCAAACTCATAAACATATACCCTTGAGCGGTGGAGGGGATCATGGAGTTGATGAGCCAAGACATGACCATAGTGTTCTCTCCAAACCACTTAGGGTAAGACGCATCCGTTTCTGCCGGGGCTTTGGTCGCACCAGTGAGGTATCCAATCTTGAAGCGGCCCCTCTAGGATCAAAAGAGGTAATCCGTGCCATCGAGCTTCACTGTGGTAATCTGAGATACAACAGTGTCCACTAATGGATGACCCATCGATACGGAGTCCATTCCACCAATGCTCGTCTCCATGCCAGAGGAGGAAACGGAAGAGGACGACATGGATCCCACTCGCAAGAATGAAGAGAACTACCTTGCCGAAAGAATAGAGAATAAAAAGAAGGCCTGTTTAAACACCCATAACCATGGACCCGGGGTCGGCTACCAAAAACAGACCAGCGGAGTGGAACTCAACGACCCGGCACTGTCGGAATCGCCGGAGAAGAAGAAGAACAGTGGCGTCGGCAAGCAGCGGAGTCGTCGTTGCTCGATGTCGCAGAAGAGTAGCTCGCTCGATGTCGCAGGCGGAAGCAGGAGGAGGTGTCGGGGTCGATGAAGAAAACTGGAGGAGGCGACGTCGTCGGCGATGCAGATGGGAGGCGACGTGACGGGATCTGCGTCGTCGACGATGAAGAAAGCAGCAGGAGGTGGAAGTGGAGGCCGATGACGGATGCGATGGCGATGAAGGAGTGGAGCGATGGTGGATGCAGAAGCGGAGGATGCGTCGACGGGATCTGCTCGATGCCGCAGCAGGAGGATGGGTCGTGTGCGATCGGAACTGGAGGGCGGCGCGGGATTGGAAGCGGCGGACTCTCAAACCCTAACCTCGCTCTGATACCATGAAGAAAATGAAAAATGAATGAAAATCTTAAGGGTTCAAATGACACCCTTCCTCTATTATAGCACTAGATGATATTATACATTAAGAACTAACATACCCTCTAACACCACCATCAAAAAACAATAAGCAATTCAATGACTAAGAATCATCAATGAATTATTCATAAAATAACTAAAGAAAACATTTTCATATTCCTTATAAAATTTACATCTCGCAACCAAATCAACTAGCAATGTTTTAAGTTTTAACGATGAGTTGCGTGGGTGTCTTCCTTTATACATCACAAGTTTCAAAAAACTAAAGAGTAATATTTCACAAAAAATGGACACAAATTCAAACACATACCAGTGTAGATTGTCATGTGCAAAAAGATGGTGGACTAACATCACACTCTTTAATACCATCATGCTAGTATAATGTGCTAACTTGTGCGGATAGAAAGTGAATTTCTTCAGAGTAAATTCAGATTAGAAATGTACCAATGACATCAGAAGTGCTCAAGAGAACACTGATTTTGATAATGATCATTCGTCATTGGACTAAATAAACATGATTTTAGGTTCTTAAAGCAATCTTGCATAGATTACTATTGATAGACGTTGTTTTTCCTCATTAATAGTATTCTTTCTGTAATTGTCGATCCATAAGTTCCGACAAATCCCATCGAAGCACAACTGCATATTGTTTCCTCTATGTACAGTAATATATCGTGAGTAGATACATAACTGCATAATTTATCATTATGCATCGAGGTGATATTCTTGAGAACCCTAAATCTCTTGGCAGATTGAACCACCAACTCATCATTTTCATGCAAGATATGCACCTTAAAAAATTTGGTATCGTTTGCTAAACTTTCTAGGTATGTTCCAGTCCAGTTGTTTCTAGGAAGATCTGTCATGATGAAAATATGAATCAAACTGTTATTCTTCTCTCCTTCGTGTTCTGACTGCAATTTCTTTTTTAGTTCTGAGAATGTAACCTTCTAATGGTTCTTAAATTTCTCATTCAGCAATCTTAATTGGGCGCATCGAAACGGGCCCTTAATTTTGTTCCGAACAAATTCTTTTTCGACAGCTATTATCTCAGGAGCAAATGGGAGAAACTCTAAATCCCGAATTAATGACTGTATTCGAGAATCTCCAGGTGCTTCATGTATATCGATATAAAGCTCTGAACCTTTGTAAGGTGCTGTGAAAAGGCTTCCGAAAGCAAGAATTTTGACCATCTCGGCATCAGAACTAGGTCCGAAAGACTTGTACAGATCTCTGCGCTTCTGTACATAAGAAAGTTTCTTCCTTTTCTGCATTTGTTCATCAGGTTGAAATGAGTCCAAGGTACCATCATTTTCTTGTTGGTAGGTCCATACTGTTGTCCTGCAATCTTCTTGCACAACATGAACGCATGGTTTCACATTTTCGTATAGACCAAATGATAAAGATTTGCAGTAATTTGAGCTGATTGACGACGATTCCACATTACTAGACATAGCACAACAAGAACTCCCAAAGCAAGTCCCGGTCAGATTACGACCACACCACATTGAAACAAATATTCTAAAATCAATCATTCTGAATCTCATGTGCCCAATTGAAGACAAATCTACAATGTCAGACATCGATATATACCTGTAAAGATTAAAGGAAAAATTGACTCAGGGCACATAATGTATTTTGAAAGTGTAGTCCCCCAGAAACTTCATCCACCTCTGCTGCCTCATGTTCAGGTCCTTCTGATCTAGCAAATACTTCAGGCTCTTATGATCGGTATAGATATCGACCTTCACACCGTACATATAGTGCCTCCACAGCTTTAGAGCAAATATCACGCCCGCTAACTCCAAGTCATGGACCGGATAATTCCTCTTATGAACCTTCAACTGTCGTGATCCCTAGGTTATCACGCTCTCATGTTGTAGCATAACACAACCCAAACCACTACCCGAAGCATCACTATAAATTTCAAACCCTTCGGACCCACTCGACGAACGCAAAATAGGCGTCGTGACCAACCGCCTCTTCAATTCTTCAAAAGCCTGTGCGCACTCCGGCGTCCACATAAATTTTTGATCCTTCCTTGTCAGCTTCGTGAGTGGTAGCGCTATCCGCGAGAAGTTCTCTACAAAGTTCCTATAGTAGCCGGCAAGCCCTAGAAAGCTCCGGACTTCCGCCACCGTAGTCAACACTGGCCACTCCTGAATCGTCGTTATCTTCTCCGGATCTACCGCTATCCCTTCACCACTAAAAATATGCCCAAGGAAATCTATTGAGGATAACCAGAACTCACACTTGGAGAACTTAGCATACAACTGATTCTTCCTCAATATCTTCAATACCATATGCAGATGCTTGTAGTGATCATCCTCAGACCGCGAGTACACCAAGATGTCGTCGATAAATACTATCACGAAATGGTCCAGGTACTCTCTGAACGTCCTGTTCATGAGATCCATAAACACGGATGGCGCATTGGTCAGTCCAAACGGCATGACCATAAACTCGTAATGTCCAAACCACATGCTGAATGTTGTCTTTGGGATGTCACTCTCCCTTATTCTTAACTGGTAGTATCCGGATTTCAAATCTAGCTTCGAATATACCGTTGACCCAACCAACTGATCAAATAGATAGTCAATCCTTGGGATCGGATATTTATTCTTTTTCGTAAGCTTGTTCAACTCCCGATAGTCGATACAGAGTCGCAAGCTCCCATCTTTCTTCTTAACGAAGAGAACTGGTGCGCTCCAAGGCGGCGAACTTAGACGCACATACCCTTGCCCTAACAATTCTTGCAGTTGCACCTTCAGCTCTGCCATCTCCTTAGGCGCTATCCGATACGGAGGGCGTCACACTGGTTTGGCACCCAGCACCAGCTCAATTGTAAAATCAATCTCCCGCTGAGGAGGGGCTCCCAGGAGATTGTCTGGGAATACATCAGGATACTCGGACACCACTGCAATACTGCCCAGATTAGGTTTAGGCGTTGAAGCCTGCACTAAAGTGACAAACAGCTCTACCTCACACCGAATTGCCTTAATCACTTGAAGAGCTGTCATTAAAATCTTGTTTGACCCTCTCATGCCAGCAAACGTGGTCTCCCGATCAGTATTCAATCCCAACTTAACCTCCTTTTGGTTACAATCTATGCAGTCTCACTGCTCTGAGAGTCAATCCATTCCAAAGATTACATCGAACTCCACTAACGGCAGCACCGACGCTTGCAAATCAAACTCTTGATCCCCGATCTGTAACTTTACCACACAGACTCTATCCGCGCGTATTGTGTAACACCCCGAAACTCGAAAGAGGGACGGGTGATGTTTTAAGCCAAGTCTGGGACTTGGAGCAGGTGACACGGGCGTGTCACGGGCATGACACGGGCGTGTCACGGGCGTGTTCGGCCACGGGTTACGTGGTCGACGTTTCGGCGATCAACGAGCATCGAGCTGGTGAATACGGCCAGGGACACGGGCGTGTCCCAGGCCGTGTCTCGCTCGGGTTGGTTGCATCTTTGTGCACGGGCCGTGACATGGGTACCGACATGGGGCGTGTCAATTGACACGGGCGTGTTCGATGCCGTGTCCCAAGCCGTGTCCCGCTCGGGAAGAATCTGGGCTTTGTACATGGGCATGACACGGGTCATGACACGGCCGTGTCGCACCCAACACGGGCGTGTCGTTGGCCGTGTACTGGTCGGGATGTCGGGCGAGATGGCGAATGGGCGACACGGCCCTGGACACGGGCCGTGTCGTAGGCCGTGTTCGGCCCGGTTTTTGTAATTCTAGGCTAAATCGCAGCCGTTCGATTTCTTGATTTGGGATCCGACGGCTCAGTGGTGTTGCTGGTATGTTATATCCGAGGAATAGGGTTTGAAACCCTTATTTTTTTTGGATTCTCTCTCTCTAAAACCTAGAGAGAAGGGAAAGCAAGGAGGAGGAAGAAGGCCAAGATCTGGTCACCGGCGGAGCTTCTGAGCTCCAAATCGCGATCTGAGTACAGATAAGTGAAGGCGAGGCCGAGACGGTGTTTTCCATCCGACTAGGTCGTCATGGCGCCGTGGAGAAATGCTAGGGTAACGATTCTCATCTTGAGCATGTGAAGCTCTTCTTCTTTTGCATGGGAAAACCCGCTCCCACGAGTGTGCGGTGAGTTTGCGGTATTCCTTGGGGTAGATATATAAAGTCCCCCTTGTTAGAGTCCAGAATCATAGTACGGGCATAAACATGTTGTGTGAAGCCTATCCGGACATGTTGGTCTAGATCGGTGATGGATTGTTATGCATTGTTAGCCGGAGAAGACTCCGAGCGTTGTGAATGTTTTCGGGTTGCTATGCTTTAGAATGCATCAGGGAATCTTGGGGATGAACCCCAAGATGCACCCGAAAATCTGGGCGGAAACGCATTTCCGCCGTATTGGTGGCCTGGGAGCCAGTCGGGTGCATAGCTGGGCTATGTTCCATGATTGATCGATTATTGGGACTGGGGGAAGCATAGCCCGCGCCAAAGGGCCAAATGGCAGTGGCGGGGTGAACAACGGGCTAGTAGTCCCTTACCCGCTCCATCTGCTCGGTTAAAGTGACCTAAAGTTGTACGTGGGACTTACCGGGGTTTGGAGAACGAGTCTAGGCTACGGTTGAGAAGACTAAATACTCATAAAGTTTGCCGCCCTGGGGGTGGTGGGGGAGTCTGGGACCAGACTAGGTTCGGACCGGCTTCGCCGAGTAAGTGCCCTGAGAGCACGAGGTGCATGGCCGTGAGAGCGTGCACCTATGATGTGGTGTTTACTGCTTGGTTGCTTGTTTTACTAACAAGTGCAGGGAAGGAGCTTTGCCGCCCCGGCTTGGGGGCGGAATCGTTATAATTTGGTCATCTTTAGCTGACCATTATTCGTGTTTGCCACCATTGCGGTGAATTGTGCTTGCAGGTGCTGCGGAGCCGAACGGTAAATAGAGGGCAAAAGCCTAAGTTGCTGAGCAGGCCCTCGAAGGCCTAAGTTGGAGTGTTTTGTTGTATTCTCATGTGTGGCCAGCCTGCGAGCCGATGTATGAAAGACACATTTATTTGAAAGAATCATTGTAAGGCCATAAGGCCAGTACTGTTGTATTAAACATTCCTATTTTATTTGAGTAGTGGACATTCATGCTTGGCTAAGTTCTTATTTTGTACAACCTAATAATTTACTTCCGCTAGGTGCTCTGTGTAGGACGTTGTGATTGGTTGAATGGTTTCAATACGTAACCAACCGGTCTGTCCGTAGTATATGGCGTCAGGCCCCGACCGGACCTACTGCTATATGCTATGTGACGGATAGGGATGTTACACATTGAGCACCCATTGGGCAACAACACGTCCAACTTGTCTTTTGTCATCGAGGAAGGAACTCCGAGGAGCGATACGAATCTTTCGGACAAGAAGGAATGCGAAGCTCCCGTATCAAATAGGGCTCTCGCCGGACTATCGGAGACTAACACAAAGCCTAGCACCAACATTATAAGCTAACATGTAAAAAGATAACAGCTACAAAAGTTAAACAGTAAAAATTTAACTCATACCTGTCACCACGTCAGCTTGCTTAATGGCTTCTTGTAGACCAATATTGTATACTCTAGGCCGGGCTGGAGTATGGTGGGATGCGATCGACTTCGTCACCTTCCCCTTTTCCTCATATGTTGTTTCATGCCTCTTCTTGGACTTTGCACGTCCGCTCCAACACTCACGTGCAAAATGTACCACCTTTCCACAGTTGTAGCACGCTCCTGGGACTCGACTTAAGTTTGCCCCCATCGCACCAGACGAAGGAGCTGAACTTGAAGTCTTCTTCTTCTTGTTCCATCTATGGAAACCAGACTTTGAATTCGGCGCTTTGAACTCTGACCTCTTTTACCCTAGGTCCTTCTTCTCTTGGACTTTCTTGGCGACCCTTTCCAATGACCGAGCCGCATTTACCAAGGCTAGGAAACCCAGTGCCTTAGGCCCAGCGAGGAGTAGTTGTAGGTCTCCCTGTAGGCCCTCATAAAATCAGTTGGTCTTCCGCTCTTCTTCAGTAAACATAGCACCAGCATAACGACCCAACTGAGTAAACTCGTGGAGGTACTCATCCACGCTTCTCTCTCCCTGAGCCAAACTAAGGTACTTATTCTCCATCTCATACTTCTGGGCAGTAGGTAGGTATCTAACCAAGAACAACCTTGAAAATTCTTCCATCGGTACATCTACAAGTTGCCTTTCCACTAAGAGATGAACCTCCAACTCATCCCACCACATCCTTGCCTCACCAGTCAATAGGAAGGTCACTATTGTGGTCTTCTGCCACTCGTAGTTTCTATGGCGGTCATGACTCTCTTCATCATAGAGAGCCAATCCTCAGCTTGAGTTGGCGTTCCCATCCCGTCGAATACCGGAGGATTAAAGCTCATCACATGTTTAAGCTGTTTCTCCGTGGCTCTCCTTGGTGCTACCGGATCAACTGCCCCATGCTCTAACACTACTGGCTCTACCACTCTAATCAGTTCTTGCTCATTAGCAGATGGTGCATGCTGCACTTGTTGGGCATTTATCATGGCAAAGACTGCTTCAGCCACCAATCTGATGGTTTCTGCTGAAGGAGGTGGTGTAGGCACGTCACTTTGTACACTACTTTCTGCCAATTGCGGACGCTCTGATTACCCAACACCGCTCCCAACTTCCTATAATAGCAAAACCCTAGATTAGGCAACACACAAATTGCTAAAAGCAATCACTGGAACACTCAGGTTCCTCAAAACAAGTGTATTTATTTCATTCCTAAGTGGACATTCATGGGTTCTTTTATGTTATAACGATGGCACACATGTATGTGCTCACCTCCCGTTAAAAGAATTCACCCACAAATTCAAATAAAGAAGACCGACACCTTAGTATGATACCAAATTGTAACTCCCTCATCCGTCGTATGACATATAACAGAAGGTCCAGCTGGAACCTGACGTCGTATACCACGAACAGTCAGAAGGGTTACATAATAATACCAAAGACTCAACTATTCGTCCTAATACAGAGCATTTTAGCGGAAGCTTTTAAACAGTTAAGAGAACCCAAAATTTGCACAACAATGGCATGAATGTCCACTAATCATCACAGGAATGAAATATAACAAATACACAAAAGAGTACTTGGTCTTATGGCCTTACAAAGTTTCACTTAACAAAATAGTATTTTACAGACATCAGCTCGTAGGCTGACCACACATGATAGATATAAAATAGCAGTTCGCTTTGACCTTCGAGGGCCAGCACGGCAGCTTGAGCTTCAACCCGCTATTTGGTACTTGGTTCCCCAGCACCTGCAAGCAACATTCCACCGCACGGTGGCAAACAAAGCAACGGTCAGCTAAAGCTGACCAAATTATTACGACCCCGCCCCTTATTCGAGACGGCGATGCTCCTTCCCTGCATTTCATTAGCTCAGTTAAACAATTAAGTGCAAAAGTATATTGAACCACAGGTGTAGGATCACCCGGCCAAACACCTCGTGCTCTTAGGGCACATTCTCGGCGAATCCGGTCATTTTCGTGGCTTCATCACCATCCTTAGACGGCAAAAATTGTGAGCTTTACTAGTCTTTCTGACCGCAGTTCAAGACTCCCGACCATGTCAATGGCTAGTTCCACTTTAGGGCCTCTAGCACCGAACCGCATAGCCCAGGTCCGTATCCACTTGCCCGTTGCTCACTCTGCCTAGTCACCTTAAGACGTACGCGTGGGCCAAGCTTCACTCGGATCCTAATTCATTTCCAAACATCACATAACTCAGTTATATTCAAGGCTGGCTCCCCGGCCGCCAAGTTGGCAGAATTACGTTTCCGCCCAGTTTTTCGGGTGCGCCTTGGAGTTAGTCCCCAAGGATCTCTGCTGCAATCTACCGCGTAGAAACCCGAAAACAATCAAATACATGGAGACTTCTCCGGCTATTCATGCAATGCAACATCGCCGATCCAGACAGACTTGTCCGGGTAGGCTTCACACACCATGCATATGCCCGTACTACGATTCCGGACTCTAAACAAGGGGGACTTCACATATCTACCCCAAGGAACATCACAACCTCACTACACACTCGCGGGAGAGGGTTTTCCTATGCAGAGAAGAAAAGGACTTCACATGTCCAGGTTGAGAATCATTACCCTTGTAGTCCATTTTGGCGCCATGAGAAACTAGCCGGATAGAAGGCTTCGCAAGGGAATTCTCTCCATGGATCTGGTCTCGGTTCTCAATTTGGTGCTCCGATGCAATGTCGGCGGCCGGATTCCTCCCTTCCTTCTTCCTTGATCTCTTCTCTCTCTAACTTCTTAGAAAGAGAGAGTTTAGGAGGAAATGAGGAATTAATCCTCTATTCCCGAACTTAACTCAGCAGGAACTCACTAGGGCCATCGAATCATATTTAAAGAAAACGAACGGCTCAGATTAGCCTAAAATTTCTTAATCCTGGGCCGAACACAGCTTTGCAAACAGCCGTGCCCCAGGCCGTATGCCTCGATCCAGCCACGAAAATCGAGCACCGAAAGAACACGGGTTGGGACACGCCCGTGTCCCAACCTAACATGCCCGTGTCGGGTCCTCGACATGCCCGTGACCAGGGGCCGTGTCCCAAATAACCGCCACTCCAACCGTCGCGTCCCCAGTAGACATGGGTATCGACATGCCCGTATCAAACTTGATACGCTCGTGTCAACTAGTACACATCCGTGCTCTGGGTCGTATCCCTGAGTCGACACAGGACCAAATTTTTCCAGAGAGGTACACGGCCATGTGACACACCCGTGTCCCATGTCGTGTGCCTGACACGTCCTGGGACACTCCCGTGTCCCAGGCCATGTTCGAGCACTGGATGACCCGAGCACGACACGGTCGTGTGACACGCCCGTGTCACAGGCCGTGTTCACCCTACCAAGATCCGAACTTGGTTCAAACACCGCCTGTTTCAATTTTGAGTTTCGGGGCATTACAAGTCGAGACCCACCAACTTCCAGAGGCGAGCGAGAAGGTTGGCGAGAAGGCGTCAAGTCCACTCGACGCCGCGTTGAGTGAGCTTCACTCACTCAACGTCAAACCAAGCGGTGAAGGCGTCGAGTCCACTCGACGCCGCGTTAAGTGAGCACCATTCACTCAACGCTAGGCTAAGCAGAGAAGGCGTTGAGTCCACTCAACGCCGCGTTGAGTCCACTCAACGCCGCGTTGAGTCCACTCAACGCCGCGTTGAGTCAGTTTCACTCACTCAACGCTGCGAGACGTGCAGGTGGGAAAGTTCTCAGCTCGGGGTTCTTACTGAGTGGGGCCCAGAGCCTGGGGTAAAATGACTTAATTATACTCGGGTAAAATTACCCTTATACCCCCAGAGGCTGCATTTAGCATTTTACAAACAGCGGGATTTGGATATTGGCAGGCCAGCCATCTACCTTCTTAATAACGAGGTGAAGTCCCAAAGCTCCTTGATGAAGTCGAGGGAGAGCCTCTGGGCCTCCTAAATCTTTAGGCGTCATGCTTTGCCTCCTTCTTCAACTGCAACCACTCGCGGGCTTCTGCCCTTGAATTTTTTTGGGATGAAAGCCTCAGACCCGTGGGGCAACTTGAAAGGAGTTTCCCTCATGGCTGAGTTTGGAGTAGTTCTTAAGGCCCAGAGAACTAAAGGAAGTTGTGCTGCCCAGTTTACCTTCCTGTCGGTGACTCTCTTTTTAAAGATATTGATGATTAGCTTGTTGGCCGCTTCAACTTATATGTTGCTCCTAGGTGGTGGACAGAGGCGAATCGGAAATACGTCCCTATCTGTGTATAGAAATCTTCTAGCTCCAGGATGGCAAATTGAAAGTGTGAAGTTATAGAAATCCACCGAAAATTCTCTAGAGGGGGGTGAATAGTGATTTTTAAAAACTTCTTAAATATTTTCAGTTAACCTAGGGTTTGCACTCACGCAGATTTCAAACCAGAGATTATTCAAAGCACAACACAAAAATAGAGTTAGAAAGAAAATCAAAAGACACAGAATACGCCAAAACTATAGTGGTTCCCCAAAATTTGGATACATCCACTCTTCTATCACTTCAGTAGAAATACACTATCTCAAGTGTCTGAGTCTTTTGATAAGAAGACTCTTAGAACTAACAGCTAGATCTTCTAGAAAGGAGATCTTGAACCACTACTAACTGAGTCTTTTGATAAGGAGACTCTCATAACCATAATTTGAATCCTTTAAAAAGGGATTCAAAATACTCTTTACTCAGTTAATACAAAAGATAGAGAAAGAGATTGAGAAAGTGTTGAAGAAAATGTCTTCAAGATGAGTCCGCTCATCAAGAATTTCCAAACAGTTTGACACTAGATGTTTTGGATCTATTTGATATGATGAACCCCTTGCTGGAGAAGAATTGGCAGGAGTTATGATCTTTGGATCCAAGAATCTTCTTTGATTATTCTTTTTGAATGTCTGTTGTAGAACTAGTAGAGAAGATTGAAGAACATGAAGATGATTCAGAGTTGTTGGTTCTGTATTGTATTCTTTGTTGTATCTTCTGTCTTTATTTCTTCTTTTTGAGATCTAGGTAATATTAAGTCTTCATCATTTTTATACTTTCTTTTATTGATTGCCTTAAAAAGAATAAAATAATCTCTAAGAGAAGTTTTCTAAAAATAGGTCTTCAAAATCTTGTAAATCATCTTAAATTTTCTTCCAAATATTGCTTCAGGAATTTCATAAAGATCTCATTTCATAAAAGCTCTTTTAACAATTCTTAAGATTCAAATATTTACCATAAGCATGATCTTCAAATAATCATGGAATTATTCTTCTAGACTTTCCGTTCTGACTGGATATCAATGTTATGTCAAGTTCTTATTGAAGGTGCGTCAAATTCTGTCTTAGAAAAAGAAACTGCAATGTAACTAAGTAATCGGCGTTACCTCGATTTCATATTGATGCTCGCGTTGATTTATGCTTTGGAGATGCGTTGACCTTACTTCTTAGAATTTGTCGAATATCAGTCGGAGTTACGTTGATTTTCAGTCGACATTGTGTAGACTTCTAGTCGACGCATATTGATATGCTTGAAACAGATGTATATAAATTACGCAAGTACACGTGTCAAATTAAGTAATAAAATGATAGTAGAAAACGTTCCTATGAGGAAGATGTACAACCCATATTTGTCGAGGCTAGACCCACTCAAAGCCAGGTCAACAAGAAGTCAAAGTCAGTTGGTCAGGGCAAAGATCAGAGTCAACATTCAAGACAGTTGAAGGCCTGGGTAAGTATAGCGAGTTCCCCTTGCCTTCTCATTAGGTAGAAGACTAGGCCATCTACTCGCCCAAGTGAGCGATTTCCCCCAGAAGTCGCCTAGTCGTCGGTGGGGGATTTGGCTATAAATAAGACCCCCCCCCCCCCCCCCCCCCCGGTTTTGTCTATAAATAAGATCTCATAGGTACAAGGCTACGGATGTCGGAATCTCGCAAAAGATCCTGACTACTCTTTTCTTATACTTTCAATTGGGCTTTTGAATCCTGCTAATCAAGGACTTTAGCTGCAAGATAGTAACCATCTCCCTGGTCGCCATTTAGAGATAGTTGTTGGTTAGTGTTCACTTTGTACCCCTACTCGTTCATCTTTGGTTGTGGAGGGGAAGCTTCTTTTAAGCATGTGATTATGTAGTGAGACCTCCCTACCGCATCACTTGGGGTCATTTTAGTTGTTTCGATATTTTTGTGTCCGAGCCTATCAAGTCGTTGAGCCCTGTTGTCGGACCAATAACCTTAGGCTGCATTGATCCGAATTTTGGAGTAGGGTCCCGACTTCAACACTTTGGTGTTGTGAGTGTGGATCATAGCAATGGAGAAAAGTTTTGCGAGTAGGCGAGATGACATATATAGGAGATAATGGAGAGATAATCGGAAACTCAGCAGAAGGAGGCGACTTTGTGACCCTGGCGATTTTTGAGGATTTCGCGCGAAGGATTGAGAGGGCCATCCTAGCAAGGTTCCTTCCTTGCCTAGATTTCACATCAACCTCACCTCATCGCGTGACTCCATCGAAGGGTGGGGGTCCCCCTAGGCGATATGGGAAAGTGCATGTCGCTAAAGATCCAAAGAGACTAGTGCAGTTGCGGTACTGCCCGATGAGCTACCGGGGCATCAGGTTTTGATATGTGGAGAACCCGGTAAGATTCTAGGATGCTCGGCAAGGTGGAGGGTATGGAGGAGATACTCTTCAGGGTCATCTCTTCCAGAGTAGTAGTTTAGGGTTGGCTCTCTGAAGCCTTTAGGAACATGACAGACGCGTTCAATTACAGTTTCTTCTCCATCACCTTTAAGGGGAAGCCCTGGGACTAGTTTCACCAGCTGTCAGGAGGTTTCGTCTACTACTTCGAGGACCTGTGTTGAGGTCTGATGGAAATATTTGCGACGTCAAAGAAGAGGAAGAATGAGGCAACCACTCTCTTCAATATCAAAAAATGAAAGCAGGAGAGACTTAGCCACTACATCGACCGATTACAGGAGGACATTCTCGACATCGAGGAGGTGGATGGCTTCACCTTGCAGATGGCCCTGCCATTCTACCTGAAGCAAGGTATCTTTAACATTGAGATTGTCTCAAATCCCCCATTTTCCTACGAAGGCTTGATCGAGAGGGCCAACAAGTTCGTCCAAGGGGAGGAGAAGAACGTCGACTTTTTGGCTAGGCTGGATGAAGAGACCTGTGAAGACAGGGAAAGGGGAGGAACTTCTGAAGTAAGAGCCATGGTTGTCGCAAGGAGACGGGAAGAGAGGAGGAGAGAAGATCTGAGGAGGACAGAAGAGTCCAGGAGGGTGGAAGAGTCTAGGAGACGGGAGAGGCCTCGCGGACAGGAAGAGAGGAGGCCCGTAGCGGCTCTAGAGAGAAGAGAAAAAGCATGGAGATTTCAGTATCCCATAAACCGACCCTAGTAGAGGCTGATAGGAAGACCCCAGTACTAAAATCAAGAGATGAGTAACTACAACCAACAGGAGAGGAGGCAGGTTAGAGCGCAGGATGAGGAGATGGTCATTTCCTAGTAAGGGAATAAGCGTCGCAGGAGGAACCAGCCGGTAAGGAACCAAGCGAAAGAGATTCCCCTTTTCTGCGAGCTACATCGAGTAGAGAGACGCGGGATCTTAGCTTGCACAAATTTTTGGGAAGTGAGGAGAAGACTGGAAGCAGTAGCGATAGAGAGAGAGCAAGAGAGGCAAGAGGCCCCCGCAGGATCGGCAACATTCCAAGCTCTAGAGAGGAGGAATAAAGACTGGGTCAACCAATGCAATTGCGAGGAAGTGATCCGGAGAACAGGAGGACAAGTAGGTGTGATCCATGGAGGAACCAGGATAGGAGCTTCTCAAAAGGGAAGTTTTTATCATATCTATCAAAAGAGCGTTGCTTCGACCTCATAAGCACCGTTGCCATTGGATGACATGTTGGGAAATGAGAAAACCTTTCATGATGTCCTCGTCATCAAAGTTATCATCGAAGACTTCATCGTCGACCAGATACTGGTAGACAACAGGAGCTCGGTAAATGTCATCTTTAAAAGGACATTTGTCAGGTTATAGATGGAGGCATCCATGGTCCTAGATGCGGTCGGACCCCTCTTTGGCTTCTCTGTAGAGAATAAGTAGGTGGAGGGAGGAGCAGATCTTCTAGTAACCCTTGGCGGCACCTCGATCAGGTGCAGGTTCGTCATCGTTAATGCGCCAAAATGGTACAGTGCAATCTTCAGGAGGTCATTCATCAACTACTTCAAGGAACTCTCATCCTCCTATCATCAGTGTCTGAAGTATTATCAGGGCGATGTCCAAGTAAAAATCAGAGAGACCCACTGATCTTCACTAAACAAGTATCTTTGCCTGTCGAGACTCTCCACTTCTTCCAGCTCTTCTACGGCCTCCAGCCAATCTCCCTCCAACCCCCCACCCCCACCCCCACCCCACCCATCGCCTTCTCCATCTTTTTTTCATCCCCCATCTAGCTAATAGTGCTGGAAGCGCTGAGATAGCACTCCCAAGCAAGTCTTGGATTACTCTAGATCCTCCTCACTTGGACATCCCCTTTGCTATATTTCAATCAATGGTAATAGGAGGACACGACTACTTTGAAGAAGTTGATAAGAGGCCTCCCGAAGATTGCCTGGTAACAGCTCAGTGCACCGACAATGACAAGGCAATTTTTTAGCGTGAAAAACCCGTCAACCGGGTGAAAATCCACGTTGGATCGGTGCTGACAAAACTTCTACTATTTCTTGCCGTGTTATAGGGCTTTCGAAGAAAGCGATGGTGATAGACGGCACCTTGTTATAATTATTAGAGAGAGAAAGTACTGTGCTCGAAGGGTGGCATGTCACATCTCACAAAGCTAATTATTTTTCCTACTACAATGAGTGAGCAAGGCTTTAGAGCAAATTGAGGACTTCAGCTACTGCTTAGAGACTTGAGCGGCACGTTCTGTGTGGCTTGTCTTGTAACACCTCCCCTGTAAAGACCATATAATATGGGTCCGGCCGGGGCCCCATAACATACGGATGCCACAGCTTTAGTATTAAAAGATGATATGAAAACTACCCAATCTCAAAACTCCAGACAACACAGCGGAAACAGAACACTAACAGACAGAAGTTATCCACTAACAGAAGAGTATCAAATGGCCTTAAGGCCTTACACAATAATAGTCCAACAATAGAAATGTGCCAAGCACTCCTAGGCTACCTCGGCATGCAAGTCGGACATAACATAACAACAGTAGCAAACACAAAAGGAAAAATCCAAGCACAGCAACACTTCATGAGGCTTAGGGCTTTTCGCCCGGCGCGCTAGCTCCTGCATGCGATCCTTGCCCTTTAAGGATTTGAAGTAATGTGGGTCAGCAAAGGCTGACCTCTACTGTGTAACAAACACATCTCCTCCCGGCCGTCCCTAACGGACCCCGGGGTACCACTCCACCTGCAAGTTAGCGCTTCGTATACCAAAAGAGCATATATATTAAAGCGGTAAAACAGGCTTAGATGTCTCATACAGCATACATGTTTTCTATGTTTTGTACAAAGTGAAAGGGGCCTACTATGCAACATGAATGCAACCCGGGTTTCACCCAAGGCACCTTAGCTCGTATGCATCTAGCACAACATCAAACACTGGGTACTTCCGTTTCCCCATTGGCTTAAAGCCGCAAACAAAAGGGAACCACCATGTCCCTAACGACACACACGCCGTCACACAGAACCTTGCAAAGGCCCCACCCGCACAAGGGTCCTAAACCCCGGGCTTGCCCGCACATTCTGACTTCGTACATCAGGGTTCTGTCTCATACAAATCGATTCTAAGAAGCCTTGCTGGACCCCACCCGCTCATGGCTACATTGCCCGGGCTTGCCCTCCGCTCGGCATTCTCGTCAGTCTCACACAAGGGGCTAGTCTCGCCAGGACACTTTCCCCACATGACTTGCGCGTCACGGGATAGCCAGCCGACCACAGAGACATAGCCGCGCCTTTGCACAGCACAAACAAAGGTTTCCCAACCCCAATCACCATTCGTACCGTATCTTTCCCGTGCTCCAAGGAAACCATCTACCGCACAAAGCGGAGCTAACCTTGTCCGGTTCCGACTACGAGTACTCACTCAAATAAAAGGGGGAAAATGCATACACACCACGGCGTATTGCCGCAACGGATTTCTAGCGAATCCCCGAAGCTCGCTATGCAACATCACCGAGTCGGACTAACGGTCGCGACCACGGCTTCACCCACAATGCCTAACCCGCTAACGGAGCGGATCTCTAATGCAAAGCATGCCGGGATGAACATACTCAACCCGGAGGTTACTCTTGAACCTAGGCTACACGAATCCCTCTCATTTGAGAGATCCGGTGCTCAAAACATGAAAGGAAGGGGATGCTATTCATGCATCCTAAATCCTAAAAACCGAGAGGAGAAGTGTCGTTACCTTCCGTCCCCTCTTCCTAGCCATGGAGAAGATTTGCTCGGTTGAAAACCACCGCAACGCTCCCACCTTCGCGGATCTGAACTCCGCTCGCGAAACGGACCTCCGAAGCTTCGCCAGCGGCCGGATCTTGGCCTCCTCCCTCCTCCTTGCTCTCCCTTCTCTCTAGAACTTAGAGAGAGAGAACCCAAAGCAAAATGAAAGGGTTTCTACCCTATTCCCGGCCTTAAACCGCCAAGGGAGGCTCCCCACCGTTGGATCCTCCCAAGAAAAGAATGAACGGCCACGATCGGAACCCAAAATAAAAAATCTGGGCCGAACACGGGTTGCAACACGGCCGTGTGCAGGGCCGTGTCAACCATTCGTCGTCATCCCAAAATTTCCAACCAGAACACGGCTTCTGACATGCCCGTGTCAGACCCGACACGGCCGTGTCACTAGTCGTGTCAAGCCCGTGTACCAAACTCCGAAATGTCCCGAGATGTACACGGTCCGGAACACGGCTAGAAACACGGCTTTGAACACGGCCGTGTCTCAGCTGACACGCCTGGGTCAAGGCCCGTGCTCAACTCCTCCAAACCACCCGAGAATAACACGGCCAGGGACACCCCCGTGTCCAAGGCCGTGTGCCTTCTCGCCGATCGTCGACCAACACAGCTCGACGACCCGGGCGCAACACGGCTTGTGACACGCCCGTGTCACAGGCCGTGTGCTTACCCCCAAAACCCAAAATTGCCGAAAAGACGGCGTCGGGTCCTCTTCCAAGATTTGGGGTGTTACAACTCTCCCCCCTTACAAGAATTTCGTCCCGAAATTTAAAACATGGAAAGCACAAACAAAACTAAACGGTACCTGAGGAGAAAAGCTCGGGGTACTCCTCCAGCATGGCCTGCTCTCGCTCCCATGAGAGCTCCTCGCGGCCACAGTTGTCCCAACGGACCTGTACGAGTCTAACCTCCTTGTTCCGCAGTTGTCGAACCTCTGAATCTTCTATCCCGAGTGGACGAACTCGCGTCCTCAAGTCTTCCTCTACCGGCACCGCCGCCGGCTCAATCACCACGCTGGCTTCTAACAAGGCTTTCCTCAAGAGGGAGACGTGAAATACGTCGTGTAATCCACTTAGCTCCGTGGACAACGCTAACCGGTACGCTGCCTCTCCCACTCGCTCGGTGACCCTGAATGGTCCCAAAAATCTCGGACTCAGCTTCTTGAGTCGGCGAATCCGTGAAACGCCTTTGAATGGCTTGATCTTAAGATAAACCCAGTCGCCCACCGCGAACTCCACATGCCTGTGGCGAGCGTTGAAATACTTAGCTTGCCGATCTTGAGCTATCTTCATGCGCTCTTGAATAGTTCGCACGAGCTCACTAGCGTCTGCTACCACCTCTTTTCCCAAAAGTTTGGTGTCTCCCGCCTCTGTCCATGACATCGGTGTTCGACACTGCCTCCCATACAAAGCTTCGTATGGCGCCATCTTGATACTAGCTTGGTAACTATTGTTATAAGCAAACTCCACCATGAAGAGGTGATCCTCCCACTTCTTGCCGAAGTCAAGAGTACACATCCTTAGCATATCCTCCATAGTACGGTTCGTTCTCTCGGTTTGCCCATCGGTTTGAGGATGAAAGGTCGTACTGACTTTGAGTTTTGTGCCCAAGCTCTTCTGCACCAACCGCCAATCCTTAGACGTGAAACGCCCATCCCAGTCGCTGACTATACTCTTCGGAATCCCATGAAGTCGTACAATGTTGCGGACGTACAACTCCACCAACTTTTCCACACCGTCCTCCTTCCGGTTTGGGATGAAATGTGCCACTTTAGTCAAGCGGTCCACAATCACCCAAATGACATCATTGCCCTACTGCGATCTAGGCAACCCATGCACAAAATCCATGGAGATGTCATCAAATTTCCATTCGGGGATTGGAAGAGGCTTCAAGAACCCGCCCGGCTTCTGACACTCGGCCTTCACCAAGGCACAAGTTTGGCACCGACTCACAAACAAAGCTACATCCCACTTCAACCCAGGCCACCAATAGGACTTCTTCAAATCCAAGTACATCTTTGTACTACCCGGGTGAATGGAGTACTTAGTGAAGTGAGCCTCATACATCAACTCCTCACGGAGCTTGCCGAACTGCGGTACACAAATCCTTCCGCCCTTCCTCAGAATCCCATCAACCATCTCCCAGGCGCTACCCTCGCCCTTTAGAGCTTCCTCCACGAAAGGTTGGAACTCCGCATCCACATGGGTCGCTTCCCGAATACGATCGTATAAGTCACTCTGCATCTCAATCCAGTTTAGCCGAGCCACGCTAGACTCGCCTCTTGCCACACATTCCAAACCAAGGGACTCCCAGTCCTGCCTCAACCGCTCATCGTGAGCTTCAATCCAATTTCCTTGCCCCGAGAATTTCCTACTCAAAGCATCTGCCACCACATTGGCTTTCCCTGGCGTGTACTGAATCGCCACCTCGTAGTCCCCAAGGAACTCGACCCACCTGCGCTGCCGCATATTTAGGTCCTTTTGATCCAGGAGATACTTCAGACTCTTGTGGTCCGTGAAGATATCCACCTTCGCACCGTAAACGTAGTGCATCCACAACTTCAAGGCAAAAATTACCGCCGCCAACTCCAGATCGTGGACGGGTAATTCCTCTCATGAGGCTTCAACTGCCTCGACCCAAAGGCTATCACCTTGCCATGCTGCACCAACACGTACCCTAAACCGCACCCAGATGTGTCGCTGAAAATCTGAAATCCTTCGGTCCCCTTCGGTAGACTTAGGATCGGCGTCGTCATTAGCCTCTCCTTCAGGGTTTCAAACGCCTGATTGCACTCTTGAGTCCACACGAACTTCTGATCCTTGCGAGTT
Source organism: Platanthera zijinensis (assembly GCA_039513925.1). Lineage (NCBI taxonomy): Eukaryota > Viridiplantae > Streptophyta > Magnoliopsida > Asparagales > Orchidaceae > Platanthera > Platanthera zijinensis. The sequence continues at coordinate 11,010,890 of CM077079.1, read as the reverse complement.
AGCGAAGTAAGGGGTAGAGCTATCCGTGAAAAGTTTTCCACGAACCTTCGGTAGTACCCAGCTAGTCCAAGAAAACTCCGAACTTCCGCCACGGTCCTCAAAATTGGCCACTCTCTGATGGCTTCTACTTTCGTTGGATCTACCGCCACCCCATCCCCACTAATCACATGGCCTAAAAACGCCACCTTCTCCAACCAGAACTCGCACTTGGAGAACTTCGCATAAAGCTGGTTCTCTCTCAATACTTGCAACACTGTCCTCAAGTGCGACTCGTGCTCCGCTTCCGACTTGGAATACACCAAAATGTCATCGATAAAGACAACTACGAACCAGTCCAAGTATTCGTGAAACACTCGATTCATCAAGTCCATGAACACGGACGGTGCGTTCGTCAACCCGAACGGCATCACTGAGAACTCAAAATGACCATACCTCGTACCAAACGCTGTCTTGGGTATGTCTTCGTCACGAATCCGCAACTGATAATATCCTGACTTTAAGTCCAATTTGGAGTACACCACCGACCCAACCAATTGGTCGAAAAGGTCGTCTATCCGAGGAATTGGATACTTATTCTTGACAGTCAATTTGTTCAACTCTCGGTAGTCTATGCACAAACGCATACTACCGTCCTTCTTCTTTATGAATAACACCGGCGCACTCCACGGTGAAGAGCTGGATCTGATATACCCTTGCTCCAAAAGCTCCTGAAACTGAACCTTGAGCTCGGCCAACTCTTTTGGTGCCATCCTAAAGGGTGGACGTGACACCGGTCTAGCCTCGGGCACTAACTCGATGGAGAAATCAATCTCCCGCCGAGGAGGTGCTCCCGGTAGCTCCTCAGGAAATACATCTCCAAACTCCGCCACCACGGGCACTTCTACAACAGACAGCCTGGAAAGGCTAACCTCCAACAACGCTACTAGAGCTACACCTCCCTGGTTAACAGCTCGCACTAGTTGAAGTGCCGAAACTAGGGAACATGCCACTCCATGCAGGCCCTCAAACTTGACTTCCGCTTGCCCCACGCCCCTCAGGGTTACCACCTTGGACAAACAGTCGATACTGGCACGCTGCTCCGCTAGCCAGTCCATCCCCAAAATCACATTGAACTCGGACAACGGCAAGATCGCCGCTACCAACATGAAGTCGACTCCCTCAAGACTACAACAAATCCGCCCTTTAGCCCTGGTTGTCATAGACGACCCATTGGGCATGCGCACTTTCAACTCTGACTCCGTTGAGAAGGACTCAACTCCAATCCTCCGGATGAAACTTTCCGCAAGGAAGGAGTGCGACGCTCCCGTATCAAAAAGTACCCTAGCGGGGTACCCAGATACCACTACAAAGCATACACACATGCAACAAACATAAAAAGGCTTGAAAGGAAGAAATCTAAGGTGCAGGTTGAACTCTCATACCTGTCACCACATCGGTTTGGCGGATTGCTTCCTGCTGCCCAAGGTTGTAGACCCTTGGCTACACTGGTTGAAACCGGGAAGCACTCGACTCCGCCATCTTCCCCTTCTTCGCTGCACCGGGGCCGGAGCGCACGGTCTGCTCCTGCCTTAGCTCTTGCTCAGCGCCTCCTTGGGTACAAAATCTTGCTATATGGCCTGGATTTCCACAACTGTAACACGTCTGCGGTCCATTAGAGCGTGACCCTCCGGACGTCCAATTACTTTTCTCGCCCGACTTATATGGGGGAGGCTTCTTCTTCCATCGGCTCTCTTCCGCCAATCCATGGGACTGAGCAGGCTTCTTCTCTTCCCCCTGTTTGGGTGTGAAACCCTTGCGACACTGGGATCGCTCCATGTCACTCTCCAAAATTCGGGCCGCCTCCACCAATTCGTTGAAACCCGCACATTTCATCGATATGAGGGGTTGTCTTAGATTCTCCCTCAATCCATGATAGAAGAGATTGTCCCTCTCTTCATCGTCTGCCAAGGTCGTTCCCGCATAACAACCCAAGCGAGTAAATTCCTGAACATATCCATCCACTGACTTGTCTCGCTGCACCAGATGTAGAAACTGCCTCTAGAGGGCTAACCTTGTTGATGCGGGAATGTACTTCTTCAGGAAGGCATTCCCAAACTCATCGATGGACGGTGTGCGCCCTAGAAACTGCCTGCCACTATGGCTCACCCACCATAACTTGGCATCTCCCTCCAACATAAAGGCTGCGAACTCTGCCTTTTTCTCATCTGGCGCCTCTGCCGCCCTCAGAAGCTCCTGAATTCTAGCCCACCAATCCTCTGCATATGTGGGCGTGTCGATTCCCTTGAAGGTTGGAGGGTGGAAACTCAGAAAGTACTTCATTTGTCGGTCCCCCTGCCCGACAACCACCCTTTCGGCCTGCGGCTCTGCCTGTCTGGCTTCCTCAACTGGCACGGTCGCTGCCGTATCCGGGGTAGCCGGAGTTGCTACTTGAGCAACGGGGGCTGCTACCTGTGTTGTCGCTGCAGCTTGGGCCGCCACCATCGCTTCTGCAAGCATACGGGTGAAGTCGGCCCGTGTGACCCCCATCCCTAGCGGACCTTGCGCAGTCGCACTACTTGCCGAGAGCTCTTCTCTTGGCCTCGAGGTCCCAGCCTCGTTGCTTGCACTCTAAACACAAGCAAGAAAACGTAAATCAGTCTCTAATCGCAAGACTCGAACACAAGGACACTCCTTGTCCCGCAATACTCCTATGTGGATAACTTCTTATACGCGACTCGACTTATACTTTCGACCGTGAAACTTCTCATTGGAACGCTAAACCTGCCTCTGATACCAAATTGTAACACCTCCCCTGTAAAGACCATATAATATGGGTTCGGCCGGGGCCCCACAACATACGGACGCCACAGCTTTAGTATTAAAAGATGATATGAAAACTACCCAATCTCAAAACTCCAGACAACACAGCGGAAACAGAACACTAACAGACAGAAGTTATCCACTAACAGAAGAGTATCAAATGACCTTAAGGCCTTACACAATAATAGTCCAACAATAGAAATATGCCAAGCACTCCTAGGCTACCTCGGCATGCAAGCCGGACATAACATAACAACAGTAGCAAACACAAAAGGAAAAATCCAAGCATAACAACACTTCATGAGGGTTAGGGCTTTTCGCCCGGCGCGCTAGCTCCTGCATGCGATCCTTGCCCTGTAAGGATTTGAAGTAACATGGGTCAACAAAGACTGACCTCTACTGTGTAACAAACACATCTCCTCCCGGCCGTCCCTAATGGACCCCGGAGTACCACTCCACCTGCAAGTTAGCGCTTCGTATACCAAAAGAGCATATATATTAAAGCGGTAAAACAGGCTTGGATGTCTCATACAGCATACATGTTTTCTATGTTTTGTACAAAGTGAAATGGGCCTACTATGCAACATGAATGCAACCCGGGTTTCACCCAAGGCACCCTAGCTCGTATGCATCTAGCACAACATCAAACACTGGGTACTTCCGTTTCCCCATTGGCTTAAAGCTACAAACAAAAGTGAACCACCATGTCCCTAACAGCACACACGCCGTCACACGGAACCTTGCAAAGGCCCCACCCGCACAAGGGTCCTAAACCCCGGGCTTGCCCGCACATTCTGACTTCACACGTCAGGGTTCCGTCTCACACAAACCGATTCTAAGAAGCCATGCTGGACCCCACCCGCTCATGGCTACATTGCCCGGGCTTGCCCTCCGCTCGCCATTCTCGTCAGTCTCACACAAGGGGCTAGTCTCGCCGGGACACTTTCCCCATATGACTTGCGCGTCACGGGATAGCCAGCCGACCACGGAGACATAGCCGCACCTTTACACAGCACAAACAAAGGTTTCCCCACCCCAATCACCATTCGTACCGTATCTTTCCCGTGCTCCAAGGAAACCATCTACCGCACAAAGCGGAGCTAACCTTGTTCGGTTCCGACTACGAGTACTCACTCAAATAAAAGGGGGAAAATGCATACACACAATGGCGTATTGCCACAACGGATTTCTACCGAATCCCCGAAGCTCGCTATACAACATCACCGGGTCGGACTAACGGTCGCGACCACGACTTCACACACAATGCCTAACCCGCTAACGGAGTGGATCTCTAATGCAAAGCATGCCGGGATGAACATACTCAACCCGGAGGTTACTCTTGAACCTAGGCTACACGAATCCCTCTCATTTGAGAGATCTGGTGCTCAAAACACGAAAGGAAGGGGATGCTATTCATGCATCCTAAATCCTAAAAACTGAGAGGAGAAGTGTCGTTACCTTCCGTCCCCTCTTCCTAGCCATGGAGAAGATTTGCTCGGTTGAAAACCACCGCAACGCTCCCATCTTCGCGGATCTGAACTCCGCTCGCGAAACGGACCTCCGAAGCTTCGCCGGCGGCCGGATCTTGGCCTCCTCCCTCCTCCTTGCTCTCCCTTCTCTCTAGAACTTAGAGAGAGAGAACCCAAAGCAAAATAAAAGGGTTTCTACCCTATTCCCGGCCTTAAACCGCCCAGGGAGGCTCCCCACCATTGGATCCTCCCAAGAAAAGAATGAACGGCCACGATCGGAACCCAAAATAAAAAATCTGGGCCGAACACGGGTTGCAACACGGCCGTGTGCAGGGCCGTGTCAACCATTCGCCGTCATCCCAAAATTTCCAACCAGAACACGGCCTGGAACACGGCTTCTGACACGCCCGTGTCAGACCCGACACGGCTGTGTCACTAGCCGTGTCAAGCCCGTGTACCAAACTCCGAAATGTCCCGAGACGTACACGGCCCGGAACACGGCTAGAAACACGGCTTTGAACACGGTCGTGTCTCGGCTGACACGCCTGGGTCAAGGCCCGTGCTTAACTCCTCCAAACCACCCGAGAAGAACACGGCCAGGGACACGCCCGTGTCCAAGGCCGTGTGCCTTCTTGCCGATCGTCGACCAACACAGCTCGATGACCCGGGCGCAACACGGCTTGTGACACGCCCGTGTCACAGGCCGTGTGCTTACCCCCAAAACCTAAAATTACCGAAAAGACAGCGTCGGGTCCTCTTCCAAGATTTGGGGTGTTACATGTCTCCTATTGCGTTCAAAGGAGTCTAGAATGGTTGACATATTGCTTTCTGGGGGCTTATCGTTGACTAGAGGGTATTATGCGTGTGGGGCGTGCTGGAATTTGCCTTAGAGGTGCTCTGTGTTCTGAAATAGGACTTGTGTTCCACCTGTATCACTTTGGTGGAAGCGTGTTCTTGGAAGTAGGGGGCGTGGAACGCATGCTTGGTGAGGAAAACATGGAGGCACACTTAGAACGGAGTGCGCGGGAGTGCTCTTGGAGCGGTCTTGTGAGTGGAGCATATGGAAGCGCTCTTAGATCGGTCTTGAGAGCAGAGCACACGGAGGTGCACATAGGGCGTACTTAGAATGGAGTGCACGGCGATGTGCTCGGAACGAAGTCGTGCACATGGGAGTGTGCAAGGAAGGGACACGTATGGGAGCGCGTAAGGAAGAGGCACGCGCAAGACCGCACAAAGAAGTGAAGAGGATGGGGGGAGAGTGATTGTAGGAAAGTAATTGAGGAGAGAGGAGGTCATAGGAGAAATAGGAGAGGAGAAAGAAAATCATAGGAGAAATTTCGGGGAGGAGAATGGTGGAAATGAAGGAAGGCCTAGAGCTCTATTTATAGGTCCCGGGGTTGTTACATTGGTTACTCGGTTATTCGCAGACCGTAACCACCGTAATTACTATTCGCAGACCAATTTTATAAAGTATTATGTGCATTTTATTTTAATAGTTTTGTTAAACTCAGTCTGTTATAATTTCAAATATTTGCACTCACCCATGAAGGGTGGTTACCCGCACTCTAGACGGTGGAGATCGAGTGGCGACGATTAAACGGTGGAGGATTGCCCGAGGAGTAATCCAACCGGCAGAAAAATATGGTTGCAGAAGGTCGGCTGGTGGCGAGATCTAGGCCGAGGGCCGAGTAATCGAATGACCGGGTGGCCACAGGGGCCACTCAGTCTAGGAGGCCAAGGGGGCGCTCAGATCTGGGCGACCGCCTGATCTGTAACACCCCAAAACTCAAAAGAGCGACGGGTGATGTTTTGGGCCAAATCAGAAATTTGGCAGGGGGCACACGGCCTGGGACACGGGCATGTCCTAGGGCGTGTCGGGCTCGGGTCGACGATCTGGCCAAGAGGTCGACAAAATTCTGGAGTCGACGATCGTCGAGCAGCGAATACGGCTTGGGACACGGGCATGTCCCTGGCCGTGTTCTTCTCGGGTGGTTTTGCAGGTTTTGTGCTTGGCCGTGACACGGGCACCAACACGGGCGTGTCGGAGGCCGTGTCCCGCTCGGGAAAAATTGGGGGTTTTGTACACAGGCATGACACGGGGTCATGACACGGCCGTGTCGGGCATGATACGGGCATGTCGGAGGCCGTGTCGAAAGCCGTGTTCTAGTCGGGAGGTCGGGCGAGACGGCGAATGGCCAACACGGCCCTGAACACGACCGTGTCGAAAGCCGTGTTCGGCCCAGATTTTCTAAGTTTAAGCCTCGATCGTGGCCATTTGTTTTCTTATGTTGGGATCCGACGGCTGAGGGTTGATGCTGGCGGTTTAAACTCGGAAATAGGGTTTGAAACCCTTCATTTCTTTTGGGAGTCTCTCTCTCTAAGATCTAGAGAGAAGGGAGAGCAAGGAGGAGGAAGAAGACCAATATCCGGTCACCGGCGGAGCTTCGGAGCTCCAAATCGCGAGCCGTCTTTGGATCCGCGGAGGCAAGGAGATTGCGGTGCTTTGCATCCGCGTGGATTTCCATGGCGCTGAGGAAAAATGCAAGGGTAACGATTCTCATCCTAGGGCATGTGAAGCCCTTTTTTCCCTTGTGTAGAGTCTGTATACGAAAACGGGCATAGGCATGATGTAACACCCCTATCCGTCACATAACATATAGCAGTAGGTCCGGTCGGGGCCCGACGCCATATACTATGGACAGACCGGTTGGTTCAGTATTGAAACCATTCAACCAATCACAACGTCCTACACAGCACCTAGCGGAAGCAATTATTAAGTTGCATAATTAAGAACCCTGCTAACATGAATATCCACTACTCAAAAGAAATAGGAATGTTTAATACAACAAAACTGGCCTTATGTCCTTACAATAATTCTCTCAAAAATAGAGTGTCTTTCATACATCGGCTCGCAGGCCGGTCATACATGAGAAAGCATTAAAACACTCTAAAATAGGCCTTCGATGGCCGACTCAGCAACTTGGGCTTTAGCCCGCTATTTACCGCTCGGCTCCGCAGCACCTGCAAGCGCAATTCACCGCAACGGTGGCAAACAAATATAACGGTCAGCTAAAGCTGACCAAATTATAACGATTCCGCCCCCAAACTGGGGCGGCCAAGCTCCTTCCCTGCACTTGTTAGCAACACAAGTAACACAGCAAGTAAACAACACATCACAGATGCACGCACTCACGGCCGTACACCTCATGCTCTCAGGGCACTTACTCGGCGGAGCCAGTCCGAATCCCATCCGGTCCTCGACTCCCCCACCACCCCCAGGGTGGCAATCTTTGTGAGCATTTAGTCTTCTCAGCCGTAGCCTAGACTCGTTCTCCAAACCTTGGTAAGTCCCACGTAAAACTTTAGGTCGCTTTAACTGAGCAGATGGAGCGGGTAGGGGTCTACTAGTCCGTTGCTCACCCCGCCACTGCCATTTGGCCCTTTGACGCGGACTAAGCTTCCCCCAGTCCCAATTATCGATCAAACACGGTACATAGCCCTGCTATGAACCCGGTTGGCTCCCAAGCCACCATTTTAGCAGAACTTCGTTCCGCTCAAACACGGTATATAGCCCCGCTATGAACCCGGTTGGCTCCCAGGCCACCATTTTAGTAGAAGTTCGTTTTCGCTCAGATTTCCGGGTGCATCTTGAGTTAGCCCCAAGATTCCCTGATGCATTCTAACGCATAGCAACCCGAAACATTCAACACGCTCGGAGTCTTCTCCAGCTAACAATGCATAACAAATCATCACCGATCCAGACCAACATGTCTGGGTAGGCTTCACACAGCATGTCTATGTCCATACTACGATTCCGGACTCTAACAAGGGGGACTACACATATCTACCCCAAGGAATACCACAATCTCGCCGCACACTCGCGGGAGAAGGGTTTTCCCATGCAAAAGAAGAAGAGCTTCACATGCTCAAGATGAGAATCATTACCCTAGCATTTCTCCTCGGCGCCATGACGATCCACTCAGATGGAAAGCACCGTATCGGCGTCGCCTTCGCGGATCTGGACTCGGATCGCAATTTGGAGCTCCGAAGCTCTGCCGGCGGCCGGATCTTGGTCTCCTCCTTCCTCCTTGCTCTCCCTTCTCTCTAAAGTCTTAGAGAGAGAACACCCAAATGAAAGTGAGGATTTGTAACCCTATTTTCGAGTTTAAACCGCCAAAACCAACTCCCCACCGTCAGATCCCAAGCCAAGGAAATGAACGGCCACGATCGGGGCCTGAAATTACAAAATCTGGGCCGAACACGGGTTGCAACACGGCCGTGTGCATGGCCGTGTCACTCACTCGCCGTCGTCCCGAAACCCCGACCAGAATACGGCCTGTGATACGGCCTCCTACACACCCGTGTCACCTGTGACACGCCCGTGTCGGGACCCGTGTCACGCCCCGTGTGCAAACCCCTGAAATTTCCCGAGTTGTACACGGCATTGGACACGCCCATGTCCCAAGTGACACGCCCGTGTCCGTGCCTGTGTCACTGCCCGTGTACATAACTCAGAACTACCCGAGCGGAACACGCCCTGGGACACGCTCGTGTCCCAGGCCGTGTAACTGCCTTAGCATAGGCCGCCTTATAACCCGAGGACAACACGGGTACTCACACGCCCGTGTCGAACCTAACACGCCCGTGTTGGACTCGAACACGCCTGGGCTCAGGCCGTGCGCTCCTCACTCAGCGATCGTTGAGTGCAAGGCTCTGAGTGACTGACACGCCCTGGGACACGCCCGTGTCCCAGGCCGTGTTCAGCCATTCGACGACCGTCGACCCAAAATCGTCGACTACGCGGACCAAAGTCGAACACGCCCGTGGCACGCCCGTGTCACGCCCGTGACACGCTCGTGACACGCCCGTGTCACCTGCTCCAAAACCCAAACTTGGCTTAAAACGTCACCCGTCCCTCTTTTGAGTTTCGGGGTGTTACAACTCTCCCCCTCTTAATAGAATTTCGCCCACGAAATTACTAGAGGAAAGAAAATGGAAAACTTAAAGCGGTACCCGAGCGGAAAAGCTCCGGGTACTCCTTGAGACGAAGACGCTCGACTTCACAGTTTCCAAAACAAACGGGCTTGACCCTAGTCGTCAACCCTTCGTCCACCACTACTTGATCACTCACGATCAAGTTCGAAGGCTCTTGCGCCGCCTTCTGATTACTGCCATGCGGATTACATCAAGTATACTACACACTCCGCTGATAGCCTTAGGCGTTAAGCCGCTACACCGACTTGCTCTAGGAATCTCAAGTGTTCCGAGGTATCACGGACTCATCTTCTTCAAGAGTCTCACCCGTGAAACATTTTGTGCGGCTTTACCTTCAAGTACACCCAATCACCGACCGCGAAGCAGTATTCATGATTTCCTTCACGCCGCTTCCCAATCCATAGCCTGCCAAATACGATCAGCCAGGTCATACTGAACTTCTGCCCAGTTCAATAACGTTTCGACGCTAGTCTGCTTGTCAACGCAAGAGATTGTTAACATCTCCAACTCCCGGGTCAATCTCTAACCAAGATTCGACAACCAGTTGGCTTGGGTGGGAGCCCTGCGTTTCAACGCATCCACAACTGCATTGTCTTACACCGGGCTCGAAGTAAATTTCGAACGCATAGTCCCTCAGGAACTTCATTCATTTTTCTACCTCAGGTTCAGATCCTTTCGATCCAACCGATGTATCAGGCTCTTAAGATCGGTATAGACACCGACTTTTGCGTCGTACAAATAAAGCCTCCTTAGTTTTTGTGCAAAACACACGGTCACTAATTTCAGATAACGAACTGGACACTTTCCTCTCAAGCTCTTTCAATTAGCATTAGCCACAAGCGATAGCATTACCATGCGGTAGCAGCACGCAGCCCAATCCATTGCCCAAGGCAGTGCTGCCGCTCTTAAAGTCTTTGGTTCCACTCGGCGAACTTAGCCCTGGCACCGTGGTTAACCAACTCTTTAACACTTCAGAGCTTGGGTGCACTCGCGCATCTAAACAACCTTTTAAGTTTTTCCTTGACAGCGTTGGATCCACGCACTCCCATTCTACCAACTATAGGATCGAGGAGCGCTATCGAGGATAACCCAAGACTCGCGTTTGGAGAGCTCGGCGTATAAATGGTTCCTCCTTAGTGTCCTCAAAGTCAAAGGTAGGCATTCAGAAGGGATAGCCTTTGTACTTCAAGTACACCAATGCGTCGTCGATAAAGACGATTACCACAATGGACTGGGTACTCCAAGAACGCTCCGTTCATCAGGTCTATGAACACTGATGGCACATTTGGCCGTCAAGACGGCATGTGTAACACCCCTATCCGTCACATAGCATATAGCAGTAGGTCCGGTCGGGGCCCGACACCATATACTACGGACAGACCGGTTGGTTACGCGTTAAAACCATTCAACCAATCATGTCGTCCTACACAACACCTAGCGGAAGCAAATTATTAAGTTGCACAAATTCAAGAACCCTGCCAAGCAGGAATGTCCACTACAGAAGTAACAATAGGAATGAAAATACAAAAGTACCAGCCTTAAGGCCTTACAAGGTTTGCTTAACAAAACATGTCTTACATACTTCGGCTCGCAGGCCGGCCATACATGAAATAAACGAAAAGCATAAAAAGGGTTAGGCCTTCGAGGGCCAGCACCGCAACATGGGCATTAGCCCGCTATTTTCCGCTCGGCTCCGCAGCACCTGCAAGCACAAACCACCGCCCAGTGGCAAACAAAAGCAACGGTCAGCTATGCTGACCAAATTATAACGATCCCGCCCCCAAAATCGGGGCGGCGATGCTCTTTCCCTGCACTTTATTAGTATAGGCAATATATTAATGTGAACACACATCAACACAGGCGTAGGCTCGCACGGCCACACACCCCGTGCACTCAGGGCACATTCTCGGCGAACCGGCCAACGTCACGTCAATTCAAGCCAAAGACGTTCTCAATCCACCACCGCCTCTTGGACGGTCATCCATATGAGCATTTTGCCTTCCTGGCCTTGGTCACGACAATTCAAGCCATAGACCGCCGAAGACCCTCATCCATGCCAACGGTCCTACCGAACGACATAGACCGGGTACGGTTCCGCCTGACCCGTGCTCACACCGCAACGACAATTTAAGCCATATGCGCAGGCCAAGACTCACCGAGTCCCGTTTCCACCACAATAATCACATAACCCGGTTATGTTCACGTTGGCTCCCCGGCCACCGTGTTGGCAAAACCCGCTTTTGCCCAGTTTTCCGGGTGCACCTTGGAGTTAATCTCCAAGGCTCCCTGATGCAATCTACCACGTAGAAAACCCGAAAACACCCAAACACCCGGATTCTTGCCCGGTTCAAATGCAATGCAACATCACCGATCCGGACCAACATGTCCGAATAGGCTTCACACACAATGCCTATTGTACAACCTCGGGCTCACAGGAGGGAACCCAGCAGAGAGGGGATTAGAAGAATCCTCAAAAGGAGACAAGGCCCTAAGCGAGAGAGGTCTAAAAGCTGGGTCCACTCGCAATAGGCGAGAGGAGCCCAAAAGCTGGGTCCACTCGCAATAGGCGAGAGGAGCCCAAAAGAGGGTCTACTCGCAATAGGCGAGAGGAGCCCAAAAGAGGGTCTACTCGCAATGGGCGAGAGGAGCCCAAAAGAGGGTCTACTCGCAATAGGCGAGAGGAGCCCAAAAGAGGGTCTACTCGCAATAGGCGAGAGGAGCCCAAAAGAGGGTCTACTCGCAATGGGCGAGAGGAGCCCAAAAGAGGGTCTACTCGCAATAGGTGAGAGGAGCCAAAACGTGGGACCATTCGCCTGGCGGGTGGGGGTCAAAGGAAGATTGTCTATATGTCGTCTGAGGGTCTCGCCCGTGAGGTAATCCTTTTCAGCCGCAAGGTGGTCCTCTCGCCAAGCATCGGGTCGGCAGGAAGAGATAAGACCGGTTCAGCAATTGGGTGGGGACCGGCTCACTTAGCAAGCGGTTCATCCTTTTTGGCCTTTTTACTCTTTTACCCTCGGGGTCTGCTCATAGCCCTTCAGAACAGCGGAGTCTGGCTGTTGGCAGACCCAACCCAGGGTATTCAGGTAATTTCACAGATGCTTGTTTTGGTTATTTGCAGTTCAAATCCTGAAGCCTATAAATAGACCGGTAAGGTGTCTGAGAAGAGGAGGTGTGGAACCTTCTTTTTCCTTCTCACTCAGGCACCTAGCTCAGCATTGGCTAGGGAGGGGAAGGATTTTAGTCCTTCTGGGTGAGTGGTGGGACCTCCGAGCTGAAGCTCCCGGTCTGTTCCTTTAGGTGTCTTGTTAGGAGCGTGGTTCAAAGAAAGTAAGCGTGGGTTGCAGCCTTAGATCCGAGCTTTTAGGAGAAACTAGTTCGACTGGTTTCAACATTTTTGGTGCGGTGAGCGTGGATCGCAGCCTGAGTCGAAGAACTTTGGATCATCTCATGGCAGGAGATCTAGGAGGAGGAGATGAGGGCGGAGGAAATGAGGGCGGGTCCCAGAACCCAGGAGGATATGTTGGGAGGGAAGAATTCATGGCATCCATCGGGGGCATCATGGGGATGTTGCAGCAGATCTCGCAGCGAAGCGAGTGCGTGACCCCTCTACCTCAGGGGCCGGGCCTCTTGCCTCCGGAAGGAGCCGTCTCGGCAAGGGTAGGCGAGGATGCGCCAGGAGGGCGGCCCGGAAAGGAGAAAGTGGTGGAGGGAAGCGGGCGAGACCTGGCAGGAAGGGAGTTGTTCCCCAGCCCGGCGAGCGCCGTCTCGCCAGTAGATCTCGTCGCGCGAGTGGAGACGGCGAGACCCCTGGCGAGAGGGTCCCCCTTTTGCGAGCTGGTTCTTTCGGCTCCCGTCCCGGAGGGGTTCCGCGAGCCTGAGATGGTTTATTATGTGGGGAAGGATGATCCCCTCCAACACTTGCAATGGTTCGAAGATGCGGTCTCCATCAGGCCGATGACGGATGCATTCAAGTGCCGCCTTTTCGCGATCACCTTGAAGGACAAGGCCCGGGACTGGTTTCATCAACTCCCAGCAGGGTCAATATATGGTTTTGAAGATCTGAGTAGGAGCTTCCAGCTACGCTTCTCGACCTCGAAGAAGAGGAAGAAGAATCCGGAGTCCATCTTCCTGATCAAGCAAAAGGCAGACGAGTCCTTAGCCCAGTATGTGGATCGCTTCCAAGAGGAAATCCTGGACATTCAGGAGGTGCCGGGATTTGCTCTCCAGATGGCCTTTACTGTGGGTCTCAGGGAAGGCTTTTTCAAAATGAGCCTCACCAGGAAGGCACCCTTATCATTTGAAGGGTTGATGGAGAAGGCAGCCAAGGAGATAGCGATGGAAGCAGCGAACCCGGCTTTTGCCAAGAAATTAGCAAGGCTGACGGAGGTAGAGTCCAGAGAACCAGGAGGAGCGAGGCAGCAGGAAGGGAGGAGAAGGGAGGAGCCAAGGGGGCCGGCACCGCAGGAGTTGAGTTGGAGGCAACCGGAAGGCCCGGTTCAAGGGCAATGGAGAGGTCTTCCCCCGGGGGGAAGGACCTACTACCATGGAGGAGCAGGAAGGTTGCCACAGCTGGGGTGGAGACAGGGACCTAGGCCACTCCCACCCCCGCCTCAGCAGGCTATGGCTATAGGCCGGGGAAGAGGAAGAGGAAGAGAGCAAGGAAGGGGGGGAGCCGGAGCAGGGAGGAGAAGGAATCACCAAGAAGGGAGGCAGGAGGGGGAAGTAGCTATACCATTCTGTGACTTTCACGAGGAGGAAGGTCACGCGACAGCTACATGTCCAGAGTTTCTGGAGCTGAAGGGGAGAAGAGGAGCGGGAGAGCAGCAGCCACCGGCGCGGATAGTAGAGATGACCGGAGTGGGGGAAGAGGATAGATGTGTAGATCGGTCAGATGTGGGGGATAGAGGGGGGATCGGGGTGATTCATGGTGGGGTGGGAATCGAGGCTACCCGAAAGGCCAGTCTTCATACAATGTACCGTCGAGGTGTCGCCTCGACGTCGCAAGCCCCGCCCCCGGACGAGAAGATCACCTTCTCCAGGAAGGACTTGCCAGATCACGAAGACCCATTCTGCGACGCGCTGGTGATTCGGACGGCTATCGAAGGTTTCACGGTATCAAGGATCTTGGTGGACAATGGGAGCTCGGTTAATGTCATCTTCAAAAAGGCATTCAATGAGATGAGGGTGGAAGCCAGGAGGGTGTTAGCAGCGGACGGACCGCTGTTCGGATTCTCAGGAGAAAGGAAAGAAGTAGAGGGGGGAGTCGGTCTCCAGGTAACCCTGGGAGGGCTGTCCAGGAACTGCCGCTTTGTGATAGTGGACGCTCCCAGCAGTTACAACACCATCTTCGGGCGCCCCTTGATTAGTGCCTTTAGGTGTGTACCATCATCTTTTCATCAATGTTTGAAACTCAATTCAGGAGGGACCCAGATCAGGGTGAGAGGAGATCCGAAGGCGGCCCGGGAATGTTATGTGACAGCAGTAAACACTATCTCATGGAGGGGGGACGCGGAAGAGTTAGAGAGAAGACTGGAACGGGAGGAACAAGAGGAGAGTAGAGTTGAGGAGCTGGGAGGTGGCATTGCGGAGGAGCCAGTAATGGCAGGGGAGTCAAGGGTCGGAAGAGAAGGGAAAGAGGAGAGAGGAAGGAAAAGAAAAATAGGAGAGATGGAAGAGTCAGTGCTAGGAGGAGGCCCAGTGCGGGTGGAGGAGAGGTTCGTAGAGAAAGTAGACATGGCAGTGGAGAGAAAGGAGGGTGGAGAGCAAGAGCTCGGAAACCAGGAGGAGGGGCTGGCAAAGGAAGAGGAGATTCCGAAAGATCAGGAGGAAGAAGAAGAGCCCTCGAGGCTGAAGGCTGCAGTTGAGCTACAGGAGGTGGACATCCTAACAAAAGAAGGAAGGAAAGAAAAGATCAGAATCAGCGGAGAACTCGGTCTTGAGGATCAGGAGGAGATCCGAAAATGCGTGCAGGAAAACATTGATGTCTTTGCGTGGAGCGCGGCCGACATGCCAGGGATTGACGCAGATGTGGCATGCCATCGTCTCAACCTTGACCCCAAGGTTCGTCCCATCCAGCAGAAGAAAAGGGCCATCGCCTCCAGGATGGCCAAGCCTATCAGGGAGGAAGTGGAAAAGCTGCTCCAGGCGGGGTTCATATCTGCAAACAAGTATCCAGGGTGGGTGAGCAATGTTGTGATGGTAAGGAAGGGGGAAGGGAAGTGGAGAATGTGTATTGACTTCTCTCTTTTGAATAAAGCATGTCCCAAGGATGGTTACCCTTTGCCTCGAATCGACGCGCTGGTTGATTCAGCCGTCGGTTTTTCACTAATGAGTTTTTTAGATGCCTTTTCAGGATACCATCAAATACGCATGCACCCACCGGACATCAAGGATGTCACCTTTATCACCGAGGATGGATGCTTCAGCTATAACATGATGCCTTTTGGGTTGAAGAATGCGGGGGCGACCTACCAACGGATGATGGACCGGATCTTCCGAGAACAAAAGGGACGGAACCTCGAAGTCTACGTAGACGACTTGATGATCAAGAGCCAAGATCTCAAGTCTCATATTGCGGATCTGGAAGAAACGTTTGCAACGGTAAGGAAGTACAAGGTGAGGCTTAATCCGCTGAAGTGCGTATTCGGGGCCTGTAGGGGAAAGTTTTTAGGACATCTCCTCACCCCATCAGGGGTAGAGCCTAACCCGGATAAGGCAAGGGCTATCCTAGAACTGGAGTCCCCAACGAATACCAAAGAGGTCCAGCGTCTTACCGGCAAGTTGGCGGGGCTCAGCAGATTCCTTTCTAGGGCAGGAGAGAGGTGCTCACCTTTCTTTCGGACATTGAGGGGGGGAAAGAAATTCGAGTGGACCTCCGAGTGCGAGAGTGCTTTTCTAGCTTTGAAGCAGCAGCTCACCAAGGCACCACTACTCCAGGGCCCGAGAGAAGGAGAGATTCTATTCTTGTACCTAGGGGTAGGGGCAGGGGCAGTGAGTTCTGTCCTCGTGCGGGAAGAAGGTAAAAAGCAATTCCCGGTTTACTATGTAAGCAGAGTCCTCAAAAAGGCAGAGCTAAAGTACCCTATCCTGGAGAAGCTAGCCTTCGCCCTCGTTATCTCGGCTCGAAAGCTCAGACCCTATTTTCAGGCCCATTCCATCCAGATCGTGACGGACCACCCTCTCCGCCGTATTTTGGAAGGGGTAGAGCACTCAGGGAGATTAGCTAAATGGTCAATAGAACTCAGTGAGTTTGACCTTTCTTATGTTCCTCGGTTGGCTATCAAGGCGCAAGCTGTAGCAGATTTCTTGGTAGATTACACGGTGGAGGTCAAGGAGGCCGAGACGTCTCCCGTAGTAGCTTGGGAGATGCTTGTAGATGGGGCCTCGGGAAAGAATTCTTTTGGAGGAGGGATAGTTTTGGTAAGTCCTGAGGGAACACGGATCGAACAGGCCCTGAAGGTTCATTTCATCCTCACCAACAACCAAGCGGAGTACGAGGCCATTATAGCAGGGCTAAGGTTGGCTCGTGAGCTCGGTATACAAGATATTAAGGTCTCCACGGATTCTATGATAGTGGCAAGGCATATAAAAGGAGAATTTGAGGTGAGAGAGCCCACCCTCCAGTTGTACTTAACAAAGGTAAAGAGAGTCATTGGGCAGTTCCGCAGTTTCTCAGTTCAACACGTTCCAAGGGAAGAAAATATTCGGGCAGACCTGCTCGCCAAGCACGGTCCTCGGGCCGGAGGAACCATGACGGAGCTCTTTAGGCCCTCCATCGAAGAAGGAGAGCTGATGGAAGTAGATCAGCAGGGATCCTGGATGGATCCATTTACCACCTACTTGATAACGGGACGTTTGCCTGAGGGAGAGCTCGAGAAGAAGCAAGTCAGGTACAAGTCGGCATACTACCTGCTAAAAGAAGGGATCTTATACCGTAAGACGTTGTCGGGGCTGTTGGCTCGATGCGTATCCGAGAAGGAGGTCGCGAGGGTGCTGGAAGAAATTCATTCTGGAGAGTGCGGCAGCCATTCCGGGAGTCGGACCTTGGAAGGAAGGGTGTTGAGGCAAGGCTATTTCTGGCCCACCCTTAGGAAGGATGCCGAGGAATTCGCAAGGAAGTGCAGAAAGTGCCAGGAATTTGCCCCTCTTCAGCTCCTGCCGGCCCAAAGGTTGCGCACGATCACAGCTCCGTGGCCCTTCGCCATATGGGGGCTAGATCTGGTGGGTCCATTCCCTCAAGCCAGTGGCCAGAGGAGGTTCCTGCTGGTCATGGTAGACTACTTCTCAAAATGGCTGGAGGTGAAGGCATTGGCGAAGGTGACGTCTCAGGTGGTCAAAAGCTTCATATGGGGGGAAATCATCTGTAGGCATGGGCTCCCCCTGGCCATTGTTACGGATAACGGACCGCAATTTGCCAGCAGAGAGTTCGTGGATTTCTGTATACGACTAGGTATAGACCTTCGGTTTGCTTCAGTGCATCATCCTCGAAGCAATGGGCAGGTGGAAGCCGCGAATAAGGTCATCGTGAAACTCTTAAAGAAAAAGGTGGAAAACTTGAGGGGAAGTTGGGTGGAGCAGCTCCCCTCCGTCCTCTGGGCCTTAAGGACCACGCCAAGTTCCGCCACGGGGGAGACACCGTTCAAACTTTCCCATGGCTCTGAGGCCGTCTTACCTGTTGAGTTCGAGGTTGAGTCACCTAGAGTAGCCGCGGCAAGGAAGGGAGATGAGGAGTGGCTGGTAGATAATGATGAAGAGCAAAGGCTCTCCCTCGACTTGGTGGAGGAGCTTAGAGAGCTGGCATCTATCCGACAGGAGGAGGTCAAGCGCCGGATGTCAAGATATTTTGATAAGCACGTCAGAGTCAAGCAGTTTGAGAAGGGAGACTTGGTCCTCAAGAAGGTGGATGCAGCAGGGAGAGGGGCTTCGGTAGGGAAGCTCAACCCCAACTGGGAAGGTCCTTTTATCGTGAAAGAGGTCTTGAAATCAGGAGGGTATCACCTCCAAGATGTAGACGGGACACCCCTGGATCGCGCCCGAAGCGGCGACGACCTAAAGCGTTTCTATCCTTAATACTTTTGTTCATGTTCATTATCTATTATGAATGAGATGTAGTTTTCTTTGTTTTTCTCTCTCACTTTCCAATGTTAGCCAACCTGGCAGGACCTTCTGGCACTGCCACACAGTTCCAAGTAGCTGTCCCCTCAAAGCAGGAAGATTTTATTTTGGAGAGGAGACCCCGAGAAGACCCGCTGTCCAGGCTACCATCGAGCTGGCAGGTCTGTAGGCTCACTCGGTGGTTGGAGTTGGTTTTGGAGAGGAGACCCCGAGAAGACCCGCTGTCCAGGCTA
This sequence comes from Platanthera zijinensis, assembly GCA_039513925.1. NCBI lineage: Eukaryota > Viridiplantae > Streptophyta > Magnoliopsida > Asparagales > Orchidaceae > Platanthera > Platanthera zijinensis. The sequence continues at coordinate 10,992,280 of CM077079.1, read as the reverse complement.
CCATCGAGCTGGCAGGTCTGTAGGCTCACTCGGTGGTTGGAGTTGGTTTTGGAGAGGAGACCCCGAGAAGACCCGCTGTCCAGGCTACCATCGAGCTGGCAGGTCTGTAGGCTCACTCGGTGGTTGGAAGTTGGTTTTGGAGAGGAGACCCCGAGAAGACCCGCTGTCCAGGCTACCATCGAGCTGGCAGGTCTGTAGGCTCACTCGGTGGTTGGAGTTGGTTTTGGAGAGGAGACCCCGAGAAGACCCGCTGTCCAGGCTACCATCGAGCTGGCAGGTCTGTAGGCTCACTCGGTGGTTGGAGTTGGTTTTGGAGAGGAGACCCCGAGAAGACCCGCTGGCCAGGCTACCATCGAGCTGGCAGGTCTGTAGGCTCACTCGGTGGTTGGAGTTGGTTTTGGAGAGGAGACCCCGAGAAGACCCGCTGTCCAGGCTACCATCGAGCTGGCAGGTCTGTAGGCTCACTCGGTGGTTGGAGTTGGTTTTGGAGAGGAGACCCCGAGAAGACCCGCTGTCCAGGCTACCATCGAGCTGGCAGGTCTGTAGGCTCACTCGGTGGTTGGAGTTGGTTTTGGAGAGGAGACCCCGAGAAGACCCGCTGCCCAGGCTACCATCGAGCTGGCAGGTCTGTAGGCTCACTCGGTGGTTGGAGTTGGTTTTGGAGAGGAGACCCCGAGAAGACCCGCTGTCCAGGCTACCATCGAGCTGGCAGGTCGGTAGGCTCACTCGGAGGTTAGGTAAAGGGGCAGCATATGGATAGGAGTTTCATAATTTGATCAAAAGCAAGATCCTTGTCCCAAAGGAAGAAGAGGAGGAAGGAGTCGGTCCCTCAAGATCCTCTCGCGCCAAGGGGCAAGGCGAGTGGAAGGGTACATGGCTATTCGCACCTAGAGTAAGGGGCCTGCTCTTCGGCCAAAGGGCGAGAAGAGGAGTACCTTCGTCTCGCAAACAAAACCAAGCATAATAACGATTCGAGACCCACTCGCGCCTGGGGTGTCCGGGGATAAGGCGAGAGGGAGTGATACGTCCCTGCGCGAGAGCACTGAGGGCCCGCCCACTCGCGCCACAAGTAAAGCTAGCCTCTCCATCGTTAGGCGAGACAAGTCGTGATCTCGTTCCGCAAAGTGAAGAGAGGGTAGGCATACAGGAGAGATGAAAAGAAGGGTCTTAAAAATAAAATGTATATATGTCATCCACAAAAAGAGGCTGTAATACAAAAATGCCTCAGCAGCAAGTATCCAAAAGAGAAAAAGGGGGGGGGAGAAGAGGAATATACAAAAAACACTGTAAAATAAATCCTCTATTCTTCCGCGCTGGAGGACGGGCCGTCTTCCTCCTCGTCATAAATCTCTGGTACCAGGTCGCGGGCAGTGACCTCCTCGCAGCCTTCCCTGATAACTTCCATCTCCTTCATCATCTTCACGATTAGTTCGGCGGTCCTGATGTTGGCGTCTTTACAGAGTCCCACGACCTCGGCATGAGAATAATGAGAGGGAGGAGGCTGGGGAATCACCACGCGAGAAGGCGAGAGAGCAGCCTCCTGAAGCCGAATGATCTCGGACTCCATGCTTTTAACCTCCCCTTCCAGAGTAGCTATGCGCGAATGCATCCTATCGGCCGTCTCGGCATCCTGCAAGAGGTTTATTCATTAGGGGAGTTGAAGGTGAACAAAGAAAGGGAAGGAATTGAGAATGGGGAAACTCACCACACCACCCCGCGCCTTGGCGAGAAGGTTTTCGGCCACGGCCAGCCGTTTCTCAAGATCCGTAGACTTCTCGCGCTCTGCCGCCAGGCTCGCCTCTGAATCCCTCCAGCTCTTATTATTATAAATCAGACGGCGTGAGACCTGGTGCGATAGCTCTAGCGAGCGCATCTGGGATTGCGCGGCCCTTAGGATCAAATCCCGCGAGGGGGGCTCAGCGGCAGCTTCTCGCTCTGCGCCTCCATAAAGGCCAAAGCCCAGAGAGAATGCATGAGCCGTGGGCTGGTCTCGCTCCATCCAGGGAGGAAGGAGGGTGGAGATAGAGACCCGGTTCGCCTCCTTGTCCCATATCAGGGTTGGCTCACCGGCAGCATCCGGGATCGCTGGGCCCATATTGAAGTTCAGATGAGTGGAGGGAGCCGGGCGGCTGGAAGAGCCCACCTCGCGAGTAGGAGATTTCGGGGGGATGTCGTCAGCAAGAGAGTCAGGTTGACCCGCCCCGCCAATCGGCGAGACGGTCCGCTGATCAAGAAGCCGAGAAGGGGATTGGGGAGATTGAGAACCCAGAGAGATGGGGGATAAGGACCCCGACACATCCACCATCTCGGCAGGAACTTGCTTCGCCTTTCCAGAGGGAAGAGACGCTCCTTTCTTGACCTTTGCTTTCTTCGAAGGACTCTGGCGAGACGGGGCGGAGCCTCCTGCGGGCCTTTTCTTTAGGGAGAGGGGTAGGTTTTCTCTCGCCGCCTCAGCTGCCATCGTGGCGAAGGCGACGTCTTTGGAGGGTTTGATGCTGCTTTTATAAGGCGGGCGAACGGGAACATTTCTTTCTCCTGGAAACGGCGAGACGATGCGTTTATAACAGCTATTCGTTAGACCTAGACGAAAATAAAGGGCCCCAGCATTTACCTTCGCCTGGAAGCACAGGAAGGAGGGAGTCGAGGCCGCGCCTCAGGAACTGTACCTCGAAGTTCTTGCCGATGAAGAAGTCACAAAGAAGCTTGTCCGTACCACTAACCTGGGGAGTGGTATAGAACACCTCGGCTGGCGACACAGGTGCCAGCGGAATGCCACCCATGTTGCCGCGGATGAAGACGAAGCGAGTAATCCAATGATGATTCTTGTTAGGCGTCTCGCAAACCTTGAGACCCAGCCCCGTGAAATAGGAAACGCCGTCGGCATTGGCATGGTAGACAAAAAGCTTGCGGAAGGAATTCAGGCTGAACTCGATTCGCTCTCTGCGCATGTAGCAGGCGAAGGCAACGAGTACAGAGATGGCGTTTGGGTTCAGCTGCGCAGGAACAGTCCCGAAGTATTTGAGAACCTGTTTCACTTCTGGCCAGAGGGGCAACCTCAGCCCCGCTTCGAAATGCGAGACGGGGAAGGCGAGTTCACCGGGATAGAAAGTGTTGATTGACTCGCCCACTTTCGGAGGGCGGGACTCAAAACCTTCCGGCAAGAAATCGCGAGTAAAGGCGTTGTAGTCCTCCTCGGAAATCCGGCCGGGAGGAAAATCATGGTCACCAAACCGCCTCCCGCATCGGCTTCGCCCCTCGCCTTCTTCAGCCTTCTTTTTCCCCATTCTGGACAGGGAGAGCGAAAAGGAGGATGCGAGAAGAACAGGCGAGACGAGGCACCAGCAGGATCAGTTCGCGAGAAAAGGGAGAGAGAGGTGAGGTTTAGGGCGCCGAGACAAATCAAGAGCATGACCCAGGCCCCAGGGATAGGGGGGTATTTATAGCCCGTTGAATAAAGAGAAAAATACGAAGAGGTGGAAAAAAATATATAGTGTAAAGGAAGGGGAAGAGTCGGCCGTCCTTCTCTCTCTCCTAGTCTCGATTGGTGTAGCCTAACGTAAGCCCCAAGCCGGGGGCGAGGCAGTATCCTAAAAAATACAATAAAAATAAAAAGAGAGTAGTGATTTAAGCACAGATACAACGCGCGAGTCACAGAGTAGAAAAGCGCGGTACTAGAAGTAAAATTATCAAAGGAACTATTAAAAGAAGTTATTAAGCCGACCCATTCAGTAGATCCAAAGAGTTCGGGCGGTAGCCGCGAGAGGAAATGTTATTACAAAACAAAGAGCGGTACAAAGAAAATAAAGGCGTAGGGTGGCGCGAGGGATTCAATCCTTATGCCACCGCCAGCGCCCCCCACCGCGAGACCTCGCGCAGGGAGGACGGTGGGGGAGGTGAAAAGCGCGAGCCGCATCCACGCCGCGACGCGCGAGGCGGAGTTGTTGATCGACCTCGTTCAGAATCGCCTGGGGATCAGTCTCGTCTATCTCAATATCAGCATCAACTTCGGAGGTCAAGCGAGCAACCTCCACCTCTAGCCAATCAATCTGCCGGTCGGCCGTTTGCTTGTCTTTCTCCAACTCTTGAATCATGATCGCGTGTTTTCGGAATAACTCGGCCACCCTGCGCTTCATCGCCAGCGGATCCATAGGGTCGCCAAGGTAATCCTCTATCTCATCCATGGGAGGAGGAGGCGAGGAGACCGCTCGCCTCGGGCGCTCCTCAGTAGGCGAGTCTTCGGCAGATGAGTCTACTCGCACATCTGCAAAGGCAAAAACAAAAGGAAGGACATAATAAAAAGTGGACGGCCAGAGAAGGCTAGAGCCAAGGGTAGGGGATTCCTAACCAGAGTGGCGAGAGGTCCCAGCGACATGGGAAGGCTCACCATTCTTCCCACCAAGAGTAGAAGGAGGAGTAGAAGGAGGAGGCGAGACAGGGTTTAGATGATGGCTGGCGAGATGAGTTTGTGTGCTACCAGACTGACCGAGGGGTGCGTGGCTTTTCTGAAAAACAACAGCAAAAGGAGCAATGAAGGATAGGTAACGAGCAGATGAGGTATACAAGGGACCTTACCTCCTTTTCTTGGGGAAGCAACGGTGTAGGGGGGATGCGTCTTTCCGGGGGATCCGGTAAGAGTCCTCCCGACGGGGGAACCAGATCGGTTGTTCTCGCCTTCTTTGGGCGAGAAGACGAGGGCGGAGGTGAAGAAAAAGTGCAGGCGGGAATTAGGTTCAAGGCAGCCGCACTCGCCTTGTTCCGCTGGCGCACCAACGCGATACGATCGCGAAAGCTTTTGCTAAGAGACATGGCAGCAGGATAGATGTAGCGGTTACAAGGAAAGGAGGCTAGCTGCACTTGGGGAGGATCCCAATATTTATAGACTCGTGGGGGGGGGGGAATCTCACCCAAAAAAGATTCCGCTTTAAAGTCGCTGAGGTGACGTGAGCCTCGGTTGGACTTTTCTTTTCGGGCTTAGACAACCCCGAAAAGAGCGGGGATTGTGTACAACCTCGGGCTCACAGGAGGGAACCCAGCAGAGAGGGGATTAGAAGAATCCTCAAAAGGAGACAAGGCCCTAAGCGAGAGAGGTCTAAAAGCTGGGTCCACTCGCAATAGGCGAGAGGAGCCCAAAAGCTGGGTCCACTCGCAATAGGCGAGAGGAGCCCAAAAGAGGGTCTACTCGCAATAGGCGAGAGGAGCCCAAAAGAGGGTCTACTCGCAATGGGCGAGAGGAGCCCAAAAGAGGGTCTACTCGCAATAGGCGAGAGGAGCCCAAAAGAGGGTCTACTCGCAATAGGCGAGAGGAGCCCAAAAGAGGGTCTACTTGCAATGGGCGAGAGGAGCCCAAAAGAGGGTCTACTCGCAATAGGTGAGAGGAGCCAAAACGTGGGACCATTCGCCTGGCGGGTGGGGGTCAAAGGAAGATTGTCTATATGTCGTCTGAGGGTCTCGCCCGTGAGGTAATCCTTTTCAGCCGCAAGGTGGTCCTCTCGCCAAGCATCGGGTCGGCAGGAAGAGATAAGACCGATTCAGCAATTGGGTGGGGACCGGCTCACTTAGCAAGCGGTTCATCCTTTTTGGCCTTTTTACTCTTTTACCCTCGGGGGTCTGCTCATAGCCCTTCAGAACAGCGGAGTCTGGCTGTTGGCAGACCCAACCCAGGGTATTCAGGTAATTTCACAGATGCTTGTTTTGGTTATTTGCAGTTCAAATCCTGAAGCCTATAAATAGACCGGTAAGGTGTCTGAGAAGAGGAGGTGTGGAACCTTCTTTTTCCTTCTCACTCAGGCACCTAGCTTAGCATTGGCTAGGGAGGGGAAGGATTTTAGTCCTTCTGGGTGAGTGGTGGGACCTCCGAGCTGAAGCTCCCGATCTGTTCCTTTAGGTGTCTTGTTAGGAGCGTGGTTCAAAGAAAGTAAGCGTGGGTTGCAGCCTTAGATCCGAGCTTTTAGGAGAAACTAGTTCGACTGGTTTCAACACCTATGTCCGTTTACGCATACGGACTCTACACAAGGGGGACTTCACATATCTACCCCAAGGAACGCTCCAACTCTTCGCTCACTCGCGAGAGAGGGCTTCCTATGTAAAGGAAAAGAGGGCTTCACATGCCCAAGGATGAGAAATCGTTACCCTTGCATTCTTCCGCGGCGTCATCGAAAACTATACGGTTGGAAAGCACCGCAACGGCGTCGCCTCTGCGGATCTGGACTCGGATCGCGATTCGGAGCTCCGAAGCTCTTCCGACGGCCGGATCTTGGACTCCTCCTTCCTCCTTGCTCTCCCTTCTCTCTAACTTTTAGAGAGAGATGGGCCAATGGAAAATGGGTTTCTAAACCCTATTTCCCGACCATAACCACCCAGGAGCAGCCCCCCACCGTCGGATCCAAAGCCAAGGAAACGAACGGCCCGGATTAAATCCAAAATCATAAAATCTGGGCCGAACACGGGTTGGCACACGGCCGTGTGCCTGGCCGTGTAGCTCATTCGCCGTCTCGACCAAAATTGAAAATCAGCACACGGCATGTGACACGGCCTCCGACACGCCCGTGTCGCCTGCGACACGCCCGTGTCGGGACCCGTGTCACGCCCCCCGTGTGTAATTTATCAACACTTTGCAGTCGGAGGGGTACACGGCTTGGTGACACGGCATCAGACACGCCCGTGTCAAACTAGACACGCCCGTGTTCGTGCCCGTGTCACTGCCCATGTATCCCACCGCACGGCCCAGGTGTGACACGGCCTGGGACACGCCCGTGTCCTAGGCCGTGTTCATCCACACGACCATCGTCGACCTGAACTGGTCGACTACACGGCCCGAGCTCGACACGCCCGACACGGCCTCCGACACGCCCGTGTCGGGGCCCGTGTCACCTGCACCAAAAACCTGTCTTGGCCAAAATCGATCCCCGTCGCTCCTACAACAATTTGGGGTGTTACAGCATGACTGTAAATTTGAATTTCCCATCATCGATCATTGGGGTCGAGTACTCGTCCTCTTTCTGCAAACTTATACAACTCTCTACAACAAACCCAAAGTTGTATGCTCCCGTCCTTCTTCTTTGCAAAAAGGACCGGCGAGCACCAAAGTAACGAGCTTGGACACACTCATCTTTGCTCCAACAACTTTTCTAGTTGTACCTTTAACTTTGCCATCTCTTTAGGTTCCAAAACATAAGGCGATCATGACACAGGTTTAGTACCTGGCACGAAGTCATTCTCTCGCTGCGGTGGGGTTTCAGGAGGATTGTCCGGGAACATATCGGGGTACTCACAAACCACGGGGATACTACCCAAAGTGGACCTAGGCCTCACAGCCTTCACTAGGGCGAAGAACAGCTCTGCTTTAGCACAGACTGCCTTAACCACCTGACAAGCAAACATCAACGTCTCGCTCGACCCCTTTTTCAGTCCCGCAAACGTTGACTCCCACCCAACACCCAGCTTGACCTCCTTAAGGTTGCCTTCAATGTAAGCCTTCTGCTCCGGAAGTCAGTCCACTCCAAAGGTGACGTCGAAAACTACTAGTGACAGCAGTGACGCTAGCAAATCGATCTCTTGCTTTCCAATAGGGACCTTAAAGCACAGACTTTCTCTCCGCACGCATAGAACGACTACTGGGCAATAACACATCCACAATATCCCTTTATGATTGAAGGGAATTCTCCAACGCGTCCTACAGGTTCTTCTGATAATAGGAGTGTGAAGCTCCCGTATCGAAAACTACGCTCTCTCCGGATTACCAAAACACAAACAAAGCCTAGAACTTCAAGTTCTAAGTTAACACGCACAAGGTATCCGGTAAGAGAAACTAATTTGCTAACAATAAAGTCATACCTGTCATCCTAACGGTCGGCCACCTGGCCTCCTGCTGGCCAAGGTTGTCCATTCCCAGTTGAGCCGGAGTAAACAGTGATGCGGTGGAGGCCACCGCCTTGCCCTTCTCCTCAGATATTGCCCCCGGCTTCTTTTTGGACGTTGGGCGTCCACTCCAACAATCCCGGGCATAGTGTCCCGGCTTCCCACAACCAAAGCAAGCATCCGGGGTTTGGGCTGTAGTCACTCCGGATGTGCTAGAGGAAGGGACTAGACCCGACCTCCTTGCCTTCTTGTACCACCTACGGTACCCAGATTTTGAGGTTGTCATCTTGACCACCGACTCCTTTACACTAGAGTCTTCAACTGCTCCTGCCATAACTTTCATTGTCTTCTGAGCACTCTCCCAACAATCTCTGGCAAGGTGCCCTTTCTTGCCACAAGAATAACAATTGAGGGTAGTAGACGACCCAGCCTCTTTTCTTGGCATCTTTCGATAGGCAGTCCTTATAGGACTTGCAGGGTCTGGTACACTATTTACTTGTATCTGGTGAGCTTTTGCCAACTCTACTTCCAAAGCTCTGGCCGACTCCACCAAAGCTCGGAATCCCAATAGCTTAGGTCCTAGCAGTAGGATACGCAACCCTCCGCGCAGGCCGTTATAAAATCTATCCACTATAGCCTGCTCGCTTTCCCACTCAAAGCCTGGGTAGCGCCTTATCATAAGGAACGTTTGCAAGTATTCGTCCACAGAATGCGCTCCCTGCACCACGATCGAGTTCATCTGCTGTCCTACTGGACTTCCAAATGCCCTTTGCTCTAACATATTGCCCGATGTTGGGGTCATCTCAAGGACAGAGGGTTGCACATTTCTTCCATGTTGTGCGTTGGTTACAGCGAACACCGCTTCAACCACCCTTCTTATAGTTTCAAAAGAAGTGGGGGTCTCAGGCACGTCGCGTTCAGACTGCCACGTGCCACTTCCGGACACCTATAAACGTTCAAAACTCTGATAAGTGACTGAACCAAATTACAAAAGCAATTATAGGAACACGCAGGTTCCCCAAACATGTGTATTTTCATTCCTAAGTGGACATTCATGGGTTCTTTTCATGTTATAACGATGACGCACACACATGTGCTCACCACCCCTTAAAGTGAATTCGCCCACGAATTCATTTAAGCTTTACCGAAATCAGTAGTCTGATACCAATTTGTAACACCCCTATCCGTCACATAGCATATAGCAGTAGGTCCGGTCGGGGCCCGACGCCATATACTACAGACAGACCGGTTGGTTACGTATTGAAACCATTCAACCAATCACAACGTTCTACACAACACCTAGCGGAAGCAATTATTAAGCTGCACAATTAAGAACCCTGCTAACATGAATGCCCACTACTCAAAAGAAATAGGAATGTTTTATACAACAAAACTGGCCTTATGGCCTTACAATAATTCTCTCAAAAATAGAGTGTCTTTCATACATTGGCTCGCAGGCCGGCCATACATGAGAAAGCATTAAAACACTCCAAAATAGGCCTTCGAGGGCCGGCTCAGCAACTTGGGCTTTAGCCCGCTATTTACCGCTCGGCTCCGCAGCACCTGCAAGCACAATTCACCGCAACAGTGGCAAACAAATATAACGGTCAGCTAAAGTTGACCAAATTATAACGATTTCGCCCCCAAACTGGGGCGGCCAAGCTCCTTCCCTGCACTTGTTAGCAACACAAGTAACACATCAAGTAAAAACACATCAGATATGCACGCACTCACGGTCGTACACCTCGTGCTCTCAGGGCACTTACTCGGCGGAGCCAGTCTGAATCCCATCCGGTCCTCGACTCCCCCACCACCCCCAGGGTGGCAATCTTTATGAGCATTTAGTCTTCTCAGCCATAGCCTAGACTCGTTCTCCAAACCTCGGTAAGTCCCACGTAAAACTTTAGGTCGCTTTAACCGAGCAGATGGAGCGGGTAGGGGTCTACTAGTCCGTTGCTCACCCCGCCACTGCCATTTGGCCCTTTGACGCAGACTAAGCTTCCCCCAATCCCAATTATCGATCAAACACGGTACATAGCCCTGCTATGAACCCGGTTGGCTCCCAGGCCACCATTTTAGCAGAACTTTGTTCCACTCAAACACGGTGCATAGCCCCGCTATGAACCCGGTTGGCTCCCAGGCCACCATTTTAGCAGAAGTTCATTTCCGCTCAGATTTCCGGGTGCATCTTGAGTTAACCCCAAGATTCCCTGATGCATTCTAACGCATAGCAACCCGAAAAATTCAACACGCTCGGAGTCTTCTCCGGCTAACAATGCATAACAAATCATCACCGATCCAGACCAACATGTCTGGGTAGGCTTCACACAGCATGCCTATGTCCGTACTATGATTCCGGACTCTAACAAGGGGGACTACACATATCTACCCCAAGGAATACCGCAATCTCGCCACACACTCGCGGGAGAAGGGTTTTCCCATGCAAAAGAAGAAGAGCTTCACATGCTCCAAAGCATACGACTTGGCTCGGACCGGGCAACGGTGGTCCGCTGTGTACTTGGCATCACACCAAAAACAAAGGCCTTTCGCGCGTTTGTCTGCCATCTCTGCGGGAGTTAAACGACGGTGATTCCCCGGGTTGTTGGTGGGCGGTGTGGGAAGTGGAAGGCGGGTTGACAGGGGTTTATTAGAGGACATACGACGTTCAGTCGCCCAGCTCGCCTCCGCAACATGACTCCGTAGCTGGCGCTGGAAGTACACCATGTGCCTTTCCTCCATCCGAGCCAGGGTGAAGACGTACTACAGTGTCTGGGGCTGGAACATGTGGATAGCACACACAATCTCATCCTTGAGCCCGACAATGCAGAAGCTCATGACATAGGCCTCCGTGACGTTCACCCTGTGCAACATGTCAAGCTCATCCAAGAAGGACTGAACCGTGCCTTTTTGCCTTAAGTTCTTCAATTCCGTCATGGGATCGTCAAAAAGGATCGACCCAAATCGCTGCGCCAATGCTTGAACATACTTCTCCCACTTCAGCCAATGGCGAGTAAGCCGGGACTTCATGAAGGCTTGATGCCAATACAAATTCTTCCCCTCCACATGAGCTAAAGCAATCTTCACATTTAAGTCGTTGGGAGTTTCATTGAGTTTAAAAATTTCTCTGCTTTATAGATATATTCTTGCAAGTCTTCACCATAGAAACGAGGAAACTCTAATCGTGCGAGACGAGTGCTCAAATGGTTGTCCGGGGGGAGGGCTACGCCCATCGGCGGCGGAACTCCGGCCCCCGGAATCGGGCAGAGTTTCAGTCTGCACGGGAAGAAGGTTAGCCAACATGGAGCGGAGTTCTTCCAAGGTCCGGCTTTGGTGGTCGGACCGCGCCGTGAGCCACTGGATGGAGTTGGCCAGAGAGACTGCTCTTGCCGCAGGAGGTCGAGATCTTCGGCGGGATCCTTGGAACGAGTAGCATCGGAAACCGGCATGTTGCTTCCTACCCGCGGTGGCTTTGATACCAATTGATGGGAGCAAAGTTGCAATGAAACAGTAATGGACAGAAATTTCCCAAATATCTTCAATTAAAACTATGAAATATTAAGTTCACACAAGCATAAAGAAGAACCAGGAAAAACAACACCACCAAACACACAAAAACCAACCCTATGTGATACGCCCAGAACTGGTGGCCGGAACTTCCGCAGTAGAGGCTTCCTCCTCTTCCTCTGGTACACTTACAACTCACTAACAACATACCCTAATATTTCCCCCCTTTGCCTTATATACTTGACAAATACAAAGACCAAAATACCCTTCCAAAAATACATAAACTACCACATTAACCCGCCAAAAAGTCCAACACACATCAAGTGGTGGGATGGGTGATCTCCTGGGAAGTCCTTGCACTGCTCACTTAATTTGAGTTTCCCTCATCAAAGTGAGGCTATAGCCTCCAACAACCCGCTGTGCCCTGTGATTAGACTGGAGATGGGTTGGGTTGTAAGGGCTGTAAACCGAACGGTGCCATGGAAGGTTAGGTCTGGTGGATTCCGACTAACATTCCCCCAATGGATTCTAGGGTGGGCCTGTCCTGGACCGTTACAAAAAAGTGAAGCTCAATTGGTGATAAGTAGTTAAGAAACTAAAAAGTTAAACATGTTTGGGCGAGAGTAGTGGCGGAATGAGTGATCTTCTGGGTTGAGGTGTATTATGTGCAGATCTGTTGAGACTGACCCTTTCGAGTTGGGTGCCAGGGGTGCCAACGCTCGTACTTTAGAGTCGTGTCGTAGGGAGGCCGTTATAATTTCCCTCTTTGATTCAGATTCAACAACAACACTCAGCCTTTATCCCACTATAGTGGGGTCGGCTATATGGATCCTTTGTCGCCATTGTGCCATATCTTGTGTCATAATCTCACTAATACCTAAGTACATTATGTCCTTTCTTGTAGTTTCATTCCAAGTCTTTATTGTTCTACCCCTCTCTCGTTTAACATGCCTCGTGACTAGACTCTCACAACGCCTAACAGGTGACTACTGGTATCCTTTGTACGTGTCCAAATCATCTTTGTCGAGCTTCTCGCATGTTCACTGCAATTGGTGCTACTCTTGTCTTATCCCTGATACATTCATTCCTAATTCTATCCAGTATCGTGTGTCCACACATCCACTTAAGCATTCTCATCTCCGCAACTCCCATTCTTTGATTCAGATGCGATTAACTTAAATGTGAAGATTATGTAACCTTTCTCATCAAGTTGAGATGGAACAATCTCTACAATTTTGACTTTCAAGTTTGCTAGTAGGAATTAAAAAGTCAATCTTTCACCTTCAAAAATGAGCTACAATCATGATGATTTCTTCACTTTCCGCATGTTCCTTGGAAAAATGAGCTACAATCATGATGATTTCTTCACTTTCCGCATGTTCCTTGGAGAAGTGCTATCTGATGTCTAATCTCAGGAGCTTAAAGTGCTTAATTTCTCACACTTGTTTAAGATTTTTCATTGAATATTGACAGTATTAATGAATGTCAATGCACAATTTCAATAATTAACTCTGTTAATTTCCCCTAAATGAATCGATGAAAGAGTTATACCAACTGTAGCTGATGTATAAGTTGACATCTACATAATTTGCGTACATTTGAAAATCAAGGAGTGCTAACAAGGATTTCAGTTATGTCGATCCCCCCTCTGCTTCTAATATGCAAAACCATTAAAACTTTTATAGTTAAGTTAGTTGAATAAATTGGGAGAAAATGATTGATGGGTTCCCCCTTTTTATTTATAGAAAGTCATGGGTGGGCCCCACCCCCCATGATCTCTCATGGAGATGATGGGGGCGGACCCCCACTCCCTCCCCTCATGGGGAAACCGCCGCCATAGGAACCGCCGCCGGCAAGAGGCCGAGCCACCACCGGCGGCCGGCCCTCCCACGGCCACCACGACCGTGGCCGGCCTCGGCCATGGCCGCCCCGACCATGGCCGACCGGGGCCATGGCCGCCCCGGCCATGGCCGCCCCGGCCATGGCCGACCGGGGCCATGGCCGCCCCGGCCATGGCCGCCCCGGCCATGGCCGACCGGGGCCATGGCCGCCCCGGCCATGGCCGCCCGGCCATGGCCGCCCCGGCCATGGCCGCCCGGCCATGGCCGGCCGGGGCCATGGCCGCCCCGGCCATGGACGCCCGGCCATGGCCGGCCGTGGCCATGGTCGCCCCGGCCATGGCCGGCCGGGGCCATGGCCGCCCCGGCCATGGCCGCCCCGGCCATGGCCGCCCGGCCATGGCCGGTCGTGGCCATGGCCGCCCCGGCCATGGCCGCCCCGGCCATGGCCGCCCCGGCCATGGCCGCCCCGGCCATGGCCGCCCCGGCCATGGCCGCCCCGGCCATGGCCGGCCGTGGCCATGGCCGGCCGTGGCTATGGCCGCCCCGGCCATGGCCGCGCCGAGCCATGGCCGGCCGTGACCTTGGCCGCTTCGGCCGCCGCCGGCCTCCCTCGCCGGCCGCCCGGCCGCCGCCGCCGTCATGACGGCCCGCCATCATGGGAAGCCCCCCCGGCCGTCCGATCAAGAGGAAGGCCCTCCCTGCCGTCCGATCAAGGGGATAACCACCCATTTCCCCACCACTTTAGTGGTGGGGCCCGCCATAACCAACCCCTGGAGGCTATAAAAGGACCCCCAGGGGTCTCCTATTTGGAATCTAATCTTCTTCTCCTACGCTTCCCCCCCTTCTTCTTCCTCAGGTGGGAGCTCTCCCGTTCTTCTCCGCCGGCGGCCACCCCTCGTCGCCAACCACCAGCGGCCGCCTCTCGCCGCCAACCACCGGCCGCCGCCCGGGACCTCCAGCGGCCCCCAGCGGCTATCAGCACCCGCCAGCGGATATCAGCACTCGTCATAGGCCGTCGGCCCCGTCATCGGCTGTTGGCACCCCACCAGCGCTCAATCACAAAGGAAGCACTCCAAGAACAGAGAAAGACGAGCAAGGGAAGCAGCAACAACCCTGGAATACACACCGCCTCTGAGCGCATGCGCCTAAAGCATCCCACGCATTCCACCGTCCAAGTCCCGTTGGTGAGGCAGTCTGTTGCCCACCAACGGCTGCATACACTCTCTCCCTCTTCAAGATTGTAACGGGAGCGGCCTGTCGCCCCGATTCCCCCATCAAATTGTAACCTCCAGCAATCTAGTGGATTTTGACCGGCAGAGACCCGGTCACGTGGTTTTTCACCCGGTTGAAGGGTTTTCCACGCTAAAACTCCCTGTGTTCATTCCCCCTTTTCCAACTGACAGTGTGCGCGCTCGACCGCTCCGCGAGCTAAGGCGGTCCAAGATTATCCGGTCCGACCGGGGCGTTGAGTTAGTCCGCAACAGTTTGGCGACGTCTGTGGGAAACATTCCCAGTATCCTTCGCAAAGCAAGTCCATCGTCCCTACTACTACAATGGCAAAGAGGAGTGCTCGCACTGCCGAAGGATCCGCACTTGGCGGACACACTGAGCCTGCACGGTCTCACTCTCTGGTGAACGTACCACTGACCGCTGAAGCCGCATTTGCCCCTGTCGCCGCCATGGAGGAACGCGTTCGCCAAATGGAAGAACAACAAACTGAAATGCTCACCCTGCTGCGGAACCTTGGAACGCCTCCAGCTCCCCCACTGCAACCAGCTCGTGTGGATCCATTACCACAACCAAATCAGGGCGGAGCCCAAGAGGTTCCTCCAAGACATGAAATGTCCGAGGAATATTCTGAGGCTACAAGTTCTGCTCATCCCATCCCAAGGAGGGCAAGGGCGGATCATCAGCATGAGCCCGCAAATGATATACGCCTACCCCCACCAGAAAGGTTTACTCGAGAAGAAATTCGAGAAGTTATCGCCGAAGAATACCGCCAGGCTGGAGCAAGAGATGTTCGTGCCCTCCGACCGTTATGCCAAGGTTCCCCTCTGATACCGCAGATTCTGAAACATCCGATCCCAAACGGATTTAAACTCCCAAGCATCGAAACATTTGATGGAACCGATGATCCGCTGGAGCATGTCAACCATTTCACTACCATCATGAGAATTTACAATGCTCCAGACCAACTCCTCTGTCAGGTGTTCCCAGCTACTCTTAAAGGACAAGCTCGAACATGGTTCCAGTCGCTGAGAGCTAGTACCATCGCTAGCTTTGCAGAGCTAACAAGGCAGTTTGTCGATCAGTTCATAGCAAATCGGAGGATCGTCCGCGACCCTTCCCACTTATCAGGAATCCGCCAGAATGAAGGGGAGTCTTTGAAGGACTTCTTCCGCAGGTTCTCCGCAGAAGCCCGCCAAATCCCAGGGGTCGACCAAGAACTGTTAAGAGGAGTGTTCCTTGGGGGTCTCCGTCCTGGTGGTTTCTATTCAGCATTAATGAGGGAAACCGTCGCTAGCTACCCCGACCTCGTGTACCGCGTAGAGGCGCAGATCACAGCCGACGAGGCTATTGAAGCTCATCGTCAACAGTTTGGCGACAACCAAAAGCGAAAAAGGGAAAAAGAACCGTCCCCTCAACACCAAGAAGGAAGACCCCGACAAGAACATCAGAACGAAAAACACCGACGTGACCATCAGAGAAATCAGCCGCCCCGGGATTACACACCCCTAAACACCTCCATGACAAATGTGTTTCATGCGATCCAAGGCAACGAGGCGCTCCGCAGGCCCAGACCTCTCGCTAAAAATACCGGGGACCAGACAAAGTACTGCGAGTTTCACCGTGGACAAGGACACGACACAGAAGATTGCTCAAAGCTCAAGGAGTAGATCGAGTATCTCGTCAAACAAGGCCTCCTGGGGAGATTCTTACGAGGATAAACACCAAGTCCGCTGAAAGGAAAGCGGCACACCATTTGTTAGACTGGACTGGGGGGCAACCCCTTAGACGACCAACCCAAGAGAGGGCTTCGCACATCAGAAGGGTTCTATCTATTATAGTGTTTATTAATTTTACTTTCCTACGAATTATGTATTCCCGCAAGAACAGTTTCACGACTGAAACTCTAGAAAAGTTAACATTTTCTCATTTTAGGCATGTTGATGGCGAGCGTCATCTGTGCAGTTTGAAAGGCGTACTCACCTCGCCCAAGTGGAAGACGTCCATTTTCCCTCACAGCAACTGCCTCCGTGCAGCGTGCTCCTCACAGCAACTGCCTCCGTGCAGCGCGCTCCTCACAGCAACTGCCTCCGTGCAGCGCGCTCCTCACAGCAACTGCCTCCGTGCAGCGCGCTCCTCACAGCAACTGCCTCCGTGCAGCGCGCTCCTCACAGCAACTGCCTCCGTGCAGCGCGCTCGTCACAGCAACTGCCTCCGTGCAGCGCGCTCCTCACAGCAACTGCCTCCGTGCAGCGCGCTCCTCACAGCAACTGCCTCCGTGCAGCGCGCTCCTCACAGCAACTGCCTCCGTGCAGCGCGCTCCTCACAGTAACTGCCTCCGTGCAGCGCGCTCCTCACAGCAACTGCCTCTGTGCAGCGCGCTCCTCACAGCAACTGCCTCCGTGCAGCGCGCTCCTCACAGCAACTGCCTCCGTGCAGCGCGCTCCTCACAGCATCTGCTTCCGTGCAGCGCGCTCCTCACAGCAACTGCCTCTGTGCAGCGCGCTCCTCACAGCAACTGCCTCCGTGCAGCGCGCTCCTCACAGCAACTGCCTCCGTGCAGCGCGCTCCTCACAGCAACTGCCTCCGTGCAGCGCGCTCCTCACAGTAACTGCCTCCGCGCAGTGCGCTCCTCACAGCAACTGCCTCCGCGCAGCGCGCTCCTCACAGCAACTGCCTCCGCGCAGCGCGCTCCTCACAGCAACTGCCTCCGCGCAGCGCGCTCCTCACAGCAACTGCCTCCGCGTAGCGCGCTCCTCACAGCAACGGCCTCCGGGCAACGCGCTCCTCACAACAATTGCCTCCGGGCAGCGTGCTCCTCACAGCAACTGCCTCCGGGCAGCGCGCTCCTCACAGCAACTGCCTCCGGGCAGCGCGCTCCTCACAGCAACTGTCTCCATACAACGCACAACTCAAACCGCGAGCAGCCCTCACACAATCTAAGTCGCGTGCAATTCTCGCGCAAACTAAGCCGCGGTCGCAAACCGCACAAATAATGTCGGAAGCCAGCCTCGTGCAAGCGAAGTCGCGAGCCAGCCTCGTGCAAACTAAGACGCGGTCCCAAACCGCGCAAGGCAAATTCACAAGCAAGTCTTGTGCAAGCAAAAGTCATAAGTCAAGCACATGCAAGCAATAGTCGCGAATCAGTCTCGCGCAAAACAACGTTACACGTCAAACTCACGCGAAACAACATGAACTTTGCCAACTGAGGTACCATTCTGAAAGCACCGTCTTCACATCCTGGAACCTCGCTGGAGCAAGTTTCCCCATCCGACCTTGTATAAGAAGTACTCGATGATATACTCGGGGGCAAATGAAACCCCACCTCATTAATCTCTTCCCTTGGGTGCTTAGTTCGCCATGCATGTTACACCTTGCGCGCATCGCGTATGCAGCATGCATCACGCACGCGTCACTCACTATCCATCGTACACATTACATACAGTGTGCATCGTACCTCGTGAACACGCCACACACCTTGCGCATATCGCGCACAAGCTGCACGCAAATCTTGCGCATGCGGCCAGCACGGACGCACGCGGCCTGCCCGCTCGCGCGTCCTGCCCGCTCGCGCGGTCTGCCCGCTCGCGCGGCCTGCCCGCTCGCGCGGCCTGCCCGCTCGCGCGGCCTGCCCGCTCGCGCGGCCTGCCCGCTCGCGCGGCCTGCCCGCTCGCGCGGCCTGCCCGCTCGCGCGGCCTGCCCGCTCGCGCGGCCTGCCCGCGCAAGCAACCGGCCTGCGCGCGCGGCCTACCTGCGCGTGCGGCCTGCGCGCGCGCGGCCTGCGCGCGCGCGGCCTGCGCGCGCGCGGCCTGCGCGCGCGCGGCCTGCGCGCGCGCGGCCTGCGCGCGCGCGGCCTGCGCGCGCGCGGCCGGCACGCAAGTGGCCTGCGCGCAAGCGGTCTGCGCGCGCGCAAAGCCTACGCGCGCGACCAGCCCGCGCACTGCCTGCGCGCGCGACCAGCACTCGCCCCTTCCTCGCGCGCGCCATTTTGGCACTCGTGTACCGCACCGGCCCCCGTCCGCAGGGATCCAGGCGCCCGTTCGCCAAGCCTCTGCGCGACATAATACCTTAGAACCGCGATCCATCGCCGCCGCCTCGGATCTCTCGCTGGCACCCACCATGACAACAAAGAATTCCAGAAATCTCTCCTCACGCTCGCTTCGTTCCCGGCCAAGTAGAGATTTGGGGGGCATTTGATGGGTTCCCCCTTTTTATTTATAGAAAGTCATGGGTGGGCCCCACCCCCCATGATCTCTCATGGAGATGATGGGGGCGGACCCCCACTCCCTCCCCTCATGGGAAAACCGCCGCCATAGGAACCGCCGCCGGCAAGAGGCCGAGCCACCACCGGCGGCCGGCCCTCCCACGGCCACCACGACCGTGGCCGGCCTCGGCCATGGCCGCCCCGGCCATGGCCGACCGGGGCCATGGCCGCCCCGGCCATGGCCGACCGGGGCCATGGCCGCCCCGGCCATGGCCGCCCCTGCCATGGCCGATCGGGGCCATGGCCGCCCGGCCATGGCCGGCCGTGGCCATGGCCGCCCCGGCCATGGCCGCCCCGGCCATGGCCGCCCCGGCCATGGCCGCCCCGGCCATGGCCGCCCCGGCCATGGCCGCCCGTCCATGGCCGGCCGTGGCCATGGCCGCCCCGGCCGTGGCCATGGCCGCCCCGGCCATGGCCGGCCGGGGCCATGGCCGCCCCGGCCATGGCCGCCCCGGCCATGGCCGCCCCGGCCATGGCCGCCCGGCCATGGCCGGCCGTGGCCATGGCCGCCCCGGCCATGGCCGGCCGTGGCCATGGTCGGTCGTGGCAATGGCCGCCCCGGCCATGGCCGCGCCGAGCCATGGTCGGCCGTGACCTTGGCCGCTACGGCCGCCGCCGGCCTCCCTCGCCGGCCGCCCGGCCGCCGCCGCCGTCATGACGGCCCGCCATCATGGGAAGCCCCCCCCCCCCCCCGGCCGTCCGATCAAGAGGAAGGCCCTCCCTGCCGTCCGATCAAGGGGATAACCACCCATTTCCCCACCACTTTAGTGGTGGGGCCCGCCATAACCAACCCCTGGAGGCTATAAAAGGACCCCCAGGGGTCTCCTATTTGGAATCTAATCTTCTTCTCCTACACTTCCCCCCTTCTTCTTCCTCAGGTAGGAGCTCTCCCGTTCTTCTCCGCCGGCGGCCACCCCTCGTCGCCAACAACCAGCGGTCGCCTCTCGCCGCCAACCACAGGCCGCCGCCCGGGGCCTCCAGCGGCCCTCAGCGGCTATCAGCACCCGCCAGCGGATATCAGCACTCGTCATAGGCCGTCGGCCCCGTCATCGGCTGTTGGCACCCTACCAGCGCTCAATCGCAAAGGAAGCACTCCAAGAACAGAGAAAGACGAGCAAGGGAAGCAGCAACGACCCTGGAATACACACCGCCTCTAAGCGCCTGCGCCTAAAGCATCCCGCGCATTCCACCGTCCAAGTCCCGTTGGTGAGGCAGTCTGTTGCCCACCAACGGCTGCATACACTCTCTCCCTCTTCAAGATTGTAACGGGAGCGGCCTGTCGCCCCGATTCCCCCATCAAATTGTAACCTCCAGCAATCTAGTGGATTTTGACCGGCAAAGACCCGGTCACGTGGTTTTTCACCCGGTTGAAGGGTTTTCCACGCTAAAACTCCCTGTGCATTCCCCCCTTTCCAACTGACTGTGTGCGCGCTCGACCGCTCCGCGAGCTAAGGCGGTCCAAGATTATCCGGTCCGACCGGGGCGTCGAGTTAGTCCGCAACAATGATTAAATCCTTTATTCTTCCTCAAAAGGGCTATTTATAATGTTACAACGAGGTGACACGTCATCAATCCGCGTGCACCAATAATTCTTAAAAGGAATCGCACTATTTAGAATACTAAAATATTCTCTGAATATTCTCTAATTAAATATAAAATATTCTATGAATATTTTCTAATTAAATATTATACGAATATTCAACTCTCCCCCTCAAGTTGGGAATATATATTGACCATTCCCAACTTGTCAATATTATCCTTGAAGTTGTCACTGCTTAGCCCCTTGGTAAAGACATCGGCAAGTTGATCAAACGAGTTTACAAATGGAGTGCAGATATTTCCCTTGTCAAGGTGGTCTCTGTTGAAGTGTCTATCAACTTCCACGTGTTTAGTCCTGTCATGCTGAACTGGATTGTGTGCAATACTAATGACAGCCTTGTCACAATATATAGTAATAGGATTGTCCCCTTGAAGGCACATATCTCGAAGAATAGCTTTCAGCCACAATCCCTCGCAAACACCTTGTGCCATAGCCCTATACTCTGCTTCGACACTTGATCGGGCAACCACATTCTGCTTCTTGCTTTTCCACGAAACCAGGTTGTCTCCTACAAAAGTGCAATACCCAGTGGTAGACTTTCTATCATCTTGACTACCAGCTCAATCAACATCAGTAAATACTTCAACCTTTAGTGATTGGTTGTATTTGAAAAGAATTCCACGTCCTGGTGCCTTTTTTAGATACCTTAACACCCTGAAGGCCGCCTGCTGATGACGAATCGAAGGAGAGTGCATATACCTGCTTAAAACGCCCACAACATATGTAATGTCAGGTCGTGTATGAGACAAGTATATGAGTCGTCCAACCAAGCGTTGATATTTTGAGGCATCAACCTTTTCTCCACCAGTATCTGCATCAATTCTGTGATTAGCCTCAATTAGGGGTGTCCACGGAGGCACACCCAAGCATCCCAGTTTACTCAAGAAGATCCAAAGTGTACTTTCTTTGGGAGATGAAGATCCCTTGTTGAGATCTTGCAACTTCAATTCCCAAGAAATACCACAGCTTTCCAAGATCTTTGACTTCAAATTCTCTGCTTAGTTGCTCTTTCAAGTGGATGATCTCCTCCAAGTAATCCCCAGTAATGATGATGTCATCCACATATACAATAAGGATAGAGATCAGGTTACCCTTCCTCTTGATAAAGAGAGTGTGATCAACTTGACTTTGAATGTATCCAAGTTTCAGCATGAACTTGTAGAATCGTCTGAACCATGCCCTCGACTACTGTTTCAAGCCGTAAAAGGCTTTTAGAACACGACATACCTTTTTCTCAGACCCTTTGATAACAAGGCCAGGGGGAATGTCCATGTAAACTTCCTCTTCCAGATCACCGTTCAAAAAAAACATTCTTGATGTCTAACTGAAGAAGATCCCATCTTCGACTCGCAGCACAAAAGAAAAGTATACGGATTGTGTTCATCTTTGCAACAGGAGCAAAAATATTCTGGTAGTCAATACCCTGAGCCTGTGTATAGCCCTGAGCCACCAAACGGGCTTTGTTCCGTTCCACTATACCATCTTGGTTGTGTTTGACTATGAAAACCCAACAGGATCCAACCGTTCGCTTCCCAGGAGGAAGATCTACAAGCTTCCATGTGTTATTTTTGTGCAAGGCACGCAATTTCTCCTCCATTACCTGTTTCCACTCAAGTACCTGAACAGCCTCCTGCCATGTCTTAGGGATCATAATAGATGAAAGAGATGAAATAAAAGCTTTATGGGTCGGAGAGAGGTGAGAATAACAGATGTAGTTGGCAATAGGGTGTTTGGTGCTACCCTGTTTACCTATAAGCTTGGCAAGAGGAATATGAAGATCATCATCGGAATCTGGTGTGGAGACGGTCACCGGTATTGGAGAAACATCTTTAGTCTATACTTGCTCGATATTTTTGTGACGACGAGAGTAAGTGTATAATATAGGTGGAGCGGAAGTGGAAGCAATAGGAAGGGGAGACTCGATGGGAGCAGCGGGGGAAGAAAGAGGAGAAGTAGCAACAATAGGAAGGGGGGACTCGATGGTCTCGTCACTGGTAGTAGAGATCTCCCCCTGATGAGGACCAAAGTAGGACTCCCCCTCACGAAAGGTAACACCCACCGTGCAATAGTAGCGACGAGTCAGAGGATGATAACACTGATACCCTTTGGTGGTAGGGGAGTATCCAACGAAAACACATCGGAGGGAACGCGCATCCAGTTTATCGCGATGCGACGTATGAACATGGACAAAGCAAACAGAGCCAAAGATACGTGGAGGAAGATGAGAAGTGTGGACTACGTGGTTTTTTGCAAGATGTGAGACGGGTGTATCAAATGAGAGAGCACGAGACGGAATACGATTAATGAGATGTGCGGCCATGAGAACGACATCACCCCAGTAGGATTTGGGAAGGTGCATTGCAAGGAGTAAACACTGAGCCACTTCCAGCAAGTGTTGATTCTTCCGCTCAGCCACCCCATTTTGGGTAGAAGTATGAACACACGTGGTTTGATGTAGGATGCCATGATCGGCAAGATAGGCTCCGAATGCACCCCAATCATCATACTCCCCACCATTATCACTACGAATCACACGAATTTTCCCGCCAAATTGTTGGGAGACCATTTTATGAAATTTTTGAAAACAAGAAAAAACATCACTTTTTTATTTCAGCAGATATAACCACGCAGTGCGTGAGTGACAATCAATAAACATAACAAATCATTTATAGCCAGATAAGGATGTGACCCTGGATGGTCCCCAAACATCAGAATGAATAACATCAAATGAGTGTAAACTAGGAACAAAAAGATGGCTAGTTTTTTGACAAACATGCTTAGACTGTTCACAAGGATCACAAGAAAAAGACTGAATTACATGATTAAAGGCAGGAAACAATTTAGTAAGATATAAAGGGGATGGATGACCAAGGCATTGATGCCAGCGTCAGACGTCATGGAGAGTAGGAGTTTTGGTGGATAATAGAGCACTGGGAGAAGTTTGGTTTAACAAGTACAGTCCGCTAATTTTTCTACCACTGCCAAGCGTCCGCCTCGTAGCCAGATCCTGAAAAACACAAACATCAGGAAAAAAAGTTACAGAATAGTTCAGCGAAGTAGTCAAGTGACTAATAGAAAGCAAATTGCGAGAAAAAGACGGGACATGTAAAACAGAGGATAGGGATAGGTCGGGAGAACAAGTGACAGTCCCTTTACCATCAATGGCTGAGAGGGAGCCATTAGCAGCAATAACCTTATCTCGACCAGAAAGAGGAGTATACGAGGTAAAACTTGAGGCAGAGCCAGTCATGTGGTCCGTCGCACCGGAGTCCATAATCCACTCGGAGGGGGTGAAAGACGGAGCATGAGCACTGGACAGACCTGAAATGGCAACATCAGCATGAGAGGCAGATTGTAACACCCCAAAAATCTCAAAATTGGATTTGAGGTGCAGGCTGTTTGACACGGCCTGGGACACGGGCGTGTCCCAGGGCGTGTCGGGGGTACATGGCCTGGGACACGGGCGTGTTCAGGATGGTCGACGATCGGTGGTCGACTATAGTCGAGCCTGGGACACGGCCTTGGACACGGGCGTGTCCCAGGGCGTGTCACTCAAGAAATGGCCGGACTGAGTCAGAGAAGTACACGGCCCGGAACCAAGCCTTGAACACGGCCGTGTCAGATTTGACACGGGCGTGTCCGAGGGCGTGTTCCTACCCGAGTACTGCTCTGTTGGTTTTAGAGCTCGTTGAGTACCGTGTAACAGGGGTGACACGGGCGTGTCACATGACTGACACGGGCGTGTCGATGCCCGTGTT
The DNA here is from genome assembly GCA_039513925.1 of Platanthera zijinensis. Classification (NCBI taxonomy): domain Eukaryota; kingdom Viridiplantae; phylum Streptophyta; class Magnoliopsida; order Asparagales; family Orchidaceae; genus Platanthera; species Platanthera zijinensis. The sequence goes on along the minus strand of CM077079.1, from coordinate 10,968,229 downwards.
CTGGTAGATTTCAGTCGGTGCGAGTGTCGCGTGTGCCGCTTAAGGGTACACGGCCTGTGACACGGGCGTGTCACAGGCCGTATCGGCCAAAAGAATAGTTATATTTGGGCAGATCTTGGCCGTTCATTTTCCTTAAAGAGGATCCTGTGGCTGGGGCTCATTCCTGGTCTGATAAGGCCGGGAAAGGAGGAGGAAAGGCTTATTTCTAAGTTTCATACTCTCTTTCTAACTTTAAGAGAGAGGTGAGAGCAAGGTGAGGAAGAAGAAGTGGAATCCGGCTGCCGGTGGTGCTACGGTGGTCCAAATCACAAGCCGAGTTCGGATTTGCGAAGGCAACGCTGCTGCGAAGGCTTTCATCCGTCTCAAATTTCTCTCCATGGCTCCGAAGCGAGTTCCTAGGGTAACGATTTCCTTCTCGGACATGTGAAGTCCTTATTTCCTGCATTGCATAGGGAAAACCCTTCCCCGCGAGTGTGTGGTGGGTTGTGGCGTCCCTTGGGGTATATATGTGAAGTCCCCCTTGTTAGAGTCCGAAATTGGAGTACGGATCTAGGCATGCTGTGTGAAGCCCATCTGGACATATTGGTCTGGATTGGTGATGCTTGTTTGCATATCGGAGAAGACTCCGTGATTATTGCTTGTATGCATGATGGATAAAGTACTGGAGGAAGTCCAGGAAATTGTGAGAGTTGGGTGCAACTCTTGTGGCCGTGAGTTGCCACTTTGTGTGCGGTTGAGCGTTGGGCTGCAACTGTATGAAAAGGCTTCGTGCCGAACAGGCAAGGTGAAACCGACCCGCGCCTTTAAATGTGGCCTCAGGTACGATGTACTTGGTTGGGCAAGGCGATTTGAGCAACGGGGGGTGGCTGATCTGTACCTGCGTTATGTAGGCTGGACATGAGAGCGCCAAGGCATTGGGCTTTTGTCAGCGGCATAATGAGAGTCTTGGGCCTGCGTGCTGGACTAAATGCTCAATGGTGAGATCCGGTGTTTCCGGTGCACCCGAGAGTGCCATGAGTGCACGGGACGTCGGGCCGTCGTGCCGGCATTTGTGATATGTGACTGTGCGGTCGTGCACGTCTTGCTTGAATTGTTATATATCATATTGGACGATTGCTATGTAGGGATGGAATTCCGCTGCCCCGTGCCAGGGGCAGGGTCGTTATAATTGGTCAGCTGAATGCTGACCGTTGCCCTGTTTGCCACCGCTTGGTGGATTGGTTCTTACAGGTACTGGAGGTGCTGGTCCGAGCGGGACTTAGCGGGCTGAAGCCCAAGCTGCGCTGCTGCCCTCGAAGGCATTGTTTTGTTTCTTTTGTTCATGTGTGGCCGGCCTGCGTGCCGATGTCTGTAATCCACACTCTTGTTAAGAGAAATTGTTGTAAGTCCTTAAGGCCAGGCTCTTTTGATGTTTGTATACATTACTATATTATAGTGGACAGTGTTCTTTATCTTGAGTTCAAAGATTCAACCGTGAAACTTCCGCTAGAATGCTCTGTGTTAGGATGCGTTGGTTATGATATTAGTTCGTAGCATCTCCGCCTGTTTGTGGAATATGGCGTGGGGCCCTGGCCAGACCCTCTATTATATTCTTCTTGACGGGTAGAGGTGTTACAATTTGGTATCAGCTTGTTGGTCGATCTCTTTCGAATTCGCGGACGAATTTTTTTGAGAGGTGGCGAGCACATGTCAGTGCTGTCGTTATAACACTTAACTTGAACTCAAGATTGTCCACTTAGGAATGCAAATACACTTGTTTGTTGAACTTGTGTCTTCTTTTTGTATGGTTGTCATTTTCATTGGTCATTAAACTGTGTATTTTACACATATAGGTGACCAGAAGTGTTGCGGGTCAATCCGAACCACAACGTTCTGTTGAGAGTACGGCACCAGCCGAGGTGCCCACAACTCCTCCATCCGCTGAAACAGTCCGTCTCATCACGGAAACGGTACTTGCTGTGATGAATGCTCAGCAGGATAGGCAGGCACGTCCTGCAGTGGTGCCAACGCAAGCTGGGGTACGGCAAGAACCGGTAGAAGCCGAAGTTGATCCGCGGGTAGCAGATCAACAATGGAAGCAATTCTTGAGCTTCAACCCTCCGCAGTTTCATGGGGCGGGTACACCGGCCCAAGCAGAGGATTGGCTTGCAAGGATCAAGAGGATTATGAGAGCTATCAAGGTTGAGGAGGAACAGAAAGTCATGTTAGCCACTTTCCTACTGGAAGGAGAGGCGCGATTGTGGTAGGATGAGATTGAAATGCATCACTTGGCCGGCAGGCAATTGGCAGAGATTACAATGGAAGAATTTTCTCGATTGTTCTTAGCACAACATCTGCCGATGCATCAAAGAATATCGATGGAAATGGAATTTCAACGGTTAGCGCAGGGAGATCGAAGTGTGGATGACTACCTGCATGAGTTCACCCGTTTGGGCAGATATGCGGGCATGATCTTCGCCGAAGAAGAGCGTAAGACTAGTAGGTTTTATGCGGGACTGCGAGATGAGTTGCGATATTTGCTCTCGAGTTCTGTGAGTCAGGGATTTCAAGCCTTAGTCTGTACGGCTCGTTCTTTGGAGACGAACATGAAACGGGGGCAAGCAAAGGGAAACTTGGTTGTTGCGAAGCCAGAGTTTAAGCCGCCGCGTTCGGACAAGTTTGGCTACCGAAAGAGATGGAATAAGAAGTCTAAGTCTTCTGGACAAGCTCCTTCTGCGACTGTGACGGATACATCTGGGTATGGATCTCGTGCTTGTTTTACGTGCGGGAAGGTTGGACACTACGCACGTGAATGTCGATATGGTCCTCCAAAGGGTGATAAGAAGACGGGAGTGTCTTATGCGGAGAAGGGGAAGGCTGTGGTGGAGTCTTCTGCCTCGCACGCGCAGCCCATGGTCTTCAACCTTGGACAACAGGAGTCCATTAAGCAGGCGGATGTCGTCACAGGTGCGCGTAGGTTTTAATGTTCTTATTTTTGATGTGCTGTGCTTGTTTTAATTATAATGTTATAGGGTTTGTCCTTATACGAGAGTATCCGGCGCGAGCACTGTTCGACACAGGTGCTTCACATTCGTTTCTGTCTGAGGACTTTGTCTTTCGTGTCGGGGTACCTATACGGACTACGACAGACAGTGTAAAGGTGTTGTTGCCTAACGGATGTTTGATGTGCTCGGATCGATCTTGCGGTCTTGAGGTCAAGATAGGGAGTCGGGAGTTCAAGGTGGAAACATTAGTATTATCGATCAAGGAGTTTGATATAATCTTTGGTATGGACTGGCTTTCAGAGCAGCGTGCCTGTATAGATTGCACTTCAAAAGAGGTCACACTTGGGCAAAATACCGAACAAGAGACCAAGTTCATTGGTATGCAAGGGATGAGTGGGATGTTGTTATCCACTCTCCAAGTTGTTAAGGCAGTTCGGAAGGGTGCGGAGTTGTTCTTCACACTCATAGAGGCGGTGGCGCCGAAGGCCAGTGTGAGTGAAGTGCCAATTGTATCGGAATATGCTGATGTGTTTCCAAAGGACCTTCCGGGGTTACCTCCCCAAAGGGAAATCGACTTCGCTATCGAGCTGGTGCCGGGTGCGAAACCTGTGGCCCGTTCGCCGTATCGGGTAGCGCCAAAAGAAATGGCCGAACTGAAAGTTCAGTTACAAGAATTGTTGGAGCAGGGATACATACGCCCAAGTATGTCACCTTGGAGCGCGCCTGTTCTTTTTGTGAAAAAGAAAGACGGTGGTTTGCGACTATGTATTGATTATCGCGAACTGAAGAAGCTGACGGAGAAAAACAAGTATCCAATTCCACGGATCGATGACTTGTTTGATCAGCTAGCAGGCTCAATCGTCTATTCGAAGTTGGATTTGAAGTCCGGGTATTACCAGTTGCGGATTAGGGAAGGTGACATTCCCAAGACAGCGTTTGGCACACGCTATGGTCATTATGAGTTCACAGTGATGCCGTTCGGCTTATGTAATGCGCCTTCGGTATTCATGGATCTCATGCATCGAACGTTCCGCGAATACCTGGATCTGTTTGTGATTGTGTTTATTGATGATATCCTTGTATATTCACAATCGGAGGAAGATCATGCAAACCACTTGCGATTGGTATTGCATACCTTGTGAAGGAATAAGTTGTATGCCAAGTTCTCTAAGTGTGAGTTCTGGCTCTCGTCGGTGGCTTTTCTAGGCCATGTGGTAAGTGGAGAGGGCATAGCGGTGGATCCGGCTAAGATAAGTGCCATTCGTGATTGGCCAGTGTTGTCTTCAGTGGCCGAGGTCAGGAGTTTCCTTGGACTGGCGGGCTACTATAGACGGTTCGTGGAGAACTTCTCCCGGATTGCTTTGCCTCTGACTACGTTGACGAGAAAGGATCAGAAGTTCGTTTGGACGCCGGAGTGCGCACGAGCTTTTGTGGAGCTGAAGAGTCGTTTGACCACGACGCCCGTTTTGACGTCGCCATGTGGTACATATGGTTTTGAGATATACAGCGATGCGTCAGGAAGCGGCTTAGGCTGCGTTCTCCTGCAGTTTGGCAAGGTGATCGCCTATGGCTCACGTCAATTGAAAGTGCATGAGCGTAATTACCCCGTCCATGACTTGGAGTTGGCGGCGGTGATCTTTTCGCTAAAGTTATGGCGGCATTATCTTTATGGCGTGAAGGTGGATATTTATACAGATCATAAAAGCTAAAAGTATCTGCTCGATCAAAAGGAATTGAATATGCGACAAAGGAGGTGGGTGGAATTCCTTGGGGATTATACCTTCGACATTCACTATGTTCCCGGAAAGGGAAATGTGGTCGCTGATGCCTTGAGTCGTCGGACTCCGGTACGAGCAAATTGGTTGCGGATACATGATGAGCGGTTAATCCAGGACTTGGAAGCTTTGGAGATATCTTGTGTGGAAAGGGATTCTTCGACTGATGCATGCGTGAACTGGTTGGAGGTTCAATATGACCTTGCTGACAGGGTTCGGCAGGCAACGGAGTTGGATGAAAGTCTCCAACGCTATGCAAAGGAGGGGTCTGGTGATCAATTCTCCTGGGATGACGGTTTATTACGGAAAGATGGCCGATTGTGCGTCCCTAGTGCGGGTAAATTGCGAGAAGGATTGTTATATGAAGCACACTTTACAAAGTACTCAATTCACCCTGGGAGCACAAAAATGTACAAGGACATGAAGAAATTGTTCTGGTGGCCTGGTTTAAAGAAGGACATAGTCGCGTATGTGGCTAAATGTCGTACTTGTGCTTTGGTAAAGGCAGAATGTCAACGACCGAGTGGTTTCCTGAAGTCGTTGTTGGTTCCGCAATGGAAGTTTGAGGATATTTCTATGGATTTCGTGCACGGATTGCCAAGATCTCAGCGTGGCCATAACTCAATCTGGGTGATTATAGACCGGTTGACAAAGGTGGCTCACTTTCTACCGAACAAGCGGGACGATTCAGTAGAAACGTTGGCAAAGCTCTATGTGGAGCAGATTGTTCGATTGCACGGTGTTCCCCGGAGCATCGTAAGTGACCGAGATGGGCGCTTTACCTCGAAGGATTGGAGATTAGTTCATCAGATGTTGGGCACGAAGTTAGCATTCAGTACGGCCTTTCACCCGCAAACGGATGGCCAAACTGAACGAACCAACAGAATGATGGAGGATATGCTCCGTATGTGCGCCCTGGACTTCGGTAAGAATTGGGAAGAGCATCTTGTTATGGTGGAGTTTGCCTATAATAATAGCCATCAAGCGAGTATATGCATGGCCCCGTTTGAAGCGCTGTTTGGTCGTAAGTGTCGTACATCGCTAGCTTGGGCAGAAACTGGCGAGACCAAACTTTTAGGCAAAAAGGAAGTCGAGGATGCTACCTCAATAATACGCTCTATTCGAGAGAGGCTTCTAATAGCTCAGGATCGGCAAGCCAAGTATTACAATGCTAAGCACCGGAACGTGGAGTTCGCGGTGGGTGACTGGGTCTATTTAAAGATTAAGCCCTTCAAAGGCGTATCTCGGATTCGGCGGTTGAAAAAGCTAAGTCCGCGATACCTTGGTCCGTTTGAAGTGGTGGAGCGAGTTGGGGAAGCTGCCTATCGGCTAGCTCTTTCATCGGAATTGAGTGGATTGCATGATGTGTTTCACATCTCGGTGCTACGCAAAGCAGTCAAGGATCCAGCTCAAGTAATTGACAATGATCGAGTGCCGGTTGAGTATGGGCTAACGACAAAGGTGAAGCCTATACGGATCGAGGATCGAGCCGAGAAACAGTTGCGGAACAAAGTGATCGGGATAGTCAAAGTCCGATGGGACAATTGTGGCCGAGAAGAGCTAACATGGGAGCGCGAGCAGACCATGCGAGCCGAGTTTCCCGAGTTATTTTCGTAACTTGTTCGCTCGTTGTATATATAATAGAAACATATAAATGTTTTGTTATTTTCTCCCTACTGTCTTCAAATTTCGGGACGAAATTTTATTAAGGAGGGGAGGATTGTAACACCCCAAAAATCTCAAAACTGGATTTGAGGTGCAGGCTGTTTGACACGGCCTGGGACACGGGCGTGTCCCAGGGCGTGTCGGGGGTACACGGCCTGGGACACGGGCGTGTCCCAGGGCGTGTCGGGGGTACACGGCCTGGGACACGGGCGTGTCCCAGGGCGTGTTCAGGATGGTCGACGATCGGTGGTCGACTATAGTCGAGCCTGGGACACGGCCTTGGACACGGGCGTTTCCCAGGGCGTGTCACTCAAGAAATGGCCGGACTGAGTCAGAGAAGTACACGGCCCGGAACCAAGCCTTGAACACGGCCGTGTCAGATTTGACACGGGCGTGTCCGAGGGCGTGTGCCTACCCGTGTACTGCTCTGTTGGTTTTAGAGCTCGTTGAGTACCGTGTAACAGGGGTGACACGAGCGTGTCACATGACTGACACGGGGGTGTTAGGTTCGACACGGGCGTGTCGATGCCCGTGTTCTGGTAGATTTCAGTCGGTGCGAGTGCCGCGTGTGCCGCTTAAGGGTACACGGCCTGTGATACTGGCGTGTCACAGGCCGTGTCGGCCAAAAGAATAGTTATTTTTGGGCAGATCTTGGCCGTTCATTTTCCTTAAAGAGGATCCTGTGGCTGGGGCTCATTCCTGGTCTGATAAGGCTGGGAAAGGAGGAGGAAAGGCTTATTTATAAGTTTCATACTCTCTTTCTAACTTTAAGAGAGAGGTGAGAGCAAGGTGAGGAAGAAGAAGTGGAATCCGGCTGCCGGTGGTGCTACGGTGGTCCAAATCACAAGCCGAGTTCGGATTTGCGAAGGCAACGCTGCTGCAAAGGCTTTCATCCGTCTCAAATTTCTCTCCATGGCTCCGAAGCGAGTTCCTGGGGTAACGATTTCCTTCTCGGACATGTGAAGTCCTTATTTCCTACATTGCATAGGGAAAACCCTTCCCCGCGAGTGTGCGGTGGGTTGTGGCGTCCCTTGGGGTAGATATGTGAAGTCCCCCTTGTTAGAGTCCGAAATTGGAGTACGGATCTAGGCATGCTGTGTGAAGCCCATCTGGACATATTGGTCTGGATTGGTGATGTTTGTTTGCATATTGGAGAAGACTCTGTGATTATTGCTTGTATGCGTGATGGATAAAGTACTGGAGGAAGTCCAGGAAATTGTGAGAGTTGGGTGCAACTCTTGTGGCCGTGAGTTGCCACTTTGTGTGCGGTTGAGCGTTGGGCTGCAACTGTATGAAAAGGCTTCGTGCCGAACAGGCAAGGTGAAACCGACCCACGCCTTTAAATGTGGCCTCAGGTACGATGTACTTGGTTGGGCAAGGCGATTTGATCAACGGGGGGTGGCTGATCTGTACCTGCGTTATGTAGGCTGGACATGAGAGCGCCAAGGCATTGGGCTTTCGTCAGCGGCATAATGAGAGTCTTGAGCCTGCGTGCCGGACTAAATGCTCAATGGTGAGATCCGGTGTTTCCGGTGCACCCGAGAGTGCCATGAGTGCACGGGACGTCGGGCCGTCGTGCCGGCGTTTGTGATATGTGACTGTGCGGTCGTGCACGTCTTTCTTGAATTGCTATATATCATATTGGACGATTGTTATGCAGGGATGGAATTCCGCTGCCCTATGCCAGGGGCAGGGTCGTTATAATTGGTCAACTGAATGCTGACCGTTGCCCTGTTTGCCACCGCTTGGTGGATTGGTTCTTACAGGTACTGGAGGTGCTGGTCCGAGCGGGACTTAGCGGGCTGAAGCCCAAGCTGCGCTGCTGCCCTCGAAGGCATTGTTTTATTTCTTTTGTTCATGTGTGGCCCGCCTGCGTGCCGATGTCTGTAATCCACACTCTTGTTAAGAGAAATTGTTGTAAGGCCTTAAGGGCAGGCTCTTTTGATGTTTGTATACATTACTATGTTATAGTGGACAGTGTTCTTTATCTTGAGTTCAAAGATTCAACCGTGAAACTTCCGCTAGAATGCTCTGTGTTAGGATGCGTTGGTTATGATATTAGTTCGTAGCGTCTCCGCCTGTTTGTGGAATATGGTGTGGGGCCCCGGTCGGACCCTCTATTATATTCTTCTTGATGGGTAGAGGTGTTACACAGCGGTAGTAGACTCTGTGTGGGAGCGCAACATACATCGGAAGGCCTCTAACTCGGCCGCAGACAAACCACCAGAGGTGTCCTCCAGAACCTCAGTAGAGTGTGAAGAAGATTGAACACGGTCACCAGAAGAACGGCCACCTCCACGATATCCACCTCTACCACGTGTACCAGAACCTCGACCGGCCGGTGCAAGGTGCGGATGCAGACGAAAGCAGGAGTCTTTGATATGGCCTTTTTTCCCGCAGTGACTGCAAACAGGAGGGGGGCCACGGGAAATCCCAGCGAGCGCAGAGTGGTCAGTAGTAGAGCCAAGAGTGTGACGATGGTTCTCATCACTGAGGGGCATGCCGAAAGCCTCCCGAAAAGAAGGAAGAGGCTCACGGTGAAGGACATGCTGGCGAACAACGTCAAACTCCATGTTGAGCCCCATAAGGAACACGTGAACACGGAAGCGATCTTTATCTTTCTGGAGGTCCTTTGCATCAGCAGTACAAGCAGCAGTAAAAGTGTTGAAGAAATCCAACTCCTGATAAAGACGCTCAAACTCAGAGTAGTATGCGGCAACGGTCATCGTACCCTTCTTTAGCTCAAGAACACGACGAGTGAGCTCATAAACTTGCATCGAACTGCCTGCCTGAAAGTAGGTATCACGGGCCCGGATCCAGATATCATAGGCGGAGTCCAACAACATATAACTGTGATACACCTGAGGGGACATCGAGTGAAGTAACCACGAGACCACCAGAGAATTGTCTGCATCCCATTTTCTCCATGAGAAATCAGTATGCGGGGGCTCAGTCGTGGTACCATCAATAAGTCCATATAACTGGTGACTGCGAATAGCATGTTGGGCTGCCCTTGACCATTTCAGGTAATTCGTGCCATCCAAGGCAACTGTGGTGATCTTCAATAAGACAGATGGGCCATAACTCCGGGGTGGATCGATAGTCGATACGGCATGAGCGTCGGTCAGAGGAGCCGAGATTCCGGAAAGAGCACCAGATTGTGAAGTCGGGGAAACAATAGATTGATCATCCATGAAGGTGAAACACAGATTTGAACAAGCAGACGAACAAACGGTACACCCTACGAGTGTCCCTTAGATCATGACGCCGTACGGAACACCGGAGGGCGAGAGCACCACGTGTCCGGCTGCATCCATGATATTCAAAAACGGACGGGACACCGGAGACATAGGAGAAGAAGGTAGAAATCCCTAGGGATCCGAGATTCCGACGAGGGCCGGCCGTTTAGGCCATCGCCTGGACCAGGCGACCCCGTCGACCCCGCAGGAACAGGCGACGGAACCCGCGAGATGTGCGAACCCGCAGGATTCCGCCGCAAGGACTGCGTCCGCCGCTAAGTCTGCGTCTGGCGTCGGCGTCAGGGGAAAAAAGGTGTGGGGGGGGGCTCGGTCGACGGAAGCCGGCGACGCAGGAGCGACACGGTCGAGCGGGATTTGACGGAAGGGCGTGAGATTCTGCCTCTGATACCAAGTTGAATAAATTGGGAGAAAATGATTAAATCCTTTATTCTTCCTCAAAGGGGCTATTTATAATGTTACAACGAGGTGACACGTCATCAATCCGTGTGCACCAATAATTCCTAAATAAGAATCGCACTATTCAGGATACAAAAATATTCTCTGAATATCCTCTAATTAAATATAAAATATTTTCTGAATATTCTCTAATTAAATATTATACGTATATTCAACTAAGTTTGCAAAGTTCTTATTCTAATGTTGACCTTTGCAGGGAACCTTGAGGATTCAGGAGGATGTTAGACATAGAGAAGTTTACCAATCTTTTAGTCAATCCGAAGAGAAGATTCAATTTTTTTCTGCCCGACAAATAGCATGTAGATTACTTGGAAGTAGGGGTTATCTTTGCCAGAAGGTACAAATTCTTATGAACTTGTACACACTCAATATTTATTGTAATCTGGGTACACTTCAACAATGTCGTTTCCTATATAGATTTCATAACTGTTAAAATGAATTTTTGGTTGCATCCATTTTAACTAGTTACCATGAATTTATGCTTATTTAGTTTTACTTCACTTCTGAAGGAACTGTGTCGCGGGTCCTCAATCGTTCTCCGGCTGTCCAACAAAAGGGTTGTAGCCCATATGCCCCAACCAGCTCTCCGCACCCATGCTTTTAAATGTGTTAGGTTGTTGAAGCCGGGTTTTGAGCCCTTTACTTCCTTGATGAGTGTTGAAACCGGAAAATCGGTCTCTGTGGAGTTCGACCCTTGAGGAAGGGGTGGTCGCACACCTACTTCGCTTCTACAAGAAAAACGACAAGGAGAAGAAGAGAGCAAAGGAATAGACCAAGGGCTCGGCGCGGAGGTCCCACCACAATCCCGGAAGATCTCAGAGCGCTTCCCCTCCTTAGCCAAAAAGCCGGGCTAAGACACCTCAGAAAGCACAAGAAAGCTGGAGACAAGTAAGCTTGCCTCTGAGGTGCCCCCTTGGGTCCTATTTATAGATTTCTGAAAATGTGAGAGGACTTAGCGCTACCAACTGCACCAAAAGACCGTCCTGAAGGTCAAAGGCGCATACTAATCTTTATATCAAAGATTTTGACCGGGGACGGGGCAGCCAGTTAAGCCATTACCGCATAGCACCGCAGCGCGGGGGCGGTTCCGGACCGCAGCCCCAACAATCCCCCCCCCCCCCCCCGGAAACGACCCCGGGGTTTCGAACCCGTACCCCGCATCTCCACCACTTGAGAGGACTTAGCGCTACCAACTGCACCAAAAGACCGGCCTGAAGGTCAAACGCGCATACTAATCTTTATATCAAAGATTTTGACCAGGGACGGGGCAGCCAGTTAAGCCATTACCGCATAGCACCGCAGCGCGGGGGAGATTCCGGACCGCAGCCCCAACAAAATGGCCTGCAAATAGCCAACCTCCGCTGTTCTGAACAGCTATGTGCAGCCCAGCTGGGTCTGCCAACAGCGTAATCCTGCCGTTCTAACCGGCTATGGGCAGACCAGAAGGGGCAAAATGGTAAGAATACTTCACAGCTGAGGGGCGAGTGGCCCTATGATGGCGGGTACTCGGCAATGGCGGCGAGTACCGGGTGGAGCTGGTACTCACCATCTCGGCTTGGAATTAGGCGAGTATGAACTCGGCTGGTCCTACCGGCCCGCTATGTGGCGAGCTCTCTCCTCCTGCCGGGGCTGACCCGCCAAAAGACGCGGGCCGGAGCTGGCCCGCCTCAGGGCGCGGGCCGAGACTAACCCGCCTCAGGGCGCGGACCGAGACTGACCCGCCTCAGGGCGCGGACCGAGACTGACCCGCCTCAGGGCGCGAGCCGAGACTGACCCGCCTCAGGGCGCGGGTCGAGGCTGTCCCGCCTAAGGGCGTGAGTCGACTGACCTGCCTAAGGGCGCGGGCCGGGGCTGACCCGCCTGCTCGCGTAGGTTCCCTCGACGAACACGGGGTTGTATAATGAGAGCCCTCAATTAATACTCAACTTAGTTGGCGATGGGAGTATTAACCGAGGGCTCTCATCAAGGAGATAAAGGGTTGAAGACCCGGCCTCAACAACCAACCACATTTAAAAGCACGGGCGCAGAGAGTTGGTTGGGGTGTATGGGCTGCAACTCTGTTGTTGGGTAGCTGGAGAGAGGTTGAGGGTCCACAACACAAAGTTCCATAGAACATTTGCACGCACTTAGGCTCCTTTTGACGTGGTGGTGGCGGTCATGAACGCAGTGGTTATGAGATGTCGTTCGTGAATGTCCAACCTCACCTAAGAAACTTCATCTACTTTTATATTCAAAATTAGTTTTTTTCTTGATGGCTTCCATAACCGATGACATGCCAAACATACATTGTACGATTGTGGCGTTTTTTATCCAAACTAATGTTAGGGTTCAGCCCCTAAAGGTTACATAAGTGTGCAGAAATCCAGATGTTGCAACCTGGATTTTGGGGTTGCAACCTATTTTTTGTTGTTTTGGGGTTGTAGAAATTAAGAAGTTGCAACCTAGATTTTGAGGTTGCAACCTTCTTTTTACTGTTTTGGAAGGGGTGACAGTTTTTATTTTAAACTGCGAACAGTTTTTTTAAGTGGCTTTTAAAAGCCCCCCTTCTCATAATTTTTGAGTGAGGGTTTGAAAAGAACGTAGGAGAAGCCACCCCCTCTCCCCTCACGCCCGCGCCGACTGCCGTCTGCCGTCCCCGCGCCGACCGTCGTCCGCCATCCCCGCGCCCGCACCGTCCGCCGGCCGCCATTCTTCCCCGCTGTTGCAAGGGATTTCGCCGCTGCTGTAGGCGGGAGTTCGTTGCTTGAAGGAGGTGTTTCCTCTGTGCTGTTGGAAGGAGTTTTCTCTACCGTTTCAAGGGCTTCTTCGTCTACGATTTCAGGTGTACCCTTTCTTGTCTTCGTTTGCTATTGTGCTTGAAGAGAGAGTAGAATTTTATCCTGTTGTAGAGAAATTGTGGTTTGTCTTGGTGGTAGAGAGGAGTGGATTTGTGTGTCAAATCTGGAGGGCTTTCTAGGTTTGGGCAAACCTAGATAAATTTCTGTAATCCTTATTTATTATAGTGGATTTTCGTTGTGTCGTGCCCCGTGGTTTTTGACCTTCAAGTGGTGAAGGTTTTCCACGTATATCTCTGTGTTCACTTGTGTTGTTGGTTTGTTTTTCTTATTATTGCTTGGGCTCTATTGATCGGTGGGTGTTGCCGTTGTCTGCGACCCCCTTTTCTTAACAAGTGGTATCAGAGCCAAGGTTCTTTGGCTAGTCGTTTTTATTTCTCGGTTTCTAACTTGATGCGGTAGGTGACGACCATCGGTCCGCTCTCTATCCTCTCTTGTTAATCCCTTGAAATAAATCGACTTGTGGACCGTAATAGAGTTACTTGTTTGAGAAAGCAATGGAACAAAACACAAGGATGGTCAACATGAATGACAAGAATTGGAGCATCTGGAAGCCTCAGATGGAGGATCTCTTATATTGTAAAGATCTCCATGCTCCGTTGACTGGGAGACCTGCTTCAGTTAAGGATGATGAAGAGTGGAAGAAAATGGATGAAAGGCAGTAGGGTTCATTAGACAGTGGCTCGATGACTCTGTTTTTCATCATGTTTCCACGGAGAACTCGGCTCAGGCCTTATGGAAAAAGCTTGAAGCCTTGTACGAGTGGAAGACTGCAGGTAACAAGGCATTCCTGATTAGGAAGCTTGTCAATTTGAAGTACCGGGAAGGTTCACAGATGACTGAGCATCTGAATCTTGCTCAAAGTATTATCAATCAGTTGGAGTCCATGAAGATCACATTGGAAGATGAACTCCAAGCTCTGATGATCCTTAGTTCTTTACCCGGGAGTTGGGAGACTTTAGTAGTGTCGTTGAGCAACTCAGCACCTGATGGCGTAGTAACCATGGAGATGGTGTCTGGTTGTCTCCTAAACGAAGAGCTGAGAAGTAAGTATTTTGGATCTTCCACTTCGGGTGTTTTTCTCATGGAGAGAAGAGGCCGGTCTGTGAAGAAGGATGTGAAGCACAGGGACAGTTCCAGGAGTAAGTCCAGGGGCAAGTCTAAGAAGGACATCGAGTGCTACTATTGTAAGAAGAAGTGTCATTTCAGGAAGGATTGCTTCCAAATGAAAAGAGACCTGAAGGGAAAGACCAAGGAGGTAGTAGAATCCACTGGTGATGCGACGACTTTGATTGTGGAGGCTGAGCCGTTATGCTTGCAGTGTAGTGGGTCGTCTTGCCAGGACTGCGTTGACACAGACTGGATCGTGGACGGAGGTGCATCCTTTCATTGCACTCCTCACAGAGATTACTTCTACACCTATTCTGCGGGAGATCTTGGTGTGATCCGGATGGCAAATTCCGGTGAGTCGTTGATTGTTGGCAGTGGTGATGTCCATTTGGAGACTGAATTGGGGAAGATTGTTCTCAAGGGAGTCAGGCATATTCCTGACTTGAGAATGAATCTGATTTTCATTGGTAGGCTTGATGATGGTGGTTTCACGAGCATTGAAGGTGGAAGGACCTGGAAGTTGTTGAAGGGATTTTTGGTGGTAGCCAAAGGAAGGAAGTGTTGTGGCCTCTATCGTACTAAAGCCAAGATCTGTGGTCCAAGTGTGAATGCGACAGAGGGAGACTCTATGGAGTTATGGCATCGCAGACTTGGGCATATCAGCGAGAAGAACTTGAAGATCTTGGTGAAGATCAAGGTTTTTCCAGAGCTATCAGGAGGGCTTCCTGATACGTGTGCGCACTGCTTGGCTGGTAAGCAGAAACGTGTTTCCTTTGCTGATTCTGAACCAAAGATGAAGGCGGAGTTACTATACTTGATACACACTGATGTGTGTGGCCCTATTGAGCCCAAGTCTGTGGGCGGAGCCGCTTATTTTGTCACGTTCATTGATGATCACTCCAGGAAAGTCTGAGCATATTCTGTGAAGCAGAAGAGTGATGTTCTAACAAAGTTTGAAGAGTTCAGAGCGAAGGTGGAGAAGATGACCGGGAAAGAAATAAAGCGAGTTCGGTCTGATAACGGGGGAGAGTACACTGGTGCCTTCGACGCTTACTGCAGAAGAAATGACATAGTACATGAAAGGACAATCCCGAGAACGCCGCAACAGAATGGGTTAGCAGAAAGGATGAACATGACGATTATTGAGAAGATCAAATGTATGATTTCTCAAGCTAGCATTAGCAAACAGTTTTGGGCTGAGGCTGTGCAAACTGCTGTACATCTGATAAATCTGTCTCCTTCTGCACCTCTGAATGGTGATATTCCAGAGCGTGTTTGGTCCTGGAAGGAAGTCTCGTACGGACATGTGCGGGTGTTTGGGTGCAAAGTTCACGTTCATGTTCCCAAGGAAGAGAGATCGAAGCTTGATGAGAAGTCCCGGGAGTGCATCTTGATGGGATTTCCTCATGAGGAGTTTGGCTATAGACTCTGGGATCCTGTGAACAAGAAAATGATCAGAAGCAGAGATGTGATCTTCGTTGAAGATCAAGTGGTTGGTGAGCAGAATCCTGCGGAGTCACAGGTTCCACAGTTTCCACCTGCAGAGGAGAGACTTTATGCTGATGATAGGCCAGTAGAGACTGCTACTGATGATGGGCATGATGAGGAGGAAGTTGGTGAGCTTATTCCTGATGAGGAGATGATTCCGGATGCAGGGGGAGCTCTGCCAATTGATGTACCACCTGTGGTGGAGGTTCCTCTTGTCAGATCTGAGAGAGTCAGAAGGCCCAATACCAGGTATTCCCCTCATGAATATATTTTGCTTACAGATAGTGGAGAGCCTGAGTCCTATGTGTAGGCTCAAAGTGCTGAAGATCGTGAGGCCTGGACAGCTGCCATGGAAGAGGAGTTGTACTCCCTTCAGAAGAATGAGATGTATGATTTAGTCCCATTGCCTAAAGGGAAGAGAGCTTTGAAGAACAAGTGGGTCTTCAATCTAAAGTTGGATGAAAATCGCTCTCAGCCAAGGTACAAGGCGAGACTTGTGGTGAAAGGTTTCAGTCAGAAACAAGGTGTTAATTTCGACGAGATTTTTTCCCCAGTGGTGAAAATGTCCTCTATCAGACTGGTGTTGGGTATGGATGCCTCCATGGATCTTGAAGTAGAGCAGATGGACGTCAAGACGGCATTTCTGCATGGAGATTTGGAGGAAGAGCTATATATGGAGCAGCTCGAAGGCTTTGTGGCTAAGGGGAAGCATCATCTGGTCTGCCGGCTCAAGAAGAGCCTTTATGGGTTGAAGCAGGCACCCAGGCAGTGGTATAGGAAATTTGACTCTTTCATGATGAAGAGCAAATTCCAACGGACTAGGGCTGATCACTGTGTGTATGTGAAGAGGACTGAGAAGATGTTCACTATTATACTTCTGTACGTAAATGATATGCTGATTGTTGGGGATGACAAGGCCAACATAGCTGAGTTGAAGAAGGAGCTCAGTGAATCCTTTGAAATGAAGGATTTGGGACCGGCAAGGAAGATACTTGGAATGAAAATTACCAGGGACAGGAGTGCTGGTCAACTATGACTGTCTCAGTCTGAGTACGTGGAGAAAGTGCTGAAGAGGTTCATGATGGACAAGGTAAAACCCGTTGCTACTCCTCTGGCCGGGCACTTCAAACTTTCCAATTCTCAAAGCCCCTCATCTGAGAAGGAGGTGGAAGAGATGAGCCAAATTCCTTATGCATCCGCAGTGGGGAGTCTGATGCATGCTATGGTCTGCACTAGGCCAGACATAGCTCATGATGTGGGGTCTGTGAGCCGTTACTTGGCAAACCCAGGGAAAGTCCACTGGAGTGCTGTGAAATGGATACTCCGCTATCTCCGAGGTGCCTCAGACCTTTGTTTACAGTTTGGTGGAGGTCAACCAGAACTTATTGGGTACTCGGATTCGGATATGTCAGGAGATGTTGACACGAGGAGATCTACTTCTGGATTCGTGGTCACTTTTGGAGGGGGAGCAGTGTCGTGGCAGTCAAGGCTTCAGAAGTGCGTGGCATTGTCGACGACGGAGGCTGAATATATTGCGTTGACTGAGGTGTCAAAGGAGCATATTTGGATGAAGAAGTTCATGCTAGAGCTTGATCTCCGACAGGACGTGTACACAGTTTTCTGTGACAGTCAGAGTGCTATATTTTTGGCCAAGAATCCCGCCTTTCACTCCAGGACGAAACACATTGACGTGAAGTATCACTGGATTCAGGATGCTGTGGAGGAGAAGCTGTTGGTGGTGGAGAAGATCCACACGGATGAAAATCCTTCGGACATAATGACGAAGGTCGTCCCAAGGGAAAAACTTGATTTATGCCGGCGGTTGATCGGCATGATCCCCACTTGAAGGAGTCAAGGTGGGATACTCCCCTTTATGGTCTGAAGGGGGAGTTTTTTGAGGTTCAGCCCCTAAAGGTTAAATAAGTGTGCAGAAATCCAGATGTTGCAACCTGAATTTTGGGGTTGCAACCTATTTTTTGCTGTTTAGGGGTTGCAGAAATTAAGAAGTTGCAACCTGGATTTTGAGATTGCAACCTTCTTTTTACTGTTTTGGAAGGGTGACAGTTTTTATTTAAAACTGCGAACAGTTTTTTTTTAAGTGGCTTTTAAAAGCCCCCCCTTCTCATAATTTTTGAGTGAGGGTTTGAAAAGAACGCAGGAGAAGCCACCCCCTCTCCCCCCCGCGCCCGCGCCGACCGCCGTCCGCCATCCCCGCACCCGCGCCGTCCGCCGGCCGCCATTCTTCCCCGCTGTTGCAAGGGATTTCGCCGTTGCTGTAGGCGGGAGTTCGTTGCTTGAAGGAGGTGTTTCCTCTGTGCTGTTGGAAGGAGTTTTCTCTACCGTTTCAAGGGCTTCTTCGTCTACGATTTCAGGTGTACCCTTTCTTGTCTTCGTTTGCTATTGTGCTTGAAGAGAGAGTAGGATTTTATCCTATTGTAGAGAAGTTGTGGTTTGTCTTGGTGGTAGAGAGGAGTGGATTTGTGTGTCAAATCCGGAGGGCTTTCTAGGTTTGGGCAAACCTAGATAAATTTCTGTAATCCTTATTTATTATAGTGGATTTTCGTTGTGTTGTGCCCCGTGGTTGTTGACCTTCAAGTGGTGAAGGTTTTCCACGTATATCTCTGTGTTCACTTGTGTTGTTGGTTTGTTTTTCTTATTATTGCTTGGGCTCTATTGATCGGTGAGTGTTGCCGTTGTCTGCGACCCCCTTTTCTTAACAACTAACTGGATCAAAAATGCTGCGCCAAATGGAGCTTTAGTATGCTTGGTAAATTTTCATGATGGTTCCCTTTCATGGGAAAAGCATCCTGAATAGTCTCAAATCTCAATACAGACCATTTCACACATTTACGCTGCTCATATAACCTTTACCATGCCAATATATTTACTTATTTATGTGAAATACAAAGTTCTCTATTCTGTTTTTACTTGCAATTTTACATGGTTACTTTCCTCATCTTTCTTAAATGAGTTTCTGTCGAGTAATGACATCATTAATCTAGAGATGTACAGATTCTCTACGTTCTCATGTGTGAGTATGCTTTATGCTTTTTGTGCTTGGAGATTTACTCTCATTCTTTATTCACCTTTCTTTTTCCATCCACATCTAAAAAGTTATTTTTTCTATACATTATCGAATGGAATATAACTTATAGGGATTCAGCACCATCTGCAAATATTTGATATGCCTAGATTTTCTTTATGCTTATTTGTTAGATTCTTCTATGCATAAAGTGTGAAACTTGATATGAAAATTTCAATTAATTGCAGATGGAAACTAAAATGTTGCACTACTAGGTATTTTATGGTGTACATATGGAGCATTCTTGTTTGATTTTGCAGTGTTGGATTGCTATGGAAGATTGCATGTGTTCAAAGCTTGTGCCATGCTCTTTTTGCGAGAGAATAAGGTTTTGGTTGTACATGCATCCAAAGGTTTGCTGCACTGCTTATATGCTGCTTTGATTTTGCTCCACTATTTGTTCTTTACTGGCTAATTGGTCAATGATTTGTTTCATACTTAATTACTTACTATCCATCTTCCAGGACTTCTTGCGACAAAATAACACAGGCAAATTACTTTGGCAACTATTCGGAGTTCATGCTGCATCTTTGCGCCTCTTTGGTGTTCACGAACATGAAAAAATAATGTGGGATGCATTTAAAACCGCAGGTTTGATTTTGGTGTTGTTTTGAGTAAATCTTACTTGCAGTTGACTTTTCATGTCTGTATTTTTTTTTTTTCACCTTGTAAATTTTGCATTGTGCAATGAAATAGTCAAAAGTGCAATCACATTTGATTGGCTTGGTGCCGTACTGCCAGCCAAGGGCGTATCTGGTACTAATGGTTGCTGAATTCAGTTTATTACCAATTCATAATTACCAAATTATGGGAATTTTCTTCCCAGTGTTCCATGCTCGAAGCCTCTAACTTCCATGTCTGGGTGCTGAAGTATTAAGGGTTATTTGATTTAGTTATGTTGTAGATTTGAGGGAATGACTTTGGGAGTCTGGTGGGTGGAGAAAAGGAGCTTAAGAAAATGGAAGTTTATTTCATCACAGAAAGCCCAGAAGACCTTACAAGATGAATGGATGAAGCTTTGAAGGAGAAGAAAATGTACATGCATTCAATTCATGTAAGACCCGCCCTCTATGCCCTTTTTCCCCTCACACTTTTCTTATGTAGTGTCCTTTTTCCCCTCACACTTTTCTTATTTCTACCCTTAACACAGTGATTTTTGTTCTTCTTTCTCATGAATGAACATTTTTAAGTCACCGAATTCAACATGCTTCTAGCTGAGAATAACAGGATGATGGACAACAATAGGGGGCAAAAAAGCAGTCTCTAGCAAGTTGAAAGAAACATCTGTTGTAAGAAGGCTCTGCGAGGGCATAGATGACTCTGCGAGGCCCTAGGTGATGAGTCTAGGTGATTTTCTGCATCCCTAAGGTATTCCCCTTTCATAACCTTCATCTTGCCCCCTCTCAATCCCTAGCTGCACCCCTAAACTCCTAAACCTCAGTCGAACACCCCCAATCTGCTGCTAGCTCTGTTTTCCCTTCTTTCCCGGTTTTCTGCTCCCTGGCGCCTCCTCCAAATCCCGCCCAACAATAGCCAACAACCACCCCAATTTGCTGCCTTGCAGTCGCCCCACAACTCCCTACATCCTTGTCCAATCTGCCCCCTCCAATATCCTACATCCTTGTCCAAATAACCCCCAATCATATCCCCCTTATTAGCCTAAGATTCAGCCATTCACCCACCTTGACGCCCTGTTTCCAGCAACCATTCAACACTGCACAACAGCAGCCTCCTCCCCGACAACCACCAAGCATTCACGAATCACCAAATCTCCACGCTATGACCTTCCCCTACTTTGTGAGTATTGTTTATTGTTGCATCGAACAATTCTTCAATTTTAATATATGATGATGTGATTTCATACTTGTTTGGATCGAAAGAATCATGGTCGTTTGCTTTTGGGATATTTTGTGATATGCAAAAATTATTCGCCGCACGCTCTTGTTTTGGCCCTCCATGCGGAGGAAAGTCAAACTTCGCTTTGCTTAAAGAAACAATTTTGTCTTGCTTTATATTATATGCATGCAAGTTAATCATTTATTATTATCTCTTGAATTTACGGTCGGATCTTGCTTGTGTTACATATAATATTGCATGGTAATAAAATTATCTCGCCGCATCTCACTTAGGTTTGCTTGTTAGTCCCGCATCTACGTAGCCTACACTACATTACTTCCCCTCCTACCTAAGACTTATGTTAGGCCACTACCCTCAGTGCGTGTTTCGCCACCAGCTGTTGCTAACATAAACATGACTCACGACTCCAACCTTGAGGAAAGTTGTTGATGGGGAGATATTGTGATCCCTACTCCATTAGGTTCTCGTTGCTCCTTGTGCCAAAACACTCACCGATTACTCAAGTCGAATACATGGTTATGATAGTGTAACTTATATCTTGTGTAGATAGTCAAAGGAGGGCACATAGTTTCAAAGAAGGTGAACACGTTGTAGTATGTGTATATGCTAATAGATTCTCCTGGGGAACTGCAGAAGAAAATTAAATGCAAGACGAATGCACCTCTATACATTCATCAAAAGAGTTAAGACACATGCTTACGAGCTTAATATCCCTAAGAATATGAGAATTACTCCTGCATTCAACATTGAAGATTTGATCCCATTTTGTGAGCCCCATGTCTCACATTCCATACCTCCACCTCGTATCCTCAGCCCTACACACATTTCTTATCCACTCTTAGCCTCCTCTTATCACTCAACCACCGACAATACCATTAACACCACTCCTAGCATCCTTGGCATCCGTCCCAGCATCATCTTCACCACCAACACCATTATCAACATCATCCTCAACACCAATTCCAACAATACTATTTCCAACATCTTCAGCAACAACGACGTCATTTTCGACCTTGATGTCAGCATCATCAACAACACCATCTTTAGTATCGTCAACTTCAACAGTACCTTCTCCAACACCCACAACAACACCTGCAGATCATTCTAGAGGCCACCATTTTATTGTCGACACATGGGAATCCACAGAGGAACTAGAGAGACTTGCCTCCATTTTCAGACGAGAGTATGATCATCTGCATTCAATGAAGATGGATGCTCTCATGGCAAGGGGAGTTGATGAGAATCATGCCACATGACCTGTAAGGGTTTATACGCGCCAGATGAGGAGGTGATGATCAAGACCATTTATTTTGAGCGAATCGTCAATCAAGGATTTTATGTATTTTTTATTTTGTTTATGTAGGCCTTCATGATTGGAGAATTATGACTGTTCATGATAACTTCTAAATATATAAATAGAGATAGATGGATAAGTCACGATGATTGAAGAATCATGATCATTTATGGCCGCTTCTAAGTCTATGAATAAGGATAGAGAGATCCATTTACGAGGATTGAAAATTTGAGAAAAATTCAGTCCTTGGTCACTCGGTGGCTCAGTGCTGAAGCTGAAATTTAAATGTGCTGACTATGCCCCTCCCCTCTCTCCCTCCTTGGCTGGCCCTCTCCTTCCTCCATTCTTCTTGTCGGTCACCACTAGCAACCCTTCCCTATTGTCACCCACAATTAGTTGGTCAGCCATCTGTTATGGACCCACGTTGGGGGCGAACATATCAACGCCAAGTTCAACCCACCAAGGAATGATCGTATTTTATTTCGCACGTCGTCGTAAATTTTATGTTCTAAATTTGCACACGTTATATTTTGGCTCACTTGTGTTATGACTCAAGTGAGGGGCTCGTAATCCGGGTTGAACCCCTACTTGGCATGGTTTGGACTCTTGAGAAGTTAGTACATTATTATTTCCAAATTCTATTTCTCTTTATTTTCTTTTCTTTCCCTCCCTCTCTTCCCTTTTTCCCAATTCCCCTTCTCTTCTTTTCGTAACCTGCATGTCTCGCAAGGAATTCCGCCGCCTCCGTCGATCGTAGCTCTCTGTTCTCACGGCTTCCTTCGCCGATCATCTTTGCCTCCACCATAGCTCCTTCGGAATCCAAGAAGGGGGACTCAAATCCCTAGAGGGACTTCTCCCTAGTTCGTCGTATCACTTGATCTCAGGTCGGGGCACATAACAACTTGTTATCAATGCCACTCCTCACCGACGCCAACATCTTCCCCCTCCACCAACTGCGGCATGGGTGTTCCTCGCTAAGCTCACCGACAGACCCGCCCCTACATCACGGGAACCACCGTGCTTGCCTCTGCAAGCCCTGCTTGGGTCCAATTGCTTTCAGACATGCCCCGCAGAGTCGCTGCATACGATTCTGGGCTCTTACCTCTACCGGGCCCTTCCCTACAGTTGCATGCAACCATGGAAGACCACGACGTGACCTTGAACCAATTGATGGAGATGTTCCAATGGATGGTGGACTCCCTCTACGCCTGGATAGACTCCTTTCATCCCCCACCATGTGCATCCGGTTCCTCCAATGTTGCCCCCTACAACGCCCACTGTCTTAAGCAAGGCACCCTAGGTCCGAAGGGAGTGGCATTCCTCGTTATGTTAAAGTGGATTTCCCCATTTTTCAAGGCCGCGAAGATCCCCTCGCGTGGCTCACCCGCTGTGGGCTCTTCTTAACCAACCACTAGACATCGTGGGAGGACAGTCTTGGCATTGCCTCCTTCTACCTCATGGGCCCCACCAAATTTTGGTTCACTCAACTTCAAAGGGAGCGACACCACTCACTTGGGAGGATTTCAAGCACTCTTGCATGCTCTGCTTTGGGCCTTTGTTACACAACAACCCTCTTGGCGAACTCATTTCCCTAAAACAAATGGACCCCATCGACGATTACTTGGAGAAGTTCTAGGTTCTATTAACGCATGCTCCTTCTGTGAGCCTCAACCAACGGTCCTCATCTTTATGACAGACCTTCATAAGCGCCTCCGCCTCGACGTGGAGTTCCAAACCTCACGACCGCGCGAGTTTGTAAGAAGTGTCTACTCTTGGACTGTACCCAGGGCAGCTGCAGGTATACGACGGGATCTTTCCGAGGTAGCAACACCCCAGGGAAACCGCCTTCCGACTCATCTAAGGGGGCCGATTCAACTCGCTCTCCTTTTCGTCACTGCCTCTCCATCTTTGAGATGGTTGATTGCCGCACAAGGGCCTTTATTTCAATTGCGACGAGACTTTTGTGTCGGGCCACCGATGCAAGCATCTCTTCTAGGTGGAAGTGGACGACCCTTCAAATGATGATGGTGGTGATGTAGACATAGGAGTTCCAAAAATTTCCTTCCATGTCATCACTTGCCCACAGAAGGGTTATACGATCCAGATGATCATCACACTTGGGGGACAGACCCTCCTTGCACTCATGA
Organism: Platanthera zijinensis; assembly: GCA_039513925.1. Lineage (NCBI taxonomy): Eukaryota > Viridiplantae > Streptophyta > Magnoliopsida > Asparagales > Orchidaceae > Platanthera > Platanthera zijinensis. Next base: position 10,944,277 of record CM077079.1, on the reverse strand, counting down.
ACTTGTGTAGTATGCACAACTTCATTTGTCAGACTGTTGTTGCTCGACTACACCTTTGTGTCACACCTCGCAGTCGCGTGCATGTGTCTGTTGCCAATGACCACTAGGTGGAGTGTATGGGCATCTGCCGTTGGGTCTTCATTATAGAGGAGGACCATCACTCCCTCATTGACCTCCTCATTGTGGACCTTCAGGGGTTTGGAGTGGTGTTCGGGGTGCACTGGCTATGGATTGTGGGGCCCCTGCATGGCATTTTGGCCGCCTCACAACACTAGGGCTCACAATGCATTGAGTGGAATAGGCACACCCCAATGACAAGGATCTCTACCTTCTTGGTCATGGGACCTCCACACTCGGCTGTTGTCTTGCCTCAAGGGGGAGCTTCTCCTGAACTCCACCAACTTCTACAAGATTTTGGCAATACATTCACACCACCGGTTGGCCTTCTCCTAATCCGTAGCCAGGACTATCACATCTTTCTTCTACAGATCGCCCGACCATACTGTTATCCATTCCCCCAAAGGATGAGATTGAGCATCTATGCACCGCTATGGTTCAGCAAGGGATCATCCGATGCAACATCTCTCCATTCTCTTCGCCGATCCTTTTAGTGCACAAAAATGACAACACATGGCTTTTCTGCGTAGACTGCAAGGAGTTGAATGCATTGCATGGCGCCTGCTTCTTCTCCAAGTTGGACTTTTACTCGGGATATCATTAGGTGTTCATGACTGCCGCCGATGTAGAGAAGATTGCCTTCAGGACACACCACGACCACTTCAAAATCTTGGTTATGCCTTTCGGGCTCAGGAGTGCCCCTCCACCTTCCAAGCCCCGATGATTGAGTTATTCAAACCCCTGCTTTGTAAGTCCGTGCTTGTTTGATGAGATTTTGGTGTACAATAAGTCCTGAGGCGAGCATCTACAACACCTCCACATAGTTCTCCAACTTATTTATTGCCACCGCCTCGTTCTCAAGGCCATAAAGTGCTCCTTTAGCACAGTTAACAATCTGGAGGATGGGGGTGGCTTTATGAGAGGCGTGGGAGGCTTGGCAGGAGTCCTGGAATTAGTTCCAGGGGCTGGACTTGCTGAATCTGGACTGCAGGGAGGGGTCAACGGGGGAAATTCTGTGAGGGGGGGGGGGGGGGGGGGGGGCCGCCGGGTTCCACTCCGGTATGAGGGGGGAAAAAGGGGGGAGGGGGGAGGGAAGAGAAGGAAAAAGAGGGGGAGGAGAAGAAAAGGGGGGAGAGAGAGAGAGTTAAGTTGCCTTTCTCTGTTAGGAAATTTTTTTAATATGCGCAAAAAAATATACACCGCACTACAACATTTAACGCATACAGACATGTTTTTTAGTCTCAGTTTGGGGGGACTTATTTTCACTGGTCAAGCGGCTACGACCGCATGTACCGGGCCTGTGAAAATAAGTCCCCCCAAACGAAGCATTAGTAGTTTATGCAGTTTTTTTAAACGTCGCATATTATTTTGCGGCGTTTAATAAAACGCCGCAAAATCGTCGCAGATACCGTCATCGTTGTAGCCATTTGCGACATTTTTCAAAAACAAGTGGTGGTAGCCTCTTGAATCTATGGTGGCATAAAGATTGAAATCACCTCAATATGTGGCTCACCTATTGCGGCGTTTAATTAGAAATGCTACCATAGATATACAATGCAACAAAATAAATGTACTGGACCCCTTTTGCCATGTTTTTACTTCCAAACACCGCAATTTGTTTTTTTAAAGATTCAATATTTCTGTCTAATTTTTGAAAGAACCAAATAGTATTAAAATAACAAAATTTTGCATAAACATCAGGTGATTCCAGTCAACAATATGGACCAATTATATCGTTCACACAAAAATTCAGCATGAAAAGGTATGATCAAAAATCATAGAAGAACATCGATCTGTCATTAAAATATCTCTGGAGTTCATTACCGGGTGCAATGACGGAGTGCAATCCATTAACGGGTCCTAAGTGCCAACCATCATCACATCGATTTGTTGGCGCTCGTTCATGACGGAGTGCAATCCATTAATGGGTGCAAATTTCCTACCGTTGAACTCATCCGTCATTTTCATGTGTCCCGACACGTTGTGATGAAGGTTAAGGACGATGGGAACCGGGATCAACTTCTCAATTTTGGCCTCGTCCATGACATGGAACGTGGCACCACAGTCGCCTGAGATCTTCGACTTCTTGCACACGTACCGAGCACAAAGAGCAAATGCAGTGGCGTTGATACAATCGATGATTCGCGGGGAACTGAATTGCTTGCGGAAAAGAAAGTCATTCAAGAACTTTGAACGAATCAGTACACTGGCATTCATCTAGCATTATCCCCAACCTAATGTGAAGTCTATAAAGTCTTTCATGTATCCCAACCTTATGTACAATCTCAATATTCCACACATACATAAGGATTTAAGTTACAACGTGGAACCTGAAAATATCTTTGTAAGAGACATTAAAGCTCCATTTGGGGAACTTATTTTCACCGGGCAAGAGGTTATGACCAGTTCATGCGATCGTAACCGCCTGATCGGTTAAAATAAATCCCCCCCAAAAGGAGCCTAAGAGGCTGAGAAATTAAAAACATTCCACTAGTTGGAATTCTATAAAAATGCATCTTAATAGAGAAGCTACTTGGGAGATGGAAGAAGAAATAATGAAAAGTATCCACAACTAATTTTGAGCTTTTTTTGTAAATTTGAGGACACAAATTTTATAAAGCGTGTAGATTGTAATACACAGAAAAATTATGAGTCAATTATAGAATAATTTGAAGACTTTTAACAATATCCCTAAAGTGCTTAGTATACAATTTCCTATTACATAATTTACACTTGATCCAGTGAGGAAATAAATGAAAGAGCAGCCTCATTTACACGGTATTCGTAATAAGAATCATGAACAATGATAAACATTATTGATGGCTGCACAAATTTGGGGCATGATAAGTATCAAAACAACCATTGCATCTCAAACGTGTCAAGAATTCCTAGATAGCTGAATATCAGTCTCGTGCAGAAGATCAAACCCTTCAGCACTTCCTAAGATCCTGACACAGTTGTCATTTGTAGAAACAGCTAAAAGAGACCCTAATCTGTTGAAACAGAGCCGCAGATGAGCCTGTAAGGAGTACCATGACATAACACAAACTATAAATTTTAAATTCGAAGTGGTATTAGGAGAGAAAGAGTGAGAGAGAAATATTATTTTACCGGCAATACAACCTGAACGTCATGTGTTGTCAAAATGTCAGCATTTTCCATGTCCCAGAATTTGATCATAAACTCATCTCCAACTGCCAAAAAATTACTTTTCGTTGTATTCGCAACTGAGCAACCATAAGAAGAAGACAAATATGTTAAAGAACTACTCAAAATAAACATACCTTAGGTATGTGCACAAAGGAGAGTAAAATTGGGGAATTCTTACATAATGCAAACCATATACTTGATACATATTCTAAAGAAGAAACCTCTCAATATCTCGAGAAAGAAAACTTGGTCTCACCTCAACCAACACTACCATCCACTGATATGAACAAGCAGGAAGGAAAAAATCATAAGAACATACTATATCATCATCACTAAAATCATTTGAAGAAAAATGCAAGAGTGTATCGTCAAGAAAAAAGAAGCCTAATAAACATTTCAGTCAATAATGATTCTATTGGACTCGGTATCAGAACAATTCATTTGATTTGGATGTTTCTCCCTTCTCTGATTATGAATCTTTTTCAACGATCGACAAAGTCATTTGGTTCAAGTCTGCAGCTCGTGTCTCTATTGAAACCTCATCTTCAAGTTGGTTCCACAATAGTGTTCGTCATCTGACCAAAGTCTTCCGCCTGCGTCACTGTTAACAATGCCTCCTCCCATGGTCCTAAGTGCTCATTCGATTCAAGGAAGTTTTGTGTTTATTGATGCTTCCCTTCAATGGTTTTATAAAGTAGAATCTATATACCCTGTTACTATAAAGCTTTATGTGATACTGGTTGTCGGGTGTTAGTTTCTATCATGTTACCATGTGATGTGTCTACTAGCTATGTGGTGATGCCCATATTGCTCTCATTTTTGGATATCTTAGGTTATTGATATTGCTTGAATACTCAACGTGATATCCATCCATGTGGTGATGCCCATCCGTGTGATCACCTGCCATTCTCATATGTAGACAACAATTTAGTATAAGGAATGACTATGTTTAGTGTTGTTTGATTGTAATATGGCATTGCATGACACTATCTAGTCACTTAATGTCGTTTTTTGTATTTTAAACTGTTCTTGAATCAACAATGTTCGTGCGAACGAATTAATCATTTGTAAATATATTGTGAAAAATTATCTAAGATATGTAGGAACTATGGTGAATATAGGTCATATGCACTACCTCTCTAGCTCCACTCATTGATCAGTCTCATGAGCACGTCCATATTTCTTTCATAGTTCGCAACATTTGAATGCATGCTCCATGTGTGGTGGATGAATTGCGTATACTTGGAACAACTATTGCATAGCCAGTAGCAGTGGGAAACTAACGCAAGAAAAAGAAGATTATACCATTGCATAAGCCACTAAAAACCAAATATTGAATCAATCATAACTAAGAGTTTGTCGCATCTTTTTCGCTCAGGTGAATTTGGGCAAAAATGCCACCATCATAGAATGTCTGCTTGGCATGACAACAGTTATGATCGCCATCAAAAAAGAAAGCTTAGTTTTGAACATAAAAGTAGATGAAGTTCCTTAGGTGAGGTCGTGCATTCACAAGTTCATAACCACCGTGTTCGCGACGACCACCTCCATGACAACCTAGCCTAAATAAGATCCAAATTTTATCACTAAATCATCTCAGGGATAACAAAGAGTCTCAAAAGACAAACACCAAGAGCAAGAACACGGCAAAGATCCTTACCCCGAAAAATATGGGCCATTCAACTCCATGCATATCCCTTGTCATAAGCTCCTGAGTTGGAACCTTCCTCCCCATGTCCTGATAGTAGAAAAAACATCTCAAAATCAGTCAAATTATGATTTAAAAAAAATGTTGCATTGGACTTAACTAGTAGTGTATAATCATCATCATAAAATAGCTTATCTATCAAAATCCAAGCACAAACGTAAATATTAGCAATCTTAGTGATAGTTATAAGACTTGAGAAAACAGGCTCTTGAATGAGACCCTGTTCAATGATGTTGTACCTGCATGAAAATAATAAAAGCGGTCAGACAACCATTTGTAGTCTTTCAATCAACAAACTGTGTAAGTAAAATATTATTTGGGTGCATAAAATGCAATCTTTTCTTAAATCCTTGTGAGAGCTTTCTAGGTAAAGATACATTTTACCTGCCAGTAGCACAAGAATGTTTGCTCCAAGGGACCAGCCAACAACATACATTTTACACTTAGGATAACATGTTGACACGTATTTAAAAACACTTCCACCAAGATCTTCCATGAATGATGCTGAATAGAACTATAAAAAATATCAGAGAAAAAAGAAGAGGCATTGATTTTCATTAATGGATAACAAAGCAGTGGTTATATGTTCCATTAAAAAAGAGCACCATATCTATTTAGCACCTTATGATTCATTCATAAGGCCCATCCGAGCAGGTATAATACATTATTATGTATATATATATATGGAGATGTTCTGCCTCTATGAATGAAGATAATTACTTGTAGTGTTGTTCCAGGTGCTAAAAAAATTTATAGCTAACCCTCATCATAACGTAGAAATCAATTATTCAAAAAAAAAACATTCACTGAGTTTAAAAAATAATGTAGAATGTTTCCGATCTAATCATTTCTAGCGGGGAAATCAATTATTCAAAAAAAAAAACAAATACAATCAAGACTTCAAAGAGGAAAGTTGTACCTGCACTTTGTGAATCCTCTCATAATCCATGGCTACACCAGAGGAGAGAGATTAGACAGTAAAACATTCACTGAGTTTAAAAAATAATGTAGAATGCTTCCCATTGACACCAATGCTATATCATTATCATAGCAGTCAAGAAAAAAGAAGCCGAATAATGATTTCAGTCAATAATGATTCTATTGGACTCAAAATAAGAACAATTCATTTGATTTGGATGTTGCTCCCTTCTCTGATTATGAATCATGTTCCACGATCGACTAGGTCATTTGGTTCAAGTCTTCAGCTCGCGTCTCTATTGAAAACTCATCTTCCAGCTGGTTCCACAATAGTCTTCGTCGTCTGACCAAAGTCTTCCGCCCGCGTCACTGTTGACAATGCCTCCTCCCATGGTCCATCGTAACTTTTTTTAACATGCCTATTTCAATTGCAAGGTGCAATATTCATTTATATATATTCCAAAAGTGCATTGGACATTTGATTAGAAAAAGAATTATGACTATGCATTTGATTAGAAAAAGAGTTTTGACGATGGAGTATCTGCAAGGTGAATGTCCCACTAGTCAATTTGAATGGAACATTTATAATCTACTTTGTTAGATTCCAAATGACCTGCCTAAATCCAGAAATCAGGTATGCAAGATTTGGGCAAAAAAAGAAAATCTGGTATGCAAAAAATGTGGAAGCAGGAACTCAGGAACGAGGAAGAGGAAGAGTGTTGTTAACTTCTTCCAAGAACCATGACCGAAAACTATGCACAAAGTACTGGACAGTTACCACGATTTCGCCGGTCGAGCTCGGCGCTGAGCTCGTTGGGGGGTTGCAGGGGGGCAACGCGCCCCCTGCACAGGGGTTCGGGGGCGAAGCCCCCGACCGAATTTTTTCCAGGGAAAGTAGGTAAAAAAGCAACTCCACACATAGAAATCGAAGATGGATGGAGTTCTTTTCGATTAGCGAACGCCGCGATTCATTTTTCACCGACAAGTCAACCAAACATCTACAGGCTGAGTTGAATTCTCATTCCAAACAAAAAGCTGAAAACATAAATTAAGCTTTTTGAGTGACAGACTTGTCAACCAAACATCTACTTTTTATATCAAATTAATGAATAATGAGTATATGGACTTCACCAAACAAAAGTAAAGTAATGAGGCTCACTCTATTATCATTCCACCAGATGCAAGTTGCTGATTATCATACGAACACTTTAGCCCACAAACCCATTCAAATGAACCAACCAAAATAGAACATACCAATAAAACATCAGTAAGTTTTGAAGAAACTAGAGCTAAATGACTCCTCTTAGCATCAGTCACAACATTTCCTACCCAAAATTTATGATCCAAACATGGAGAATACCTAAATGAGCGGATCAAAAGAAGACAAACATGGAGAATACCTAAATGAGCGGATCAAAAGAAGAAGAGAACAACCGAACAATTCATAAATGGGAACGCAGAATCTAAATTGACAAACTATAAATGTAGATGCGGTGAAGGATGATGTTTTCCAGTTGATTTTCTTTCATGCCTAACCCGCTTCTTCTCATAACCAAACCAAAAATATGCAGCAAGGAAATGACAGCTTAAAGTTACCAATGCTTCAAGGAGGACAGTGCTTCAAAAACAAAAATCTCATTTTCTAGTGAAATACCAAACACAAAATTTTCATTTTATCACCACAACCCCCAATATCAAACACAGAAATCTCCTAATACATAACAGATGAGAAGGCACGATGTGCCCTGTCATTGATTAAAAAGTTCAAGGATTTTTTGGTCTCAGCAATTTTTTCTGATGAAGATCTTGAAGATGTGTTTGAATCTATACCCGAAAAAAGCGATGAGATACAGCTATCAGTTATAAGTGGCTCCTTGAACATCATGCTTGATTATCTCCCAATTGAATCAAAAAATCAGAAGCAGAGTAACGATGGAAACATAGAATATGTGGAAGGAGTTGCATACCTAGAGAGAGAAGAAGGGCGGTGGAAAGATTAGGAGGGGGGCGATCTCCGGCTCTGGCCATGCGCAGGAATGGAGAGCTGGATGATGAGGAGTGACTGAGAAGGGTGAGTGATGACGCCAAACGTCGCCGGAGAGATTCAGGGCGTGGAGGATCGGGGGAGGGTTATTATCGCGGGGAAGAAGACTGGCGGAGCTGAGGTCGTCGGAAGCAAGGAAGACTGGCGGAGCTTAGGTCGTCGGAAGCAAGGAAGACTGGCGGAGCTGAGGTCGTCGGAACCCTAGGTGGACTCCGGCGGCGGCGGCGAGGCAGGAGTAGGAGAAATGAATTCGCCGGAGAGTGAGGAGAACCCTTGGCGGACTCCGGCATTTTCTGATGTCAGTAGAGAAAAATGAAGTCGAGGGGAAGGCACGAAGATGCCGATCGACTTTTTATTTCCTTGTTAACAGGCGGGGGTATTTCGGTAAGAGCTTAATTTCAGTCATATTCAGTCATACCAGAGTTCCACTCTAGTATGAGGGGGAAAAAAGGGGGGAGGGGGAGGGAAAAAGAGGGGGGGGAGAAGAAAGGGGGGGGGGGGGGGGGGGAAAGAGAAGGGGGAAAGGAAAAAAAGAGGCGGGGCGGAGAGCGGGTTTGGGTGCACCGGCTGCAGTCGAGTCGTTGGCCCATGTCGGCCTTGACCTTTCTATGGTCGGTGAGCCTACTTTCAACGCTCATATTAACAATTTTATACCCCTTATGTAAAGGGCCTTTGGTCTCTAAAATATGTGTTTTTAAAATAATTTTTAAGACGTCTGAGTGTTTTGTTTACCTTAGCCCATTTTGATCTCATATTAAAATATGTGTATGAGTTTATACAATCTTAAACCAATTAATTATAAGCGGAGGAGCCCAAGAGAGTTTCATCCACTTTTATATTCAAAACTTGTTCAAGCATTCACTAACTATAATTCAAAACCACCACTTTCACCACCGCCGCCACTGTGCCAAACGGAGATGTAACCAAGGAGAAATTGTCATTCGTTAGCATCCACTTAAGAAACTTCATTCACTTTTATGTTCAAACAAATGATGTTTGTTAGATGAGATCCTTAACGAATGATGGTTTAACCCATGCGTTTACGACCGCCACCACCGTGCCAAACAGAGCCTAATAATTTCAAACAAAAATGTAAATCGAGATCCTTAGGCGAGGTTTGGCCTTCCCGTAATTACGTACAACGATTCATAACCAATGAGATCACGACCACTATTCTCATGCCAAATGGAGCAATAATTAAAGCATCAATGGATCAAGAGAATAGGCCATAAAGTTAAAACTCAACTCAATTCCATAAAAATGAAAAATATCATCCTAAATAATTGTAACACTATGAATTAATACACCATAGAATTTAATCAACTGGTGATAAAATATGAAAAATTATCATATGTTAATAATGATATTTGATTACTATTCACAGCTCATAGCAAAAAAATTTTGCTAGTATAACAATTGAATAAAGTCTCAACAATACACAAATGTTATGAAATATATGAATCAATAATAAAGATCTTGTAACCATCAACAAATTATCAAATATTTTGTGTGCTACAGAAAGAGAAGCAAGTTTATCGGTTCGTTTAAGTGAGCTAATCTAAGGTTTACTCCCATTAGCAATTTCTAATGCCCAACTTCTTGCAACCATCAACAAATTCTCAGGAGAAACAAGAGCATCAACAAGTCCACACTCATTCCCTTCTTTAGCTCGTATTGACTTGGATAGCTGCATGGAGCATACATTGAACAGAAAAGTCAGCACAAAATGGAGATTTGTTATAGATAACACGCTACTTTCACAAACTGGCAAATAAATAGGAAGCCTTTGGAAGTGAAAAGAGTTTTTAGCTCCTAAAATCTAATGAGGTCAAGGCCTTCAAGCCTGCCTGGAAACCTTTCATCTCTTGGAAATGCATCTGTACCGGAATTTGGCCCCAACACTGCTCATTTGGCAGTTCAGAGCTCCTTTCAAAGGAGCTTGCCCACCTATCAATCATCTTCTTGTGATCAGTGAGATAGATCATCTATCAAAGATGATTGATCACAAGAAGATGATACAATGGTATAAACTATAACCATGAGGATTGCACATACACAACTAATAAACAAAAATATCACTTTCACTAATATTGTTTGACCACTAAAATTATGTTAAATCGTTTAAGAATACGAATAAAGTTCACTCAAATTAACACCAGACTATATCATTTCTCCGGAGCAAATAAGTCGTGTTAAAGGAAGCTCAAGGCTCCGTTTGGCACGGTGTGGCGGTCGTAAACACATGTGTTAAACCGTCATTCGTTAAAGATCATCTAACAAACATCATTCGTTTGAACATAAAAGTGGATTAAGTTCTTTAGGTGGGCATTAACGAATGACAATTTAACCCCCATGTTCATGAGCGCCGCCACAATTGTAGGACTAAACATCCAAAATTGCTTCTGTTATCCAAGTAGAAGGAAGCATTGGAAGATTTTCCAAACAAAGGCTTGCTCAAGTCAAGTTATATATCATAATGGGTATGACTCAGAGTATCCAAAGAGATGAAGAGATACAAAGAAAATTTCAGAAAAAGCAATATGTGGAAGGTTAAAAATGCTGAAATCAATTTCTGAAATTAAAAATGGAGCGAAGGAGGGCCCCTTGAACAAATATGAGAATGACTTGAACATAAGAAGCAATAATCTCAAGCTTAGAAAAACTATTGCAACCAAAAGAGGACTGAATACTCACAAAACAACAGTGCAATCGGCTCCACTCTCAAATCAAACAAAATCCAGTTAACTCTGGCTGGATTCATTTCCCTAGAGCACACAAGAAGTTTATGCAAGAAACCATGCAAATTAAACTGTACTTATACAACTTCTTCACCATGAAAACAATTAAATTAGATCAGAAGGGGCAAATTCAGAAATACAAAGCCCGTATAGTGGCAAAAGGCTACTCACAAAAACCTGAAAAAGATTAGAATGTTGAGCCAGCAGGATAACACATGCTCACTTGTAAGAAGTTGCAGGCTACATGGTTTATATGTTGGCTTTCTCAGAGCTGGTTGAGTATTACGAGTAATGAATGGTGAAACTGCAGTAGAGTCGGCGGCAGCAGAATGCGAAGGACTCTTACGATCGGTTCACGATATGCGAACAATTTCACAGGATTACACTACAGAATCTGTAACACCCTCTGCTTGCTTTCAATATCATAACCTGAAATTTAACTGAAAGAATGAGTGATGCAATTACACATTCACATATGGGCACATAATTTGAAATATTATGTGCAGAAATATCAAAAAGAAAAACAAGCAGGTTTAAACCTTGTGAAAATGTGAGTATAAAAATTGACCACCACATTCAACCCAAACCTACTAATCAAAGGTTTAAATTTTATTACGGAAAATGTGAGTTAGAAACAGCTACAGAAACAACACTACCGTAGCATGAATTCTCTTTGCGTGAAATTTGAGATGGATCAACTTAACACCATGCTGGAAAAAAAAATTAATTTAGCACAGCTGAACTTCTAGGATAAGTAAACCTTGTGAACTTGCAGTCAATCAAACAAGAAAGAATAACTTGAGAATGCTGATTAAAACTATCCAAATCATCTTTGTATGTCATGCTGCCATGTATCCATATAACTGACGCTTACCACCGTGGTAAAATAACACAGGAATACCACGCTACCATACTGCCCTAATGGTGCCATAAGATCGATGAAAAATAATCCTAAATAATAAGGAAGAAGAAGAGGAAAAAGAAGAAAATGAAGAGGAGATGAGAGTAGGCCCTGGTAGCCGGAAGTGCCAGAGAAGAGATCTGAGGCGTCGGAGAAGATATCTGGGGCGCCGGAGAAGGAGAGTGAGACGACTGTAGATGGATTTCCCAAGAGCGAACAGCGACGGGGAGGTTTTCGTGAAATTGACGGGGAGGTTTTCTTGAAGATGCCTTCGATCCGGGGCGCCGAAGTAGAGATCCGGGTGCCGGAGAAGGAGAGCGCGATTGTACCTGGATTTTGCGGAGATTAACGGCCACCGGGTTCCTGAAGAACGCCGCTGGTTAGGTTGGAGTTACCTGGAGATGCCGAGAAACTGCAGCGACAAGACGATGAGGAGAAAAAGGAACTGGATCGCAGTCCGTCGCGTGCCTCCTCCTCGCCGTCGCTGTGATGTTATACGGAAGCTTGGTATCGGCCAGATCGCGAGAAAGAAGCCGCCGTGTTCCTGTTGTTTTTGTGAAGAGGCGGGAGGGCAGTTTCGGAAACGCGTAAAATAAGCCAAATTCAGCCGACTGGAGTGAGGCCCGACCGGGGGGGGGGGGGGGTCAGTTATTGGGGGGAAGTGGATTGGGTGGCTCCACGTGAACCTCAATTTGGGAGTAGGAAAATGGGCTGGGGTTAATGGGAGGGTGTTGCAGTTGGGACAGCAGTTGGAGGGGCCAACAGTTGTGTTCCACGTTAGTTAGAGGGGAAGAAAATGGGGAACCAATTGGTAGGGGGTTTATGGAGGCAGTGGGGCTGAAATTTAGGGAAAAAAATCCTAAATTAGATGGGGAAATTTTGGATGAACTGAGCGGGAGCGGCTTCAGTTTAAGAGTACTCAGTGGCTCCATGTGGCTGAGAATAAGGGAAGGGGAGGGGCCGGCTTTTGAGAGAGAGTGTGGGGGTGGTGGGCCTTAATTTTAAAGATGCCTAAAATTTAGGATGTGGAAGTAGTGGGGTAGCGGAGGGAGTTTGGAGGTGGTTATGGAGTGGTGGAGGCGGTTGCCGTCTGGTGGTGGCCGGAGGTGGCCGCCGGCGGCGGTGGTGGTGACCACCGGAGGTATTTCCGCCGATCGCCCAAAATTGCAAAATGATGGAAAATTGGAGGGGAGGTGGTGGTGGATTAATGGATGTGGCCGGAGGCGTTCTCCGGTGATCACCATATGTGGAAAAAAGGGGGAAAGAGGGCTGCTTTGTGGGGGGAGGGGAGGAAGGGGCGGCTGACCAAGGGGAGGAATGGGGGTGAGCGGCAAGGGGAAGGGAATCCAAGGCTTCACACCCGGATTAACAGCTTCGACACCCAAAGAATGAGATTCAATCCTTCATTCTTCAATGCCTAAAATGAGAGCTCTCACCCTCTATTTATAGATTCTTACGGGGAAATGGACGGCTAGATTGACCGAACGTCCCGATGAAAAAATACATAAAATTACAACTCGAAATAAAAAATGACAAGAACAAAAACTACTACGATCGTTGATCCGCATAAAATGAACGATTCTGATTCCACATAAATTTCTCCCGCCTTGAAAGCATTTATCTCCATGAATGAAGATGGCGTACTCTCGTCTGAAGGCAAGGAGAAACCCCACAACTCTGAACTCATAGGTTGCTGAAGCTGATGCTGTCGATGGAATCGAGGATGGTACTGCTGAAGCTGATGATGGTACTGTAACTGGTGCTGCCAATAAAGGAGACGCCATCGAAGATGTTGGAGTCGGAGTAGTGGACATTCATGCACAAGAAGGTACTGTTGCTGTCGTCGCTGTCGAACACTGTATGGTACTGCTGTGAAAGAAGCCGAGGTGATGCCTGTGTCGTATTGCTGTGGAAGAAGCCGCGATAGTGCCTGTTTCGGAGAATGTCGTACTGATGTGGAAGAAGTCGTATGATCAAGTGGTGCCGAGGACTCAGGCTGAGGAGGAGGATGCGTGGCAGGCGAAGGCTACTGCTGATGCTGTAAAGCAGTAGGTGACAGTGGTGGTAACTGGGACTGTGAAGGAGTAGTAGATGTTGACGAAGGCTGAGAGGATATGGTGGTAGAGGGAGAATGGTACATGTAGTCATGCGATTGAAAGTATGGAGTCAAGACTTCAACATTAAATACAGGTGAAGTTCCCATATTTTGCGAGATATCCAGCTCATAAGCATTTTTTCTAATTCTAATAAGCACAATGTGAGGAGCCACTCACATATCATTTTAATTTTCGAGCAGTTCTCATGGGGAAGCTCTCAGCACATATACAAATCAACATTTATTCTCTGTTACGCCCTCGAACATGACACGGTTCTCTGGAAGCACTCATTAAGAACGAGCGTCTTGGGGCTGAACCACCCGTTTCAGATCCGTATGGGGAGGGGCCGACCGGCCCCTCTTGGGCCCGGGTATATTTATACCCGGGACTCTCTCTTGGAAGACATGCAAGATTACTCTCAGGTATTTCTCTCCTTCCCCCTAACCCTAATTTCTCTCTATCTTCTTCCTTAGTCTTCTCATCCTCTCTAGTTTCCTATCATTTGGTATCAGAGCATCGCTCTTACGGCCATGGTGACCACACGCTTGCAAGAGAAAAGCAACCGGTTGGAAAACCTAGAAGAGAACTACATCGGATTGGCGGATTCGGTAGCCGCCATCGAGGAAAAATGAGGCCTTCTACGCAACGGTTGGAAGAGCAGATTGACGCCCGCATGGAAGATATCAAAGCTTTATTATCGCAAAATCTGAAGGGAAAATCGATAGCGAACGAGAAATCCGGTGGCTCGCAGGCTCCAGCCCTAGAACCGAACGAGCCTCACCAATTCGCTCTGACAATGAGCGAGGATTCCGGATTGGCTGGACAAGGCCGTGGCGGGGAGGGATCTACCAGAGCCATGGGAGCAGCGAGAATTTGGCACAGTCGTGGGATGGTGTGGACGACAGGATTGCCGCAAGGCGCAAGATTGCCTCCGGGGATGATGTTGGGCGTTGGATTGGTGCAGGGCGGGGCCGACGATTCCGGCTGCGGGTACGCACCATAAAGACAGGTCGGTGGGGACATGGGAGGGGCTGTATGGGCTACTGGGCCTCCGGTGCAACCTCTGGGAGGTGCGCAGGTCTTCTTCCCCACCCGCGTGGCTAAGGGCCACTAGGGGGCTATGGAACTGGTGCTCCTTGGGGCGGCCAACCCCAACCGTCGGGGCGGAAGACGGACGGGCGGCTGGAGCGGATGGCGATATGGCACAGGTTCTTCGTTGGTCGTTTGCGGGCGGAAGCAGCAGGTCGGACCAGTTTGGTACGATCCCGGGGAGGAGGTGGCTCCGGTCGGTCTGAGGGAGAGCGGGAGAGGGAGGGGAGGAAGAGAGTGCTAGAGCTTGAAAACCTGATATTGTTATGCATCTATTTATGCATTGTTATGCCTTATAATGTTTTAGCCAATTTTATATTATTATGTGAAACAGAAAATGTCAACTGAAGACTCCGATACAGAGTACTCGACTGACGAGTATGAAATGACTAGCAGACGGCATGCGGTTGCATACCAACAAACTCTTACTTCCACAGTGTACGCGTTAACTCAACACAACAGTTTGTTAAACAACAACACCCATTGCATGACATCACAACAAACATGCGATAAATGGTTGACTGAATTACTTAGTTAGATTTCGTAATGCCTTCAGGATGCCTCAAGAAATCTTTTTTGATTTACGACGTACGTTAGAACAGAATCATGGGTTGCAAGGTTCACGGAGGACAGCAAACTGGGAGGTCCTAGCAATTACCTTATATGTTCTTTCTCACAATAAGAGTATCAGAACAGCAAGTGAGCGTTTTCAGCACTCCACCGAGACGGCAAACAAATATTTCAGCGTTGGCATTCGTGCTTTGGTGCGTTTAGCAGAGGTTATTATAGTCCCGGAAGAAGGATACTTTGACTTAACTCCACCAGAAATTGCTGCAGATACGCGATACATGCCGTTTTTTAAAGATTGCATTGGAGCAATAGATGGTACACATGTTCATGCAAACGTTCCGATTAAAAATCAGGTACCTTATATTGGGCGTCATGGAACGACTACGCAAAATATAATGGCGGTTTGTGACTTCAACATGTGCTTTACTTTCGCCATAGCTGGTTGGGAGGGATCTGCACATGACAGCCGAATTTTTAATTTTGCTATAAGCGACCCCAAATACCGCTTTCCGCATCCTCCAAGAGGTAATGAGGTTTATAAATAATTTACTATTTTATGTTTTCATAGAGTAATCGTAAATCTTGTGTTTTGATGACTCAGGAAAGTTTTACTTGGTAGATGCTTGATATCCACTTCAGAGGGGATACATAAAACCATTTCCAGATACACAATACCACCTTCCAGATTTTGCACGTGGTAATCGTTCAGTTGAAGGACTCCGAGAGATTTTCAATCAATCACTCTTCCCTTAGGAGTGTGATTGAACGCACGTTTAGAGTATGGAAGAAGAAATGGGCAATACTTTGGGACACGCCGAGCTATAGTTTTAAGAAGCATACACAAATTGTCCTGGCGACAATGGCCTTGCATAATTTCATCCGGAGGCATCCTTCACGTATAGATCCGAATTTTACAAAAGGTAAGACAATGGGTACGGGAGCCGGAGTAGACACACAGAGACAGTCCGAGACATGCATTAACACGGCGGGTGGCATGGATGAGATGATAACATTGCAGGATTCAATTGCACAACAATTATATGAGTCAAGAAGGTAATATTCATTACTGAAATTTTGTATTTTCAAAATTTTAAAATTATGTTCTAATAAAAAAAAATTCTCACATGTAGGTGATACAAGACACTACTGACAAGCAACCGATGAGTCAGAGTGTTGAGAGTTCTAGTATATTTTTTATATTTGTTGTTTGAAAAACATGAAATTAGTATTTGTTATTTCGTGTAGTAGTAATTTTGAACTGCTTTTAAGTATTTACAATCAAAAAAATAATATTATTTTTGATTATAAAAAAACAGCTGTCAAAACTCTATTTTATCCAAACAATTTTTACAAAACAGCTTATGGGTAAGCTCTGCAAACTCCATTTTATCCAAACAGTTTTTTAACAAAACTCTGTTTTAAAGAAACAACATTTTTTCTGTCAGCAGCTTATCATCAGCAATAGCTTAGCCAAACAGACCCTTAGTTTCTTTGTGATGAAATGCAAATAAACCTGCCCATTCAAATTAACATTGCACAAGGCCTCCAAATTCATGCCACTAGGTTCAAAGCTGCTAAGAAAATATGTTGCCCTTAATTCGAACTTTAAGTTAAATCCACTTGAAAATTTGCTAGAATGTGGAATGTTTGAGCTACTTATATAATATTTTGATATAGAATTCATATTTTTTTTTGACGTAGGCTTCGTAGATTTTTGATGTAGACTTCAATCTTTTTTGATGCGGGTTACAATTTTTTTTTGTGATAATGCCTTTATTTTGAGCTTGTTTTTCTTGCTATTTATGTTCATATGAACTACACAGTTGCATGAGTTCATGTATTGTTTTTTAAATTTTATATTACTGTGCGAGTAACAATAATCTCTACGAATAATAAATATAGAGGATTGTTAAAGGCAAATTAAATTTAGATATACACAGATCATTGTTAATGACAAATCATATATGTTGAAAGACACTATGTGCAAATCAAATTGTTAATCACAAACCAAAATTGTTAACAACAAATCAATGCTATAAATTACATAATCAAATGATTTAAATAAAAAAATCATTTCATGAGAAGTGCAGCGCAACAGTTCGACAAAATAACACGTTTATAACATAGAAACACCAAATTTATGACATTTAATACATGATAATCGTCACATCAATTTCAATGAAAACAAAAACAAAAACGAAGAATGAAAAAAAATGAAGAACGAAAAAGTCAACGTGTAGAATCCATATGCATAATCCAAAACGAAAAATTAGCTTCTCAATATGCTGAAAATGAAAGAAGAAAATATGTATTAAAAAATCCAGATGCAGAATCAAAACGAAAATAAAGAGAAGCGGCGGCTCACTTCAAAATCAACGAAAAAAATCGTTGCCCGCGACGGGAAAGTCAACAAAAACAAAGAACCAACATGCACACCTTCAAAATCACCTGACTGTTGTACGTCGAATCGCTCATCAGAAGCCTCGCAACCTATCGGTGACGGGAGAGGCAGTGACAGATAGGAAGAGAAATGCGGCGGGAGTTGCGGCGAGAGAGGAGGCGGAAGGGGCGACCGGAGAGGCAACGACAGAGAGGCCGAGAGATGCAACAGGAGCGATGGTGAATTTGGTTTGCGTATATCCAAATTGATTTGCGTAGAAAAAAAACTACAGAGAAAAAACGATCTGATTTTTAAATTTTGGTTTAGGTATATCCAAATTGGATTTGTCTTTAACAATTTCCTAAATATACGCACTTTTGAAGGCACAAATAATAATAATCTGGAACCCTTCTCTTTTAAAGGCAAATTGAGAAAGCCCAGCGGTTGGAGATGGCATGGGCATTGAGCAGAAGCCATTGGAGGAGGAAAAGCCGGCGGAGTAAACCAGACATCTTCATCGTCCTCCCTTTATCCCTCATCCTCATCGTCGTCTTCCTCTTCGCCATCTCCCCCTCTACCGATCTCCTCGGGTATTTCCTGCCACCTACCAAAACCCTAGATCGTCTCCAATCCGCCACATTCCCATGTGGATCCGAGACGGCCGCCGGCGAGCGATTTCTCCTGTATGCGCCGCACAGCGGGTTCACCAACCAGCTTTGGGAGCTCAAAAACGCAATCGTCTTCGCTGCTATACTCAACCGAACCCTCATCTTCCCCCCAGTTCTCGACCACCATGCCATCATCCTCGGCAGCTGCCCTAAGTTCCGGGTCAATGGATCATCGGATCTCCTCACCGCCGTCTGGGATCACATCATGGACCTCATTCGGGATCAGAGGTGAGTGTTCTCTTATCTGAGATCACACTATGTTTACTGTTTCTCAGTAATTCCATGATGTTAAATCTTCTCTTGTTCTGACTGAAACTCAACCTCGGTTGCATTCTAGCTTATTGTAATTGTAAGTTTGAATGGTGGTTGTAAAGCATTTACTTGCTAAACTAAGAGACTGTTTTGTTTAAATTTGGATTTAGTAAATCCTATCCAAACATGATCTAGCATTATTTGGTCTGTAAAGCCCGAAGTTTTGTAGCTGCCTAGTTCTTAACTATTGCAATTCAATAGCTCGGGACTGTTTGTATGCAAATTATTGGATTCGGAGATTCAAAGCGATTTACAGAGTTTCCACATGTGAGATCCACTTTTTAGATTTCACCCTCCTTGGCCGTCCCACAACATGAGGGCGCAAGTCATATCTGACGGCTGACCACGACCGACACACGTATTCCCGAAGGAGGCGGTGATCCGCTGCCCCGGCGGGCGATCCCAGACTGTGGTTGCGTCCGGATGGTCGATCCGAGTCGACTTCATATTTTACTAATTATTTTTATTTTGAGTTGTATTTAATGCTGGTACCAAACCCGGATGAAAAATGGCGAGGGTTGTGTAAGGTAGATGACCAGTGTAAAACTTAGTCACCCTTATGAATATAGATCATTTGAGAAATTCCCCACTATAGTGAGGTAAAGGCTTGAGTGTTGTTGTTGTTGTAGTCAATATGGATGTGGCAGTCCATGCGTATAACATATATAATACATTAAATTTTGAAGAGTGTGCACTGTACAATTAAAAAATGTCATCTATGAATGTTCTGGTAACATGATTAAGTTAAAACGTTCTTGATGAATTTAACAATAGATTTTGTGTACAATTATAAGAAACACCACATATACACATACCTATTGTGGCTAGTAGTGGTAGTTTTCTAATATATTATGAGTCAATTTTTCTTTTAATCTTTACAGGTATATATCGATGGCTGACATTGTAGATTTGTCTTCACTTGGACACATGAGATTTAGAATGATTGATTTTAGGATATTTGTTTTAGTGTGGTGTGGCCGTAATCTGAGCGGGACTTGCTTTGGGAATTCTTGTTGTGCTATGTCTAGTAATGTGGAATCGTCATCAATCAGCTCAAATTACTACAAATCTCTATCATTTGGTCTATACGAAAATGTGAAATCATGCGTTCATGGTGTACAAGAAGATTGCAGGACAACAGTATGGACCTACCAACAAGGAGATGATGGTACCTTGGACTCATTTCAACCTGAAGAACAAATGCAGAAAAGGAAGAAAATTTCTTATGTACGGAAGCGTACATATCTGTACAAGTCTTTCGGGCCTAGTTCTGATACCGAGATGGTCAAAATTCATGCTTTTGGAAGCTTTTTCACAGCACCTTACAAAGGTTCAGAGCTTTATATCGATATACATGAAACACCTGGAGATTCTCGAATACAGTCATTAATTCGGCATTTAGAGTTTCTCCCATTTGCTCCTGAGATAATAGCTGCAGGAAAGGAATTTGTTCGGAACAAAATTAAGGGCCCGTTTCTATGCGCCCAATTAAGATTGCTGGATGGGAAATTTAAGAACCATTGGAAGGCCACATTCTCAGAACTAAAAAAGAAATTGCAGTCAGAAAACGAAGGAAAGAAGAATAACAGCTTGATTCATATTTTCATCATGACAGATCTCCCTAGAAACAACTGGGCTGGAACATACCTAGAAAGTTTAGTAAACAATACCAAATTCTATAATGTGCATACCTTGCATGAAAATGATGAGTTGGTGGTTCAATCTGCCAAGAGATTTAGGGTTCTCAAGAATATCACCTCGACGCATAATGATAAATTATGCAGTTATGTATCTTCTCATGATATATTACTGTACATAGAGGAAATTGTATGCAGTTGTGCTTCGATAGGATTTGTCGGAACTTCTGGATCAACAATCACAGAAAGCATACTATCAATGAGGAAAAACAATGTCTGTCAATAGTAATCTATGCAAGATTGCTTTAGGAACCTAAAATCCTTTTTATTTAGTCCAATGGTGAATGATCACTATCAAAATCAGTGTTCTCTTGAGCACTTTCGATGTCATTGGTACAGTTTTAATCTGAATTTACTTTGAAGAAATTCACTTTCTATCCGCACAAGTTAGTACATTATACTAGCATGATGATATTAAAAAGTGTGATGTTAGTCCACCATCTTTTCACACAAGACAAGCTACACTGGTATGTGTTTGAATTTGTGTCCATTTTTTTGTGAAATATTACTCTTTAGTTTTTTGAAACTTATGATGTATAAAGGAAGGCACCCACACAACTCATCGTTAAAACAATGCTGCTTGATTTGGTTGCGAGATGTAAATTTTGCAAGGAATATGAAAATGTTTTCTTTAGTTATTTTATGAATAATGCATTGATGATTTTTAGTCATTGAATTACTTATTGTTTTTTGATGGTGGTTAGGTTCAAATGTTCAAAATCAACCCTTCTCATTAAAGTTTATTTATTGAGTCATCTTTTTTTCTTTAGCATGCGAGCATACATTTCGTAGGTGTTACTATTTTATTTTATGTAAGTGGTTGTTGTGATAGTCATTTCATCTACATGCTTAGGCTCTGTTTGGGGCGGCGGCGGTGAAAAATAGTGGTGGGAAACCAGTGGTGGCATTAGAGCTATCTGGGAAACTATTTTTAAGAAGTTATAACTGTTTGGAAAATATCCATTTAAGGGCTTTTCAAAAGGTGTTTTCGTTTTTTTGTTTGAAAGAATGACTTTTTAATAATAGATGATTTGTTTTTTAGTAAGAATAAAATGTGTTTTATGCTACACAATTACCGCATAGATAAGCAATTATTATATAAACCCTAAATAAGCATGTTACAAATGGTCATTGATGAGAAGCAAAGATCACTAATGGGTGAATAATCACGACTGAGAGAAGAAAATCTTCGAATAAAAGAGGAAAAGTTGAAAGCAAAGAGAGTAGTTTCTTAGAAAGTCGTGTTGGCTCGGCTGCTAAAAAATCCCCCAAAACACTTCTATTTTAAAAGGTCTTTTTAAAAGCCCCTCATCCAAATAACCTAAAAAGGGCGGTGGCGGTGGGAATAGAACTTTTCCCACCGCCTCCGCCGCCCCAAATAGAGCCTTAGTTCTGAATGTTGTCCAGTTTGGTTCATTTTCGGCCTAAACAGAAACCTCTTCAAGTATGTTCAGTGTACGGATTTACTAAACTTCATCGAAATCACACAGTTTGATTAATCGCCCCCTCGGTTTGTGTTTGGTTTTTAAAGTTCGGTTTCCCATTTTTACCCCACTTTGTAAGTAGTTACTCATGTATTTGCTTTCATCTTTCAGGAAGAATTAACCCTGATTATTAAACTTATAAAGATGGTAATTTGAATTTCAAACTCTATATTCTGATTGTTTATATATATACACATATATAGATATATAAAGCACTTACTGCATCATTTTATACGTCAACATTTTGCAGGCAATTTTTAAGCAAACAAATTTAAGGAAATGCCATAGATATGATATAATTTTATACATTAAGACGTCACACATTATTCCAATATCACTATTTGGCTGGGTACAACTATTTATGTATATTACTCTTAGTATGTGTCCGATATTGCATCAACAAATTTACCATTACCATCAGGATTCATCTCTGAAAGTAGTGAGGATTCCGGCCAGGCAAGCGGTGGTGTGTGGAGTCTTATGTAAACAAACAACACAACAACAACACTCAAGCCTTTATCCCACTAATTCCTCAAATGATCCATATTCATAAGGATTACTAAATTTTACACTAAATTTTACATTGGCCGTCTACCTAACACAACACTCACCATTTTTCATCCAGACTTGGGACTGGCATAGGCTGGTAGTGCTGTCTTATGTAAATCTTTTAAATTTTTTTGTTTTTCATTGAATTGTTTTTCAGCTTTGAATCTTTTCGATGCCTCAGGATTAACAGATTCTTGGTTCATTCTTTTGTAGATTTTATTGATTTGCTCATTCTTTATGTGAGGACAAAATCACAATACTTAGCCAATTAATGCAATTTTTTTATTGTGTCTTCGGAAGATTCTCCTACATTTATGTTTTGTTTGTTCGCATGCAAGGACTCCCTCTTCTCATAATTTATATGCCTTCTTTTAATTCCTCTCTAATTTCTTTGGTGAACATTTTTTTGCAGACTGCATCAGTCGACTGTGTTTTGCACTAGCATTAATTTCTAAAGGTTTTATCTGCTATCCACCTTATCTCTCTCTTTTTTTGGCATGAATTAGAGCATTCATTTGTTTATTGGATCTTCATTAAGCAGAGTAATGCATGTTTATTGAATCAGTTCGAGTCGTCGTTATGTTATATTATCAAGTCGTCGTTATGTTATATTAACAAGTCGTCGTTATGTTATATTATCAAGTCGTAGTTTTATGTCTTATGTGTAATACCCGAGAAAGGTAATTTGGTCATATTTTCACCTTCCACTCAAGCATATGTATGAGTAATGTCTTGTTTTTTGGAATAATAATGAAATCATAATATTTTCCACTTGGTATCAAATCTAGTAGGTGCCCTAGCCCACGAACTCGTTTCAGCTGCATCCAATGCTTCACGCCGCCAACCACAACTCCATTGTTTTCAATTGATCGAAGCAGGCGAACTCTCATCTCTCTTGCTCGAGCCACCAGTGGTGTTTTGCGGGCTCAGAACTTATGTTGAGCCCGCGGGTGCCATATGCGGGTGTATCCCGCCGCCGACCTCTAAAGGATCACTCATTCCCGCTCGATCCAGTCTTGGATGAAGGCGTTGCTTCACTGTTATCGATCGTAATGCTCTGATCCTCCCTCGCTTGCGTTGTGTCGATTGAATCCGAGCATCGTTTCTTATACGCTCCCTCTCGATAGTCTCTTTCCTGCCGCTAGAAATCGATCTTCCTCTTCTAGGGAATAACCGAGAAGGATCGACTTCAGCTAGGAGAGGAAGATCGACTTCTAGCGGCAAGAATGGGACCATCGAGAAGGAGCGCAGAAGAAACATTTCTCAGATTCAATCGACACAATACAGACGGGGGAGGATCAGAGCATTACGATCGATAACAGCGAAGCAACGCTTTCATCCAAGACTAGATCGAGCGGGAACGAGGGATCCTTTAGAGGTCGGCGGCGGGATACACCCACCTATGGCACCCGCGGGCTCGACATAAATTCTGAGCCCGCATAACACCAATGGAGGCTCGAGCAAGAGAGATGAGAGGTCATCTGCTTCGGTCAATTGAAAACAATGGAGTTGTGGTCGGCGGCGTGAATCATTGGATGCAGCTGAAACGAGTTCGTGGGCTAGGGCACCTGCTAGATCTGATACCAAGTGGAAAAATTTATGATTTCATTATTATTCCAAATAACAAGACATTACTCATACGTATACATGAGTGGAAGGTGAACATATGACCAAATTACCTTTATCGGGTATTACACATAAGAATAAAACTACGGCTTGATAGTATAACATAACGACGACTTGGTAATATAACATAACGACGACTTGATAATATAACATAACGACGACTCGAACTGATTCAATAAACATGCATTACTCTGCTTAATGAAGATCCAATAAACAAATGAAAGCTCTAATTCATGCCAAAAAAAGAGAGAGATAAGCTGGATAGCAGATAAAACCTTTAGAATGCTAGTGCAAAACACAGTCCACTGATGCAGCCTGCAATAAAATGTTCACCAAAGAAATTAGAGAGGAATTAAAAGAGAGCACGTAAATTATGAGAAGAGGGAGTCCTTGCATGCGAACAAACAAAACATAAATGTAGGAGAATCTTCTGAAAACACAATAAAAAATGGCATTAATTAGCCAAGTATTGTGATTTTGTCCTCACATAAAGAATGAGCAAATCAATAAAATCTACTAAAGAATGAACCAGGAATCTGTTAATCCTGAGGCATCGAAAAGATTCAAAGCTGAAATTTTTTTAAAAAAAAGATTTACATAAGACTGCACTACCAACCTATGTCGGTCCCAAGCCTGGATGAAAAATGGTGAGCGTTGTGTTAGGTAGACGGCCAGTGTAAAATTTAGTAATCCTTATGAATATGGATCATTTGAGGAATTAGTGGGATAAAGGCTTGAGTGTTGTTTGTTTACATAAGACTGCACACACCACTGCTTGCTTGGCTGGAATCCTCACTACTTTCATAGATGAATTCTGATGGTAATGGTAAATTTGTTGCTGCAATATCAGACACATACTAACAGTAATATACATAAATAGTTGTACCCAGCCAAATATTGACATTGGAATAACGTGTGAAGTGTTAATGTATAAAATTATATCAAATCTATGGCATTTCCTTAAAGATGTTTGCTTAAAAATTGCCTGCAAAATGTTGACGTATAAAATGATGCAGTAAATGCTTTATATATCTATATACGTGTATATATATATAAACAATCAGAATATAGAGTTTGAAATTCAAATTACCATCTTTTAAGTTTAATAATCAGGGTTAATTCTTCCTGAAAGATAAAAGCAAATACATGAGTAACTACTTACAAAGTGGTGTAAATCTGGGAAACCGAACTTTAAAAATTAAACACAAACCGAGGGGGAGGTTAACCAAACCGTGTGATTTCGTTGAAGTTTAGCAAAGTCGTACATTGAACATACTGGAAGATGTTTCAGTTTAGGCCGAAAATGAAACAAACTGGACAACATTCAGAACTAAGGCTCTATTTGGGGCGGCGGTGGTGGTGGAAAAAGTTCTATTCTTACCACCATCGCCTTTATTAGGTTGTTTGGATGAGAAGCTTTTCAAAAAAGCTTTTAAAATAGAAGTGTTTTGGGGGATTTTTGAGCAGCCGAGCCAACACGGCTTTCTAAGAATCTACTTTCTCTGCTTTCAACTTTTCCTCTTTTATTCGAAGATTTTCTTCTCTCATTCGCGATTCTTGACCCATTAGTGATTTTGCTTCCCGTCGATGACCCTTTGTAACATGCTTATTTAGGCTTTATATAATAATTGCTTATCTATGCGATAAATGCGTAGCATAAAACACATTTTATTCTTACTAAAAAACAAAACATCTATTATAAAAAAGTTGTTCCTTCAAACAAAAAATTGAAATCACCTTTTGAAACCCCTTATATTGATATTTTCCAAACAGTTACAACTTCTTTAAAATAATCTTTCAAACAGCTCTAATGCCACCACTATTTTTCCACCGCCGCCCCAAACATAGCCTAAGCATATAGATGAAATGACTTTCACAACGATCACTTGCATAAAATAAAATAGTAACACCTATGAAACGTATGTCTCGCATAATAAAGAAAATAAGATGACTCAATAAATAAACTTTAATGAGAACATTTGATTTTGAACATAACCACCATCAAAAAACAATAAGCAATTCAATGACTAAGAATCATCAATGAATTATTCATAAAATAACAAAAGAAAACATTTTCATATTCCTTGTAAAATTTACATCTCGCAACCAAATCAACTAGCAATGTTTTAAGTTTTAACGTTGAGTTGCGTGGGTGCCTTCCTTTATACATCACAAGTTTCAAAAAACTAAAGAGTAATATTTCACAAAAAATGGACACAAATTCAAACACATACCAGTGTAGATTGTCATGTGCGAAAAGATGGTGGACTAACATCACACTCTTTAATACCACCATGTTAGTATAATGTGCTAACTTGTGCGGATAGAAAGTGAATTTCTTCAGAGTAAATTCAGATTAGAAATGTACCAATGACATCAAAAGTGCTCAAGAAAACACTGATTTTGATAATGATCTTTCACCATTGGATTAAATAAATATGATTTTAGGTTCTTAAAGCAATCTTGCATAGATTACTATTGACAGACGTTGTTTTTCCTCATTGATATTATGCTTTCTGTGATTGTCGATCCAGAAGTTCCGACAAATCCCATTGAAGCACAACTGCATACAGTTTCCTCTATGTACAGTAATATATCATGAGAAGATACATAACTTCATAATTTATCATTATGCGCCGAGGTGATATTCTTGAGAACCCTAAATCTCTTGAAAGATTGAACCAGCAACTCATCATTTTCATGCAAGGTATGCACCTTAAAGAATTTGGTATCGTTTGCTAAACTTTCAAGGTATGTTCCAGCCCAGTTGTTTCTAGGAAGATCTGTCATGATGAAAATATGAATCAAGTTGTTATTCTTCTCTCCTTCGTGTTCTGACTGCAATTTCTTTTTTAGTTCTGAGAATGTAGTCTTCCAATGGTTCTTAAAGTTCCCATCCAGCAATCTTAATTGGGCGCATAGAAACGGGCCCTTAATTTTGTTCCGAACAAATTCCTTTCCGGCAGCTATTATCTCAGGAGAAAATGGGAGAAACTCTAAATCTCGAATTAATGACTGTATTCGAGAATCTCCAGGTGCTTCATGTATATCGATATAAAGCTCTGAACCTTTGTAAGGTGCTGTGAAAAGGCTTCTGAAAGCAAGAATTTTGACCATCTCGGCATCAGAACTAGGTCCGAAAGACTTGTACAGATCTTTGCGCTTCCGTACATAAGAAAGTTTCTTCCTTTTCTGCATTTGTTCATCAGGTTGAAATGAGTCCAAGGTACCATCATTTCCTTGTTGGTAGGTCCATACTGTTGTCCTGCAATCTTCTTGTACAACATGAACGCATGATTTCACATTTTCGTATAGACCAAATGATAGAGATTTGCAGTAATTTGAGCTGATTGACGACGATTCCACATTACTAGACATAGCACAACAAGAACTCCCAAAGCAAGTCCCGCTCAGATTACGGCCACACCACATTGAAACAAATATTCTAAAATCAATCATTCTGAATCTCATGTGTCCAAGTGAAGACAAATCTACAATGTCGGCCATCGATATATACCTGTAAAGATTAAAAGAAAAATTGACTCATAATATATTAGAAAACTACCACTACTAGCCACAATAGGTATGTGTATATGTGGCGTTTCTTATAATTGTACACAAAATCTATTGTTAAATTCATCAAGAACGTTTTAACTTAATCATGTAACCAGAACATTCATAGATGGCATTTTTTAATTGTACAGTGCACACTCTTCAAATTTTAACATATTACATATGTTATACGCATGGATTGCCACACCCATATTGACTATAACAACAACACTCAAGCCTTTATCCCACTATAGTGGGGAATTTCTCAAATGATTCAAGGGTGACTAAATTTTACGTTGGTCATCTACCTTACACAACCCTCACCATTTTTCATCCGGGCTTGGGACCTTCATTAAATACAACTCAAAATAAAAATAAAAAGTAAAATATGAAGTCGACTAGGATCGACCATCCGGACGCAATCACAGTCTCGGATCGCCCGCCGGGGCAGCGGATCACCGCCTCCTGCGGGAATACACGTGTGTCGGTCGTGGCCCGCCGTCAGATATGACTTGCCCCCTCATGTTGTGGGACGGCCAAGGAGGGTGAAATCTGAAAAGTGGATCTCACATGTGGAAACTTTGTAAATCGCTTTGAATCTCCGAATCCAATAATTTGCATACAAACAGTCCCGAGCTATTGAATTGCAACAGTTAAGAACTAGGCAGCCACAAAACTTCGGACTTTACAGACCAAATAATGCTAGATCATGTTTGGATAGGATTTACTAAATCCAAATTTAAACAAAACAGTTTCTTAGTTTAGCAAGTAAATACTTTACAACCACCATTCAAACTTACAATTACAATAAGCTAGAATGCAACCGCGGTTGAGTTTCAGTGAGAACAAGAGAAAGAAGATTTAACATCATGGAATTACTAAGAAACAGTAAACATAGTGTGATCTCAGATAAGAGAACACTCACCTATGATCCCGAATGAGGTCCATGATGTGATCCCAGACGGCGGAGAGGAGATCCGATGATCCATTGACCCGAAACTTAGGGCAGCTGCCGAGGATGACGGCATGGTGGTCGAGAACTGGGGGGACGATGAGGGTTCGGTTGAGTATAGCAGCGAATACGATTGCGTTTTTGAGCTCCCAAAGCTGGTTGGTAAACCCGCTGTGCGGCGCATACAGGAGAAATCGCTCGCCGGCGGCCGTCTCAGATCCACATGGGAATGTGGCGGATTGGAGACGATCTAGGGTTTTGGTGGGTGGCAGGAAATATCCGAGGAGATCGGTAGAGGGGGAGATGGCGAAGAGGAAGACGACGACGAGGATGAGGGATAAAGGGAGGACGATGCAGATGTCGGGTTTACTCCGCCGGCTTTTCCTCCTCCAATGGCTTCTGCTCAATGCCCATGCCATCTCCAACCGCTGGCCTTTCTCAATTTGCCTTTAAAAGAAGGGAAAAAATTGTAGGTGGGTTACTCTCATGTATCTCTAGGTGGAAGATAAGGCCGAGATCTGCAGTTAAATAAGGATTAACGGCCGAGATAGGGCCGTATCGATGCGCGGTACATATGATTGTATCTCCAACAGATATGAGCTCCAACATATACGACCGTATTTCGGCCGTTGAATGTTCTATCCTACGGTAAATACACATCTCCCACATAGAAATACATGGGAGTAACACCTACAATTTTCTCGAAAAGAAAGAGATTGTAAATGGCTATTTGCAAATTTTTATTACTTGTGCCTTCAAAATACTTATATTTGTTATTCGCAAAAATTATTGTTATTCGCAAACTAATATAAAAATTAAAAAAATACATGAACTCATGCAACTATATAGTTCATATGAACATAAATAGCAAAAAAAACAAGCTCAAAATAAAAGCATTACTGATGGGTTCCACCATCATTTATAGGAAGCAAGGAGCCCCCCCCCCCCCCCATGATCTCCACTCAAGGAAAGTCATGGGTGGGCCCCACCCCCCATGATCTCTCATGGAGGTGATGGGGGCGGGCTCCACTCCCTCCCCTCGTGGGAAGAACCGCCGCAGGGAGAACCGTCGCCGGCAAGAGGCCGAGCCACCGTCGGCGGCCGGCACTCCCTCGGTCGCCCCGGCCACGGCCGTCGCGGCCGTGGCCGGCCGCGACCATGGCCGCCCCGGCCCTGGCCGCCCCGGCCCTGGCCGCCCCGGCCCTGGCCGCCCCGGCCCTGGCCGCCCCGGCCCTGGCCGCCCCGGCCCTGGCCGCCCCGGCCCTGGCCGCCCCGGCCCTGGCCGCCCCGGCCCTGGCCGGCCTCCCTCGCCACGCCCAGCCGGCGGCAGGTCGCTGCCGGGAGGCGCGCGGCCGGCCCCGTCGCCGGCCGCCCGGCCGCCGCCGCCGTCATGACGGCCCGCCGTCATGGGGGGCCTCCCCGCCGTCCGATCAAGGGGGAGGCCCTCCCGACCGTCCGATCGAAGGGGTAACTACCCACTACCCCACCACTTTAGTGGTGGGGTCC
The DNA here is from genome assembly GCA_039513925.1 of Platanthera zijinensis. Lineage (NCBI taxonomy): Eukaryota > Viridiplantae > Streptophyta > Magnoliopsida > Asparagales > Orchidaceae > Platanthera > Platanthera zijinensis. The sequence continues at coordinate 10,914,220 of CM077079.1, read as the reverse complement.
GCCATGATCCGCCCCTGGAGGCTATAAAAAGACCCCCAGGGGACTCTTATTTCTCACCTTTTTCCTTCTCCGGTTCTTCTTCTTCTTCCTCAGGTGAGAGCTCTTCCGCCTCCTCCACCAAGTCGGCCTTCGCTCACCGCCAGCCACCAGCGGCCACCAGTTTCCACCGTCGGCTACAGGCACCCCACCAGCGCGCAGTTGGCAAGGAGACGCCCAAGACCGCGAGGAAGCCGAACAAAGAAGACAATCGAGGTCAGCAAGCGCGCGCCGCCTCGAGCGCACGCGTCAGAAGCATCCTGCACGTTCCATCGTTTAAGTCACTTCCGCGGAGCAGCCTGTTGCCCGCTGGAAGCTACAGTCTTTCTCTCTCCCCTCAAGTTGTAACGGGAGCGGCCTGTCGCCCCGATTCACCAAACATATTGTAACCCCGGAAGCTAGTGGAATTTGACCGGCACAGGCCCGGTCACGTGATTTTTTACCCATTTAAGGGGTTTTTCCAAGGCATCAAGACTTGTGTTCACTGTTTCATTTTCATCGACTGTGTGCGCGCTCGACCGTTCCGTGAGCTGAGACGGTCCAAGATTATCCGGTCCGACCGGGGCATCGAGTTAGTCCGCAACAATTACTACAAAAAAAAAATAGATGTAACCCGCATCAAAAAAGATTGAAGTCTACATCAAAAAACTATGAAGCCTACGTCAAAAAATATATGAATTCTATATCAAAATATTATATAAAAGTAGCTCAAACATTCCACATTCTAGCAAATTTTCAAGTGGATTTAACTTAAAGTTCAAATTAAGGGCAACAGATTTGAACCTAGAGGCATGAATTTGGAGGCCTTGTGCAATGTTAATTTGAATGGGCAGGTTTATTTGCATTTCATCACAAAGAAACTAATATAGAGTGAGGAAATCATCACAGAGAGACAGGTTTATTTGCATTTCACCACACAAAAAAAAGAAATTGATATAGTGAGAAATTCACCACAGAGAAATTGAAATAGTATAGCAAATATGAAATGCAAGAACGGCCATTATTTTGATCTCAATTCCAATTTCACTGACAGCAGATGAGATTTTTGTAAGAGGCGTTGCCCAAAAAAAAACTCAGTTTGGGGAGACGGGTGAGCGGAAGAAGTCGAGAGCGAGGTTGCGCAGGCCGCTGGGAAGGGAAAAGGCTTTTGTTTGTGAATAAAGGCTTTCAAATTGGATGTGAATACTAAACATTAAAAAATGGTAATTTTTTCTCTGCGAATAGCCATTTTTGATATATGGATTACAATTCCCTAAGGCTCCGTTCGTTTCGCAGGAATTGAGATGCAGGAATTGGATTTCGATTCTTTTAGGAATTGGAATTCAAGTCAATTCCAATTCTATTGTTCGGCTAACTGCAGGAATTTTGTCATCAGCATTGGAATTGATAATTCCGATGTTCAGCTGTATGTCTGATTTCAACGGTTGGAATTGAAATTTTAATTGTATAATATTGAAATCGACAAAATATTTTTTTTTAAAATAGAAACCAACATCAACAAATAATGTCTCACATCACCAAAATTCACAAAATTAAAACATAGTTTATGACATAACATGACATTGCAATATATTTGGATCCCAGAAAATCAACCCCGTAAATGTAAGCGTAGCCAAATCCTCCTGATTGGCAACTACAAAGTCATGAACACGTCACTCTTGATGTCGTCGACACTCAGCATATCAAATGTTGACCACTTTTTCATGAACTATACAAAGAAATCATCCAGCAAACAAAGAAATCTGGATCATCCAGATTACTGGATGATTTCTGGGCAGAAATCATCCAGTTACTGGATGATTTCTGGCCCAGAAATCATCCAGCAGGGGCCTAGAAATCATCCAGCAGGGGCCTAGAAATCATCCAGCAGGGGCCCCTAAGAAGAAGAGCCCAGAAATCATCCTGCTAAGAAGAAGAAGAAGAAGAAGAACTACCTGCCGGATCGGGAGAAGGAGCGACAGCGGGGAGCGGGATCGGGAGCCGGAGCAGGGAGTGGCGACAGGAGCCGACGAGATCGAGAGAAGAAGCGACAGCGGCATCGGGAGAAGGAGCGACAGCGGGATCGGGAGAAAGGGCGACAGCGGGGAGCGGGATCGGAATCGCGAATGCAGACCTAGCGAGGTCGGAAATGATATCGCGGGAAACAACTTATATCAAATTCCTCCAGAATTTATTTTGATTTCCGATTCCAGCGCTTTTTTTGGCATACCGAACAGCCACAATTGCAATTGGCAATTGAATACCAATTCATAAGCCTAAATTCCATCGAAACGAGCAAAGCCTAACAAAATCAATTTTCTATATTTGATTAAAAAAAGGAGTGCTAATAGCTAAAATTGATGTGCTTATATCAACAATGCTCTTGGTTAATGGGATTTAGGCACCAAGTATTTTTCAAATAGGAGTTTTTTTATATATTGTACTTTAAATATTAAATTTTGGCAAATTAAACCCTCGTATACTTTAAAATGTTGAGGTATATTAATTAGATGTTATAGGTGTTTAACAGATTAGGTTTAGTATCCGGATGGCATTCAATAACTCGTTGTCGGGGATTTAGGGTTGCGTCTATAAATACCCCTGTTGGGGGCAACGTGGAGGTTCATTCCAAACTAGACGGTCACACGGGATGCTTCGAGCGCATTAACATTCTCGAAGTTTTCGTTTTTGCGCCCCCAAGCCCCCTACTCTTGTTTCTCCCGTCCGCTTCCTCGTTCGCGATCTAGGGCAACATTCCTGTCGCCAGTTTTTTCACGTGAAGCAGCCGCACCTGTGCAAAATCGCGACAACGCCACAGCCATTGCATCTCTCAATCGGGAAGAAGATTGAGAAGAAGGAAGCTCCGGATTTTTTTCTGCCCTGAGACGATCGTTGCTGCCGAGAAAAATCGGAAAACTGTCTTTCGCTCTTGCTCTCGATTTTTCCCGATTTGCTGCGTGAAGCCGATCACTGCTGTCATCTGTGAATTTTTCTCAACCACCCTTGTGTGTTTTCTCGCCGCTAAAGAGTCGTCGATCGAGAAGAGGACCTGACGTTTCTTGCTTCGAAAATAAGAGATCATCACTTCTCTGGTTTTGAAGGGTCTCGATCGAGAAGACCTCGAAGAGAGAAGTCTTCTTCTTCCAGACCGTCGGTCTCTGTTTTCTTTCACTGTGAGAAGCCTCCAGACCGTTAGCCTTCAAGAGATCAAATATATATAGAGAGAGAGAGATCTCAAGAATATTTCTATAGAGGAAGCCATCATTTGTATGATCTGGAAGAATTTTATCCGGCAACATTCAACCTAACCCAGTTGGAATTTGTCTTTGGAGGAGCACTACTTTCTTCTCCGTTGCTACTTGGGGAGCAATTGTTCTGGATTGGTTCTGAAGACTCTGTCGTCGCCACGCTCAGGTGACCTCTTTCTAATTTTTTTCTATGTGTGCTTTAGTTTCCGGGGAGCAGGAGGAGGACAAGTAGGTGTGATCCTTGGAGGAACTAGGCTAGGAGCTTCTCGAAAGGGAAGTCTTCATCAGATCTATCTAAAGAGCGTCGCTTCGACCTCACAAGCACCGCCGCCATTGGAGAAGATTACTTTTTCCAAGGAGGACATGTTGGGAAATGAGAATCCCTTTCATGATGCCCTCGTCATCAAAGTTATAATCGAAGACTTCATCGTCGACCAGATCCTGGCAGACAATAGGAGCTCGGTAAATGTCATCTTTAAAAGGACATATGTCGGGTTACAGGTGGAGGCATCCAGGGTCCTATCATCAGTGTCTGAAGTACTATCAGGGTGATGTCCAAGTAAGGATCAGGGAGACCCGCCGATCTTCACTAAACTAGTATCTTTGTCTGTCGATACTATCTCCACTTCTTCCAGCTCTTCTGCGGCCTCCAGCCTATCTTCCCCCCCCCCCCATCGCCTTCTCCATCTTTTTTTCATCCCCCATCTAGTTGATAGTGCTGACAGTGTTGAGATAGCACTCCCAAGCCACTCTTAGATTACTCTAGATCCTCATTTGGACATCTCCTTTGCTATATTTCAATCATTGGTGATAGGAGGACGCAACTGCTTTGAAGAAGTTGATAAGGGGCCTCCCGAAGATTGTCTGGTAGCAGCTCGGCGCACCGACGATGACAAGGCAATTTTTTAGCGTGGAAAACCCGTCAATTGGGCGAAAATTCACGTTGGATCGGTGCCGACCAAACTTCTACTATTTCTTGTCGTGTTACAGGGCTTTTGAAGAAAGCGAGGATGACAGACTGCACCTTGTTATAATTATTAGAGAGAAAAAGTACTGTGCTCGGAGGGTGGCATGTCACCTATCACAAAGCTAATTCTTTTTCCTACTACAATGGGTGAGCAACGTTTTAGAGCAAATTGAGGACTTCAGCTACTTCTTAGAGACTTGAGCGGCACGTTTTGTGCGCCTTGTCTCTATGGCTTGTCTCCTATTGCATTCAGAGGAGTCTAAAGTGGTTGGCATATTGCTTTCTGGGAGCTTATCGTTGACTGGAGGGCGTTATGCGTGCGGGGTGTGCTTGAATTCGCCTTAGAGGTGCTCTGTGTTCTGAAATAGGACTTGTGTTCCACCTGTGTCACTTTGGTGGAAGCGTGTTCTTGGAAGTTGTCTTGAAAGTAGGGCGCGTGGAACGCATGCTTGGAGCGGAACACATGGAGGCGCACTTAGAACGGAGTGCGCGGGGGCGCGCTTGGTGCGGTCTTGTGAGTGGAGCGCACGGAAGCGCTCTTGGATCGGTCTTGAGAGCAGAGCACACGGAGGTGCGCATAGGGCGTACTTAGAATGCATGGCGATGTGCTCGGAACGAAGTCGTCAAGGAAGGGGCGCGTATGGAAGCGCGCAAGGAAGAGGCACGCGCGGGAGCGCATAAGGAAGTGAAGAAGGTGGGGGAGAGTGATTGTAGGAAAGTAATTGAGGAGAGAGGAGGTCATAGGAGAAATAGGAGAGGAGAAAGAAAATCGTAGGAGAAATTTCGGGGAGGGAAATGGTGGAAATGAAGGAGGGCTTAAAGCTCTATTTATAGGCCCCGGGGATAGTTACGGTGATTACTCGGCTATTCGCAGACCGTAACCACTGTAATTACTATTCGCATGTCAATTTTATAAAGTATTATGCGCTTTTTATTTTAATAGTTTTGTTAAACGCGGTCTGATATAATTTCGGATATTTCCACTCACCCATGATGAGTGGTTACCCACACTCTAGACGGTGGAGATCGACTGGCGACGATTAAACAGTGGAGGATTGCCCGAGGAGGAATCCAACCGGCGGGGAAATCTGGTTGGAAAAGGTCGGCTAGTGGCGAGATCTAGGTCGAGGGCCGAGTAACCGAATGACCGGGTGGCCACGGGGGCCACTCAGTCTAGGCGGCCAAGGGGGGCGCTCAGATCTGGGCGGCCGCCTGATTTGAGCGGCCAGAGGGTAGGATGGCTAGGAGGCCGGCCACCCGGATATGGGCGACCAGGAGGCCTCCCGATCTGGGCGGTTAGAGGGTGGGGAATCCTGGGGGCCACCCTTTGCAGCAATAAGGGCTGCCACCCAGATCTGGGCGGTTAGGAGGCCGCCCGATCCGGGCGGCCAGAGATAGGGCAGTAGCTTGCCCTCTACGGTAAAAGGGGCTTCCTGGATCTAGGCCGCCAAATCCAAGCGGCCAGAGGGGAGGGCAGCCAGAAGGCGACCCTCCCTTTACGGAGAGGTCGTGCGTGGGCGCGCGCGGTCTGGAGCCACACGCAAGTGTGCGCAGCCCCAAACCGCGAGCAGGTCCACGCGGCCAGACCGCGCGCAGGCTTGCCCACGATCTGGCATGGCTGCGTGCATACTTGTGCACAGCCAAAATCCCCGCATAGGTGGGGGTGTATGTGTGTGACTTTGCGGCTGCTCAGAGATGTTCGTGGGAGGAGGCTCCGCATGCATGGGTGCGTGCGAGTGCAGTCAGTGGTTGAGGTTGCATTTAAGGAATCAGGGGTTCAATTGAACTCGGAAAACTGAGAACCTCATCAATCATTATTCATATATTATTAATTTTCATAACTACTTTTATAAATTAACTTAATTGATTTTCTTGGTTACTTTCCAAATTAACTTTAATAATTGATATGTAAAATGATAGTTTATCATAGCAGATAAGAGTTTTATTAAAAACTTTTTAAATTTTATAGATTTTCATCAATACTTTAAAATTGATAATATGATATAATTATTTATATGGGCATTGTATTTTATTTTTTATATAATATAAAATATATTAAGTTACTAAATAAAAACAATAAGATTATTTTTGACAATTTTGAATGCTTAACCCAAGGTAAATTTTTTCTTATAATGTTGTAAATATAAGTTAACAATGAAATTAAAATTAAGTGCAAATTCATTTTGACTACAACGGCCGCAAACTTGCTCACAGAATACTTCATGGCAGGCGCGAGACAGCGAACGTAGCAGAAAAATCATGGCTAGGTTTAGTGATTTCAATATCTTGGAGAAAGAATAGGGCTTAGAATTCAACAAATTAAATTTTTTTTCTTCGTTTATTTATCCAATTTGCACATATTCAAACTAGATTTGCTCATAACATTGATTTATAATTAAATCTGTAATTTCGCACCAACTCCCTTCAAAAAATTGCTTCAAAACCTGCAAATAATCAACATGCAATTCAGCATATTTTCCTCGCAACCAGCCAAGGTTGAGGCATGCCGAAATTCAAAAGCTTATTAACGGTGAATATCGAAACTCATTCTCAACAGAATGAATCATTGTGGAACCAAATATCGCGCCATTAATAATGTCGAGTTGTAGCATCAAGCGATGTGGTGTGAAAACTTCGCAGGATACAGAATGATTGCGACGCAACTACATTTGAAACTTCCTAGGCAGCATTTCAAACCCACACTTTATTTTAGAGCTTGGGAGTTTGCAACCGGCATCACCCGGACGCATATGGATGTTCGTGGCATCGCTTCCGCCAATTTTTTTTGGAAAAATATGACCTACGCAGAGCATCCACCATACGCTACCTACATTTTTCAGCATTGCATTCAAAACCGTCACCGTTCTCCCAAACAAAGCCTGAAATGTCGTCGGATACAATATGAATTTAGCACAGCTGCATTTGGAACTTCCCGGGTAACATCAGACCCAAAACTCGGTTTTTAGAAGCCCGGCGGTTTGCAACCGGCATCACCCGAACGTGTATGGACGTTCGAGGATGCGCTTTGGCGCAAACTTTTGGAAAGATGTTTTGCGCAAAAGCGCCGCATGCATTTCCCAGCTCTGTGTTCACAACTGTCACCACTCTCCCAAACACAGCGGGATCCCCCCCCCCCCCCCCCCCCCCCAAAACAGTAGGGAATATGGTAATTTAAAATGTTAAAGGCTCCTGCTTTCAATCTCACCAGCTCAAGCTCTATTAGATGCAGTTGTTATGTCTTTCCCTGCGAGTGATGGATCTCCCCATCCGCACGCGGCGGGCGGTGAGGGATTCGAGCAAGCCGTCCAATGCGTTCTCTACCTCTTCCGCGTGCTTATCGAGCCCGTATGAGTGTAGCTCGGGATGATGGTGGAGCTCCGAGAGAAGACCAGCTGCTGCTGCTGCCGTGCAGGTTCGATCCCACGCCGGCTGCGGACTTTTTTTGCGGAACATGGAAGATAAGATCAGATGCGGAACCGAACTGAGCAATGGTGGGAGGGAGATGACTCACCGGAGTTTGTGCATCACCGATGCACCCGTGCTCGAAAGAGATAGACATGGTGGATATTTCTCGTCCCATGTAGCGGCCCATCTCTCCTGCAAAGTTAATGTTTTTAGTTGGGTTTCCTTCGACGATGTGGCTCATAATAACATAATGTGCGGCACGATCGAAAACATTCGGTGCTTTTTGATTGGCCGAAACCCGCTGGTTGTTGATTAACAATTCGGATTATAACAATCTTCCATAAATTGGCGTTTAAAGCTGATTTATTAAACAAACATTAAATAATTATAGGGTTAATTATAGAAACCTTTCCTAAGGATTTGCATAATTATAGAAGACCACCACCCCTCTACTTCTTGAAATTATTATTTTTTTCTTGATTTTAATAATTATAGGAAGTTAATATTTTTTTTATTGATTTCAATGATTTTCTCAATTTAAACATTTAATTAGCCATAAAAAAAAGTCGGAAATATTTATGAGAGTTGTTGGGGGTAAATAACACTCGACTCATAGACTCTGGTACATAAAAACTCATAATAATATAATTACTAAATAACTGACAGCTTGTGACCCATATAACTAATTCAAGCATATAACCCCATTTCCAATATTGCTTAATTCAAGATTATTCCTCATAGCAACTGATGTAGGACCATCAGCCCATAACAAGGAGGGGCCCACTTTTGTCTATTCTCGCCGGAAGATTTGATCGAAGTGTCGATCTGATCCTTCGGATGAGTCCGGATGCGCGCCGCGAATCTTTTTAATATATAGCTTTGTTATTTTCAATTTTATTTTCTTATTTTTGGCACGTGGACTCTTCGGCCAATCATAGTCGTAGATTCCGGGTTGCCCTAATGCTTAGAATGTTATAAATAGGAGTGTTAGAGGCTTGGAAAGGTCATTGCTGGTTTTGGAGGAAGATATTCCCGGAACTCCGCGATCAAGCCACGATGCCGACGCAGTGGAGCCCTAGGTGCCAACTCCTAGCGGTGGAACTTCACCCCCAAGGTAAACCCTACCCCCCTCCATCATTTTCCCTCACTATTTCCCTCTTCCCACCGCCGGACACCCCTCACCCAGCCCCCAACCGCCGGCCTGCGGTATCCAAACAGCCGGCCCCCTCCTCTGCATACTCGCTGCCCAGCCGCCCTTCCCCCGGCCCGCTACAGGCCGCCGCCCCCTCCAGTGCCCGGATCCAGCCGTCGGGCAGCCGCTGGGCTTCCAGCCCCCCCCCCCCCCCCCACCGCCCCTTTCCTACCCAAACCGACCCCCTCTAAGGCTTCTCTTGCCTTAGCCATCCCCTCCTCCCCTTTCCCCTTCGTAAATCCACCCCCACCCGCTCTGAAAACCCTAGATCTATTTTGATCTAGCGCTACCCTCCTCCGATCTACCACCCACTTACATATTTCCTCCCCCCGTAGCCCGGATCCGTCATAAAAATACCGAATCTATCCGTTTTCAGCTCACGGCAACCCTTCTCCACCGCGGGCAGCCACTGTTCCGACACGCTCACGCGGATCTACCTTCAAACCGCCGGATCTTTCCCGCCTCGAACGTTCCCTTGTTTGTGAGTTGTTTTGTTGTATGGACCTCTAGTTTTCACCACTTGAATGTTGTTTGGACTATTCATATTTGCTTGAATATTTATTTGTGGAATTTTGTCCCGTAAAGAATTGTGATTGCAGGGAGGAGCCATCCGTGGCGTGCTTAATTTGGCCCTCCGTTTGGAGGAAAGCCTTGCTTAATCGCTCTAACTGAAATTGTTTTCGCTTATATTATTGAATGTGTGGGTTGTGAAGGTTATTTGACTTAATTGCCAAACGGATTTTGTGCATCTACATATAGTATTCACGTGTCCACTCACTCGAGTTAGCCTATATTGCACGGTACGTATCCTACCCTACATCAAATTGGTATCAGAGGGCAAGGTTAGGTCATTTGCATGCTCCGTAGTGGTAGGACATTTAAGACTAGCATGGCAGAACCACAAATAACAGACGACCGAGCAGGAAGCTCGAATTCGGGCACAACGTTTGCTGAGTTCCAGCGCCTCATTCTAAACCATTTTGACACCCTAGGCGACCAGTTTAATGACGTGCGGCAAGACCTTGCCGAGGTAAACCTACGATTGGACCATGTTGCTGTATAAACCCGGGCGGACAGGCGGCTAAGATTGGCGGGTTGGTAGCCGGGCAGTCTGCCCGGCTAATCTCTGTGTTGCTGTATAGGCCTTGGCGGACAGGCGGCTAAGTCTGGCGGTTTGGTAGCCGGGCGGTCTGCCGGTTATGCTCTGGGATCTCGGTGGTTGGCTACGTGTTCTCTGGTGGTGACTGGGCGGTTAGTGTCTACTAACCGCACGGTTAGGCGGTCTCCTGGGCGGTTTGGCGGTTAGCTTTGTAGATAATGTTGTTGTGTATTTAGTCCCACATTGGGTATTTGTATTCTCTCCCATCTCCTCCATTCTATATAAGGGAGGCTATACCTTTGTAATACTTACCTTTTTCTGATAATAAAATTTCAGTTATACCATTTCCGGCTTGTTTTAGTTCGTTTCTCACATGGTATCAGAGGGCTCGGTCTACTCCTCCTGATTGCGTTTTCTTCTGTCCGTGTGACCTCTGCCTTCTCGCCGGCCTGTCTTTCAGCTCGCGCGAGCTCTCTTCTCTAGTGGATTGCGGCCTGTTCTAGTCGCCGCTCCCTTCTTCTCTTCTCTAGTCGCCGCGACCTGTCTCCGCGGCCTCTTTTGCCTTGTTTGCCTTTTTCCTCCTGATATCTTCCTCTGCTGTTCGCGCGGTCTATCTGTTAGCCGCACGATTTCTCTCCCTCTGTTGGTTCTGTGGCTTGGTCGTGGTCTTTCTGGCCGCTGGTGTATTCCATCGTGACCGCTGCAGATCTTTTTTCTTCCTATCCGCGCGATCTCTCTATATCCGCGCGGCTTCTTCTTCCCGTCCGGTTTCCCTGGTTAACCGTGCGGCTTCTCTTCTTGTGCATTGCCTTCCGCTGGTCTCCTTGTGGCCGCTGCGTCCTCTTCCTTCCTTTGCTCGCCCGGTCTCTTCTCTTAACCGCGCGACCTCTCTTCCGGGATGACAACTTCTGATGGCTCCACCTCGTCTACTATCGTTGCCCCACCTCCTCCTCCTCCTCCTCCTGTTTCCGGGAATCTTGGCACCGTCTCTAAGCTTCTGGGGCCAAATTATCCCGACTGGAGTGTCTCATTCACTTTTCTTCTCCGCTCTCAGCGCAAGCGTCATCATCTTACCGATGACCCTCCGCCTGCGGACTCTGTCCAGTTTACTGACTGGGATGCGAATGATGCGCTGGTTCGTACTTGGCTGGCGAACAGCCTATCCGATGAATGTCTTCCTGTCATCCGTCACGATGAGACGGTAAAACAGGCTTGGAATCACTTGGCTGCTCTCTACTCCAAGGGGGGACAAACATCTCGCATCTATACTCTCTATGCGGATCTCTTTGCTCGCCAGTCCATGTCCCCTCCTGCCGCTTACCAACAGGTCCAAGCTCTTGGAGCGGAGATCCTTCAAAATCGTCCTCTCTCGGCCGATGTGGCCACTCAGCTGAAGCACTTCCAGGAACTACTCGTGGTCTGTTACCTTCTGCGGCTTCCGGACTCCTACGATATGATCCGGCAGCAAATTCTTGGCGAGGCTGAATCTCCTACCCTGGACGCTACTGCTGCTCGCATTGCCGCTGTTACCTCTCTGCTCCAACGCCCCTTGCTTGCCGCTCCTCCGGCTCCGGATGCCTATGCCCACCAGGCTCATCGTGGTGGATTTAGTGGTCGTGGTAACCACTCTGGCGGGCGTGGCCCTTCTCGCTACCTCTGTACTCATTGTGGTCGCACAGGACACTTGGTTGACCGCTGCTGGACCAAGCATCCGCATCTTCGTCCCGCTAGTGATGCTCCTACTTCTTCCAAGCCATCTGCCTCCGTGGCCACGACTTCAGGTAGTGCCCACGTGGTCACCCAAGGTAAATGGCTCATCGACTCTGGCGCCACTAATCATATGACGGGCAATCCTCAGTGCTTTTCTCTCCTAGAAACACATGATCGGTTGCCCCCTGTTCTCGTTGCGGATGGTTCTCCCTCCCCGGTGCATGGAACGGGCGAGGTTCAAGTTACTCCGTCCCTTCGCCTGGCGGATACTCTTTATGTGCCCAAGTTTCCGTGCAATTTATTGTCGGTTACTTCTCTGTGCAAGCAACTTCAGTGTTCAGTAACATTTACTCCTTCCTCTTGTTTGTTTCAGGACCCGGACTCCAAGCGGACGATTGCTACTGGGACTGAGAGGGGCGGCCTCTACTTCCTTGATGATGTATCCGCTCTTACCGTCTTCTCTCCCGCTTCTACAGATCTTCTTCAGTGGCACCTTCGCCTGGGGCATCCTCCCGCGCGTCTCATCCACCTTCTGCTTCCTCATCTCCCTCAGCAAGACTCTCCTATCAACTGTGATGTCTGTCAACTGGGCAAGCATCACCGCTCCCCCTTTCCTCCTAAGCAAGGACGTGGCTCTTCCAAGCCGTTCGACCTTATTCACTCTGATGTTTGGGGACCCTCCCCTACCCTCACCATCGGGCGTGGCAGTTCCTATTTTGTAACCTTTATTGATGATTATTCTCGCTGTACGTGGGTGTATCTATTAAAGGATCGCTCCGAACTTTTTTCTGTATGGACATCATTTTATTATATGATTAAGAATCAATTTGATGCTTCTGTCAAAATTTTTCGCTCTGATAATGCAAAAGAGTATCTGAGTAGTGATTTCGCTTCTTTCTGTACGCAACACGGCATCATCCATCAAACTAGCTGCGTCTATACCTCCCAGCAAAATGGGGTGGCGGAACGTAAAAACCGCCACCTCCTCGATGTCGCTCGCACTCTCATGACGCAGATGCAGGTTCCTCGTAGCTATTGGGGCTACGCGGTCCTCATCTCCTGCTACCTCATCAATCGCATTCCTTCCACCGTCCTCAAAGGCAAAACACCGTTTTCCATCCTCTATCCCTCCAAAGACCCCTTTCCCTTACCACTTCGCGTTTTTGGGTGCACTGCCTTTGTTCATTGCCCTGCCGCGACTCGCGACAAATTGTCCCCTCGTGCTACGAAGTGTATCTTTTTGGGTTACTCCACAACTCAAAAAGGTTACTGCTGCTTTGACCCTGTTCATCGCAAGCAGTTCGTCTCGGCGGATGTGACATTCTTTGAGAATGCCGCCTACTTCTCTTCTGAACTCCCACAGGTTGAGGGATCGAACCTCCCTCTTCCTCCTGCCGACTCGACCTCTCCACCCATTCTCTCCACCACATCCACTCCTCTTGAGCTTCCTTCATCACCACCTCCACCAGCCGCTCCTTCTCTTGATCCGGATCCTTCTCCCTCGTCCCCTCGGCCGTCTCTCTCTTCTCCCGGGCCAGCTATCTCCGCCACGGATGCACCGGCGCCTGAGGCACTCGAGGACCTGGAGCTGCCCATTGCCCTTCGCAAAGGGGTTCGGACGTGCACCCAGCACTCGCTGCCGGCTGTTATTTCTTATGATCGGCTAACACCTTCTCGCAGGGACTTCGCCCTCGCCATCTCCGCGACTACCACACCTCGCACCTACCAGGAAGCCCTTGCTATTCCTCACTGGAAGGCTGCCATGGATGACGAGATTGCTACTCTCTCTGACCGGGGCACTTGGACCCTTGTGCCTCCTCCTTTTGGCACGGATGTGGTTGGTTGTCGCTGGGTGTTTGTCGTCAAGTTCCGTCCTGATGGCAGTGTGGACCGGTACAAAGCCCGTCTTGTTGCAAAAGGGTTTACTCAGACCTATGGTGTTGATTACTTTGATACGTTCTCTCCGGTTGCTCGCCTCAGCACCATTCGGGTCCTTTTCTCGGTGGCGGTCAACAGGGATTGGCCTATTTCGCAGTTGGACGTCAAGAATGCCTTTCTCTATGGTGACCTTCACGAGGACGTCTACATGGAGCAACCTCCTGGGTATGTTGCTCAGGGGGAGACTCAAGTATGCCGTTTGAAGAAGGCCATCTATGGCCTAAAGCAGAGTCCCAGGGCGTGGTTCGATAAGTTCAGTAGCATCGTTGGGGCTATCGGTTTCACCAGGAGTTCGGCTGATCACTCCTTGTTCACTCGCAAGACATCTTCGGGTCTGGTTGTTCTAGCTGTTTACGTAGACGATATTCTTCTTACAGGCGACGATCAGGCTGGTATAGCCTTGACAAAGGTCCATCTCCGCCAACACCTGGTCACGAAGGATATGGGTTCTCCAAAATACTTCTTGGGAATTGAAATCTCTCGGAAACCGGGTTCCCTGGTTCTCTCCCAACGGAAGTATGCTCTTGATTTGTTGAAAGAGGCAGGATTGACGGGTGCTAAACCTGCCCGGTGTCCCATGTCTCCTGGAGAAGACAAGACATGGACAGACGAATCACCAACTCTATTGGATACTACGAGGTATCGGCGTCTTGTTGGCAAACTCATCTACCTTACGGTGACCAGACCAGACATCTCCTATGCAGTGGGAAAGGTCAGCCAGTTTATGCAGTCGCCTAGGGAATGTCATCTTCAATCCGCTCTAAGGATATTGGAGTATGTGAAGTCCGCACCTGGGAAAGGTCTTCTCTTTCAGAAAAATGGTCACCTAAGAGTCGAAGCGTACTCCGACGCTAGCTATGCGGACGACAAAGGGGATCGCAAGTCGACTTCTGGATTTTGCACGTTTGTTGGAGGAAACTTGGTTAGCTGGAAAAGCAAGAAGCAGTCAGTCGTCTCCAGGTCTAGTGCGGAAGCTGAATATCGTAGCATGACATCAACCACGTGTGAGTTAAAATGGTTGCGGGCTCTCATGCTGGATCTAGGAGAGGTCTACAACTATCCTCTTCCCATGTTCTGCGACAACAAAGCGGCGATCTACATTTCTAAAAATCCGGTCTTCCATGAGCGAACAAAGCACATAGAGGTTGATTGTCACTTCATTCGAGAAGAAGTGTTAAAGAACCAGATTTGCACTCCGTTTGTTACTTCGGAGAAAGAGCTGGCAGATATATTCACAAAACCTGTGTCCGCCTCCTTCTTCCACATTTGCAGCAAGCTAGGCATGATTGACATCTATGCTCCAGCTTGAGGGGGAGTGTTGCTGTATAAACCCGGGCGGACAGGCGGCTAAGATTGGCGGGTTGGTAGCCGGGCGGTCTGCCCGGCTAATCTCTGTGTTGCTGTATAGGCCTTGGCGGACAGGCGGCTAAGTCTGGCGGTTTGGTAGCCGGGCGGTCTGCCGGTTATGCTCTGGGATCTCGGTGGTTGGCTACGTGTTCTCTGGTGGTGACTGGGCGGTTAGTGTCTACTAACCGCACGGTTAGGCGGTCTCCTGGGCGGTTTGGCGGTTAGCTTTGTAGATAATGTTGTTGTGTATTTAGTCCCACATTGGGTATTTGTATTCTCTCCCATCTCCTCCATTCTATATAAGGGAGGCTATACCTTTGTAATACTTACCTTTTTCTGATAATAAAATTTCAGTTATACCATTTCCGGCTTGTTTTAGTTCGTTTCTCACAGACCACCTAGAGAATGTCAGGGACACACCTACGCATCGTAACGATTCTTTGGAGGTTGACCTTGATGTTTCTCCACGTCCCAACCGGCGCTCGAGAGTGGGCCAACCACCAGTGAAACGTCATCGCCGTGACATTCCCTACCGGGCCCCAGCCCCGCCGGCAAGGCGAGACCCTTAGTCAGCACGTGATAGACACCCACCCCCGCATGAGGATTATCGTATGCCCCGTATACCGCAGCCTGACCTTAGGGACCGGGTGCCTCCACCTGGTCGCCGCGACCAGCACCGGGATGCGTATTACCCGCCAGATCGACGAAGGTTTGACTACGACGACTATGCAGGGGACTACCCCGACCCGCGGAGAGGCGGCCATGCCTTCGACATCACCCGTCGGATTCGCCTCGACGCCCAATCGTTCGACGACCGCTTGGATTTGAAGGCCTTTAGTGATTGGATCCTAGACATGGACAACTATTTTGACTGGTACGATATTAGAGACGAGCGTTGCGTCCATTTCGCGAAGATGAAATTGGTTGGGCAAGCCAAGGTGTTTTGGATTAGCGTGGAGAGAGCTGTCGAGAGAGAAGGTTATTATCCCATCACACGTTGGGATGAAATGAAGGAGAGACTGAAGGATAAATATCTCCCCGCCTCTTACCGTGATCAGTTGCTTGATCAGCTGCAGAACCCACGTCAGGGAACGCTCTCGGTAGCCGAGTATATGGCTCGATTCGATGAGTTGGTCATTAGGAGCGATATTTCGGAGGAGCTCATTGCCACCGCATCTCGATTTAAGGCTGGCCTTCGTTCGGAGCTCCGGAGAGAGTGGATTCCTCATCGCCTCGAGACTGTTGACCAGATATTCCAGCTCGCCTTAGAATACGAGCAGTATCTCCGTACTTCGGGTACGAAACAGTTCCCCTCGCGCACTGATACTTCGACATTCAAGAATCCCACCCCTTTCCAGACTACCACGGCTACCCCACCCCCACGGGTCACCACTGACATGAAAGGCAAGACCATCACCACCGAGGGTCAGAGACCTGGGGGTATCCAGTGTTTTAGATGCTCTGGCAGAGGACATGTGGCGGCGCATTGTCCCACACGAAGTCTGCTAGTTGAGGGAGAGGAGGAGCCTAGCCTAGAGGGAGCCGAGGATGTTACTGAGGAGGTCGAGGCTACAATTGAGGAGGGGTGGGAGAGCGAGGCTGAGAGATCCCTAGAGATGGTCGTTGTGCGACGTCTCCTATATACCCCCCGTGCGGACGAGGATTGGCGCCGCACCACTATCTTCTACACGTATTTTCCTAGTGCAGGAGGACCCTGCAAGCTAGCCATTGATAGTGGGAGTTGTGTCAATATCGTGGCCCAGAGAGGTTTAGAGCGTATGCAAGTGAAAGCGGAGCCCCACCCTCACCCTTATCGGGTCATTTGGGTAGACAAGACCGCCATCCAGGTGACACAGCGGTGCCTCGTTCCCATTCGCCTTGCTACATTCGAGGATCACATGTGGTGTGACGTAATTCCTATGGATGTTGCCCACGTGTTATTGGGCCGACCTTGGCTATACGACCGTGATGCTACGTACTACGGCCGGTCAAACACATACACGTTTTACGATAAAGGTAAGAAGATAACGTTGTCACCCACCCGACCCAAGGAGAAATCCAAGGGTCCGATTAAGCCCTCCACGAGCACTATGTCGTCGCGACCACTACATCTCCTTCGGTGTAGTAAGTTCTTGCGTGAGAGCAGGGACGCCGGCGTATTTTACATTGTTGCCGCCACCATGGCTTCTGAGAGCCCGACGGTGACCCCGGATCTTCCCCCAGAGATTCAGACCATACTTGAGGAGTTTGTTGACATCATGCCGGAGGAGTTACATGATGAGCTCCCACCGTTGCGAGATATCCAGCATGCTATTGATCTAGTCCCAGGAGCTTCTCTCCCAAACCTGTCGCACTATCGCATGAATCCAGATGAGCACGCCGAGCTCAAGCGGCAGGTTGACGAGCTTCTCCGGAAGCAGTTCATTCGGGAGAGCCTGAGTCCCTGTGTCGTTCCCGCCCTTTTTACCCCTAAGAAGGATGGTAGCTGGTGCATGTGCATCGATAGCCGTGCCATCAACAAGATTACGGTGAAGTACAGGTTCCCCATTTCTCGCCTTGACGATTTGTTAGATACCATGTCAGGTGTCCAACTCTTTTCCAAGATCGATCTAAGGAGTGGGTACCACCAGATTCGGGTACGAGAGGGTGATCATGCCATTTGGGCTGCCCAACGCCCCGAGTACGTTCATGAGGATCATGACACAAATATTGTGGCCCTATATGGGCAAGTTTTTAATTGTGTATTTTGATGACATCCTGATTTATAGTCAGACCCATGCAGACCACATGGAGCAACTGAGACTCCTTTTTGAGACCCTTCGTGGTGAGAAATTATTCGTGAATCTAAAGAAGTGTTCGTTTTATGCAGAGTCGGTTCAGTTCTTGGGGTTTATTGTATCGTCCACGGGAGTGTCTGTCAACCCTGAGAAGGTCAAGTCCATTCGTGAGTGGTCCTTGCCTACGACCATCCACGAGCCCGCAGCTTCCATGGTCTAGCTACCTTCTACAGGAGGTTCGTTCGGGGATTTAGTACGATCATGGCCCCGTTCACTAGCTGTTTGAAGAAGGGCGAGTTTCAGTGGACCCCGCAGCCACTCGAGCGTTTGAGGGGATTAAAGAGAGATTGACCACAGCACCGGTCTTACGACTTCCAGATTTCGGCAAAGCATTTGAGGTCGCGTGTGACGCCTCTGGGGTAGGGATCGGTGGTGTGCTGAGCCAGGAGGGACACCCAGTATCCTACTTCAGCGAGAAGTTAAATGAGGCCAAGCAAAAGTACTCCAATTATGATAGGGAATTTTATGCGACCGTTCAGTCATTACGATACTGGAGACACTACCTCCTTCCCCGGGAGTTCGTCCTCTATTCGGACCACCAGGCGCTTCGATACTTGGATTCCCAGAAGAAGTTGGGACATAGGAATGTGAAGTGGGTTGAGAACCTCCAGGATTTCCACTATGTTCTCAAACATCGCGCTGGTGTTGAGAACAAACCTGTTGATGCGTTGAGTCGGCGGGTCACCCTTCTGCAGACCCTGAGAGCCCACGTGGACGGACTTGAGTAGATTATAGCTGATTACCCTGGTTGTTCGGATTTCGGCGAGATTTACGCAGCTTTATCCCGAGACCCACCCGATCCTGTCGACGGTTTCAAGATTTGGGAAGGTTACCTTTACCGGGGTTCCCACATGTGCATCCCAAGCACATCATACCGTGACTGTCTGACTTGGGAGCTTCATGGGCGGAGCCGCCAGGCATTTTGGCCAGGATAAGTCCATAGCTATCGTCGAGGATATATTTTATTGGCCAGGCCTGAAGAGGGATGTGGCCAGAGTTGTCTGACATTGTCGTACATGTCAGGCTGCGAAGGGAACTAAACAAAACACAGGATTATATGCACCCTTACCAGTTCCACTTAGACCTTGGGAGGATATCAGTATGGACTTTGTACTTGGACTGCCGCGCACGGTTCGGAAGCACGACTCCATCTTTGTCGTCGTTGATCGTTTTTCCAAGATGGCACACTTTATAGCTTGCTCTAGGACCGCTGACGCATCACGTGTTGCATCCATTTTCATTCGGGACGTCTTTAGATTACATGGCCTACCGAAGTCCATAGTCTCTGGCAGAGATGTTAGATTCGTGGGTTACTTTTGGAAGACCCTATGGTACAAAACGGGCACTACACTGAAATTTTCATCTGCATATCACCCCCAAACAGACGGGCAGACTGAGATTGTGAATCGCAGTCTAGGGAATTTACTTAGATGTCTTGTTGGCGAGCATGTGGCGAGTTGGGACTCCGTCCTTCCCGTCGCGGAATTCGCCTACAATAGTTCGGTCAATAGGTCCACCGGATTGAGCCCATTTCACATAATATTAGGGTATGAACCCAAGAAGCCCATCGACCTCATTCCTTGTCCATTAGAGTCCCGTCCAAGTGCGTCTGTCGAGTCATTTGCACGTCATTTGCATGATTTACATTAGTCAGTCCGTCGGCAAATTATTTCAAGTAATGAAAACTATAAAACCCATGCAGATTAAAACAGGTGAGAACAGGTTTTCAACGTAGGCGAGCAGGTAATGGTCTGAATCCGGGCGGAGAGGCTCCAACCGGGGCCTGCCAAAAAATTAAGCGTTAAACGAATGGGTCCCTACTCGATCATTAAACGGATCGGGACAAATGCCTACGAGTTGAATATCCACGCGAGTATGGGCATCCATCCGGTGTTCAACGTTGAGGACTTGACTTCGTATTACGAACCTCGCGAATATCCGGACCCGAGTCAGGATGATCACCACCACTCCACCTCATCACCAGCTACAGCTTCCTCCCACTCACCTTTGCCACTTGCACTGCCCCCTGATGTACGCACCCCTGGGAGTCCTTCATCTATGGTGACACCGCCTTCACCCCTGATCGCTCCGGGATCCACTTCACGAGAGCAGTATACTGAGAATATTACAGATATCGTCGCCCATGAGTACGTCCCTACCACCACTGGATTTTCATGCCGCTACCTGGTTCGTTGGAGAGGCCGCTCCGCCTCTGATTGACACGTGGATTCTACCTACTGAGCTGGATCGACTCGCCCCTGGGCTTCGACGGCAGTATGATCATCTCCATTCATCGGAGATGAATTCTTTTCAGTCGGGGGGAGTTGATGGAGGACCATCGGCCCATAACAAGGCGGGGCCCACTTTCGTCTATTCTCGCCGGGAGACTTGATCGGAGTGTCAATCCGATCCCGCGGATGCGTCCGGATGCGTGTCGCGAATCTTTTTAATATATAACTTTGTTATTTTCGATTTTATTTTCTTATTTTTGGCACGTGGACTCTTCGGCCAATCATAGTCGTAAATTCCGGGTTGCCCTAATGCTTAGAATGTTATAAATAGGAGTGTTAGAGGCTTGGAAAGGTCATTGCTGGTTTTGGAAGAAGATATTCCAGAAACTCCGCGATTAAGCCACGGTGCCAACGCCGTGGAGCCCTAGGTGCCGACTCCTAGCGGTGGAACTTCACCCCCAAGGTAAACCCTACCCCCCTCCATCATTTTCCCTCACTATTTCCCTCTTCCCACCGCCGGACACCCCTCACCCAGCCCCCAACCGCCGGCCTGCGGTATCCAAACAACCGGCCCCCTCCCCTGCATATTCGCTGCCCAGCTGCCCTTCCCCCTGGCCGCTACAGGCCGCCGCCCCCTCCAGTGCCTGGATCCAGCCGTCGGGCAGCCGCTGGGCTTCCAGCCCCCCCCCCCCACCGCCCCTTTCCTACCCAAACCGACCCCATCTAGGGCTTCTCTTGCCTTAGCCATCCCCTCCTCCCCTTTCCCCTTCGTGGATCCACCCCCACCAGCTCCGAAAACCCTAGATCTATTTTGATCTAGCGCTACCCTCCTCCGATCTACCACCCACTTACATATTTCCTCCCCACGTAGCTCGGATCTGTCATAAAATTACCGGATCTATCCGTTTTCAGCCCACCACAATCCTTCTCCACCGCGGGCAGCCACCGTCCCGACACACTCACCCGAATCTACCTTCAAACCGCCGGATCTTTCCCGACTCGAACGTTCCCTTGTTTATGAGTTGTTTTGTTGTATGGACCTCTAGTTTTCAGCACTTGAATGTTGTTTGGACTATTCATATTTGCTTGAATATTTATTTGTGGAATTTTGTTCCGTAAAGAATTGTGATTGCAGGAAGGAGTCATCCGTGGCGTGCTTAATTTGGCCCTCCGTTTGGAGGAAAGTCTTGCTTAATCACCCTAACTGAAATTGTTTTCGCTTATATTGTTGAATGTGTGGGTTGTGAAGGTTATTTGACTTAATTGCCGAACGGATTTTGTGCATTTACATATAGTATTCACGTGTCCACTCGCTCGAGTTAGCCTAGATTGCACGGTACGTATCCTACCCTACATCGGCAACCTCGTATAGTGGCCATGGAAATTAAGCCGAAACAAACAAAAGACAGCCTTAAGGATAGGAGAAGGCTAACTTTCTCCCAAAACCCTAGATCAACCTCCAGAATTGAGTCAGAAATCTAAGGTCGGAATATAGGGAAGGGAAAGAGAAGAAGAACATGATCTCTTTTCGTTTTTTTCTCACCGCTAGCAGAACTCTTGCGGATATTTCTCCCAAAGCCATACTCTCCTTGTGGCCAGAGAATCTGACGGAAGATGTGAGGGGTCAGTTTGCGTACAATGGCTACAGATTTGAATAAAGACTTAAACACGGAAACAAACTGATTTATTTTGGTTTGTAAGTAGACAACGCGGTTTACCAATAACACCTCTCGTGATTATTTAAATTTTGTAACATAAGGGTATTTTAGTCTTTTTGGCGCCACGGTTTAGGTTTATTAGAGTAAACTTAGGGTTCGTTCGGTTTGAGGGTTTTAGTAAGGGAGGAATTGGAATTCAGTCAATTCTAAAACTAGCAAGAATTAGAATTGAGTTGAATTTGACTTACAGTGTTCGGCTGCAAGATGGAATTGGCCGAAAACTGTAAGATTTGAAACTGAGTATATGCAGAAACGGACGCAACGATGCCCCGAATTGAGAAATCCCGTGTCGACAGCTCCATATTGCTGAATATCAGCATTTAGAATTTTGCCTGTTCAAATCTAGTAGTTATCTTTTCCGATTCCGCTACTCGCTAGGATTTATTTTCCTTGCTTAATGAGCACTTTATCGTATTTTCGATCTCCAAATTGAACTGGATCATGCACTACTATATGGGAGGATCTTAAACTGGAAGAGGGAAAATCGATATCCTCCAAGATGCAAAAGAAATTAAACAAATTGTACGCAAACTTTTATTTTCAGCAATGATCGAATCAAAAAAATCTATAAAACGGAAGGAAAGATCCTAGCAATTTAGTGAAGAAGAAAAGAAGGGGAAACCTAGAGATAGCCTTTGACCATGCGGAAATGTTTGTGAATAGATGCGCAAGGGGACCAGCAAGTCGGTTTCTCTGCTTTATCTCCATACTCTTCCTGCCTCCTCCATGGGAGTCTCCTACAAATTGTTCGATTGGTGTAGGTGAGTTTTCCGTGGATTACCAGCTCGTTGTTGCTGTCGAAGAAGGCAAAGTAAGACGGGAAAGAGGTTGTCATAGAGGCTGAAGAAAATCCATAGGCCGAGACAAGAATTGGGATTAGGTCAAAAGCAAATCCGTAGGTTTTAGGAATTCCAATTCCATCATTGATTCCTCCCAAACGAACAAGGTGAATCTATGAAGCACGGATACTTCCCCGAAGGCAACGTACCCGTACCGGATACGCATCCGATACCAGTATGTACCCGATATTCGATGGATAAAACTATGTGAACACACTTGCACTTAGCACATCATTCTGCATATTGTGATAGGAGTTTTTTTTCTAGAGAACACAAATTGGCTCAATGCTAGGAAGCATTGGTACGTTCAATTAAGTTGTGTATCTGTATCGAGTATGTTTCTGGTATTGGTACGTTTCTGTTACAAGTACGTGTATTGAACGTGTTCATACGACACAAGTTATTAACAAAATGACTAACTTGTCTCTACACTCACTGGAGATTGAAGATGTTGATCTCTAACAATGAAGTTGATCTCCAACAATGAATATAGGTGCCCAAAAAAACGGGCTCACCGGGCCGGGCCGGCCTGGCCCGGTGAAAAGCCCGGTAGGCCCGGTCCCGGGCCAAGCCCGGCTCGGGCCCAGGCCGGGCCATGGGGCCCTTCCGGGCCCCAGTATAAGGCCACTGCCCTGCCCGGTGCCCGGCCCGGGCCGGGCAAAGCCCGGTCACCGGGCTTAGCCCGGGCCTGGAAAAGCCCGGGCTTAGAGCCGTTGGTTGGAACCAACGGCTCTTAGAGCCGTTGGTTGCCAGCCCAGCACCAACGGCTCTAAGAGCCGTTGGCTGTTGGCAGCAGCCACTTGGGCTGCTATTTGCAGCCCAAGTGGCTTTTTTTTTTAATTTTTTTTTTTTAAAAAAAACTATAACCCCCCCCCCCTCCTTTCTTCCTTTCACCCCCCCACCCTCTCTCTCTCTATCATCTCTATTTCTATTTTCTCGCGAACATGTCGTCAACGCAGGCGTCGTCTTCCTCATCTGTCGCTCACGAAGTGGTGGAGCACAAGCGTACGGCGGCAGTTTGGGAATATTTCGACTTAGTACAAGTCGGCGTCGTAATTGTATAATTTTTTTTAAAATTTTTATATAAAATTAATTATTATATAAAATTTAAAAAAAAAATTTAAAATAATAACCGGGCCCGGGCCGGCCTGGGGGGCCTTACCAGCCCCCCCCCCCCCGGGGGCATTGCCCGGCCCGGCCCGGTTACATCTTAGGCCCGGCCCGGGCCCTATTCCGAAAAGCCCGGGCCCGTCGGGCTTTATGTGCACCCCTAACAATGAATAAGAAGAAAAAGACGGATGAGTAAACTTAAGTTTAATTTTATCGCTTTTGGTTAAACATATAAGATGTTAAATTTTGTATATTTACGAATGTTTAATGTTTGAAAACTTTTTTGTTGCATTGATTTGTGAACTTGTACTTCAAGTTATGATTTTTATTTGATATTTCAATGTTTTGTGAACTATTTATTGCACTTGTGATATATATATATAATATTTGTTATAACCTATCATGCCGTACTCGTATCATTTGTTTTTAAATTTTATTGTACCGTCTTACCGGGTACGTATCTTACCCGGTATCCGTACCCGTACCGGTGCTTCCTAGGGGTGAATTGAATTACTCAAGCGCAATTCCAATTCCGTTGGGGTAAATCCATTGAACCGAACACACACTTAGAGAAGATGTTTTGGTAATTTTAAAACATAGAGGGCGAGGCCAATGTGATTATGCAAAGTTTCAAAGAATAGGCCCCAATTAACAAAATAACTATAACCATATGGCTATGAAACCAGCATGATAGTTACAGACTTCATTGTAGTGTAAAAAATGGTGTAGATATTCAATGTTTGATAAAAAAAATATGCAATTGCAAGAAAATTATGGCAGGCCTACCTTCAAACGCCTAAACATTGCAGACGAATTGCTCCACGTGCCATCAATTAAGACAAAGTTCAGCTGCTTTTGATCCTGAATATGTCGAATCAACTAATGAGTTGATTTTAAAATACCATTATCCAAATTCCTTTTAATTACAAGTGTGAACCATAAAATGTGAAAGCTAGGGTGCCAAAAGGGTTGATTTGACAATTTTAACCCATTGAATGTATGAGTGCATCGTCAAGGAATTGAAGTAGGTTTAGGGTTTTTTGAGGGGGCTCTTAGCCCATTTTACCAGATCAGTGTTCTGTAGGGATAAAATGGTTTGAATTTTATTTAATAATTTCGTGCAAAACATTTATCTTATCACCAGAACCCCCTCCAAAAACAGAAAGGGTCGGTTCAATTAGATGGAATTGGGGCTTTGGAATTGGAATTGGAGGTTTAATCCCAATAAAAAAAAAACCTCCAATTCTAATTATAGGGCATCAATTCCATCCAAACGAACACACCATAAGCCTACTTTGTAAGTCTTTCAGAGAGAAAGATCAGATCAAAAAGCATTGTTCCTATTTCAAATAAAAAGGGATGTTAGCCCTAGCAACGTGGTGCATTTTAAGAGAACTAATTGCTGGTTAGGAGGAGTAGATGTTTGCACATCTATTATGATAGAATAATTTTTCCCTCGAGAGGTGATGAACATGCTGAGTATATTTTAATGATACTTTGAAAGTTTAGTGTGTTTTTAACAAAACAATTTGTTTAGTTAATTAGCCGCCATATTAGGTGTTGTTAGTTAGAAGTTTTCCTTTTATTTCATACGAGTATTTTTGCAATTAGTTCGGAAGGTTGAACTTAGTTGCACATAGCATTTCATGTAATATCTATTTATCGACCACTTGGAGCAAGAATGAAGGGAAACAAGAAATTAGTTTCATCTCCCTCCTAATAGCACTCACTTTAACTAGGGTTAGGGATTTGGCAGTTGGGGCGGGCAGCTCGAGGGAACTACTAAACCCCCGGCTCTACCTAAAGAGAGAACAATGAGGGAAGAATATGACTAATTTTTCTGCCTCCCTTCATTCTTACCCCAAGGGATCAATAAATAGATATTGCATGAAATGACATTTGCAATGAAGTCCAAACACCAAAACTATATGCAAAATACCGCAAGTGAAATAAAGGGATAACTAGCACAATTAGACTTCCAACTAACCCTAACTAATAACACCCAAACATGACACCTAATTAATAAACATGACAGTAACATATAAACAATACTCATAATTAAAAATACCCAAACATTCATATAATAACATAAAAGTACACTCACAACAAAGCAGGACTTCTTTTATCTTTTAAAAAGGAGCATAATCAAATAGAATCAAGATTGATTCTTTGGGTATAAAATAGAAGAAGAAAAAAGAAAATTTCACAAAGAGGAGTTTAAATTATTAAAGTAAAGTGTCCAAGCTCTAGTGGATGTAAAATTAATCATTTTATCACAATATTAATTGAAGATGATTTCATAAAAGGGAATATATATTTCTACAAATGGAGATAAATTTGAAAACATGAACCACCAAGTTCAAGTTAGGTTATTAAATAGAGAAATCACTCAAAAGTACTATATGGATGATATCAGAGTTTAAATATTATAGAAACAATAAAATTCACAAAAAATTATCCTTCTAGAGTTAAGCTTAGTTGATAAAAATTGAGAAATCGCAAAAATAACATCGATAAGACAATCTCATGGAGTCTTAAAGGTAAAACTACTAAATTATAATTAGAGGACTATGTTATGTGGGTGCTAAGTATTGGTAGTAAAAAATATATCATTGATAGATAAATAGATCATAGCAGAAATTAAATTTAAGTGGATGTGAGGATAAACTAGAAAGGATTAATTACGAGTTTGTTATATTAGCCAGACTGTTGAAAATAGACTAATACTCCATTTTGTGTGACATTTTTGCTCCGGTGAATTTGGAAAAAAACGTCACTATCATTGAATGTATATATGTTTGGCATTACAACGGTTATGACCGCCATCAAAAAAAGAAAAGTAGTTTTGAACCCTAAAGTTCCTTAAGTGAGGTCAGACATTCACGAATGATGGTTCGTAACCTCCGCGTCCACGACCGATTCCAACGTGCCAAACGGAGCCTTAGCCACTTAAGTGATTTGAACGTGATAATGAAAGGCAAAATAAGCCATTGCACATGACGTTCGAAGAATTAGAAAGAAACGGGATAGACATAAGATAACATGTATAGAAGTTACAAAAAAGGAATTGAGAATGTTACAAGGTGTTATTTCTTCCTATTTACAATATGTGTTAAAGTCGCATATTATATTTATCCTCCAATATAGAGGAGATAATTGCTCTTAGAATGAAATTGGTCATTATTTCATTTTCCTCAACATGATATCAGAGTCATGACTCTTGTTGCCCTAACCGGCGCTCATGGCGCCTTCATCGTGCAACTTTCGTTCGCCCAAGTCTCATTCGACCGCGTCTCATTTGCTCGCATCTCGTTCGTCTGCTCCTTCAACCGCCAACCGTCCGCGTCTTCCAGCCGCAGTCTCCTCACTCGCACTTCTCCAGTCTTCCCGCTACAGCTTTCGTTTCCGGTCCGCCTACCACCGTTCCCAAGCATTTCCAATCAGAGCTTCACCGCCTTCCGCTCCGCAATTTGTAGTCGTTCTTCCGGAGCCGGCCATGCAGCGAAGCCTTTACTTCCTTCCGGCGTCGCTTTCCTTTGCAGTCATTGGATGGAGTGTATTTTTCTTCCCTTCCTCTTTTGCTTTTGTATTTGCTCAGCATAATCCATCGTTCTTTGATGCCCTAAGTTGTGGATGTTCTCCAGATTTTTATTCTTGAGTCATTATGTTTAGCATCAATGATTCTCCTGCTCCCACCTCAGCGGTTCTTCCTCCTGTGAGTTCTCTTCATGGGAGTCATGATCACAATACTTTATAGATTACTACCATTCATCTAGATGACTCTAGTTATCTCTCATGGTCCTGTTTTATCACCTTGGCACTTAAGAGTCATTGTCTCTTTAGTTATATTAATGGTCAAACTAAGGAATTAGAGAAGACCTCTCCTGATTGACCTCAGTGGGATTTGGAGAACTCCTTAGTCATGACTTGGCTAACGAATTTTATGCAGGAGTTCACACTCGCAACTACCTATTTTTGGATACTGGTGCCGATATTTGGCGGCGCGCAGAGGCCGCTGGTTCTCGGAAAATAATGCAGCTCTGATCTTCCAGATGAGACGAAAGATATCCTTACTCCGTCATGGTGATCGTCCTCCATCCGTTTAGTATTTAGAGTTTACTCAGTTATACCAGGAATACAATCATTTTGATTCCCTCATTTTTGTTAGCCCTGTTGATGAGGCGATCGTTCGTGCTCATGAGGATCACAATAAGATATTTGTGTTTCTTCGTGGTCTTCATCGGGATTTTGATCATATCATTGTTCAGATATTGGGGCTTTGTTGTTAACGTCTCTACATGAAGTTTGCAGTATTGTTCAACAAGAGTTTGATCGTCGACAAACCTTGCTCCCGATCCCGCTCCTGAGACTTCTGCCCTGGTTGCTACTACCTCTTATTCTTCAGGTGATCATCCAACCCATGACTCTAAGATGAAGGGTGGCGATAAAGACCACCTCCTCTGTGATTATTGTGGAAAGAACCGAAACACCAGAGGCACCTGCTTCAGACTCAATGTTTTCCTCCGCCAAGAGGTAGTGCTCCTCCTCGTGGTGGGCGTGTTTTTGGGTGATCCCCTGGTCGTCATGCTTCTCCTCATTCTTCCCATCTCACTGATGTTGCTATGGATACCTCTCCTAGCATGTCTGGCGTTGATACTTCTGTCCTCCCTAGTGTTTTTTTGGTTGAAGAAGTTCTTGCACTTCGTCGCATGATGCAAGGTCTTTCTATGGAGTCTACTGCCTTGTCTTCGTTTGCCCACACTGGGACTCTGGGTGCTCATTCTGCTACCGCACAACCTTCCACTCAGTGGATCATTGACTCCGGGTCCGGGGCCACAGATCATATGACTAGCTCCGTCTCAGATTTCATATCATATACTTCTCTCTCTGGTCGTGATAAGGTTAGCATTGTTGATGGGTCCCTTTCCTTTATTGTTGGAAAGGGCTCCATATCATGTTCCTCACTCACCTTATCATTGGTTTTACATGTTCCAAACTTCACACGTATTTTACTCTATATTAGCCACTTGATTAATTTCATGAATTGCTCTGTAATATTTTTCCCTCCTCTTGTGTTTTTCAGGACCCGAAGATGGGACAGTGATTGGCTCTAGTAGTATGATCAATGGTCTCTATGTGCTCGACTTCAGCCCTGTTGCACCTCCTCTAGCCCTTCACTCCAGCACGTCCCCTTTATATTCTTGGCAAAGTCGCTTAGGTCGCTCATCTATTTCTGCTATGAAATTATTGTTTCATGTTATGCATGTTGTTTTTAATTCCTTTGTGTGTGATGTTGGTACTGTTAACAAACATCGTTACAAACATCGTTACAAACATTGTCGTGCTACATTTAATCGTGTTTCTTTTCCTAGTTATATCCCTTTTGTTGTGATTCATTCTGATGTTTGGGGACCTTGCCCAATATCTTTCATTTCAGGTTGTGTTTGGTTTGTCACGTTTGTTGACTATTTTTCTCGCACTACATGGTTACATTTGTTGTGACAAAAAAGTGATGTATTGACTAGTTTAAAATTGTCATAACATGAACTCCACTCATACCAAAATTAAGATTCTTCGCAGTGACAATGATTGTGAATACCTGGACTCTCAATTTGCGCAATATTTAGACGATCATGACATTATCCACCAAACTACTTATGCTTATTACCCTGCACAAAATGGTGTTGCAGAGCGTAAAACTCGTCATCTATTAGAGGTAGCTCGTTTCTTTTGTCCACCATGCATCTTCCCAAATACTATTGAGAGGAAGTTGTTCTCACTGAGGCGTATCTTATTAATCATATTTCTTCGCGTATTCTTAGGAATGCAACTTGATGTAAGGTAGGCTACGGGGGTGCACAAAACCAAGACTTCTAGAAGTGAAATGTAAATGTGACACACCCAAATCTAAATGCAATGCTACTGTCGGTGACGGCGACAAATTAATTTGAGCAATTGAAAATTCAACCCACGCAAATATTTAAATAACAAAAATAGCATTCAATTAGCAAATAATTAACGGCTTTCCTCTGCTCAGAGGGTCAAGGCTAAGCGCGCGGGGAATAAATCTCACCTACAAATTATAAGGGTATCGAGACGAATTTCCACAAACACAATTCCAAACAAATGCAGTGTCTAATCTAATAAAAAGGTTGAATAAAATAATCCAATACAACAAGTGACTCGCCAAAGTAGTGGGTCGGTCGGGGCACTGAAGATTCTGGAACTGGATGCGTTTCGAAGACAATCTAATGTGGAACTAGTGGCGTGGAAATAGTGTAGGTGGCTGTTCTCGACGGTGGGAGGTAGAATCGGACCGGAAATGGATAGATCCGGCCACGTAGGTATAGATCCGGACGTGGAAGGGTAGATCCAATAATATAAGATCGGATCCGGGCTGAAAAATTCAAGATCTGGGCTGATCCGGAAGGAGGGAGGCAATGAAAGGTGGCTCCACGAGAAGAGGGGCTGGCGGTAAGGGATTATTAGGGTGAGAAGGGGGCGGTGGCTGCAAGGGATAGAGGGGAAGGCGGCGGCGGTTTTGGGGGGAAAATAGGTGGTCGGCGGTGGGAGGTAGGGCCTTTGGGGGTTGCAGACGGCAGAGGGGGTTTGGATGGGGTGACGGCTTAGGGAGGGAGGTTGTTGGGCCGATTGCTGCAAGGAAATAAAAGGCAACAGATCATCGGTTTGGTGGAGTTTTGGGGGGCCGGGATGCAGCAACAATGGATTTGGAGGGGGGAAATGACTTAGGGTTAGGGAAAACCTTGGGGAGGAAGAAAACCACCTAAGCGTCATCACCTAGGGTTCCACGGATTCGGCATCGTGGGGTGATCGCGGGATTCCGGGAATACTTTCACCAAAATCTGCAATAACTCAAACCAGCCCACTATATGGTTATTTATAATAAAACAAAAGCTAGAGCATCCCACCTTCGACGGTTATGATTGGTCGGAGGTGGGGTCACTCAAATACAACAAAAATAAATCAAAAATACTAAAGTAATATATGAATTTGACTCGCAACACGGATCCAGACACATCTGCAAAGTCGGATTGGCGATCCGATCAAGCCCTCATGCGCAAATACACGAACGTGGGTCCCTCCTTGCGGCAAACCCCTCCTGGTGTGTGATCTGATGGATCCCCATCAACTCCCCCGACTGCCTGATGAATGGAGACGATCATACTGAAGTCGAAGTCCAGGGGCCAGTCGATCAAGCTCAGCTGGTAGTATCCGGGCGTCATCTGCATCTGGGCGGCCCTACCAATGTACCAAGTAACGACATCGCGGCCCGTCTACGGTGAGAAAGAACGAGTGGAATTTGACCTCTATAATGCTCTCATCGCTCATCATTCAAGTGGTGGATCCCGGTGCGATCGGTGACGTCGTCTGTAAAACCAAAGAAGACGAATTCCCGGGTGGGTGAGTGTCAGCAATGGGTGTACTGTGGTGGCCATCAAATGTGGGTGGACTATGTGGGTGGTAAGGTAACGGGAGTGAAGCTGGGGGCGGCTGGGAGTGTCCACTACTCGGATTCACATACTCGCGAGGCTCGTAGTATGGCGTCAGATCTTCAACATTAAATATTGGATGGATTCCCATACTTGCAGGGATATCGAGTCGGTAGGCGTTCGTCCCAATACGACTTATAACTGAGCAGGGTCTCATTCGCCTGACGCTTAGCTTTTTGGCAGGCCCCAAAAGGAGCCTCTCAGGGCGGATTCGCATCATCACTTGTTCACCTTCTTGAAATATTTGTTCCCGTTTTCGCCTATCTGCATGAGTTTTATCATTTCCATTGCTCGTTATTATTCATCGGCAAACCGACTCATGCAAAATACACATCTGACTCACTAGGGCGCGACTCTAGAGGACTAGGGATAAGGTCGATAAGGTTTCCTAGGATTATATCTTGACACTATATGAAATACACCCAACCCAGTAGACCTATTGACTGAACTATTATATACAAACTCCATGACTAGAAGATCAAGATCTCAACTACCTACATGCTCACCCACTAAACAAATCAATAGGTTTCCTAAGCTACGATTTACTACTTCAGTTTGCCCATCCGACTGTAGATAATATGTCGAGGAGAACCTAAGGGTGGTGTCAGTCTTGTGTCACAGGGTCTTCCAGAAATAGCTCATAAATTTCACATCACGGTCTGACACGAGAGACTTGGGCAGGCCATGCAGCCTAAAAACGTCCTACATAAAGATGGATGTTACGCGTGAAGCATCCCCCATCTTGTGGCGCGCAATAAAGTGTGTCATCTTCGAGAATCGATCGGCCACCACAAAGATGGAATTGTGTCTCTGAAGACTGTGAGGGAGTTTGAGCACGAAGTCCATGCTGATGTCCTCCCAAGGGCGGTGTGGGACAGGTAGAGGTGTGTACAGACCCGTAGTCTGCTTGGTGCCCTTGGTCGCCTGACAGATACGACAGTGGCAGACAACGCGAGGCACGTCCTTCTTAAGGCTGAGCCAGTAAAGGAGATCCTCAACAATGGCTATGGACTTATCCCGCCCAAAGTGCCTAGCGGCCCCGCCCACATGCAACTCACAAATCAAGTAATCGCGGTAGGAAGTTTGTGGTATGTACAGGCGGGAACCCCGGTACAGATATCTCTCAAAGATCTGATAGCCCTCAACAGGATTCGGAGGGTCTCGGGACAAGGCGGTAAAAATCTCGCCAAAATCGAGGCAAGTCGGATAATCTAGAATCACTCTCTCAAGCTCATCTACACATGCAGTCATTGTCTGTAACAAGAAGACACAACGACTCAACGCATCAACCGGCTTGTTCTCAACACCAGCTCGGTGTTCGAGAACGTAATGAAAATCCTGGAGGTACTCGACTCACTTGGCATGTCGGTGTCCCAACTTGCGTTGCGAATCTAGATATCGTAACGCCCGATGATCCGAATAGAGCACAAACTCTCAGGGAAGGAGATAGTGCCTCCAGTAGAGCAGAGACTGGACAATCACATAAAATTCTCAATCGTAATTCGAGCATTTATGTTTTTCCTCGTTCAGTTTCTCACTAAAAGAAGAAACTGGATGTCCCTCTTGGCTCAATAAGCCACCAATACTAACACCAGAAGTGTCACACGCGGCCTCAAATACGCAGCTAAAATCAAGTAGCCTCGGGACAGGAGTCGTCGTCAATCTCTCTATGATCTCCTCAAAAGCCCTAGTGGTCGTGGCGGTCCACTGAAACTCGCCCTTCCGAAGGTAGCTCGTGAATGGGGTCATGATCGTACTGAACCCCTAGACAAACCTCTTATAGAAGGTGGCAAGTCCATGGAAGCTGCGAGCCTCGTGGATGGTCGCAGGCACAGGCCGGGACTTGACCTTCTCAGGATCAACAGACACTCCAGTGGAGGATACGATGAATCCAAGGAAATGAACGAACTCAGAAAGGAAGGAGCACCTCTTCAGATTCACATACAGTTTCTCCCGGCGGAGGGTGCCAAAGAGAAGTATCAGATGATTGAGGTGGTCGGCCTGGGTCTGGCTGTAGATCAGTATGTCGTCGAAGTACAACACCACCAGAAACTTGCTCATGTAGGGTCGTAACACCCGCGTCATGACTCTCATAAATGTTCTCGGGGCGTTAGATAGCCCAAATGGCATGACTAATCACTCGTACAGACCATCCTTGGTCTTAAATATGGTCTTCCACTCGTCTCCCTCACGAACTCGAATCTGATGGTACCCACTACGGAGATCGATCTTGGAAAAGATTTGGGCACCGGACATAGTATCCAGTAGGTCATCGAGTCGTGGGATGGGGAAAAGATACTTGACCATGATTTTATTGATGGCCCAGTTATCGATGCACATACGTTAATTATCGTCCTTCTTAGGGGTAAGAAGGGCGGGAACCGCACACGGATTCAAGCTCTCACTTCTGAAGAAGCTCGTTAACCTGCCTCTTGAACTCAGCATACTCATCAGGGTGCATACAATAGCGGGGCAGGTTAGGGAGAGAAGCCTCCGGGACCAAGTCAATAGCGTGTTGTATGTCCCGCGTAGGGGGCAGCTCATCGGGGAGCTCATCAGGCATAACATCCGCAAACTAATCCATAAGGGGGCGCGTCGCTGGGGGGTCGTCGTCAGGGGGGCACTCAAAAGTCATAGTGGTTGGCACAACATAGATGATATCAAACTCAATGTTATCTCGCAAAAACTCGTCTCACCTCAAGATATGTAGGGGCTTCGAAGCGCTCGTGGTCACAGAAGGCTCAATTTGGCCCTTGGATTTCTCCTTGGGTTGGGCAGGCGTCAATGTAATCTTCTGCCCCTTGTCATAAAAGACACACGTGTTCGAGCGGCCGAAACACGTGACGTCACGATCAAATAGCCAGGAGCGGCCAAGCAGCACAAGGGCAACGTTTATGGGAATGACATCACACCAGACCCGATCCTGGAATGAGGCGATGCTAATCGGTACGAGACAACACTGGGTGACCTGAATCGCTGTCATGTCAACCCAAAGGACACAATAGGGGTGGGGGTGAGGCTCAGCCTTCACCTGCATACGGTCACGCAACTCCCACTGTCGATAGCCAACTTGCAGGAACCATATACACTAGGAAAGTACGTATGAAATATGGTAGTGCGATGTCAGTCCTCATCTATACGTGAGGTATGTAGGAGGCTCCTAATCAATCTCATCTCTAAGGATCGCTCAGCGTCACTCTCCCATCCCTCCTCGATAGTGGTTGTGATCTCCACAGTAACCTGTTCACCTTCCTCTAAACCCTGCTCCTCGTCCTCAACTAGCAGACTTCGTGAAGGGCACTACGACGCCACGTGTCCACTGCTAGAGCATCTATAACACAGAATACCCCCAGATTGCGAACCATCAGTGGTGACGGCCTTGCCCTTCGTGTTCGTGGGAACACGTGGGGACGTAGTCGCGGTGGTCTGGGGCGGAGTGGGTAACCTAAAAGTCAAGGTACTCAGTTCAAGAGGGGAACTGCCTTGTGCTAGATGAACGGAGGTACTGCTCCTACTATAGGGCGAGCTGAAATATCTGATCAATGGTCTCAAAACGAAAGGGAATCAACTCTCTCTAAATCTCAGAACGTAGGCTAGCCTTGAAACGATAGGGGATGGCAATGAGCTCTTCCGAGATGTCACTCCTAACGACAAACTCGTCGAAGCGAGCCATATACTCTGCGACAGTAAGTGTCCCCTGTCGTAAGTTCTATAACTGATCAAGTAACTGGACTCGGTAGGACCCGAGGAGATACTTATCTTTCAGAATTTGCTTCATATCATCCCATCGGGTGATATGATAAGAGCCATCTCACTCAACAGCTCTCTCTACGCTAATCCAAAATACTTGGCCTGTCGACCGGCTTCATTTTGGCGCATCGAACGCAGTGCTCGTCGCTCATGTCATACCACTCGAAGTAATGGTCCATGTTGAGAAGTCAATCGCTAAAGGCTTTCGGGTCCAGGCGACCATCGAATGAAGGGGCATCGAGGCGAATATGATGAGTAATGTCGTAGTGGTGGCTACCTCATCGTGGTTCAAGATAATTCTCTAGGTAATCATCATGGGTGTAGTCATATCGAGCGGGTGGGGAACCTGTTACGGGCCCGTGATTGAGAGCGCATGGACCGGGGAGAGGAGGGAAGTCTTCAAGGGAGGAGGAGGAACTCCGGTGAGCTATGGCGATGGTGGCTTGCGGAGTGTGAATCAGCGGAGGCGGTGTACGGGAATCGCGGATCGGAGGAGGCGGCATGTGGGAATCGCGGGTTTCACGATGCGGGAGGCATAGTCAGCTAGGGCAACCTGGCGGGATAAAAGCACGGTAGAGAGAGAGAGAACTAGAGAGAGGGTTTAGAAAACACAAAATGAAAATACTCTTTACTTCCCTTGTCTTGACCACACACACATAAATAGTTCATAAAAATGCCCCCTCCTTAGGCTTAGACACGGAGGATCAATTACGCATACGAAAATGTTAAGTAGACTAAATAAATAGTTCGGAGCATACGCGACCAAGGCGGGACCGTAACATCCCCACCCTGTCCGACGATAAGCTTGCCCTCAAGCTTGGTCTGTAGTGACGGTGGGCGTCGGATCTCCCGTATCAGTGTCAGCATCCCATTCAGAAGCCGAGTCGTCGACCTCCAACCAGAAGAGGCGCTTGCAGCGATGTCCACGGAAAAATGGCTCGTCGCAGTTGTAACAGAGGCCCTTGGAACGGCGTTCATTCATCTCCTGCGGCGACAGTCAAAGAATGGTAGCAGGGAGGTTGGCGTCGCGGTCTGGGGCGAGGAGACTGGCTATGGTTGATGACAGATGTCGCGGAGGACGCTTGGACCCCTCGGTGTCCTGGTGATGTAGATGAGGGCGGTCCAAAAGCAGACGCTTCTCGCAAATGCGAGCCAAACTCATTGCAGTGGTCAGATCTGCGGGTGCTTGAAATTCTACGTCCATGCGGAGGCGCTCATGGAATCCCACCATAAAGATGGACACAAACTGTGTAGGAAGAATGGAGGTAGTGCGGGCCAGGTGGACTTGAAACTATTCGAGGTACTCATCGATCGGACCAGTCTGCCGGATGGAAATGAGACCCCCGAGGGATTGCTGTGGAGGGGTGGGCTGAAGCGGAGGGTGCAGTTCGCCTTGAAATCTTCCCAAGAGAGGAGTGGTTTCTCCCGTTGCAGTTGGGAAAATCAATGTTGCGCAGGGCCCATCGGTGGAAGGCAGCAATGCTGAGCCACTCTTCCCAAGGGGTGCGTTGGTGAGTGAAGAACTGCTCGTAACGAGAGAGTCAAGCTAAGAGGTCTTCTTGGCCGTCGAATATTGGAGAGTTCAACCGCAAGTATCGTGGCACCCCGTTTCCCTCGTGCCGCGGGGGACAATTCTGGCAGGGTTGGCGGAATCGGCACTTCACTGGAGGAACCCGTTGCCGGTTGGGCCGGTCAGTTCGCCACTAGTTCGAGGGTGACGACATCAATGAGAGCGTTATTGTTATCTATGAGGAGCTTGGCGAGAGACTCGAAAACTTGTGAGAGGGAGGGCTGGTCTGCCATTGCGTGGAACGGAGATGCTGGGTTAGCGGCGCTGGAGGGAATGGAGGAAAAAGGTGACGGTGGCGGAAGTAGTCTGGTAGAGGCGGCGAGCAAGGGGCCCCCGTTGATGGAGAAGCCGAGCAGGAAGCGTTATAGAGTAGGGCTGTCGGGATAGGGCTGAAGGAGAGCGGAGGGGAGCGGACTAAGGCTGGCGGAGAGCGGCGGGGAGTGGACTAGGGCTGGCGGAGAGCGGTGGGGAGTGGACTAGGGCTGGCGGAGAGCGGCCGTGGCGAAGCCGGACGGGGCAAAGTCGGCTGGTCGGAGCTTGTCGGGGCGGAGCCGGGCTGTGCGAAACGGTCAGAGGAGGTAGAAGGCGGCAGATCGGAAGGGTCGGCGGTAGGGAGAAGCGTTCCCTCTGATACCAAGTTGTTACGACCCTGTGATTGAGAGCGTGTGCACCAGGGAAGAGGAGGGAAGTCCTCAAGGGAGGAGAAGGGACTCCGACGAGCTATGGCGGAGGCGGCTTGCATAGTGCGAATCGGCGGAGGCGGACTGTGGGAATCGCGGATCGGAGGAGGCAGCACAGTGGGAATCGCGGGTTTCGCGATGCGGGAGGCGTAGTCGATTAGAGCAACCCGATAAAAGCACGGTAGAGAGAGAGAGAGAACTAGAGAGAAGGTTTAGAAAACATAAAATGAAAATACTCTTTGCTTCCCTTGTCTTGTCCACACACACGGATATAAATAGTTCATAAAAGTGCCCCCTCCTTGGGCATAGACAGGGAGGATCAATTACGCATACGAAAATATAAAGTAGACTAGATAAATAGTTCGCGGCATGCGCGACTAGGCGGGACCAAGGCGGGACCGTAACAGGACCACGCTCTTTATAACCCGAGGGATAATACTTATCATGGTGATGGTCGCGGCGACCGTGTGGGGCACACAATCTTTAGGGTCAGGTTGAGGCTGACGGGGCACACGATACTCATCACGCTGGTGCGGGGGTCTATCACGAGTCGGGGCTTCTCTACGCTCAATCGCAAGATCGGGATTCCGCCTCGCCGGCGGTGTTGGGGCTCGGGGAGGAATATCACGACCGTAACGGTCTACTGGAGGCTGACCATCCATCGGACACTGGTCAAGACAAGGAGGAGCATCAGGGTCATCCTCAAGCGAGTCGTGCTGTGTTGGAGTGTCCCTGTCATTCTCTAAGTGATCTAAATGAAGGTTCACCTCGGCAAGCTCATGGCGCACGTAGTCGAACTGGGTACCTAAACTGCCCAAATGATCTAGGATACGACGATGAAACTCAGCTAAACCGGCACCCGAATTCGAGCTCGCCGCTCGGTGTCGGTGACTAGTGGATCTGACATGCTTGCTCTAAAAATTCTACCACTACGGAGCATGCAAACGGCCCGACCTGGGCTCTGATACCAATTGATGTAGGGAAGGCTACGGGAGTGCACAAAACCAATACTTCTAGGGTGGAATGTAAATGTAACACACTAACCCAAATGTAAATGCAATGACATCGTCGGTGACGGCGACAGATTAATTTGAGTAATTGAAAATTCAACCCGCGCAAATATTTAAATAACAAAAATAGCATTCAATTAGCAAACAATTAACGGCTTTCCTCTGCTTGGAGGGTCACGCCTAAGCGCGCGGCGAATAAATCTCACATGCAAATTATAAGCGTATCGAGGCGAATTTACACAAACACAATTCCAAACAAATGCAGTGTCCAATCTAATAAAATGTTGAAGAAAATAATCCAATACAACAAGTGACTCGCCAAATTATCGGACTTACCGAGGCACTGAAGATTCGGGAACCGGATGCGTTTTGATGGCGATCTAATATGGAACTGGTGACGTGGAAATAGTGTAGGTGGCTATCCTCGACGGTGGAAGGTAGAATCGGACCGAAAATGGATAGATTCGGACACGTAGGTATAGATCTGGGTGTGGAAGGGTAGATCCAACAATATAAGATCGGATCCGGGCTTAAAAATTCCAGATCTGGGCTGATCCAGAAGGGGGAGGCTATGGAGGTGGCTTTATGGGAAGAGGGGGTTTGGCGGCAAGGGATTATGAGGTAGGGGCTTTGGGGGTTGCGGACGGCAAAGGGGGTTCGCCCGGGGGTAGCGGCTTAGAGAGGGAGGCTGTTAGGTCGGCGGCTGCAAGGAAATAGGAGGCAGCAGGCTGCCGGTTTGGTGGAGTTTTGTGGGGTGGGAGGCGGCGGAAATGG
Source organism: Platanthera zijinensis (assembly GCA_039513925.1). Lineage (NCBI taxonomy): Eukaryota > Viridiplantae > Streptophyta > Magnoliopsida > Asparagales > Orchidaceae > Platanthera > Platanthera zijinensis. The sequence goes on along the minus strand of CM077079.1, from coordinate 10,875,269 downwards.
ATTTGGAGGGGAAAAATATGGCTTAGGGTTAGGGCAAACATTGGGGAGGAAAAAAACCACCTAGGAGTTAGGGTTCCACGGAGTCGGTACTGTGGGGTGATGGCGGAATTCTGGAAATACTTTCACCAAAATCTGCAATGACTCAAACCAGCCCAGTACATAGCTATTTAAAATAAAACAAAAGCTAAGGCATCCCACCTTCAACGGCTATGATTGGTCGGAGATGGGTTCACTTAAATACAACAAAAATAAACCAAAAATACTAAAAATATATATGAATTTGACTCGCAACATGGATCCAGACACATCTGTGGAGTCGGATCGGAGATCCGATCAAGCCCTCCAGTGCGAATACACAAAAGTGGGTCCCGCCATGCAACAAACCCCTCCTGGTGCGTGATTTGATGGATCCCCATCACCACTCCTCTTGTTACTCTACAGGGTTCTTCCTCTCAGCTCTCCCATAGGGTGTTTGAATGTGTCTGCTTTGTTCACATCCACCACCCTCATCCTACTAAACAAGATCATCGCACACTAAAGTGTGTGTTTATTGGCAATTCTCTCACTCGGAAGAGATACAAGTGTTTTCATCCTCCTTAAAAAAAGGTCTTTGTCACCATGGATGTTAGTTCCAAGAATCTGAGGCATACTATCCCTCTACCCCGGGTGACTCTCCTACTTTGTCCTCTCTTTTTCCCTCTCCTCCAGTCCTTCTGTCAGTTCCTCTACCTTATCCCTCACTTCAGGGAGAGTATATACCGTTGGAAGTGAGTACTTCTACTGTCCCTCGATCAATTACTTCTACTGCTCCAAGCTTCCAGGTGTATACTCGCCAAAAAAAGAGGATCAGTACACTTGACCTGACTGTGCAACCAGATCAATCATTGGACCCAGACTCAGAGCCTTTTGATCATCCCATTGCTTTCAGAAAATGTATATGATCTTGTACTCAACATCCTCTTTCCATTTATATTTCTTACAGCACATTTTCTACTTCCCAAAAAACCTGTGTCTTCCCTTGTTTCTTTGTCTATACCAACATCTTAGAAGAATGCTCTTCAGATCCCCACGTGGAGAGAGGCGATGTTTGAGGAAATGGTTGCTACTGAAAAGAACAACACATGGGATTTGGTGCACCTTCTCATGGAAAAACCATATTGAATGCAAATGGGTGTTCTCCGTCAATCAAAACTCTCAAGGTGTTGTTGAAAGGTGTAAGGTAAAACGGGTGGCAAGAGAGTATACTCAAACCCTTTGGATCGACTATCAGGAAACATTTGCCCATGTAGTAAAGATGAACATTATTAGGGTCCGTTCGGCGCGCAGGTATTGGTTTTCTGGAATTGGCTTTGGTCAGAAAACCAATATCTGCAGGAATTGGTTTTGTGCATAAAACTAATTCTACTGTTCGACAGCAGGATGGAATTCAGTGAAGTGAATTGGAATTGATATTTATAAGTTGTTCGGCTGCATGATGAAATTGATTTTCTGAAATTGAAATTTTTAGAATACACACATACACTAACACATACAACCAAGTTCACACATTCATGAAAATTTCAAACACATCATGAAGCATAACACATTCACATTTTCACAATCTCAAACACACCGACAAAATTCAAACACACCGATAATATTTGCTCTTAGAATGAAATTAGTCATTATTCCATTCTCCTCAACAGAGAATAATAAGTTCAACGCCTTTTGCAACACTCAACATCAGAGAATGTACGCTGAGAATTTATAAAATAGACATAAATAGTTGGGATAAGATTAATGATGAACATGACGATAAAAAAACATTTAGAAGAAACAAAAGAGAATATACCATTTGTTCACCTGTAGGATCAGTAAATAAACTGCCAGAAAAGATGTCTTTGACTGATTTCGGAGAGACGTTCTGATTAGGATAGAGAAACCATACCTTGCTTTTCCCTGGCGGAAAAAAATTAGACTTGGAATTCATGAAAAATCAAGAATAATTAGTTTGGGAGCACCATTTTTAATTTAGGGGGAAAAGAGTTCAAGAGTTATTTCTAAAGGGAGAAAAAAAGATTCTGGTGTGTTTGCTTATAACTTCTTCAAAAAATTTATGAAAGTGTCTAAAGACTAAAATATGAGCTTTGCTTTGCATATTTATACGTCAATCTTTTGTTCAATATGGACTTCTAACCACGGGGAATGATTCTGCGAATGAAAGTAGTACAACACATTACCATGAGTGAATTATGGCGCTTCAATATAATTTTTAGGACAATAATGCAAAACAGTAGTTATCTGAGCTTTAATATAGGAGTGGCTTACAATATTATGCAAGTAATTTATTAGACACTATTCTCATTTTCATTAAGTTTGGATTTATATATGAGTGTTGTTCCTTCGATATATGATACTCCTCTTCAGAGGGATTGTTGGAAGCAGAATTGGGCTCACATACATATAAATCTTGCAAGGTAAGAACAATATGTTATTTTTTCTTCACATATTTGGTGTTTCAGAGCTTACAAAGACTCTTTTCTTTTGCTTCTCTCCCTTCACTACAGCTTTATATCTACAAGTTCTAGAGTTTTCATTCTCGTCTGCCTTACCTTTTACTGCTCTGCAACATATTCATACAATATTGTTGGCTTTAAGACCATCATTACTGTCACAGCAATTGCATTTTTCCCCCCACAATGTAGCTCGTTGTGGCCCAATTATCCCAAAATCAACTATTTTCTCATTCATTATAGCAACCGCCTTCATCTTCTTTGGGTATACAATGTTGTGGCTACAATCTCTAGCGTCATAGTAGTCGACCACATTGTCGTCTTTGTAGTTGTCTTTACCTCGGCATTCCGGCCCCACAACTTCAGAATTCACCGCAACCTACATCATCGAGGTACATAAGTCAAACTTGATTTCTAACGTTCCCACTCAAACCTGACTTTGCATGTGAAGCATTTTTTCAACAACTTTTTTGCCATTAAGAAAAACTAGTTGTAGTATGCACAGTATTTGTACATACAGGTCATTTAAACTCCTAGTTTTTATGTGTTCCCTCTAAATTATTATTGTTGCTACTAAAACTAACAGTGATTATGTTGATGTAGGATTTTCTTTAGCAGGATTTTGTGGAAAAATTTTATCATCTCCTTGCTCAACTTGGTCTCAGGTCCTTATCATCATTAAACAATTATCCCTCAACTCTATTTTCTTTTTCATTTCACAGCCAGAATCCGCATCATCGAGTTCAACCTCTCGTGAAATGACCACTTCTTTCCTCAGAGGATTGTATTGTAACACCTGAAATTTTAAGCACGTCCATAATTTTAATTTCAGGATCTGATCGCAAGTATCTTTCGTCAGCTACCATCGGTGGTAGCGTACAAAAAACATATCTCAGGACTCTTCCACATTAACTCCACAATGCTATAATGGGACACTAGCACTGCCGCGCGGTAGTGTACAAAATATTCTTCATCAAGATAGTGCTGAGACCTTCCGGGAAGCATGCAGGTTGATGAGGAAGTTTTTTTTTACTATCACGAGCATTATCCCGCTAGAGATACTGATAAATTCTGAACACTTGATTATCATTTTGCTCATTTAGTTCCTTATGTCAATTCTCCTATACCAACATATAAGTGTGTGCCTACACACGATGAAACCTTGCAAATTGATATTAGATACTTATCAGAATTTGTTATTCTCAAACCAAGAGAGCATCGAAACATGTTCTATGTGCTACTGATCATAAATTTTCATTGGATTTCTTATTATCAATATTTATGCAACTTAGATTGCATGTTAAGGGTGTGATGTTTTAATGGTGCTTATATCATCACGATCGCCCGTATCCAAATACTCCTAAGCATTTCTCATTGTATTTCATGCACTTACAAGGTGTAAGAAATTTTTTATGTAATTTTTGTATGAACACATGTAAAAATGTATGAATTATACGAATCCATGAATTTAGGAAATACGTATATATATCGAGGAAGGTGAAAATCATATTATAATTGTTGCACCGTGTTAATATCAGTAACATTAAAGCTTCATTTGGCACGGTGGTGGCGGTCGTAAACGCATGGGTTAAATCATCATTCTTTAAGGATCACCTAACAAACATCATCCGTTCGAACATAAAAGTGGATGAAGTTCCTTAGGTGAGCGTTAATGAATGACAATTTAACCCTCATGTTCATGACCGCCGCCACCACGCCAAACAGAGCCTAAGACAAGACATAAAATGTAAAGGTAATGAAATATGTAACTAAGGATAATGGTCTTATGTGGGTGTTCTCTTAAGTTTAATCATATAACACCCTCATCCGTCACGTAGAATATAACAGAAGATCTGACCGGGTCCCCACGCCATATTCCACGGATAGTCAGGGGAGTTACGCATTGAAACCAAAATATCACGTATCCTAACTCAGAGTTACATTATAGCGACAGTTTTTAAGTTAATACCCAACGCAGGAATGTCCACTAACATCATAGGAATGATTTATAAAATACACAAAGAGTTTGGCCTTAAGGCCTTACAAACTGTTTTCTCATCAAAAGTATTTTACAAATATCGGCACACAGACCGGCCACAGAAGAAAACAGTAAAAGATTCGCTTTTGGACCTTCGAGGGTCAGCCAACATAGCATAAGGGACTTCAGCCCGCTACTTTCCACATGCCTCTCCAGCACCTGCATGTGGGCAATCCACCAAAAGTGGCAAAATAAAGCAACGGTCAGGTTTAGCTGACCAATTTATAACGATTTCACCCCTCATTCGGGGAGGCAGTGATTCTTCCCTGCAAACAGCAGAATGGCTATATATATATATATATATATATATATCAACCATCGCAGACGTTGGCACACAAGGCCACACGTCCCGTGCACTCAGAGCACATTATTGGTGTAGTGGACTTTCCCAGTCCCACCACCATCCTCACTCCCAAACCGATGGTCAAAATTGAGCATTTCCAGTCTTTCTGGCTCGTAGCCTAAGACTCTAACTATGCCAACGATGAAAACGAAGTCTTTAGGAAATCTAGTCCGAGAACGACATAACGCGGGTACAGATCAGCTCTTTCCCATTGCTCAAACCGTCATGCCAACGTCGAAAGCCAATGCAATCAAAGCGGAAGACAGGACGCGGGTCAGCCTCCCCTTTCTCTTATCAAACATACATAACTTTGTTATGTTTCAAGGCTGGCACTCATGGCCACCACAACTGGACACTCCAGACGCAACAGCTTAACTTGCCACCCACCTTGTCCCCAAGACCTGAGCTCGCAATCATCACAATATAGCTCACTGGGAGCTACCACCAGCGGTACCTCTACCGCCGCGCGGTAGGGGGCAGAACACCATTTCTTCCCCAAATTTGGGCGTTTTCCTGGAGCACGCCTCCAGTACTACCTGTAGCAAGTTGCACACCTCAAAACTCCGTAAAACTACACGTTTATCCACAGAGTCTTCTTCGGCACCCAAATCAACAAGATAATCATCACCAATCCAGACCAGTTTGTCCGGATAGGATTCTCACAGCATGTCTATTTCATACTTCGATTCTGGATTCTATATGCAAGTTTACTACCAGGGATACCACTGATCAACCCATTGGAAACTTCGCGTTCTCCACCAATTGGTGGGAATTTCCATGCATATGTCAAATAAGGACTTCACATGTTCAAGAAGGAAGAACGTTACCATTGTCGATCGTTTAGGGGCCATAAGCTTGCAACTGATCCAGATGGAAACGTCTGCAGCGCTTTGCTCTCTGCGGCTCTAGCTTCAGCTTGCTACTTCGATCACAAGAACGCCTCCAAACTCTTCTCAAGGGTTGGCTCCACCTTCTTCTTCCCCTCCTTATTTCCTTTCTTCTCTCTTCTTTCTCCTTTTCTCAAAGTGCAAGAGAAAGAGAGTCCTTTCTCAAAATAAAAGAGAGAGAATGTGAGGGAGAGAATGAGAAGTCTAAGCCCCTCCACAGTCTCTTAGCAATCCAGGCTGCACTATCAACCACAGGATCTCCACCTCGTAAGGAGTGGATGGTCAAGATTCAATTGAGCTTTCAATTTAAATCGCTAGCGTCGCGCGATAACTCGCTAGCGTCGCGCGGTAACTCGCTAGCGTCGCGCGGTAGCTTAGGCAGTGGCGGTGGTCTCATCCAGTACCGCCTTAACACCCTTTGACACGTGGCACGCCTACCGCCAGCGATACCTCTACCACCGCGAGGGAACGTTCCAGTGACAATGGTTGAATTAATTCATTGGATACCACCAGCGATAGTTATACCGCCTGGCGGTAACTTCCAGTAAAACACAGTGTTGTTTTAATTATCGAAAATCTGGGGCACTACAAATCTCCCATCCTTTAAGAAATTTCATCCGGAAATTACACTTAACACGAAACAACACAGAAGTACAAAACATATATAATGTACCTCAACGGAACCGTTCAGGGAACTCTTCTCGCATGGTCTGTTCGCGCTCCCATGACAGCTCCTCACGGACATTTGATATGCAGCAACCACTTATGCAGGCTCTTGCACCACCTTCCGCAGCACCGATATGTAAAATATATCGTGCAAACCACTTAACTCTGCTGAAAGTGCAAGTCGATAGGCAGCTTCACCAACTCGTTCAATAATCTCAAATGACCCAAGGTATCTCGGACTCAGTTTTTTCAAGTGTCGAATCCTGGATACACCTTTGAACGTCTTTATCTTGAGATACACCCAATCACCCACCGCAAACTCAACATTTCGGTGCTTGGCATTATAGTAATTTGCATGTCTATCCTGAGCAACCATCAGTCGCTCCCGAATCAAACGTATCGTCGAAGTCACATCTTCAACGTCTTTATGCTTATAAAGCTTCGATTCACTTGTTTCTACCCAAGCCAATGGAGTCGGCACTTCATACCGTATAAGGCCTCGAAGTGTGTCATCTTAATACTCGCTTGGTAGCTATTATTATAGGCGAACTCGATCATAAAGAGATGATCCTCCCACCTCTTCCTGAAATCCAAGATGCGCATGCGAAGCATATCCTCCATCGTTCTTTTACCCTCTCGGTCTGACTATCCGTATGAGAATGAAAGGGTCGTGCTGAAATTCAGCGTGGTACCCAACAATTGATGAATAAGTCTTCAATCATTTGAAGTAAAACGCTCGTCTCAGTCACTCACGATGCTACGGGGCACACCGTGCAATCATATAATATTATCAACGTATAATTTTGTCAACTTTTCCACTTAATCGTCCCTCCTGTTCGGAATGAAATGTGACACCTTTGTCAATCGGTCAACGATCACTCAAACGACATCGTTCCCTCTCTGCGATCTCGGCAAGCCGTGCACGAAATCCATAGATATGTCGTCAAACTTTCACTCTGGTATTGGTAACGACTTCAAGAAACCACCAGGTTTCTGGCATTCAACCTTCACTAGGACATAAGTTTGACACTTCGCCACATAATGAGCTATGTCTTTCTTCATCCCTGGCCACCAAAACAATTTTTTCATATCCTTGAATATCTTTGTGCTTCCCGGGTGAATTGAGTACTTTGTAAAGTGTGTCTCGTACATCAATTCCTCTCGTAATTTACCCACTTTCGGGACGCACCATCGACTGTCCTTCCATAAGAGACCATCTTCAATAGAGAACTGGAAATTTGACTCATCCACAGTTTCAACCATAAAACGCTTCATGCTCTCATCAAGCTCCAACGCTTGACGAATCCTATCTGCGAGGTCATATTGTACCTCCATCCAGTTCAAGCATGCATCTGCGCTCGTTCTCCCATCAACACGAGAAATATCCAAGGCCTCCAACTCATGAATCAGACGCTCATCGTGCATCTGTAACCAATTTGCTTGTATTGGAGCCTTGCGACTCAACGCATCTACAACGACATTTCCCTTACCGGGAGTGTAATGAATCTCGAAGGTGTAGTCCCCAAGGAACTTCATCCACCTCTGTTGTTGTATGTTCAGATCTTTCTGATTCAACAAATATTTTAGGCCCTTATGGTCGATAAAGATGTCGACATTCACTCCATACAAGCAGTGCCGCCACAGTTTCAAGGCAAATATAACAGCCGCCCGTTCTTAATGAGTGGGTCACCATGACCGTAGGAGCGATGCTCTGATACCAAATGATAGGAAACTAAAGAGGAAAAGAAGACTAAGGAAGATAGAGAGAAATTAGGGTTAGGGGGAAAGAAGGCGAGAAATACCTGAGATTAATCTTGCGTAGCTTCCAAGAGAGAGTCTCGGGTATAAATATACCCGGGCCCAAGAGGGGCTGATCGGCCCCTCCCCATACGGGGCTGAATCGGATGGTTCAGCCCCAAGTCGCCCGTTCTTAATGGGTGGGGGCTAAACCGGTTGGTTCGGCCCCGTTGTCGCTGGTCTTCTCCTTCCGCCTGCGGGCATACTGACTCCCAGAGAATCGTGTCAAGTTCAAGGGCGTAACAGAGAACAAATGTTGATTTGTATGTGTTAAGAGGTTCCCCATGAGAACTGCTCGAAAATTAAAATGATATGCGAGTGGCTCCTTACATTGTGATTAAAAGAATTAGAACAAATGCTTATGAGCTGGATATCTCGCAAAATATGGGAATTTAACTTGAATTTAATGTTGAAGTCTTGACTCCATACTTTCAATCGCATGACTACATGTACCCTTCGCCCTCTACCACCATATCCTCTCAGCCTTCGTCTACATCTGCTACTCCTTCACAGTCCCAGTTACCACCACTATCTCCTGCCGCTTTACAACATCAACAGTAGCCTTCGCCTGCCACCCATCCTCCTCAGCCTGAGTCCTCGGCACCACTTGATCAGACGGCTTCTTCCACATCAGTACGCCATTCTCTGAAACAGGCATTATCACGGCTTCTTCCACATCAATACGACACAGGAATCATCTTGGCTTCTTCACAGCAGTACCATACAGTGTTTGACGGCGACGGCAGCAGGAGTACCTTCTTGTGCATGGATGTCCACTACTCCGACTCCAACATCTTTGACGACGTCTCCTGTAGCGGCAGCACTAGTTACAGTACCATCGTCAGCTTCAGCGGTACCATCCTCGGTTCCATCGGCAGCATCAGCTTCAGCAACTTATGAGTTCAGAGTTGCGGGGTTTCTCCTTGCCTTCAGACGAGAATATGCCCATCTTCATTTATGGAGATGAATACTTTCAAGGCGGGAGAAATTTATGGGGAATCGGAACCGTTCATTTTATGTTGATCGACGATCGTAGTAGTTTTTGTTAGTCATTTTTTATTTCAAGTTGTAATTTTATGTATTTTTAAGTCGGGATGTTCGATCAATCTAGTTGTCTGTTTCCCCGTAAGAATCTATAAATAGAGGGTGAGGGCTCTCATTTTAGGCATTGAAGAATGAAGGATTGAATCTCATTCTTTGGTCATTCGGTGTCGAAGCCGTTAATCCGGGTGTGAAGCCTTGGATCCCCTTCCCCTTGCCGCTCACCCCCATTCCTCCCCTTGGTCGCCCGCCCCTTCCTCCCCTCCCCCCCACAAAACAGCCTCCTTTCCCCCTTTTTTCCACATCTGGCGATCACCGGAGAACGTCTCCGGCCACATCCAGTAATCCACCACCACTTCCCCTCTCCATCATTTTGCAATTTTTGACGATAAGCGGAAATACCTCTGGTGGTCACCACCACCACCGGCAACGGCCACCGGCAACGGCCACCGGCAGCCACCTCCAGCCACCACCAGCCGGCAACCGCCTCCACCACTCCATAACCACCTCCAAACTCCCTCCACTACCCCACTACTTCCACATCCTAAATTTTAGGCATCTCCTCTAAAATTAAGGCCCACCACCCCCACACTCTCTCTCAACAGCCGGCCCCTCCCCTTCCCTTATTCTCAGCCACGTGGAGCCACTAAGTACTCTTAAACTGAAGCCGCTCCCGCTCAACCCATCCAAAAATTCCCCCCTCTAATTTAGGATTTTTTTTCCCTAAATTTCAGCCCCACTACCTCCATAAACCGCCTACCAATTGGTTCCCCCATTTCTTCCCCTCTAACTCACGTGGAACACAACTGCAGGCCCCTCCAACTGCTGGCCCAACTGCAACCCCCCCCCCCCCCATTAACCCCAGCCCTTTTTCCTACTCCCAAATTGAGCTTCACGTGGAGCCACCCAATCGACTTCCCCCCAATAACTGACCCCCCCCCCACCTCACAGAATTTCCCCTGCCGACCCCTCCCTGCTACAGGAACCATAACTTCTTATGTCCATTACAGTAAAACCAGCCCGTGGAATTAACTCCAGCCCCTCCCTGTAGTCCAGATTCAGCAAGTCCAACCCCTGGAATTAATTCCATGACTCCTGCCAAGCCTCCCACGCCTCTCATAAAGCCATCTCCATCCTCCATAATGTTACCTGTGCTAAAGGAGCACTTTATGGCCCTGAGAACGAGGCGGTGGCAATAAATCAGTTGGAGAACTATGTGGAGGTGTTGTAGATGCTCGCCTCAGGACTTACTGTACACCACAATCTCATCAAATAAGCACGGACTTATAAAGCAGGGGTTTGAATACCTCAATCATCGAGGCTTGGAAGGTGAAGGGGGTATTCCTAAGCCCGAAAGGCATAATCAAGATTTTGAAGTGGTCGTGGTGTCCTGAAGGCAATCTTCTTTACATCGGCGGCAGCCGTGCACACGTGATGATATCCCGAGTAAAAGTCCAACTTGGAGAAGAAGCAGGCGCCATGCATGCATTCAACTCTTTGTAGTCTATGCAGAAACGCCATGTGTCATCATTTTTGTGCACTAAAAGGATCGGCGAAGAGAACGGAGAGACGTTGCATCGTATGATCCCTTGTTGAATCATAGGAGTGCACTGATGCTCAATCTCATCCTTTGGGGGAAGGGATAACAGTATGGTCGGACGATCTGTAGAAGAAATATGTGATAGTCCTAGCTACGGATTAGGGGAAGGTCAACCGGTGGTGTGAATGTATTAAGTTGATGGAGGTCAGGAGAAGCTCCCCCTTGAGTCAAGACAACAGCCAAGTGTGGAGGTCCCTGGACCAAGAAGGTAGAGATCCTTGTCACTGGGGTGTGCCTGTGCCACTCAATGCATTGTGAGCCCTAATGCCAGCACATCGTGAGGCAGTCAAAATGCCATGTAGGGGCCCCACAATTCGTAGTCAGTGGACCCCGAGCACCACCCCAAACCCCTGAAGGTCCACAACGAGGAGGTCAATGAGGGCGTGATGGTTCTCCACTATAATGGAGACCCAGCGGCAGATGCTCAGACACTCCATCTGGTGATCTTTGGCAACAGACAGGCCCACGACTGCGAGGTGTGACACAAAGGTGTAGTCGAGTGGCAGCAGTCTGGCAAATGAAGTTGTGCATACTGCACAAGTTCATGAGTGCAAGGAGAGTCTGTCCCCCAAGTGTGATGGTCATCTGGATCGTATAACCCTTCTGAGGGCAAGAGATGGCATAGAAGGAAATCTCTGGAACTCCTATGTCTACATCATCGCCGTCATCATTTAAAGGGTCGCCCACTTCCACCTAGAAGAGATGCTTGCATCGGTGGCCTGACACGAAAGTCTCGCCGCAATTGAAAAAAAGGCCCTTGCGCGGCAATCAACCATCTTAGAGATGGAGAGGCGGTGACGAAAAGGAGAGCGAGTTGAATCTGCCCCCTTAGATGAGTCGGAATGCGGTTGCCCTGGGGTGTTTCTACCTCGGAAAGATCTCGTCGTATACCTGCAGCTGCCCTGGGTACAATCCAAGAGTAGACACTTCTCACAAACTCGCGCGATCGTGAGGCCTGGAGAAGCCAGGAACTCTACGTCGAGGCGGAGGCGCTTATAAAAGCCTGTCATAAAGATGGGGACTGTTGGTTGAGGCTCACAGAAGGAGCATGTGTTAATAGAACCTAGAACTTCTCCAAGTAATCATCGATGGGGTCCATTTGTTTTAGGGAAATGAGTTCTCCAAGATGGTTGTTGGAGCATGCCAGAGTTCTTGAAATCATCCCAAGTGAGCGGGGTCGCTCCATTTGAAGTTGAGTGAACCAAAGTTTGGTTGGGCCCATGAGATAGAAGGAGGCAATGCCAAGACTGTCCTCCCACGATATCCATTGGTTGGTGAAGAAGAGCTCACAGCGGGTGAGCCACGTAAGGGGGTCTTCGCGACCTTGAAAAATGGGGAAATCAGATTTAACATAACGAGGAATGTCACTCCCTTCAGACCTAGGGTGCCTTGCTCAAGACGGTGGGAGTTGTAGGGGGCATCATTGGAGGAACCGGATGCACATGGGTGGGGGATGGATGGAGTCTATTCAGACGTAAAGGGAGGCCATCATGCATTGGAACATCTCCATCAATTGGGTCAAGGTTGCGTCGTGGTCTTCCATGGTTGCACGCAGCTGTAGGGAAGGGTGCGGTAGAGGTAAGAGCCCAGAATCGCATGCAGCGACTATGTGGAGCATGTCTGAAGGCAATTGGCCCCAAGCAAGGCTTGCGGAGGCAAGCACGATGGTTCCCGTGATGCAGGGGCGGGTCTGTCGGCAGGCTTGGCGAGGAACGCCCATGCCGCGGTTGGTAGAGGGGGGAGATGTTGTCGGCGTCGGTGAGGAGTGGCTTTGATACCAAGTTGTTATGTGTCCCGGCTTGAAATCAAGTGATATGGCGAACTAGGGAGAAGTCCCTCTAGGCATTTGAGTCCCTCCTTCTTGGATTCTGAAGGAGCTATGGTGGAGGCGAAGATGATTGGCGAAGGAAGCCGTTTGAACAGAGAGCTACGATCGACAGAGGCGGCGGAATTCCTTGTGAGACATGCAGGTTACGAAAAGAAGAGAAGGAGAATCGGGAAAAAGGGAAGAGAGAGAGGGAGGGAAAAAAAAGAAAGAGACAGAATTTGGAAATAATAATGTATTCACTTCTCAAGAGTACAAACCATGTCAAGTAGGGGTTCAACCCGGATTACGAGCCCCTCACTTGATTCATAACACAAGTGGGCCAAAATATAACATGTGCAAATTTAGAACATAAAAATTACGACAACGCGCGAAATAAAATACAATCACTCCTTGGTGGGTTGAGCTTGGCGCTGATATGTTCGGCCCCGACGTGGGTCCATAACAGATGGCTGACCAACTAATTGTGGGTGACAATAGGGAAGGGTTGCTAGTGGTGACCGGCAAGAAGAATGGAGGGAGAGGGCCGGCCAAGGAGGGAGAGAGGGGAGGGGCATAGTAGGCACATTTAAATTTCAGCTCCAGCGCTGAGTGACCAAAGACTGAATTTTCCTCAAGTTTTCAATCCTTGTAAATGGATCTCTCTATCCTTATTTATAGACTTAGAAGCTGCCATAAATGATCATGATTCTTCAATCATCGCGACTTATCCATCTATCTCTATTTATAGATTTAGAAGTTATCATAGACAGTCATAATTCTCCAATCATGAAGGCCTACATAAACAAAATAAAAAATACATAAAATCCTTGATTGACGATTCGCTCGAAATAAACAGTCTTGATCATCATTTCCTCATCTGGCGCGTATAGACCCTTACAGGTCATGTGGCATGATTCTCATCAACTCCCCTTGCCATGAAAGCATCCATCTTCGTTGAATGTAGATGATCGTACTCTCGTCTGAAAACAGAGGCGAGTCTCTCTAGTTCCTCTGTGGATTCCCATGTGTCGACAATAAAATGGTGACCTCTAGAATGATCTGAAGGTGTTGTGGGTGTTGGAGAAGGTATTGTTGAAGTTGACGATACTAAAGATGGTGTTGCTGTTGTTGATGCTAAAATCAATGTCAAAAATGACATCGTTGTTGCTGAAGATGTTGGAAATAGTATTGTTGGAATTGGTGTTGAAAATGATGTTGATAATGATGTTGGTGGTGAAGATGATGCTGACAATGGGACCGATGCCAAAGAAGGTGCTAAGAGTGGTGTTAATGTATTGTCGGTGGTTGAGTGATAAGAGGAGGTCAAGACTGGATAGGAAAGGTGTGTAGGGCTGAGGTTACGAGGTGGAGGTATGGAATGTGAAACATGGGGCTCACAAAATGGGATCAAATCTTCAATGTTGAATGTTGGAGGAATTCTCATATTCTTAGGGATATTAAGCTCGTAAGCATGTGTCTTAACACTTTTGATGAATGTATAAAGGTGCATTCGCCTTGCATTTAATTTTCGTCTGCAGTTCCCCACGAGAATCTATTAGCATGTACACAGACTACAACGTGTTCACCTTCTTTGAAACTATGCGTTCTCCTTTACTATCTACACAAGATATATATTATATAAGTTACGCTATTGTAACCATGTATTCGGCGTGAGTAATCAGCAAGTGTTTTTGGCACAAGGAGCAACAAGAACTTAATGGAGTAGGGATCGCAATATCTCCCCATCAATAACAACTTTCCTCAAGGTTGGAGCCATGAGTCATGTTCATGTTAGCAACAGCTGGTGGCAAAAGGTGCACTGAGGGTAGTGGCCTAACATAAATCTTAGGTAGGAGGGGAAGTGTTGAAACCGGAAATCGGCTTTTGTGGAGTCCAAACCCTTGGGGAAGGGGTCATCGCACACTTACTTTGCCTAGCAAGCTTGGCTGACCAAAGACTTAGAACTTGAAACTGACCCAAGGCTCCAGCACGGAGGTCTCACCACACACCCGGAAGATCTTAGAGCGTTTCCCCTCCTTAGCCTGTGCTGAGCTAAGGGCACCTCAGAAAGCGATGAACTTGAAAGTTTGCCTCATGAGGTACCCCCTTGGGCCTATTTATAGTTTTCAAGGTCTGGCCTGCAAATAGCGCAACTCTGATATTCTGAATGGTTATATCAGCCAAAAGCGGTCTGCCAACAGTCAAACTTCGTTGTTCTAAAAGGCTATTTGCAGTCCTGCAAGGGCATCCAGGTAACTTTACCTCTGGACCCCACTGGGCGAGTGGCCTATGAAGGCGCCACTCGCCTAAAGGGGTGAGTGCTGGGTAAGCCAGACACTCGCCTCCACGGTACCCCGTTATGGGCGAATACTGTTCTGGAAGGGTCTCGCATCACTCAACACCTAAGAGCAGAAGGCGTCGACAGGTCTCGCTTCACTCAACGACTAAGAGCGGAAGGCGCCGACAGGTCCAGCCTCACTCAACGCCTAAGAGCAGAAGACGCCGACAAGTCCAGCTTCACTCAACGCCTAAGAGCAGAAGGCGCCGACCGGTCCAGCTTCACTCAACGCCAAAGAGCAGAAGGCGCCGACAGGTTCAGCTTCACTCAACGCCTAAGAGCAGAAAGCGCTGGCAGATCCAGCTTCACTCAACGCCTAAGAGCAGAAGGCGCCGACAGGTCCGGCTTCACTCAACGCCTGAGAGCAGAAGGCATCGACAGGTCCAGCTTCACTCAACGCCTAAGAGCAGAAGGCATCGACAGGTCCGGCTTCACTCAACGCCTAAGAGCAGAAGACGTCGACAGGTCTCGCTTCACTCAACGCCTAAGGAACTGGCTCCTGCGGCCTGCTCGGCGAACACTGGAAGGGTCTCGCTTCAGGTCTCGAGCCCTCTCGCTCCTGGAGATCCCGCAAACACTGACCCTGGAGGGGGGACCCACTCATCGAATACGGGGTTGTACAGAAAGTAATGTAGTGTAGGCTACGTAGGTGTGGGATTAACATGCAATCCTAAGTGAGATGCGGGGAGATAATTTTATTACCATCCAATATTATATGTAACACATGCAAGATCTGGCGGCAAATTCAAGACATAATAATAAATGATTGCTCGCATGCACATAATATAAAGCAAGGGAAAATTGTTTCTTTAAGCAAAGCAAAGTTTGACTTTCCTCCGCATGGAAGGCCAAAATAAGAGCGCGCGGCGAATAATTTTTGCATATCACAAAATATCCCAAAAGCAAACGACCATGATTCTTTCGATCCAAGCAAGTGTGAAATCACATCATCATATATTAAAATTGAAGAATTGTCCAATGCAACAATAAAACAATACTCACGAAGTAGGGGAAGGTCATAGCATGGAGATCTAGTGATTCATGAGTGCTTGGTAGCTGTCGCGGAGGAGGTGATTGTTGTGCGGAGTTGTATGGTTGTTGTAAACATGGCGTCGGGGTGGGTGAATGGTTGAATCTTAGGCTAATAAGGGGATATGAGTGGGGGTTGTTTGGACAAGGATGTAGAATATTGGAGGGGGCAGATTGGGGCGTTCCTGGATTCGGAGCATGTAAATTTGCGGACGGCAGCAAGGGGTGTTGGGCGGTGGCAGGGGGTCGTGGGGCAGCTGCAGGGCAGCAAATTGGGGTGGTTGTTGGCTATTGCTGGGAGGGATTTGGAGGAGGCGCCGGGGAGTATAAAACGGGGAAAGAAGGGACAACATGGCTAGCGGCAGGTTGGGGGTGTTCGGCTGGGGTTTTGGAGGAGTTAAGGGGTGCAGCTAGGGATTGAGAGGGGGGTAAGATGAAGGTTATGAAAGGGGATACCTTAGGGATGCAGAAAATCACCTAGAGTCATCACCTAGGGTCTCGCAGAGTGGTCATCTATGGCCTCACGGAGCCTTCTTCCAACAGATGTTTCTTTCATCCTGCTAGAGACTGCTTTTTTGCCCCCTATTGTTGTCCTTCATCCTGTTATTCTCAGCTAGAAGCATGTTGAATTCAAAGGTCTCCAACTTAGAGACAACATTCGGTGACTTAAAAGTGCTCATTCGTGAGAAAGAAGAACAAAAACCAAATAAGAAAAGTGCAAGGGGAAAAAGGACACTACATACAATTTATAAAGTTTTTTAACTACCTACCCTGGATATTTCAAATAAATTCCGAGTTTTTGCAATAAATTTGAAAAATCTCGAGACGATCGTATACCCAATTTTGGAGGCACAATATATGACAATATGACGGCAAAAAGCCAGACTAGTTCTCGTGCCCAACTCAAATTAATTAATGTGAAATATCACGCTAGGTTCTGAAATTTCATCCTCAAAGAAAATTCATTGCCCAAATCCAATACATCAACAACTATTTGAATGGGTGGCATAGCATAAACAGCCTACCCCTAGAGGGACATGTACAAACTACAATGTAAGTCCATATTATAAGCGTGGAAACTGAAAGAGCATATCTGCTCGTATTTACCTCCAGTTGCTGATAGTTTTTCAACAAGTATGGCCTCAACCTATAAATATGATAATAGAAATTTTACAAGAGAAATGAGTATCAAATTGAGTTCTCAAGATTCCCCTAATCCTCCACTTGTAAAGGTTATTTTTTGGAATGTAAATATACACTCCTGGCGGAAAGACCTCCACAACACAAACATCTCTCTTCTTTTCTCTCCTTTTTAGCACGTTTCATTGCACTTAGTGATTTTATGACTGTTTATCTTCTAAGGACGATTGTGGTGTCAATAACAATGATGGTGATGATGATGATGATAGGAAAGGTCACCCTGAACGAGTGATCAAGACCAATGAGGTGTTTGTTGTCAGTATTAATATCCTAGTAGATATAAATCATAATAGTAGATTTGGAGTTTGGACTTTTTATTTATATTGTTCTTATAAATTATAAATAGCTCCAGTATCTCCTTTTGGATTTTATGAATTGAATACATGTACATTTTCTTATCCTTCAAAGTTTCATCCATTCTTCTTGTGATGGAATCTTTCTCCTTCAGATTGCATTTTGAGACAGTAAACTCCATTGTTCATAGGTAAACTTCCATTTTCTTAAGCTCCTTTTCTCCACCCACCAGACTCCCAAGGTCATTCCTTCAAATCTACAACATAACTAAATCAAATAACCCTTAATACTTTAGCACCCAGACATGGAAGTTAGAGGCTTAGAGCATGGAACACTGGGAGAAAATTCCCATAATTTGGTAATTACGAATTGGTAATAAACTGAATTCAGCAACCATTAGTACCAGATAAGCCCTTGGCTGGCAGTATGGCACCAAGCCAATCAAAAAAGATTGCACTTTTGACTATTTCATTGCACAATGCAAAATTTACAAGGTGAAAAAAAAATACAGACATGAAAAGTCAACTACTAGTAAGATTTACTCGAAACAGCACCAAAATCAAACCTGCGGTTTTAAATGCATCCCACATTATTTCTTCATGTTCGTGAACACCAAAGAGGCACAGAGATGCAGCATGAACTCCGAATAGTTGCCAGAGTAATTTGCCTGTGTTATTTTGTCGCAAGAAGTCCTGGAAGATGATAGTAAGTAATTAAGTATGAAACAAATCATTGACCAATTAGCCAATAAAGAACAAATAGTGGAGCAAAATCAAAACAGCATATAAGCAGTGCAGCAAACCTTTGGATGCATGTACAACCAAAACCTTATTCTCTCACAAAAAGAGCATGGCACAAGCTTTGAACACATGCAATCTTCCATAGCAATCCAACACTGCAAAATCAAACAAGAATGCTCCATATGTACACCATAAAATACCTAGTAGTGCAACATTTTAGTTTCCATCTGCAATTAATTGAAATTTTCATATCAAGTTTCACACTTTATGCATAGAAGAATCTAACAAATAAGCATAAAGAAAATCTAAGCATATCAAATGTTTGCATATGGTGCTGAATCCCTATAAGTTATATTCCATTTGATAATGTATAGAAAAAATAACTTTTTAGATGTGGATGGAAAAAGAAAGCTGAATAAAGAATGAGAGTAAATCTCCAAGCACAAAAAGCATAAAGCATACTCTCACATGAGAACGTAGAGAATCTTTACATCTCTAAATTAATGATGTCATTACTCGACAGAAACTCATTTAAGAAAGACGAGGAAAGTAACCATGTAAAATTGCAAGTAAAAACAGAATAGAGAACTTTGTATTTCACATAAATAAGTAAATATATTGGCATGGTAAAGGATATATGAGCTGCGTAAATGTGTGAAATGGTCTGTATTGAGACTATTCAGGATGCTTTTCACATGAAAGGGAACCATCATGAAAATTTACCGAGCGTACTAAAGCTCCATTTGGCGCAGCATTTTTGATACAGTGAGTTTGGATAAAAACGTCACAATCATACAATGTATGTTTGGCATGTCATCGGTTATGGAAGCTATCAAGGAAAGAAGACTAATTTTGAATATAAAAGTAGATGAAGTTTCTTATGTGAGGTTGGACATTCACGAACAACAGCTCATAACCACTGCGTTCATGACCGCCACCGCCACGCCAAACGGAGCCTAAGAGCATGCAAATGTGCTATGGAACTTTGTGTTGTGGACCATCAACCGCTCTCCAGCTGCCCAACAACAGGGTTGCAGCTCATACACCCCAACCAAATCTCTGCGCCCGTGCTTTTAAATTCGGTTGGTTGTTGAGGCCGGGTCTTCAACCTTTTACCTCCTTGATGAGAGCCCTCAGTTAATACTCCCATCGCCAACTAAGTTGAGTATTAATTGAGGGCTCTAATCAAGGAGGTATAGGGTTCAAGACCCGGACTCAACAACCTAACATATTTAAAAGCACGGGTGCGGAGAGCTGGTTGGGGTGTACGAACTGCAACCCTACTGTTGGGCAGTCGGAGAGCGATTGAGGGCCCACGACACAGTTCCTTCAGAAGTGAAGCAAAGCTAAATAAGCATAATTTCATGGTAACTAGTTAAAATGCAACCAAACAGTCATTTTTAACAGTTACGAAATCTATCTAGGAAACGACATTGTTGAAGTGTACCCAGATTACAATAAATATTGAGTGTGTAGAAGTTCATAAGAATTTGTACCTTCTGGCAAAGATAACCCCTACTTCCAAGTAATCTACATGCTATTTGTCGGGCAGAAAAAAATTGAATCTTCTCTTCGGATTGACTAAGAGACTGGTAAACTTCTCTATGTCTAACATCCTCCTGAATCCTCAAGGTTCCCTGCAAAGGTCGACATTAGAATAAAAACTTTGCAAACTTAACTGTAAAAGTTTTAATGGTTTTGCATATTAGAAGCAGAAGGAGGGAATCGACATAACCGAAATCCTTGTTAGCACTCCTTGATTTTCAAATGTACGCAAATTATGTAGATGTCAACTTATACATCAGCTACAGTTGGTATAACTCTTTCATCGATTCATGTAGGGGAAATTAACAAAGTTAATTATTGAAATTGTGCATTGGCATTCATTAATACAGTCAATATTCAATGAGAAATCTTAAACAAGTGTGAGATTAGACATCAGATAGCACTTCTCCAAGGAACATGCGGAAAGTGAAGAAATCATCATGATTGTAGTTCATTCTTGAAGGTGAAAGATTGACTTTTCAATTCCTACTAGCAAACTTGAAAGTCAAAATTGTAGAGATTGTTCCATCTCAACTTGATGAGAAAGGTTACATAATCTTCAGCATTACTAATCTTCACATTTAAGTTAATCGTATCTGAATTAAAGAATGTGTTGGTACCCAAGTTTGATTTGAGTTTAGTCCTCTCCTTTGTGCCCCTTGACCCAAGAAATATCTATGGTCAATGGTTAGAAGTCTAGCTGTAGAGTCCTCGCTTTTCCAAATTGAGAATTTGGTTAAGTAGGTTTTTCGTTCGACGATAGTCGAACGCCGCTCGACTATCGTCTATCGGCTGATCGACGATCGTCTATCAGTTGGTCGACGCTTTGTCTGCGCTGATAGTTCGACTATCTGTTGATAGTTCGACTATCTGTTCTGCGTTGATAGTTCGACTATCTGTTGATAGTTCGACTATCTGTTCTGCGCTGATAGTTCGACTATCTGTTGATAGTTCGACTATCTGTTCTGCGCTGATAGTTCGACTATCTGTTGATAGTTCGACTATCTGTTCTACGCTGATAGTTCGACTATCTGTTGATAGATCGACTATCTGTTTCGTCTTGATAGTTCGACTATCGGTTGATAGTTCGACTATCTGATAGCTCGACTATCTGCTGATAGATCGACTATCTGTTTTGTTTTGATAGTTCGACTATCTGTTGATAGTTCGACTATCTGTTTTCTGAGGTAGGTCGACTATCTGCTTGATAGATCGACTATCTCTGTGCGCTTGATAGTTCGACTATCTGTCCTAGATAGATCGACTATCGGATGGTTCGACTATCTGCTCTGATAGTTCGACTATCTGCCGGGGTAGTTCGACTATCTTCTTCGATAGTTCGACTATCTAGATCGTTCGACTATCTGCCCGATAGTTCGACGATCTCCGTGCGTCGTTCGACGATCTTCGAAGGTCGTTCGACGTTTTCTGTCTGCCTTTGTATTTTGTATTTATTTATTATATTTAATTAATTAATACATTTTCTGGCACAGTATTTTAAGCTGTATGATAATATAACCAGGCAATATTTGCTCCATCTCTTTTGCCTGAGTCAAATCTTTTTTAAGATAAAGTTGTTTGTCTTATTAGCTGTCATTTTAATTTACTTTATCTGCTGACAGCCCTTTATAGCCGTTAGACTGAAAAGTCTTCTTTTGCTATAAAGAGATTATTTCTGATGTGACTTTATTTAGTCCTTCTGTTATCTGATTTAAGCCTGCAGCTTCTTAGAAAGTGATTTATTCCCTTTATAGAATGTTTTGCTGCAGAGATATTTCTATCTTCTTGATATTTACAGCCCAGGTCTCAAGGCTTAGAAGAAGACAAATAATTCAAATGGAAGAGAGCCGTTGCTTGCTGATGATTATATAAAGAACCCTTTGAAGAAGGATTCAAGCTAGTTAACAGAAGCTAATAGCTATCCAGTTGTTCATTCTCAAGCCTTCATCAAGCTCAAGCTTCCTGCTCTCAGCAATCTCCATCTAACTGAGAAGTGTTAAGATCTTCATCTCTTCTTCACCTGAGTTCTCCTGCTTTCAGGAAGTTCAACTCAGAGTTCCTTTGAAGAAGAAGAAGAAGATAGCTGCTTGAAGAACTTTGATTTTATTATTTACTTTCTTCCTGTAGCTCTTTCCTTCAGAACTTTCTGAAGAGTTTCTCTGCACTGAAGCAAGACTTCACCTGGACATTTTTGAGCCAGGGGGAGCCTTGATTCTTTAGAGCATTCTAGCTCAGTGCAAGCTTTTGTGCTTCTCTAATCTATTGTAAAATAGAGAAGACATCTTAACCTTCTTCCCCCTCCTGTACAGGGTTATTACTCCCTTCAAAAGTATCCCTTGGTGGCAGGGCACCTGATCAAAAACCTGTGCTTGGTTTTTAGACACCTGATCAAAAGTCTAAAGGGTTTCTGAATCTACCTGAATCAGATTCAGTTGGTGGCAGGGCACCTGATCAAAAACCTGAGTGGATTCCTACCGTGTGGGTAGAAGAGTGGACGTACCCAAGTTGTTTGGGGAACCACTATAAATTTCCTTGTGTCGTCTGGATTCCACTGTTTTAATTCCTGCATTGTGGCTGTGATTAGATATAACTAGGTTGCTAGTTGCTGATTAGGTTTTTCCAAGCTTAACTGTAATTACAGTTAGCTTGTGTTTGTACACATCACTTGTGTTAGGCTTTAAGGTTAAATCAATATCTATAATCTTTTCATTCCGCACTTCACTCCAAGGGAGTTGGGTAGAATATTAAGTTTTGTCTGTGCAAAATTTGATAACTCTATTCACCCCCCCTCTAGAGTAGTATCTATCCCTTCACTTTCAATTGGTATCAGAGGGAGGTTGACTGACTGTATAGGCTAACACCTAAGTCACAAGATCCTGATAGATACCAAGAGCTTATAGATATTCACTATCATGGCTCAGTCTAAGGATTACTCTAGCACCAGACCTCCAGCATGCAACTTAGCAAAGTTTGGCATCTGGAATGCAAGGATTAAGTTATATATGAACTCTATTGATGAAAGCATTTTTGCTTCTATTTTGTCAGGTCCCCCAAGAGCACCTGCTGCTGCCACTGCCTCATCATCTGATATGAGTGCAGTGTCTCCTCCAGATTATAATGATGAATACAAGAAGGCCAAAATTGCAGATGCCAAGGCAATGAACATACTGGCTCAGACAATGTCTGATGAGGTGTTCCAGAAGGTGGCTGACTGCTCCTCAGCAAAGGCCATGTGGGACACACTGAACCAGATTGTAGCTGGTTCAGCTGATGAAAGGAAGGACAGAAGGTCCAACCTTATCTCACAGTATGAGAACTTCAAGAAAACTGATGCTGAATCAGTTGAGGCTATGTACACCAGGCTCAGCTCAATCATCAATGAGTTGAGGACCCTGGACAAGGACATATCATTGACAGAGGTCAATGATAAGATTCTTATGTGCTTCCCTAGCACATGGGATCTAAGAATCTGGCCCATCAAAGAAGCCAGAAGTACCAATGAGATCTCAACTGAAGCCCTCCTCGGCAAGCTCAAGTCTTTTGAGCAAGTGCTGAAGACTAGAGAAGCAGAAGCTGAAGCCAAGACCCCCACTCCAACAAGAAAAGAGCAATCTCTAGCTCTTAAGGCTGCAGATGTGTCTGAAGGCAGCCAATCTAATGAGGAACTTATGGCATTGTTTGCCAAAAGGTTTCTCAAGATAGGAAGAAAAGAGTTCAGAAAGAAGTCTTCACGCTATGAAGACAAACCAAGGTATGATCGCTCTCCTGCTAAAGAAATCATCTGTTATGGTTGCAGGAAGCCTGGACACATTTTGCCAGAGTGTCCAGAGGAGAAGAACAAGGAAAAGAGAAAAGACAAAGAACAACACAGGAAGCACTCCAAGCCATCCTCCTACAAAAACAAGAAGAAAGAGAGAGGTTTCATTGCTGAAACCTGGAGTGATTCTGATGAAGAATCATCCTCATCAAGCTCCAGTGAAGATGAGGAAGAGAAGAAGGCAAAAGAAGTTTGCCTAATGGCAATAGATGCCTGCAGCAACCACTCTGCTGCAGAGAGTTCTGATTCTGATGAAGAGATGCCTACTGAAGATGAGGTACTTTCATCTTATGATTTTACTTCAGAAGAGTTTAAGTTAGAATTTAAATCTTTATGTTTAGATTTAATTAGTTCAGAAAAAGAAATAAAAGAACTTAGAAATAGGTTAGCTGACTCAGAATCAATAGCCTCTGAAAACATTAGGTTAAATGAAGATCTCACTACTTGTAGTGAAGAAATTAAATTTCTTAAAATAGAATTAGCTAAGTCTAAGAGATTAGAAGAATCCCTTAATGGTAGAAGCCTTAAGCTGTTAGAAATTACCAGCATGACTAACACTAGGTCAGGTAATGATAAACTAGGCTTAGGAGCTTCTCCCAGTGAACCCCCAGTCCTTCTTAAAAATAATCTTTCAACTCCAGTGAACTTCATTTCAGCTAGTGGAAAGAAGAACACTGAGCAAGTAAACCTTGTAAATAAAACCCTAAATAAAGCTAAGAGAGAAAAGAGAAAGAAGTTTTTCAAAGAAATGCAAAGAGCGTCGAACGCCGCTCGACGATCGGAAGCTCCATGGTCGAACGAAGCTCGACGATCTGAGCACCCATCGTCGAACGTCGATCGACGATTTCAATATGATTTTCAAAATCATAATCAATTCCATAGAAATCTAAATGAGAATAGAAACCCTAGGTTTGTTGACCCATCATCAGCATGGAGAATCCCACCTAAGAGATCTCACCCACTAGGTTATCACCCTCAGCCTGCATTCTCTTATATTTCCAGTTTTTCTTATGTGAAAAACAAGGGACCCAAGGTTACCTGGGTCCACTCTGTCTAAATAATTGTCTTGCAGGTGAAGGCCTATCCAATCACTCAAAATAAGTGGTATTTGGATAGTGGATGCTCTAAGCATATGACAGGAAATAAAGATCTACTGTCAAAATTCAAAGCTAAGCTCGGCCCAAAGGTTATCTTTGGAGACTCCAGCTGTGGTCAGACAGAAGGCTATGGCAAGATCACAATTGGAGCAGTTACATTCAAGAGAGTTGTTTATGTCAATGGACTGAAGCATAACCTGATTTCAGTCAGCCAGCTATGTGATGCTGGCTACCAGGTTTCATTTTCCAACTCATCTTGCAATATTACTTTGAATAATAATATTGTTTTAGTAGGTATTAGAATAGGTAATATCTATTTAGTAGATTTTAATTCATCTCACTCTGAAATCTGCCTGTTTAATGAAGTAACCCTTAATAATAAGGTGATTGTTATGGGCAAACTGTTTTTGGCTAGGGGCAAACCAAAATTTAAAATCACCTACATTAAATAAGCTTTTTATTATTAGGGTTTGTTTGGATCCGGGCAAACCACTCCCCAAAAAATCCCGATTCCGTCGCTCCCCACCCGACCGCTTCTCTCCCCGCCTCGCCCGACGGCCGCTGCTCTCCTCGCGTCGCCCGACGAAGCCCTTTCTCCCCGCACACGACGGCGCCCGACGACCCCCTTTCTCCCCGCACACGACGGCGAGACGACTCCTCCGGAAACCCTAAGGTCGGGCTTCTCCAGCACACGCCGGCGTAAAGCTCCCGCTTTCTTCACCTCCAGCAAACGCCGGCGAAGCCCTTTCTCCCGCTTTCTTCACCTCCAGCAAACGCCGACGAAGCCCTTTCTCCCGCTTTCTCCCGCTGTTCAGGTATCTTCTAGACGCTTTCTCCCTCTTACAGTGCAATGCTCATATGGATAGAATGAAAAAATTTTATAAGAATTGGTGGTATTTAGACCTTCATCAACTTGGATAAAAATTAGTCAATCTAACTGATCCTAAATCTTCGATCAATTAAAAATAGGTATGTTAGGGATTTCTTTTAATAAGTCAATATTTTTTGGTTTCCTAAAATGTTTTTGAAATGATTCAAGAACGATTATTGAGGTGTCAAGTTGCATCTTATTTCTTCTTCTCTGTGGTGTGCTAGGTCACATTCCATTTTCCCCCCAACAGCCAAACAGGGGATGAATAAACTGGGTAATGCATGCACGCACACACCACTAGTTCCAATGTAGTCATAAAACTATTTAAGTTAATCTACTTGAACAAGTGTTTTGTTTAACATAGATAGGAATTACTTGAAAACAAGTGTCTTTTTTCTTTGCTCATTTTCAGATCTTGTTCGTTGTTTGAGTATGGAAAATATAAAATTGTTGACTTATGGAGAATCATCTCAACAAGTAGAGACTGACGTTGGAATTCATTTTGTCACATCACAATGTTTTGAATGTAAGGAGGAGTTAGTAGCTTGGGTTCAACAAAAGGCGAGGAAATTAGGATTTGCTGCGACAATTCAAGGTTCTGACAAGCTTACTAGCAGACTTAAGCCTCGAGTTTTTTTGGGATGTGACAGAGCTGGTTATTATCGTGAGAAACAACGAGGTCCTGGATGGGTCAAAAAAAAAATTGCGAAGAACTACCACAAAAAGGTGTGGATGTTTGTTTTCACTTAAAGGTCAAAAAAATGCACATGTAAATGAGTGGACACTTGAAGTTATGTGCGGATCACACAACCATGAAATGGTTCATCTTGAAGCACATGCACATGCATGTAAATTAGATGAAGCCGAGGAAAAGATTGTGGAGAACATGTATTCGGCCGGAGTAAAACCAAGGAAAATATTATCGGCTTTGGAAAAAAGAGATCCTTCCAACACCACAACAATGCGAACAATTTATAATAAAAGGGCAAAGATGCAGAAAGATGAATTGGATGGGGGCACACAAATTCAATATCTATACAAATGTATTAGTAATTGTGGATACATTAGCTTTAATAAAGTTAATGTTGTTACTAATCAGTTGGAAAACCTTTTCTTTGCTCATCCTGATATGGTTAAATTATGTAAAATGTTTCCAAGTGTGTTCTTGTTAGATTGTACGTACAAGACAAACAGGTACAGATTACCACTACTATGCATTATTGGTGTTACTTCAACCAACAATTCCTTCTATGCTGCTTTTGTGTTCATGTCTAATGAAGTACAAGGAAGTTATGTATGGGCTCTCGATTGCTTCAGATCTGTTTTGGATCAACAAAATTTGCCAACCGTATTGGTAACGGACAGGGAAGTTGCATTAATGAATGCAATTGCAGTAATCTTTCCGCAAGCAAAAAATATTTTGTGCAGGTTTCACATAAGCCGGAATATATTAGCACATTGTAAGAGATTGTTTAAAAAGGGAGAAGAATGGGAGGAGTTCATAGCAACATGGCATCAATTAGTGAACTCTGAAAGAGAATCTGATTTTTATAGTCTTTTTCTTGATCTTAAAAACAAGTATGAGTGTACTAACCCGGAAGTGTACTCTTATGTGGTCTCTACTTGGATAACACCATACAAAAAATATTTTGTTTCCGCATGGGTGGACATGCATTTGCACTTAGGTAACTGTACTACGAATCATGTTGAGGGCAGTCATAGTCAACTGAAGAGGTTTTTGGAAGTTTCAATTGGCAACCTAAGCATTGTTTGGAAAACTTTTGATCAGATGATTACTTTACAGCATATAGAGATTAAGAGGGCTTTTGGACAAAGCACCATTCAAATGAGTCAGGTATTCAGCACTCCTTTATATTCAGAGTTAATGGGACGTATATCATTTGCAGCTTTGGATTGCATTAAAAAGGAAGAATTTGTAGCAAGGTCTGGAAAATCATTAGCTGGAGAATGCACACATAAAATAAAATATACGTTGGGGTTACCTTGTGCGCACGAATTATTACCGTATATTAAACAAAATAATTCGTTTCCATTATGGATGGTACATGATCATTGGAAAAAACTTTCTATGCATGAAGACAACGTGGATCCGGACATTAAAGTAGAGGCCAGGGAGCCTAATGATATTGATGTGGAGTTTGAAGCCATCCTTAGAAGATATAATAATACGTCTGAACTACAAAAGCAAGAGATCAAAAGAAAGCTACGTGAACTTATGGATCCTACTTTAAGTCAAACAGTGGAGCCATCTGTACCTACTAGATTAAAGGGTAGGCCGCGAGGAAGCTACAAGAACTTTGCAAGTAAAGATTCATCAACGAAACGAGATCTCTCCCTATTTGAACATGTTTTGATGAGTGAACAATTATCCATGACAAATCCTTCAAAACATGTTACAAAAAAGAAAGTACAAACTGAAAAAAGACTACTTAGAGTCGTTCGTAAAGAAATGCCGCCACACATATCAAACTATATTATCGATGTTGTGGATGTATTGGGAGATGGGCATTGTGGATACCGAGTAATAAGCAATGGCTTAGAAATGGGGGATAATTGGTTACAGGTACGTAAAGAACTATCACAAGAGCTACAAAAAAAAGAGGAGTTATATGAGCAAATTTTTGGAAAAGTAAGAAGATTAGAGTTGTTGGACTCACTAGATTGTGTGGTTGTTCCCGCTCCTTTGGATAAGTGGATGACAATGCCTGATATGGGACTAATAATTGCTTCTTGCTACAATATCAAATTAGTACATTTCAGCATGTTTCAGTCTTTCACTTTCTTGCCATTGCATTCACCACCACCTGTACTTCAAAGAACAATATTCATGGGATTTATACAAGGAAATCATTTTGTACGACTGTGTATGCGGGATGACTGCCCACTACCACCAACTATCTCGATTTGGGGAAGGTATCATGAAGAACTTGCTGAAAAATGGTACAAATTTAATTACATACTACATATGTATTTTTTAATTAATTCATATGTTATGTGAATCCTAATTAATTTGTACTACTGCAGGTGCCAAAATAGTTGATATACGTCATTTTTCAAACAATGTGATAAACTTAAAGGTGTTATATAACATACACATTGATATTATTCTTTTGTATACATACATTTGTTCAATCATTGATTATTATTATTTTGACAGGTGCAACAGTTGGAGCAAACAATTAAGAAAGTTCAATCACTAAAAGAAGATTTCTAAAATGAATTCGAAATTTTTGTAATATGTTAAAGTTTAGCGTTGATGTTAATCTGTTATTTTCTATTTTGCTAAACTAATTAAGGAAGTTTTTATTTTGGTTTGCCCATAACAATTTGGTTTGCCCATATAATTTTTTGGTTTGCCCATAAAATTGGTTTGTCCATATCCAAAAACGGTTTGCTCATAACAATCACCAATAATAATTCCCTATGGCATAAAAGGCTTAGTCATGTAAACCTTAAAAATATATCTAGGTTATCTAAGCACAACCTTGTTAGAGGTTTACCTTCTTGCCCCTACAAGAAGGAGAGCCTATGCAAGGCTTGTCAGCTAGGCAAGCAAACCAAGAATTCATTTAAATCTGTAAATAAAAGTGACTCTCCTAGAATCCTGTATTTATTACATCTGGACCTTTTTGGCCCAATAAATGTACAGAGTTTAGGAGGGAAGTATTACACTTTAGTAATTGTAGATGACTTCTCTAGGTTCAGTTGGGTTTTCTTTTTGAGAACTAAGTCTGATAACTTCAAAGCCCTTACAGACTTTCTACTTTGTGTGCAGACTGAGTACTCTACTCATGTGGCCTTGATCAGAAGTGATCATGGTACTGAGTTTGACTCTCTTCTCATGCAAGAATTCTGTGAGAGAGAAGGAATCAAACATAGTTTCTCAGCTCCTAGAACTCCCCAACAAAATGGGGTAGTTGAAAGGAAGAATAGAACACTAATTGAAGCTGCTAGTACATTGTTGGCAGATGCTAACATGTCTCTATCCTATTGGGCAGAAGCTGTTAGTACAGCCAACTATGTCTTGAATAGAAGTTTGATACACAAACTTAAGTGTAAAACTCCTTATGAGTTGCTTAAAGGAAAGAAACCAAAAATTAATTACTTTAGAATTTTTGGTTGTATTGTTTATATTCATAATAATAATAAAGAATATATTAGAAAATTTGAAGCAAAAGCTTCAATGGGAATTATGCTTGGATATTCCCAAGTAAGCAAAGCTTATAGGGTGTATAACAAATCAACCTGTAAGATAGAAGAATCTGTGCATGTGACTTTTGATGAGTCTCAGATGTTTTACAAGGAGAAGGAAAATTCTCCTTCCTCCAGTTCTTTGCAGGTACCTGATGCCCCTCAAGAAATTCTTCAACTATCAACTCTTCAGATCACTGAATCAGACAGTGATGAAGACATTGCTGAAGCTGTTGAAGCTGCTGTTGTACCACCAACAGTAGATCAAATTCCTCCTGAGGAATTAATCTCAACTGTTGCTGAAGATCACATCCCACCTGCTGACATTGTCACACTTAGAGATCACCCCACATCTCAAGTGATTGGAGACATATCAGCTGGTGTACAAACAAGACACCAATTAAGACAGGATGTGATGCATGCTTGTTTCCTCTCACAGGTTGAGCCCCTCACCTTTAAAGATGCAGAGCTAGATCCTCACTGGATCATTGCAATGCAAGAGGAGCTCAATCAATTTGAGAGATGTAAAGTTTGGACTTTGGTTCCAAGACCTAAAGGCCAACTGATCATAGGCACCAAGTGGGTGTATAGAAACAAGTTAGATGCAAATGGAATAATAGTAAGGAATAAAGCTAGGCTTGTAGCTCAGGGCTACAGACAGGAGGAAGGTATAGACTATGACCAAACCTTTGCTCCTGTTGCAAGGCTAGAAGCAATAAGGATCTTCTTGGCCTATGCAGCCTTCATGAAGTTTAAGGTGTTCCAAATGGATGTCAAAAGTGCATTCCTAAATGGTGAGCTTAAGGAAGAGGTGTTTGTTGAACAACCACCAGGGTTTGTTTCTTCAACTCAGCCTTCTCATGTTTTTAAGTTGCAGAAAGCTCTTTATGGACTAAAGCAAGCTCCTAGGGCCTGGTATGAGACCTTAGCTAGTTTCCTGTTAGAGCACAACTTTACTAGGGGAGTAGTTGATAGAACCCTTTTCGTCAAGCATCACAAGGACACAATCCTGTTAGTTCAGGTGTATGTAGATGATATTATTTTTGGCTCCACTGATCCCAAATTGTGCAAAAAGTTTTCCAACTTGATGCATTCTAAGTTTGAGATGAGTAGCATGGGTGTGCTGTCTTACTTTCTTGGTCTCCAAGTTAAGCAAGATGCTGATGGTATCTTCATCTCCCAATCCAAATATGCCAAGGAATTGGTAAAGAAATTTGGGATGGCTGATGCTTCAGCAATGCCTACACCCATGGCTACTAATGTAGTTATTGATTCTGATGATCACGGCAAGCCAGTTGATCAAAAGAATTATAGGGCCATTGTTGGTTCCCTATTATATCTAACTGCAAGTAGGCCAGATATAATGTTTGCTACATGCCTTTGTGCTAGATTCCAGGTCAACCCCAAGGAATCTCATCTGATTCTTCTAAAGAGAATCCTGAGATACCTAAAAGGATGTCCAAATCTAGGACTTTGGTACCCAGCTGAGTCAGAGTTTGAATTAATTGGATATTCTGATTCAGACTATGCTGGCTGCAGAGTTGACAGGAAGAGCACCTCAGGAACTTGCCAGTTCCTGGGAGAGAGATTGGTCTCTTGGTTCTGTAAGAAGCAGGCTTCTGTCTCAACTTCAACTGCAGAGGCTGAATATATAGCAGCTGCCAGTTGTTGTTCACAGATCCTGTGGATTCAAAACCAGCTTGTGGATTATGGTTACTCACACAAGAACACCAAGATCATGTGTGATAGTACCAGTGCTATTTCTATTGCACAAAATCCAGTGCACCACTCTAGAACCAAGCACATTGAGATTAGGCACCATTTCCTGAGAGATTGTGTGGAAAAGAACAAGATCTGTCTTGAGTTCATATCCACTGAGTTTCAGAGAGGTGATATATTCACCAAGCCTTTAGATGAACAGAAGCATCTGTTCTTTTTAGTTCAACTAGGCATGATTAATGGACGAGACTAAGTGTGACTATATCTGCCTTTGTTGAAATCTGCTTGAAGATCGTCGAACGATGATCGAAGATCGTCGAACGGATTGAGCCTATCGTCGACCTCTGGTTAATGATAGCTTATCTGTTTGAAGATCGTCGATCGACGTTCGACCATCGTCGAACAGGTTGAGCTCATCGTCGATCTCCGAACGACGACAGCTTGTTGCGTGTGAAGCCAGAAATAGCCGAACGATAGTTCGACTACTCTGCTTCTGAGCCGATCGTCGAACGGCCGTTCGACTATCGGGTCAAGTATCTTTTTAATAGATCGACTATTTCCGGTCTAATATAAAGCCGATAGTCGACCTAGGTTAAAAGATCTTGTGTTTTATCGTCGACGGAGCGTGCCCTTTCGCATTCTGCTTTCCCGCTTGCGATTTCCGGGCGTTTCGTCTTCTTCGTTCTCTGCAGCTTTCTCGTGCTTTCTCCGGCGAATCCATGGCGGTCTCTCCAGCAGTTTTAGCCGTCGTCAAGTTTGATGCAGGATTCAGTGTGGATTTCGAAGCTTTCAGCAGTTGCGATGCCGGAATCGTGGAAGTTCTCCAGCTCTGCAGGGATCAAGGTTTGGAGAAGTTAATGTCTGAAAGGATTAAGATCAACATTCCAGAAATAAAAGAATGGGCTTTCACGTCGTCTTCCACAGACGAATCGATGACTGGTACCATAGGCGGAGAAGAAGTTATCCTGACTCCGGCCATCTTATCTGATGTTTTTGAATTAGTTATTGGTGATGAGGATTATGAGCAAGACGCTCAGGAATTTGGAAGAATGCTGGTTGAGCTGGGACATGCTGAGGGCATTCCCACCAAGCTGCTCAAAGTAAACTTCCCCTTCAAGATCAAGTTCCTCGCTGAGGTAGTCGGAAAAGTGCTCCTGGGTAAGCACTCTGCCCACGACAATATAACAAGGCAGCAATTCGCACTCATGTGTGCAATTGTTAATCGAAAAAGGATAGATTGGGCAGCTGTTTTGTTTGATTTAATCAGGAAGAAGACTGGTAAGAAGGAAGTCACCCTAGGAAGGGTTATTGGAATTTTCCTTAAAGAGAAATATCCCCAGCTGCTGAGTTCCACTGCAACAACAATCAACGCCAGCAAGAAGATGGATCCCCACTTGTTCTCTAAGTGGAAGAGGACGTTTGTGAAATCTGCTCCAGCTACATCTGAGGACACAAGGACTGCATCAGTCGCTCCTCAACCTGTTGAAGCTGGCTCAGCTCTCCCTTCCTCCTCCTCTGCATTGTCGTCTGCCTCAGTTGAAGTACCATCAACTTCTGCTGAGGTACGACCTTCTTCCTCTGCTGCTCCTGAAACAACTACGGTTGTTCCTCTGTCTCCTCCAGCCTCTCGTCTACCTGCTCATCTGGCTAGGATATCTGCTCCTAGCTTTGATTTGTTAGGATCAGAGAGAATTCTTACTCCTCCTGTATCTCCAATTCATTCTCAAATTCATTCCCCAATAAACTCTCCTGCTCCATCTCCTGCTCGATCCCCTGTCCATCATCCCAGCACCACTACCATATCTGCTGCAGCTCCATCCACCTCTCATCCTTCATCTTTTGAAATCTCTCCAGAGCTTATCTCCCGCATTGTGGAGCTGATTACCCCGTCAATCAAAACCATGATTGACGAGGCAATCGCTCCCCTTGCAGCCTCCATTGATCTTTTGTCTGCCTCCATCAAATCCCTTACTAAATCTGCTGAGCCATCTTCCTCTAGGGGCCTGGTTTCAGTATCCACTGAAATCAGGCAGGGGGAGATGTTCAATGAAGATGCCTCAGATCATCCTGCCTCTCCTCCAGCTTTAAAAGATTCAGTTATGTCTGCTCAGGAAGAAATAGTTTCAGATGTTGTCATGACAGCTGAGAAAGAGATAGATCCAGCTGAGAGAGAGATAGCTCCAGCCCAGGAAGAAACAGCTCCTGCTGAGAAAGTTATAGTTCCAGTTCTGTCTGAAAAGGAAATAGCAGATGGAATCCTGCTATCTGAGATTGCAGTTAAGGTCTGCTTAGAAGATCTTACCACTCCTATGATTGCTAGATTCCTGGAAGGAATCATAACTTCTTATCTGAATGAATCATGGGAAATGGTTAAATATGAAGGTAACTCTTTCATTCGTTTTGTTAATGAGTCGATTAATTTGATAGTTTGTGAATACCTTGAAGGAATGATTCAAGCTTATTTAGCAGATATGTATTCATAATTTTACAGATATTATTAAAGAAGATTTAACTGCTCAAATCATAGCAGTAGTTTCTGAGGCTGACCCAAGTATTCCTGCTACTCAAGTAGACCCTGAGTTGGAATCCTTCTTAGATAATAAAGAAGATGAGTCTGAGAAAGAGGAAGTCAAAGTTGACTCTCCTGTTCTGAGTTTGGAAGAAGCTCAAGCAAGAGCAGCATGGGAATTAAGAGTTCAATCTTTAAAAGAGAAAGAGAAAGATTTGCAATTTGAAAAGTCATCCATCTGGGATGACTCTCCAGGTTTGGATTTAGACTCCCTTCTGGCTCTGGATGCCATGGAAGAGGAAAGAGAAAAATCTGCTTCAAAGCTTAAAGAAAAGGCTGTTTCAGAAGCCTATGATCCGTATGAGAACCCTCCATCATCCCATTCTGATGATGATGATTCTGATATCTCTGAAAAGTCAAAGAAAAAGAAATCTGCTGCAAAGAAAAGAAAAGCTGCTCCTCCTCCACCTCCAAATAAGGATAATGACACTCTCTATTACATTTTGAAGGGCATTGACCCCAAATCCAAGGATTTTAAGCATTGGATGTGGTTTTCGAAGAATCAGCAAAAAGAAAGAAAAAGAACCAAGAGGTATGACAGTCCTGTCTCAAGATGGACTCCCAGAGGTCCCCCTCCTCCACCTCCAGGTGCAGGAGCCTCTGGGAACCTTTAAGCTCATCCTACTGCCTCTTCTACAAAATCTGCGTCTGCTCAGCCCCAACCAAGACAAGGTCATCAAAGCTCTCAAGGCAAATCATTTTATGGTTCTCAAAGACAAATGAAGGAGGTTGTGGCTCAAAGACCAACCTTTTCCCCACCTCCTTCTCCAAAGAAAAGAATTCCTTCTCCTTCTCCAGTTCAGACTGAGGAAACTGTATCAAAAGGTAAATAGTTTACTGTGTTTTAAAACTTTCTAGCAAGTCCCTTTTGCTAAGTATACTCTAATGTCTTATCTAGATATAATAGCTGATGCTGCTTCTCCTGAGCCCGTATATGAAAATCCTGAGCTCGATCCTAACTTTAGGATGGCTCGCTTTCAAGAACTTGTAGGAGCAGCCCAAATAAGAAAAGCAAGAGCCGAAGGTAAAGATACGACTGGTTTTACTACCATGTCAGCTTACAGAAAGAAAGAATTTGAAAAGTTCCAGGTAAATCCTGAGATTTTTGATCCGTCAAAGTACATGGAAAAACATCCTGAAGCTGTTGTCCCCAGAGCTACAGAACTGAAGATTATTGGTGCTCAGGACCTGAAGATGTCAAAGAAAGAATCAGATGACCCTCTAAGAAAAATTTCCTTTGTTTCTAGTTCTTCTGATCCTTTACCAGACTCTAAAGATTCTTAATAGTTTAATTAACTGCTGAGCTATATTTGTCTATCTGATTGATAATCTGCCAGTTTATTGTTAACTATTTGTTGAATTTATTTTTTTTAGTGTTTTATTGCTAGCTGTTTTAGATTTTGAGAGACTTAACTCAAATAAGGGGAGATTGTTGGTACCCTAGTTTGATTTGAGTTTAGTCCTCTCCTTTGTGCCCCTTGACCCAAGAAATATCTATGGTCAATGGTTAGAAGTCTAGCTGTAGAGTCCTCGCTTTTCCAAATTGAGAATTTGGTTAAGTAGGTTTTTCGTTCGACGATAGTCGAACGCCGCTCGACTATCGTCTATCGGCTGATCGACGATCGTCTATCAGTTGGTCGACGCTTTGTCTGCGCTGATAGTTCGACTATCTGTTGATAGTTCGACTATCTGTTCTGCGCTGATAGTTCGACTATCTGTTGATAGTTCGACTATCTGTTCTGCGCTGATAGTTCGACTATCTGTTGATAGTTCGACTATCTGTTCTGCGCTGATAGTTCGACTATCTGTTGATAGTTCGACTATCTGTTCTGCGCTGATAGTTCGACTATCTGTTGATAGATCGACTATCTGTTTCGTCTTGATAGTTCGACTATCGGTTGATAGTTCGACTATCTGATAGCTCGACTATCTGCTGATAGATCGACTATCTGTTTTGTTTTGATAGTTCGACTATCTGTTGATAGTTCGACTATCTGTTTTCTGAGGTAGGTCGACTATCTGCTTGATAGATCGACTATCTCTGTGCGCTTGATAGTTCGACTATCTGTCCTAGATAGATCGACTATCGGATGGTTCGACTATCTGCTCTGATAGTTCGACTATCTGCCGGGGTAGTTCGACTATCTTCTTCGATAGTTCGACTATCTAGATCGTTCGACTATCTGCCCGATAGTTCGACGATCTCCGTGCGTCGTTCGACGATCTTCGAAGGTCGTTCGACGTTTTCTGTCTGCCTTTGTATTTTGTATTTATTTATTATATTTAATTAATTAATACATTTTCTGGCACAGTATTTTAAGCTGTATGATAATATAACCAGGCAATATTTGTTCCATCTCTTTTGCCTGAGTCAAATCTTTTTTAAGATAAAGTTGTTTGTCTTATTAGCTGTCATTTTAATTTACTTTATCTGCTGACAGCCCTTTATAGCCGTTAGACTGAAAAGTCTTCTTTTGCTATAAAGAGATTATTTCTGATGTGACTTTATTTAGTCCTTCTGTTATCTGATTTAAGCCTGCAGCTTCTTAGAAAGTGATTTATTCCCTTTATAGAATGTTTTGCTGCAGAGATATTTCTGTCTTCTTGATATTTACAGCCCAGGTCTCAAGGCTTAGAAGAAGACAAATAATTCAAATGGAAGAGAGCCGTTGCTTGCTGATGATTATATAAAGAACCCTTTGAAGAAGGATTCAAGCTAGTTAACAGAAGCTAATAGCTATCCAGTTGTTCATTCTCAAGCCTTCATCAAGCTCAAGCTTCCTGCTCTCAGCAATCTCCATCTAACTGAGAAGTGTTAAGATCTTCATCTCTTCTTCACCTGAGTTCTCCTGCTTTCAGGAAGTTCAACTCAGAGTTCCTTTGAAGAAGAAGAAGAAGATAGCTGTTTGAAGAACTTTGATTTTATTATTTACTTTCTTCCTGTAGCTCTTTCCTTCAGAACTTTCTGAAGAGTTTCTCTGCACTGAAGCAAGACTTCACCTGGACATTTTTGAGTCAGGGGGAGCCTTGATTCTTTAGAGCATTCTAGCTCAGTGCAAGCTTTTGTGCTTCTCTAATCTATTGTAAAATAGAGAAGACATCTTAACCTTCTTCCCCCTCCTGTACAGGGTTATTACTCCCTTCAAAAGTATCCCTTGGTGGCAGGGCACCTGATCAAAAACCTGTGCTTGGTTTTTAGACACCTGATCAAAAGTCTAAAGGGTTTCTGAATCTACCTGAATCAGATTCTGTTGGTGGCAGGGCACCTGATCAAAAACCTGAGTGGATTCCTACCGTGTGGGTAGAAGAGTGGACGTACCCAAGTTGTTTGGGGAACCACTATAAATTTCCTTGTGTCGTCTGGATTCCACTGTTTTAATTCCTGCATTGTGGCTGTGATTAGATATAACTAGGTTGCTAGTTGCTGATTAGGTTTTTCCAAGCTTAACTGTAATTACAGTTAGCTTGTGTTTGTACACATCACTTGTGTTAGGCTTTAAGGTTAAATCAATATCTATAATCTTTTCATTCCGCACTTCACTCCAAGGGAGTTGGGTAGAATATTAAGTTTTGTCTGTGCAAAATTTGATAACTCTATTCACCCCCCCTCTAGAGTAGTATCTATCCCTTCACTTTCAGAATGGGAGTTGCGGAGATGAGAATGCTTGGGTGGATGTGTGGACACACGAGACTGGATAGAATTAGAAATGAATGTATCAGGGATAAGACAGGAGTAGCACCAATTGCAGTGAAGATGCGAGAAGCTCAACAAAGATGGTTTGGAGTTTGGACACGTACAAAGGAGACCATTAGAGTCACCTGTTAGGCGTTGTGAGAGGCAGGTATGTTAAACGAGGGAGGGGTAGAACAATAAAGACTTGGAATGAAACTATAAGGAAGGACATAATGTACTTAGGTATTAGTGAGATTATGACACAAGATATGGAACAATGGCGACAAAGGATCCATATAGCCAACCTCACTATAGCGGGATAAAAGCTTGAGTGTTGTTGTTGTTGAATCTAAATCAAAGAGGAAAATTATAACGGCCTCCCTACCACACAGCTCTGAAGAACGGGCGCCGGCAGTCTCAACAGATCTGCACATCATACACCTCAACCCAGAAGATCACTCATCTTGCCACTACTCTCGCTCAAACATACTTAACTTTCTAGTTTCTTAACTACTCATCACCAATTGAGCTTCACTTTTTTGTAACGGTCCAGGACAGACCCACCGGGGGGAGGTTAGTCGGAATCCACCAGACCTAGCCTTCCATGGCAACGTTCGGGTTGCAGTCCTTACACCCCAACCCGTCTTTAGTCTAATCACAGGGCACACCGGGTTGTTGGAAGCTATAGCCTCAATTTGATGAGGGAAACTCAAGTTAAGCAAGAAATGCAGGGACTTCCCAGGAGATCACCCATCCCAACACTACTCATCCTGTCACTACTATGTCATCCCACCACAGGGCAAAGTGATTTATAAGTGGTCTCCAGAGAAAGGCACATCAACGCAACTATGCAAGTGACAATTTACTCTCCCGTCGAGAATTCATCGTGATCACCACCATGTACTATTTTCCGAAAAAAAATATTCACAGAAGCACCCTAAATCGGCAATCCTGCAGCCTCAAATCAATCCAAATCGGTGCAGTTTGCTATGAAGACGGAAGAAAGATAAAAGAAGCTAGGTACGGACGGTAACATCCACCTGAATCTTTCCACCGAGTCCGCCGAACCTCATTCGCGTATTGGCTTCGCTCTCCAGGGCGCGGAGACCTTTTATGACTTGGTTAACCATGGCGGGGACGGGAGAAGAAGTGCCCCATCCCTGCCACTCCGTCAGGCTCACCACCGCCTGCTCTTCGCCGACGGCATGCGCATTCCAGCCTCGCGATGCAGCCATCGGAGGATCCAATGCGATTCCGGCGACTCCTTGCTTCGCACTCGCGCCGGAGCGGCAGGCGAAGCCGCACCGAGGAAAGAAGGCCCGGCGAGTAGGCGCGCCGTAAGCGAGCATGGCTAAGAATGCGGAAAACACGCCATTAAAAGGTCTTTTGCACAATTACACTCTTAAATGAGAAGATCTCGGGCCTTAATCTTGCAAGATTTTAGGCTTCATTTGATTCGGCGGTGACGGGTCGATCCGGCGGGTGGAAACGGAGTGTTCGAACCAGAGAGTGGAGGTGGCTGCTCCAAATGAAGCTTTTTGGGGCGTTTCTCAAGGCGGGCCGGTGGAAGCGGAGCAAACGCCGTCGGAGATTCATTTGTTACCCTCCTTCCGGCGGCGTTTGCCAAAAACGGAGCATTGAAACGCCCAAACAAATAGAGTCAGGCTCCATTTGGTTCGGCGGTGGAGGGTAGATCCGGCGGGTGGAAACCAAGTGTTCGAACCGGAGGGGGGAGGTGGCTGCTCCAAACGGAACTTTTTGGTACGTTTCTCAAGGCGGGCGGGTGGAAATGGAGCAAACGCCGCTGGAGGTTCATTTATTTACCCTCTTTCCGGCG
This sequence comes from Platanthera zijinensis, assembly GCA_039513925.1. Taxonomy (NCBI): domain Eukaryota; kingdom Viridiplantae; phylum Streptophyta; class Magnoliopsida; order Asparagales; family Orchidaceae; genus Platanthera; species Platanthera zijinensis. The sequence goes on along the minus strand of CM077079.1, from coordinate 10,835,657 downwards.
ACTTTTGCCCAAAACGAAGCAGCGAAACGCCCAAACAAATAGAGCCTTAATCTTCAATCTTGACCATTGATTCCGACAAGTTCAACAAGAGATGGTTATTAGAACACCTCATTAATACTAAGTGTTGTGGATCGATCAACGCTCATTGGGTTCAGTAGATCAGATTTCTCTTAGCTCGAGAATAATTTGAATGCGCCATAGTAAAATTATGGTGCTGTTACTAGCAAATGTGATTTGGATTTTAGCAAATCATTACTACTAACAAACCTTCAAAACTGAAAATGGTATTTGAAAACCCTTTTATCACTAGTAAACCACCATAACAAAAACTTCAACTGAGATTGTCTACCGACATTCATGACTTAGAAGTTGTGTTGTCAAGGCGCGCGCTAGGGGTGTGCAAAAGGAACCGAGAACCGGATCGAAATCGAACTGATTTAGGCGGTTCGGGTCGGTTCCAGTTTTATTCGGTTCGGGTCTGGTTCCAGTTATTAGAGAACCGACGGTTCGGGACGGTTTTCGGTTCCCATACTCGGGTACCCGAGAACCGACCCGAATTATTAATTAAAATTTTAAAATAATATATTATTGTCTCAATTGGACAATTACTTCAATTAGGCCCGATTCAGAGGGAAAGGTTCAGACATTCATTCGTTCAGGGCTCTACCGCTCCCAATTATTTTCAGATATTATTTTGCTTACCGAATTCAGAAATTCAATCATAGTCTCGTAGATAATAAATGAGTATTTGTGTACATTGAGATATAAAACGCATCAAATTTTGGAGTAATAAATATTTATCTTATTAGTCGAAGATTTGAGAAGAAAAAATGTGACATTACATAATATGGGTGGAACCGAGAACCGAACCGGAACCGAACCGAACCGAATTGGGCGGATCCGGTTCCATGATTTAGAACCGCGGGTTGGTTCTGGTTCCCAAATTTTGGAACCGAACCTACATGGGTCGGTTCTTGGTTCTCGGTGGAACCGAACCGAAACGAGTTGCACCCCTAGCGCGCGCCTAGGCACGCCTGAGGCGTCGAGCGCACCCCATGGCGCCTTAGCACTGCCAAGGAGGGCGAAGTGCCACAGGCGCGCCCCAGTCGCGCGCCTTGCGTGCAATCCAGGCGCACATTAGGCATGCCCTGCGTGCAATCCAACGCACATTAGGCCCTCGGATATTTCTGGTTTGTTTTTGAAGTTAGCCGGTTCGGTTTAATTACAGACGGTCTCATAATAAGAAGGTTAGGGCTCATTTTGGGTCATTTTTCATTTTCACCCGTGTCAGACTGTCGTCGAAGCTCGCGTCCGCTACTTCTCACTCCTCTTTTGATCGAAACCTTGTCGGTCGCAACTCCTCTTTCGTTCGAAAACTAGCTGAGTTGACAGATCCTTTTTTCCTTCTACCTTCACTGTAAGCTTTCACTTCTTCTACTCCCTCTCCTCTCGTCTTCAAGCGGTTCGGTGTATATATGTATGAAAATGTCTTTCTAAAAGCTTATATGTAAGAAAATTGCTTCTCTCCTCTTCTGTTCGGTGTATTACATTATATTATATGTATGACTTATATGTATGGCTTATATGTATGAAAACTCGTCGGTATGACTTAATTTCTTCATAAAGGCTTATATTGTATAGTACACATGTTATATATGAAAATTTTGAGCTTGAAATTATTGTAGTACACATGCTTTAGATGTCTAAAGACATTTCTGATGAAAATAGTGTCCTAAGAATCACCACTAGGTTCCAGTTCACTGTAAAATGGTGAATTGGGCTTCCAGTTCACTGTAAAACAGTGAACTGAAAGTACAGTGAACTGGTGATAAAAAGAATATTTTTTATAAAGTTTTTGGTGTTCATCTATCTTAGTTTTTATGTCATTTAGCTCCTCATTTATAGGAATTCTAGGTTAATTTTTTTTATTTACATCAAAATCATGATATGATTTGTATTGGGTTAGATCGAGCATATTTTCATATTTTTCATGCATAAGGGAGGTATTCCCTCCTTCTCATAGTTGGAAGAAGTTCCAACTATGAGTCAGAATGTTGACTCTCCTTTGTTCTTCTAAAAGTAATTAGGAAGAACTTGCTTGCTTCCAATACACCTCTTTATGTTTTGCGATTAATGACTGCACTTGGTCAGGTTGTAGCACTGTTCAATTACCCTAGCATATCTCCTTTTATACCTTTGACTCATGCAATTGTCTTGGATTACGTCTTGTCATCGGCATGGACATGAATAGTATAGTTTATCCTTACTTTATGCGTCTACGCCAATTTTGAATCATGTCATGTTGTACAGGCTCAACGGTAATATTTATCCCGTTGTATCGATAATGTTGAGTATAATCTTCTTTCTCAGCGATATCGACCTTGGCGCTGAGAACTGTTTTATTCAGCTTCTGCGCTACCGATATCGTTGAGTTAAGACTTCATTTTCAGTGGTATGTCAACGATACAGTGGACACTACTATACCTACTTAGTGGTATAGTTCTTCTTTGCTCTAAACATATTTTAGAGTCAATAGTAAAGTATCATGCATAAACATGAAGTAAATATGTCATCAAATACATTATGCTCTTAGCATTATATGTGATACTCCTTCAAATATAGGAATATTGAGGGCAATATTCCCAACAAGGTGGCCTAGGAAAGAGGTAGCGATTGAAGGGGGTGAAAGGGACATCGTCAGAAGGGAGCTATTCCACATCCCAGCGAGTACTGTGAACTGTTAATGAAGAGAATATTTTCTATAGAGTTTTTGGTGCTCATCTAGCTTAGTTTTTATGTCATTTAGCTCTTCATTTATAGGAATTCTAGGTTAAATATTTTATTTGCATCAAAATCATGATAGGAGTTGCATTAGGTTAGATCGAGCATATTTTCATGTTTTTATGCATAAGGGAAGTATCCCCTCCTTCTCATCTTCATTTAGTAAGATTTTATCATCTATTTTTATATATTAAGTTCATATTATTGTCCTTGGGACCTTCTGTTATAGTTGCGATTTGATTTCAGACTTGTGCGGTCAAATTTGAGGTTGCACATACTTTAGATGTCTTAAAAAATTACGACGAAAATAATGTCCTAAAAATCACCATTAGATTCCACAACAGTGAACTAGACTTCTAGTTCACTATTTTACAATAAACTGGAAGCTCAATTCACTATAAACAGTGAACTGAAAATACAGTGAATTGGTAATGAAGAGAATATTTTTTATAGAGTTTTTGGTGTTCATCTAGCTTAGTTTTTATGTCATTTAGCTCTGAAATGGATAAGAGTGGTTCTGGTTCATCCGGCGTCCAATCAAGGATTGATCTGTGCTGGAAGTATGTGCGCCTAATTTCAGTCGTTAATAAAATGACTTGACTTGTATTTTTTGTGATGAAGCCACGAAGGGTCGAATTTATCGTGAAACAATATATTATTGAGGAATTTAGAAATGCAAAAGTTTGTCCCAAAAGTCCACCACATATGCACACCGAAATTCAAGAATACATGGAAAAAAAAGCTAGTGCAGGCAACACAAAGAACCAAGCATTTCCTGAGTTTACAGATATCGACACATTTGGCAGTAATGAATAATGGAAGATAATGTGGAAAAGATTCATAAAAGAGAAGATTTCTCCAAGAGGCCTCGAACAAAAAGACCGATAGATGTTTTTTTGCTCCAAAAGTTGGCAATATAGGGGCAAAAAGGAGCTAAACAAAAGATGAAACAAACATCTATTAATGAAGCTTGCAAGAAGAAGTTGAGAGGACGACCTTGTAAATATATAGCTCAATGGATGTATGATTCAACTATCTCATTCAATATTGTAAAGCATCCTAGTTTTGTGATGATGGATGAGTCCATTAGACAGTTTGGAGTTGGATTGAAGCCACCGAGTTACCATGAGATTTGTGTCCCTTTGTTGAATAATGAAGTCACTGAAGTGAAAGACATGATGAAGGCATACGAGGATGAGTAGAGGGTATTTTGATGTTCTATTATGGCTATTGGATGGACAAATCGGAAACAAAGGAATTTAATAAAATATTTAATTAATTCACCAGAATGGACATTTTTCCTAGAATCTACCGATGCATCTAATACTCAAAGACGGGAGAAAAAATATTCAATTTGCTAGATAGAGTGGTTGAAAGGATTGGAGAGTTGAATGTGGTGCATATTGTTACGGACAGTGTCAGCAATAATGTAGTAGCAGGTAAATTGTAAATAAATCACTAACTATTCATTATTAATCTAATCATCTTTAATTTTTATTTTTGTGTACACGATAGTATAATACTTTCATACCCAACAAACTACCACTCTAACTGGTAAATTATTGGAAGTGAAACGACTCAATTTATATTGGATGTCATCTGTTGCGCATTATATTGATCTATTGCTTGAGGATATTGGAAAAATGTCTAATATTAGCTGCATACTAAAGAGGGAAATGACCATAAATGGCTATATTTATGTTCGGTCTAAAGTTGTGAACATGCTAAGGAGCTTTACGAGGCGAGTGGAGCTTGCTAGTCCCACTGTAACGAGGTTTACAACTTCCTTTTTAACAATTCACCGCATTCACAAGCAAAGAAATAATTTAAGGAAGATGTTCACCTCACCTGAGTGGTCTTCGAGCAAGTGGGCAAAGGAAAGCGGAGGTAAACAAGTGCAGAGCATTATGCTAATGATCTCTTTTTGGAGAAGTACTATAGATGTTTTAAATATATTTGACCCTTTAGTCCGCGTATTAAGATTGGTGGACGGTGAGAAAAGACTTGACATAGGTTATATTTATTAAGTGATAAATAGAGTTAAAGAGGCGATCATTAGTTCTTTTAATGTGAAAGAGGACAAATATATGGATGTCCTAAAAATTGCGAATAAAAGATGGGAAAGTCAACTTCATCGACCTCTTCATATCGCGGGTCACTATTTAAATCCAGAATATTTCTACTCAAACTCCACTATTGTAGAAGATGGAGAAATTATGGATGGTTCATATAAGACAATGCAAAGACTAATTCTAAGTCATGAAGAGCGAGATAGAATTATTGATCAATTAACTCTATATAGAAATGTTAAAGGACTATGGAGTTTGCAATTCGACATAGAAAAATAAAGTCTCCAGGTAAATTACACAATATTCAAACAATTTTTTTTTTATTTTTCAATTTTTAAATATTTATTATTTTAACAGTTGAGTGGTGGCAATCTTATGGTGCTTCAACTCCAAACCTAATAAGATTTGTCATAAAAGTGTGTAGCCTTACATGCAGTGCATCCGGTTGTGAGCGAAATTGGAGTTTTTTTTTTTAAATATAAGTTTTAAAAAATTATTATTAGTTATTTATATTTTATATATTAAAAATGACTTATTTATACGGTTATTGTTTATTGCACATATATAGCAAAAAAAGAAACAGACTAGCTTAATAATGCTTGAATGATTTAGTATCTATGAAGTACAATCGAGTGTTGAGACGTCGATATGATGCACCTGATCGCATAGATCTAATTTTTTTGACAAATACTGATGATAACAATGAATGGTTGATGAGAAGAATGGAAGAAGATAATGACGCTGAGGCTGAGTGGGAGGACTTGGTCTTTGATGATGAGTTATTAACTTGGGGCATAGTTGCTAGTGCCACTAGAGTTGAAGAAGAAATTTATCGCACACAATTATCGAAAGGAAAAAATGTGATTCCTACAAAGACACTTGAGAAAATGAGCATATCTAAGATGAAAACTCTTACTCTATTAGTCATTAGAGAGGCTACTACTCCATTAGTCATTAGAGAGGCTAATACTCCATTAGTCCTTAGAAATATTGATGAAGTGGAAGTTGAATACAACGAAGAAGAAAAAGATTATAACGATAGTGGAGAAGCTGATGAAGACATTATCTTTTTTAGAGAATAAGTAGCTAGGTGAGTAATAGATTATTTTAATTTCAGAATACCTTAATTCTTTTATTTAAATTATACATTTATAGATGTTTTCTGATTACACAAATAATACTATTTTTCAAGATTGATTTTCAATTTGTGTCTCTCATCTTCTGATCAGACCATTTGATGTTGCTATTTGATTGTCACTTCGATCTTCTGACCAGACTATTTGATGTTGCTTATTTGATTCAAGATTTATTTATGTTATTGAACTTTGTTGTTAGATTAGATTAGGTGGAGCAGTGGAGATACTTAGAACCATTTGAGCTTATAAACTTGTTGGAGCAAAGCTATAATGTTTGCATATATTCGTATTATATATATAAGTAGCTTATAAACTTGTTGGTTCTGTCTTATATATTTTTCTGAGTATGCTTGTTATGTTTCAGAGCATGTTTTTTAATTATAGTGATGTTGGCTCTAATGAAAAAGAGGAAGAAGTCTATAACATTATTGCACATTTGCACTATATTGATGAATCAGATAATCAAGGAAGATCATTTGCACATTTGGTTGACCATGATTAAGGTACTGCACTTCATGCCTCTACGCTTCATACTTGTACAACTTTGTTGTTTTGCTGCTTTTCATGGTGTCTAACTGTTTTTCTATTTCAGTTTCATTCAACAAATCATCTCTGATGTTGATATTATTGTCCAATATCTCTTTTCTTTCGCTTTTTGTACTTTATAAGTTATAAATTTGATATAAAAAAACAAAAATAGGAAGAACACATGCGAATTGGGCGTCCAATTCGCTAAATTCCCTTTTCCCCCCATTTTTGTGTCTCACGTGCCTCAGGCACACGCCTGCGCCTAGGCTCCAGGCTCCCTTGCGTCTCGATGCCCCTTGCGCCTCTGATAATATTGCTTAGAAGGGTGGATATCATGATCCTAAATGTAATCACGCATCTATTCATCCAATTGGGCTAGTCAAAGAATCTAAACCAAATCACGTCTTCTATGATCACAAACACGAATGGGTGGTCAACGACGAAGCCTACAGAATCCAACATCAAAAAAATCTCTCGACATAACCACATCGGTCGTACTAGCGGCCACTTACGTTCCTTCCTCATTCATCTCCACCACGGATTTGTGGAAAATCGAAGAAACGAAGAGGATTCGGGCAGACAAATCCATCATTTCCGTCAGATCAACATCGGCGCCTAGCGAAATCTGGAATTTTGGAACTCCAAATTTTCCAACAGGAACTTTCCGTCGGGGAATATGTCGGTCCAGGATCCAAAGGCCATCTCGAGATTCTGGTAGGAAAATGTACATAGAGAACTCCATCTCAATATATCTTTGCTCATACGACATCTTTAGGACCTTTAAAATCGTCATAATCTTAGAAGAGCTGCATCTCTTTGGTTTCCATGAACGGAGCTTCAACGATGGTTCCGTCGAGAAGGTAGAAATCAGAGTGTTTAGTTTGGGAGGAATAAAAGATTTTCTGGCAGGTTGCCTTGAAATACAGAGCATTGTTGAGGATGGAAGAGGACAGGGGATGGAGGACGATGATGGAAATGGATGGGGGACTGTGTACAAGATGTTGACGGGGATGGAGGAGAATTATGGCTGGGGAGTGGCGAACGGGAGAGTGAGGGGTGTCACCAATGTGAGTAAGGAAGGGTCAGAAATGAATTAGGGCTTGGGTTTGCTAGTGGCCGAATTGAGACTTTCAAAATAACTTTAAAAATAAGTTTTGTGTAGAATTTGGGTTTGCTAGAAGCCAAATAGGGTTTGCTAGTAACAACACCCTAAAATTAAAGTCGACGACAGAGTTAATACATTGAAATCGAGAAAGAAAAATCAGTAGTTCTGACCAAGTTTAGAAAATCTACTAACAATATTGTCAGCGTACACAGTTATTTTATAATATTAGCAAAGAGTTTTTTGATTGTTGTGTGGGTTAGAGACACACTTTAGAGTGATGCGTGCAGAGCTGCATCCTGAATGTTGGCCACAATGATGCGTTTCAGAGAGGTACATGTGCATTCTTGTAGAGCAGAGCACAGTTTGAGGTGTGAAGCACGCTTTGTAGAGTGAAGCATGTTCGGGAGAGTGACGGTGCTTTGGAAAGCAAAGTGCATTTTGCAAAGCAAGATCACACTCTAAAGAGTCGGGCGCAGCAAGGGGAGGAGCACATTAGAGAGCAGAGAGGAGCGTGTTCTACAGAGTGGGTCTTGTTCTATAGAGTGGAGAGTGCTCTAGAGAGTCGAGTGCATAGAAGAGCACAATGTGGGGTGTGCACCAAAGAGGGGAGTGCACACGAGAGAGTGGAGCGTGGGAGTATTTTAATGAGTTCAGTTGTCTACCTAAATCACCTAGAGGGGGGTGAATAGGTGAGTTGTGAGTCTTTTTGTGGAATAAAAAATTTAGCGATCTATGCACATATATCAACCAAGCAATCACAGATGACAAAAGATTTATAGTGGTTCCCCAACCTTGGGTACATCCACTTTCCCTCACCGATCTAGCAAATCACTAGACTCAGCTACTCCACTATCTCATATTGAAAACCAATCCTACGCCTCGAAACCAAGTTCCTACAATCTCGATCCAAACAGATATACGCTCGGAAGATAATACTTCCTACAACTCGGAGAGAAATCTCCTACAAGAATTGAATAGAGATAAATCGAAAATACAAACAAATGATCTTCAAATCTTGAAACAATCTGGCTGGATCTTCTTCTTTATGAATTTCAACTCTGTCAGATTTGTTGAAGAAGAACTCACTGCAAGAAAGAGATCTGAAGATTTCTTTTGATTTCACCCGATTGGAACGATGATGGAGAACGAACAACAATCACGATCTGGAAATCAATCTTGGTCTGAATCCTTTGAGTCGAAAACCCTAACTCTTGCACGATGAAGATCGGCGGTGTTGGCGGCTTTCGTTTTGGAGAGAGAGAGAACGAGATTCAGAAAAACTTAGAAAGATTATGACAGCTTAAAAAATCCTTTTTATTATTGTTAGGGTTAGTCGGTTGACAAGACCTTATATAAGATCTCCCTAACGGCCATAATTAATCTTAATGACGTACACGTGGACCAATCACATCATGTGATTTGAAAATCTCGTCAATTTTGGACTTAACAGAAATTCTGCAAAACTGAACTTCATTTCTCGAGTGAAGAAGTATTTCTCGAGAAGTAAGGTTTATTACTCGAGAAGAGGAATGAAGATTACTCGAGAAAAGAATTTCTGAAATTACTCGAGAAGAAGAATGTATTACTCGAGAAAAGATTGGTTTCTCGAGAAGTCAATAGAATTACTCGAGAAGAGGTCTAACAGAAGGTATTCAAAATAGAAGAATTATTTCTCGAGTACAAAGGAAATTACTCGAGAACTAAAGATCTACTCGAGAAGTAGAATGATACTCCTCGAGAACAAAGACTTAGAAATATATTTCTGATTCTGGAAGAAAGTTACTCGAGAACAAGAAATGATTTCTCGAGAGAAAAGGAACTTCTCGAGAACAAGGTATAGGATGTCTCGAGTGAAAAAGAACTTCTCGAGAACTATACTTAGAAATTTTATGAGATGAAAATCTGAATACTCGAGAGGTAGAGTTAAAGTCTACTCGAGTGCTAAATCTAGTTACTCGAGAACTAAAGTAATACTACTCGAGAACTAAATTTTGTACTCGATTAATAAAACTAATTACTCGAAAACTTTGACTTATACTACTCGAGAACTAACAGATTACTCGAGTAATGGACTTAGAGAATTTCTGACTTCCAAAAAGTTTTCCTTCTTGAATCCAATCATCGCCAAGACTTCATCCATTGCTCCAACTGTTTGAATATGAAGTGTATCCCAATAGAGATGCTATACATGAGTCAACACCTTGGATCACACAATGAGGGATTACATTGTATGGTCCTATGTTTATGGCCCATTGTAGACTGACATTGGTCTACACTTCGCAATAGAGTCCTGCAAACACATAACTAAAATAGAAGATCAAATACAACTTAATTCATCTTTGTTCAATGGTGACTTCATGCAAATCTGGGTTATTATGGATGCAATACTCAACAATCTCCCCCTATTTGTAGAAGTCAGAACCATCTACACTAAGATGAATTATATCACAAGAGAAAGAACTAGAATCAAAAGATAAGTACAAGATAAAATACAAGAAATAAAGGAAAAACGCATAATCATCAAAATTAGAGATTATATAATTAGAAGTGTTTTAGATTTCATTTTTACAAGCATTCAATCCTTAATCTCAAAAATCAAAAGTTCTGTTCTAGCTCTAGTGCTGTGGATGTTGCTTGTCAAACTTTTCCTGTTGCCTCCTTTGATAGTTGAATGGCTTAGGATAGTACTTTGGAGGTCTTGGAGGTGTCTTTGGGTTGTTCCTGTCATACTCTTTATCATAGATCCTTCTCTTCATGAGAGATTTTTCATACATTTCCCATTCAGAAAAACTGTAATGTAGATCTCTGCTTTTATTGTAGTCCATTACAAGTTTCAGAGCATCTAGAATCAAAGTCTTGGAAGTAGGGCTCCAGACTTCAGCAAATTCTTGAGTCTTTGTCTTTTCTGATTCTGAAATTGGAACTAACTTGCTTGTAGAAGGGCCTTCTCCATATTTTCTTCTCTTGGGAATCTGAACTTCAGGTAAATATTTGGGGATGTCAGATTCCCAAACCTGAGAATAGGATTCTGGAGGAAGGGTAGCATCATCAGGCTTAGGAGAGAAGGTTGGCATCTGAGGTGGCATCTGAGCAGGTTGTCCTTCAGTAAGAGGATTGAGATGATGAGGAATGACATTTGGATCAGCTTGAAAATCTGGAAAGATCTGGTTATGTATCGATAAATCAGTATTATAAGTATGAACTTTCACTGATTGAATTTGTGCCAGTACATCTTTGTTGATTTCTTGTACTTTCTCAGCCCATAGAGTGTTAGCAGTTGCAACAAACTTATCTACATGTTCTTTCACTAAAGTCTCCCCCTTTCTGAATTCTACACAGAGGGTATCTATGGTGTCTTCTTTGAAAGTTCCAACTTCTTCACAAACTTTCATAACATGTTTTGTGCTAATTTCTTCTCAACTTGAATTTGATTGTTTGCTAGGGTTACAGATTGATTCATCACTTCACCAACACTGGTAATAGTGTGGTACAATGCCTTACCACCTATTTTGAAAAGATGTTTCAGTTGATCTGTGTTATGCTGGATTTCAACAAATTCTCTGCTCATCTCTTTCTCAAGAGCAGTAACCTTATCTTGAACTGTCTTCAATGATTCATCAAAATACTTTCTTTGATCAGCCAATATTTGTTCAATCATACTTACAATATCAGAAGAAGTGGATGTAGCAAAATCAATAGCAGTAGCAGCAGGGGGAACTGGAGTTGGAGGAGGAGGAGCTTTCCATGTGGGAATCTCTATAATTACTACTGAGCTTTGAGCTCTTGTAGTATGTTCAAAAGCGACTTCATCCTCACTAGTGAAGGTGGGAATAGGGAAGTCAAGATTCCTCAAGGGAGCATCAATAGGCTCTGGAGAACTTTTATCTTCATCTGAAAGTAGAACAGTATCTGGTTGATCTTTCTCAGCAGTTGGGGATTTAGCAGTTGGTCACTTAGGAGATGGAATTGGTGATGGAGTAGGTGATGGGGATGGAGAAAAAACAGGAGATTATACTGCTGGTTGCTTTTCAGCAGTTTCAGAATGGAGTGGAGGTATGGGCTTTTTAGAAGTAAGCTCTTCTATCATCTTGTTTATTTCCTCTGCTGTAGATAAGATGGTCTCTTGAACTTGTTCATCTGTATGCAACTCTATTGAGATGTCTGGGATGGGTGATCTGACTGGAGGAGGAGAGGGAATTCTTACATCTGGAACAGAGGAGACAGGCTCCCCCTCAGTTGCTACACCAGTTGTGTCAACAATTTCAGGAAGAGAGGGAGATGGGGTCCTGTCCTTTGAGGCAGGGGCTTCAGGAGCCTTTGCAGCTTGAGATAGATTCTTCAACTTTACTTCCCACCTTTGAATAGAAGAAATAGAAACCTTCTTCATATGGTGAATGGGAGTACCTTTGAAAGTGTACAATACCTGAGGATTTATCTCATGAAGCATCAGAGATATAATCCTTACAAAACTAGGAGTCTTGATGTTCTCCCTTATCTTGTCAAGAATCATCATTCCAAACTGAAATCTTTTCCCGCACACTATTGCTATGAGAACATTAAATAAGTCATAAGAAATGAATCCTATAGAACTTGTCTTGCACTAGAGGGCTTTTCCAATAATGTCTACTAGAAGTTTGCTTTCAGTATTGAGGTCTGGTCTTCTAACAGAAGTAACTACAGTAGAGATTCCACAGAAACTACAAGCCCTTTGATTGTCTTCTGCAGTGATATCTTCTTCCTCATCTACAACTGGCATCCTTAAAAGTTGAGAGACAGTGGTCTTGTTTAATTTAATCTTAATACCTTTTACCTTGGACTTTAGGACTTTGCCATTTCTCTTCACCTTGATGTTCTTAAAGAATTCTTCAACCTCTGGAAATAAGATTTTGCAAGGTTCTTGAATAACGAATGTCAGACCGGCACTGTCGAGGAGTATAAGCAGGTTCTTGAAGTCATCAGAAAGTTCAGCGATTCTAGCAACTACCAGCTCACTTTCAACACCTATCTTGGACTGCGGCGCCATGGATTCTTCAGAAATGGATGTGCGACAGATGGAAGAATGACGGCGAAGAATAGCTCTGGTTCAGCGGCGGAAAACGAAGAGGTTTTTTGAGAAAAAGGATTTGAACTCGAATAGATTTAATGAAATCTAAGATTCTCTATTTATATAAGTCTAGTAATGATGATTAGGGCTAAATTAAGCCTTAGATTAGGGCAGAAATCAAGCGTAAAGCGAAACTGAAGAAATTGAAAAATTTTGAAATGCGATATGTCATTTCTCGAGTGGAGACTTAGTTCTCGAGAGATGGAAGTTTAGTTCTCGAGAAGTAAAATTTATTTCTCGAGTGAATTGTTTACTTCTCGAGATGAAGGATATTACTCGAGTGAGTAGTACTCTATTACTCGAGTCAGTAGTACTCGAGTGAGATTTATTTGTTTCTTGAGAAGAAAGGAATTACTCGAGTAATCAGAAATTACGTTTCGAGAAGTCATTCTATATCTCAAGAAATAAAGTCCACTTAGAGAAATTTCTAACCTTTTTGACTTGTCCTTGATTTCTGAGCCTTGAAATGATTCCACATTATCTATTCTTCCTTGTTCAGCATGCCAAGCTCAGTTTTGAAGAAGTTGAACTTGGTCTCATTTAGCGGCTTCATGAAAATGTCTACAACTTGTCTATATGTTGGTACATATTGCAAATCTACGTCCCCTTGCTCCACATGCTCCTGGATGAAGTGATATCTTAACTCGATGTGCTTTGCCCGGCTGTACGAGATTGGGTTGTTGGCAATTGCTATTGTGCTGGAGGAGTCGCAAAACAGTGGAATGTCTTTGACCTTCATGTTATAGTCTTTCAGCTGATTCTTTAGCCAAAGCAACTGTGCACAACAACTGCTGGCAGAAATATATTCTGACTCAGCCGTTGAGATTGCAACACAGTTTTGTTTTTTGCTACTCCATGAGATAAGTCTTCTTCCGAGGAATTGACAAGTCCCAGAAGTGCTTTTTCTGTCATCCTTACTACCTGCAAAGTCAGCATCTGAAAAACCAATCAGCTCGCTGTCATTACTTTTTGGGTACCATAAGCCAAGATTCGGTGTACCTTTAAGGTATCTCAAAATCCGTTTTGCAGCAGCGTAGTGAGATTCCTTATAGTTTACTTGGAATCGAGCACAGACACATATAGAGAACATTATGTCTGGTCTACTAGCAGTAAGGTAGAGCAAGGATCCAACTATGCTTCTGTTCTTGGTTTCATCAAAAGGTTTCCCTTTCTCATCCTTGTCTAGAGACATGGCTGAACCCATTGGAGTCCTCATAGAGATTGCGTTCTCCATTCCAAATTTCTTAATTAGCTCTTTGGTGAACTTAGTCTGGGAGATGAAAATTCCATCTTCGGATTGTTTCACCTGAAGCCCTAAGAAATACTTCAGCTCTCCCATGCTACTCATTTCAAACTTCCCTTGCATAAGTTTTGAGAACTTCTTGCAGAGGTTGTCGTCAGTAGAGCCAAATATAATGTCATCGACATAAATTTGCACTAGTAAAATCTTGTCTTTTATTTCCCTAAGAAATAATGTCTTATCTATCTTTCCCCTTGTGAACTTGTTCTCAAGAAGAAAATTAGATAGCGTTTCATACCAAGCTCGAGGAGCTTGTTTTAAACCGTACAACGCTTTAGATAATAGATAAACATGATCAGGTAGGTTAGAATCAACAAAAACTAGGGATTGTTCCACGTACACTTCTTTTTTTATGTCACCATTAAGGAAGGTGGACTTCACGTCCATTTGATAGACAGGGAAGCTCTTTAGTGCAGTATACGCTAAGAATAATCTGATTGCCTCCAGTCTTGCCACAAGAGCATATATCTGGTCGAAGTCGATTCCTTCTTCTTGGCGATATCCTTTGGCGACGAGTCTGGCTTTGTTCTTTATGATTGTTCCATCTTCGTCCATCTTATTCCTGTAGACCCACTTTGTCCTGATGATATTTTTACCTTTGGGTCTTGGAACAAGTTTCCAGACTTTGCAGCACTTGAACTAGTTCAGTTCTTCTTCCATGGCCAAAATCCATGATGCGTCTGAGTTTGCTTCCTCACACTTCTTTGGTTCAACCTGTGAGAGAAAACTTAAATATAAATTTTTGTTAGTTGTACCTCTGCGAGTTCTGACACCATCCCGGAGATCTCCTATGATTTCGTCCATTGGGTGATCCTTCAGAAGTTTGAGCTCTGGATACCTTGCATCTAGAACTTCAACCACTGGAGTGACTTCATCAACTTGGACTACTTCTTCATCTTGATCATCTACCTCTCCAATAGGGGTTGGAGTGGTGATCTTGATGAACTTTTAACCTTCATCTTTGTTTGGTTCATCCAAGCTAATTTTCTTCAACTTTGTACATGCATCTTCAATGAGCACACTAGAAGAGTTGCTTTGCAGCAAGCTCGTCTCATCAAATATAATATGTATTGATTCTTCTACAACCAGAGTTTTTCTATTAAATATCCTATATGTCTTACTATGGCAACTATAACCTATAAAAATACTTTCAAAACTCTTTTCGCTAAACTTGATAGTGTGATACTTACTATTGTTAAGCACGAAGCATTTACAACCAAAAATTTTAAAATATGAGATAGTCGGTTTTCTGCCCTTTAGAAGTTCGTGAGGCATCTTATCATGATTCTTGTTTATGAGTGCTCGATTTTGCACGTGGCATGTAGTGTTGACGGCTTCAACCCAGAAGTACTCTGGTAGTGAAGCATCACTCAACATAGTCCTGCAGGCTTCTATGAGTGTTCTGTTCCTTCTCTCAGCTACTCAATTTTGTTGTGGAGTACGAGGAGAGGAAAACTCATGAAAGATACGCAGGCTTTCACAAAATTCTGTCATGGACCCAGACTTGAATTCAGTTCCATTGTCACTTCTGATCTTGACTACGGAATAATTGTATTCATTCTGGATCTACCTAACAAAATTTGTAATGATATCGAAGGTATCTGACTTATGTTTCAAAAAGAACACCCACGCAAAGCGCGAGTAGTCATCAATGATAACCAACATATAATCCTTTCCTCCTAAACTTCTAACTTGTAGTGGACCGAACAAGTCCATATGAAGTAGATGTAAACATCTATTAGAATCTTTGCCAATAACGCTTTTAAAGGTAGCCCTTATTTGCTTTCCTTTCACACATGCATGATAAGGTCTATCTTTGACGTGCTTGACATTCGGGGCATCACGTACCAAATTCAGAGAAAATAATTTATTAATAGTTTTAAAATTAATATGTGTTAATCTCTTATGTTATTGGTCACCGAGAGACGCACTATCTTTTGCTAAAAGGTACACTAGTGTAAAATAGTCTATACAAATGAAATTTAAACAAAATACATTCCTGCTTCGAGTGCCTGATAGAATCGTTTCAATATTGTCGACAGACTTTATCAAGCACTTGTCAGCATGGAATTCAACTATGTATTCTTTGTCGCATAGTTGGCTTATGCTTATGAGATTGTGTTCCAATCCCTCGACATAAGCTACATCCGAAAAGGATACACTACCGTTAGTGATCATACCGTAGCCTTTAGTGATTCCTCGGTCTGAACCTCCAAAGATGACCTTTGGTTCGTTCAATACTGGAGAGAAGTTCTGAAGTAGACTTCTTATCCTGGTCATGTGTCAAGAGCATCCACTGTCCAAATACCAGATTGGCGTTTTGGTGGCCTTTGGACATACCTGCAATCATAATTAGTTTGCCTTAGGAACCCAAACACGTTTGGGTCCTTGTTCTCGTGTTAGAGCACTCCCCCTATGAGGATTAGCATTATGAGTGGTCATTCTCATGTTGCCAACCTAAGGAGTTGCAACATTTCTTGGATTAAACCAACAATCGATGGCAAAATGACCAGTTCTTCCACAGCATCAACAGTTAAACATGTTGTATCTTTGCTTTAAGTTCTCCTGCTTGACCTTGTGGGATAGTGGTCTAGCAGGGGTTGCATTCTTGGAGGAGGAGGCTTCATGATGATGTCAATCACATGATTTATTCTCCCTCACAGGCTTTTCCACAATGGGTTTTACCTTTGGTGCTTTCTTGAGGTTATGACCTTGATCATAAGGACCATAGCCCTAAAGAATGACTTCCTCATAAGTTGTTTTAAAGGCACTCTTACCAAAGTTTCTGGGGCGAGTCCATCCTTAGTAACGAGACTTTGGCTCTACATAAGTAGGCCTAGTCAAGTGTTCGTAGGATGAGTCAAGGTCAAACTCATTAGTTGGAAATATGACTTTCTTAAAGATAGTCTGATCTTGAGGGGCCTTCCCATTTTCTTTGGCCAAGGCCTTCTTGGCGGCCTTATTCTTTCTCTGAGTCTTATTCCTCCTAGAGGATTTACTAGGAGCTTTTATATGGCCTAGCCTAACACCCTTAGCTTGAGCTGAGAATTCGGCAACAAGAGGAAGGACAGTCTTGGGCTTCGAGAAACTTTCAACAAGTTTCTTTTTAGCAGCGAGTTATTCTTCCAGCTCCGTGATGATTTTCTCTTTTAAGTCAAGGTGCTCTAGAGCCTTATTATATTCTTCAATAGTATTATTGAAATTCTCCTTGAGTGAGTCAGTCTTAGCGACTTCCTCTCTCAGGGTGCTCACTTTAGCATTTAGAGATTTTATTTCTTTAGCTTGAGTTTTCACGACTCATCGATATTTGTCGTAAGCCTTGATTAACTCCTTATACTGGGTCAAGAGTTCAGACTCATCATCAAAAGAGTTATCTTTGTTATCATGCTCAGAAACTTCAGATTCTGAAAGAGGAGTGTGAGAGTTTACCTCCCCAGTAAACTGGGGCTCTTCTTCTTCGTCTGTTTGAGTCATAAGCCCAAAGTAGGCTTCTTCTTCTTCACTCGACTCAGATGAGTCAGAGTCACTGAGAGTTTTGCCCTTCTTGGCTATCAGACTCTTTTCTGTCCTCTTCTTATTGTATGAGGACTTTTTTTCCTTTCTCTTGCCACCCTCCCTTTTCTTGTGGGGGCAATCAACAATAACATGACCTAGCTTGTTACAACAATAACAAACTATGTCAGTCGAAATATGTTTGTTGGGTTTAGAATTATACCTGTTATGGCAACTTGAGCCTTTCTTTCATCGATCATCGGCATGTCGTGATCTTTTGTATGAAGCATCCTTGCCTCTCCATTGCTTCTTCTTGTTTAAGAATTTTTTGAACTGTCTTGAGAGCAGTGAGAACTCTCCTTCAGATAGCTCTGAGCCTGAAGTACTTGGCTCAGATGAATCCACTTCACTTTCTTCTGGAGCAGGTGCAGGTGAGGCAGCTTTTCCCTTCCTTGAACTGTCTGCCTTTAAAGCAACAGACTTTTCCTTTGAAGAGAATCGACTTTTCTCTTCTTCAGTCTTTCTGTAGTTTATTTGTAGTTCATAGGACATCAACTTGTCAAATAGATTTTGAGGGTCTGTCTCAGCTAGTTTGTCAAATTCCCGGATGGCACAAACTTTGTTGTCTCATTCTTTTGTGAGTGACCTCAGAAACTTGTCATTTAGCTCCCCATTTGTGAAGACCCGGCCATACACTCTTAGGCCATTTACTATCTTAATGAAATTTTCAAATGTATCTGCAATGGTATCTTTAGGTTCTTGCTGGAAGGCTTCGTATTTCTGATTCAGGAGAGATCTTCTATCATCCCTCACTTCTTTTGTTCCTTCCATCAAAGTGACAAGGGAATGTCACATCTCCTTAGCAGATTGGCAGTGAATCAAGTTCTGCAGCATTGAGTCATCGACTGCACTTGCTATTATATTCTTAGCTTTCTTATCCAACGAGACAAGTGCAATCTTGTCTTTATCTAGATCCATCAATTTCTTTGGAACTTGCTTTGTTGGATCTATTGTGGAGGTAGTCGTGGGAATATAAGAACCTTCTTCAACAATCATGAAGATCCTGGGATCCACAGCTTCCATGAAAAATTTAATCCTTTTTTTCCACATGGGAAAGTTATTCTTTGTGCACAAAGGAAGCTTGGCAAAATCTTTAGCCTTATCCATGCTTGGAAAATCTCAAAAGACAATTGGAGAAGGAATTGATCAATGTGTTAACCTTTTAGTGATCAATCTC
Source organism: Platanthera zijinensis (assembly GCA_039513925.1). NCBI lineage: Eukaryota > Viridiplantae > Streptophyta > Magnoliopsida > Asparagales > Orchidaceae > Platanthera > Platanthera zijinensis. The sequence continues at coordinate 10,816,905 of CM077079.1, read as the reverse complement.
CCTCTGATACCAATTGAATGAGTTCAGTTGTCTACCAAAATCACCTAGAGGGGGTGAATAGGTGAGTTGTGCGTCTTTTTGTGGAATAAAAAATTTAGCGATCTATGCACATATATCAACCAAGCCATCATAAATGACAAAACATTTATAGTGGTTCCCCAACCTTGGGTACATACAATTTCCCTCACCGATCTAGCAAATCACTAGACTCGGCTACTCCACTATCTCGGATTGAAAACGAATCCTACGCCTCAGAACCAAGTTCCTACAATCTCGATCCAAACGGATCTACACTCGAAAGATAATACTTCCTACAACTCGGAGAGAAATCTCCTACAAGAATTGAATAGAGATAAATCGAAAATACAAACAAATGATCTTCAAATCTTGAAACAATATGGCTGGATCTTCTTCTTTATGAATTTCGACTCTGTCAGATTTGTTGAAGAAGAACTCACGACAAGAAAGAGATCTGAAGATTTCTTTTGATTTCACCCGATCGGCATGATGATGGAGAACGAACAACAATCACGATCTGGAAATCAATCTTGGTCTGAATCCTTTGAGTCGAAAACCTTAGCTATTGCACGATGAAGATCGGCGGCGTCGGCGGCTTTCATTTTGGAGAGAGAGAACGAGATTCAGAAAAACTTAGAAAGATTATTGTTGAAGTATGAGACCGGGCGGTCTGGCGGTCTAAGCCTGGCGGGTTGTAGACCGCGCGGTCTAGCGGTTACTCTCCAGCAGTTTGATATCCAGGCTGTTGTTGTTTGTAGTCCGGCGGTCTGGCGGTTTATCTCCGGTGGCTTGGAAACCAGGCAGTCTTGTGGTCTCCTACCGCGTCTCACTCTCTTGCATCTGGTATTGCTGAGCGGTTAGCCCATTGTCTAACCGCGCGGCTTGTTCAGTCTGCTTTTCTAGCCGCTCAGATTCTGTAAAGTTTTAGTCCCACATTGTTAGTTTGTACTCTCTCTACTCTAGTCCATTCTATAAAAGGGAGGTCATACCTTTGTAAATGATATCTTTTTGGATAATAAAACTTTCAATTACACAAGCTTCCGGCTTGTTTTTAGTCGTTTGTTAGCTACTTTTACATGCTATCAGAGGACTCGATCTTCTCCTCCTGATTCTGTGCGGCCTCTCTGACCGCGTGTCCTGTCCGCGCGGCTTGCTTCTCCTGCTCGCGACCTGTCCTCGCGGCTTGTTTCTTCCGCATGCTTGTGCCCTGTTCGTTCGGCTTCCTTCTCTCCTTATCGTTGCCCTTTATGTGCGCGACCTATTTGATTCCCCAGTTTTCTCGCCGCGACCTGTGCTTAGACGTCACGACCTGTTTGCCTTATTCGCCTTCTTTGCCTCCAACCGGACCTTTCTTCTGTTCGCGCGGGCTGCCCTCTACCCACTCGACTTCTTTCCCTCTGCTTGGTTCTGCGGCTTGGTCGTGGCTTTTCTGGCCGCTGGTGTCTGACATCGTGACCGATGCAGCTCTCCTATTTCCTAACAGCGCGGCTTATTTCCTAACCGCGCGGCTTCCCGTTGCTTTCTTATATGGCTCTTTCTGAGACTTCAACTGTCACCACTTCTGTCGTCAATCTGGCTCCACCTCCTCCTCCTACTCCTTCCGGAAACCTTGGCACGGTTTCTAAACTAGTTGGTTCAAACTATCCGGATTGGAGCGTTTCTTTCACCTTTCTCCTTCGCTCTCAGCGCAAACGTCATCACCTCACCGATGACCCTCCTCCTCCAGACTCTTCTCAATTTGAGGATTGGGATGCGAGTGATGCGCTTGTCTGCACTTGGCTGGTTAATAGCCTCTCTGATGAATGTCTTCCCGTCATACGCCATGATGAGAAGGTCAAGGCCGCATGGCTTCACCTTGCTACTCTCTACTCGAAGGGGGCCTAGACGTCTCGCATTTATACTCTCTATGCAGACCTCTTCGCTCGTCCTTCCATGTCTCCTGCTGCGGCTCATCAGCAGGTTCAGGCTCTTGGCGCCAAGATCCTCCAGAATCGCCCCTTCTCCGCGGACTTGGCCGAGCAGCACAATCACTTTCAGGAACTCCTGGTTATTTGTTATCTTCTCCGACTCCCCGAGTCTTTTGATATGATCCGTCAGCAGATCTTGGGCGAAGCAGAGTCTCCCACTTTGGATGCCACCGCGGCTCGCATCGCCGCCATTACTTCGCTGCTCCAACGTCCTCTATTGTCCTCCCCTCCTCCACAGGACTCCTATGCTCACCAAGCTCAGCGGGGTGGCACTAGTGGCCGCAGCCAGTCAGGCGGGCGTGGTATGTCCAGGTTCCTCTACTCTCACTGTGGTCGTACCGGCCATTCTGTTAACCGCTGCTGGCAGAAACATCCTCATCTTCGCCCTTCTGGTGATACATCTTCCTCAACCTCCGCCTCCTCTCGGCCATCTGCCTCTGTGGCCACGACCTCAGGTAGTGCTCACGTCGTTACCCAAGGTAAATGGTTGATTGACTCTGGTGCTACAAAACACATGACCGGCAATCCTCAATGCTTCTCTCTCCTAGAAACGCATGATCGGTTACCCCCGGTTCTTATTGCGGATGGTTCACCTTCCCCGGTTCATGGGATGGGCATGGTTCAAGTCACCCTGTCGCTTCGCTTAGCGGACACCCTCTATGTCCCGAAGTTCCCTTGCAATTTATTATCCGTTACTACTTTATGCAAGCAACTTTAGTGCTCTGTCTTATTCACTCCTACTTCTTACTGTTTTAGGGACCCGATGACCCAACGGACGATTGCTACTGGGACTGAGAGCGACGGCCTCTACTTCCTCGACAACGTTTCCGCTCTGTCCGCCTTCTCTTCCTCTTCTACCGATCTGCTTCAATGGCATCTTCGTCTTGGAAATCCTCCTCCTCGAATTCTTCGTCAGCTTCTGCCCCACTTACCTCAGACCAATCCTCCGCTCGACTGTGATGCGTGTCAGCTTGGCAAACATCACCGCTCCTCCTTCCCACTGAAGTAAGGTCGTGGTTCCTCTCGCCTGTTTGATCTCATTCATTCTGATGTCTGGGGTCCTGCTCCTACTCTCATCAATGGTCGGAATAGTTCATACTTTGTAACTTTTAATTGATGATTTTTCTAGATGTACCTGGGTGTATCTATTAAAAGATCGATCTGAACTCCTTTCTGTATGGCAATCCTTTTATTATATGATTAAAACTCAGTTTGATATTTCTATTAAAGTTCTTCGCTCTGATAATGCTAAAGAGTATCTCAGTCATGAGTTCTCCTTTTTTTGTATGCAACATGGTCTTATTCATCAGACCAGCTGTGTTTACACCTCCAAGCAAAATGGGGTGGCAGAGCGTAAAAACTGTCATCTCCTCGATGTCGCTCGCACTCTCATGACGCAGATGCAGGTGCCTCGCTCCTACTGAGGCTATGTTGTTCTCCTCGTCTGCTATCTCATCAATCGCATTCCCTCCACAGTTCTCCATGGCAAGACCCCCTTCTCCATTCTCTACCCGGGCAAGGAACCCTTTCATCTCCCTCTCCGTATCTTTGGGTGTACGTCCTTTGTCCATGCTCCGTCCCGTGACAAGCTTTCCCCCCGTTCCACAAAATGTGTCTTTTTGGGTTACTCGACCACTCAAAAAGGTTATTGTTGCTTTGACCCCATTTTGCGCAAGCAGTTTGTCTCCGCGGACGTCACCTTCTTCGAGAATGCGTCCTACTTCTCTTCTCAATACCCGCTTCCTCCTCATGTCTCTGACTCTCCACCATCACTCTGTGTTCCTTCCACGCATATCGACGTCTCCCCTCCTATATCATCTCCTCCTCCGTCTCCTCCTCTCTCTGTTATACACCCTTCTCCACAGTCGTCTCTCTCTAGTTCCGGGCCAGCTTTCTCTGCCACGGACGCTCCGGTCCCTGAGGCATGAGTCGACCTGGATCTTCTCATTGCTCTTCGCAAAGGGGTGCGAGCGTGTACCCAACACCCACTTGCGGTTGTTGTTTCCTATGATCGGCTTACTCCTTCTCGCAGGTGTTTTGCTTTGGCTATCTCGGCTATTACTACTCCCCGCACTTACCAGGAGGCTCTTGTTATTCCTCATTGGAAATCTGTCATGGATGAGGAAATCGCCACTCTTACTGAAAGGGGTACCTGGACCCTTGTTCCTCCACCGGTAGGTACTGATGTGGTTGGCTGTCACTGGGTATTTGTTGTGAAGTTTTGCCCAGACGGCGCTATGGAATGCTACAAGGCCCGACTGGTGGCCAAAGGCTTTACTCAGACTTATGGAGTTGACTAATTTGATACTTTCTCCCCAATTGCTCGCATCAGCACCATCCGGGTTCTTCTCTCTGTGGCCGTCAACAGGGATTGGGCTATTTCCCAGCTTGATGTCAAGAATGCCTTTCTCTATGGGGATCTTTAGGAGGACATCTACATGGAGCAACCTCCTGAGTATGTTGCTCAGGGGGATACACGAGTATGCCAGTTTAAGAAGGCCATCTATGGCCTAAAAACGAGCCCTCGAGCATGGTTCGATAAGTTCAATGGCATTGTGTCTGCCATTGGCTTTACAAGAATTTCGGCCGATCACTCATTGTTTATTCGCAAAACCACATCGGGCCTTGTGGATTTGGCGGTGTATGTGGATGATATTCTTCTTACCGGCGATGACCAGACTGGGGTGGACTTGATAAAAAAACACCTCCGTCAACACCTAGTCATGAAGGATATGGGCTCCCCGAAATATTTTTTGGGGATAGAAATCTCTCAGAAGCCCGACTCGTTGGTTCTCTCCCAACGGAAGTATGCTCTTGATCTTCTACAAGAGGCAGGATTGACCGGTGTCAAACCGGCCCGGTATCCCATGACTAGTGGAGAAGACAAAATATGGACAGATGACTCACCTCTTATATCCGATGCCACAAGGTATAGACGTCTGGTGGACAAACTCATTTATCTCACGGTGACCAGACCCGACATCGCATATGTTGTAGGCAAGGTTAGTAAGTTCATGCAAGCTCCCAGGGAATGTCATCTTCAATCTGCCTTGAAGATATTAGAGTATGTCAAAGCGGCACCGGGAAAAGGGTTACACTTTCAGAAGCATGGTCATCTGAGAGTTGAAGCCTACTCAGACTCGAGCTATGCGGATGATAAAGGTGACCATAAATCTACATCAGGTTTTTGCACATTTGTTGGAGGTAATCTTGTGAGCTAGAAGAGTAAGAAGTAGCTTGTTGTCTCAAGATCCAATGCAGAAGCCGAATATCGGAGTATGGCGTCAACCACGTGTGAGTTAAAATGGTTACGGGCTCTCATGCTTGACCTAAAAGAGGTCTACGACTATCCTCTTCCTATGTTCTGTGACAACAAGGCCGTTATATACATATCCAAAAATCCGGTCTTCCATGAGAGAACAAAAAATATGGAAGTCGACTGTCATTTCATCCGGGAAGAGGTCTTGAAGAGACAGATTTGCACTCCGTTCGTCACCTCCGACAAAGAGTTGGCGGATATCTTCACCAAGCCGGTTTGTACTTCCTTCTTTCATATTTGTGACAAGCTGAGCATGATTGATGTCTATGCTCCAGCTTGAGGGGGAGTGTTGAAGTATGAGACCGAGCGGTCTGGCGGTCTAAGCCTGGCGAGTTGTAGACCGCGCGGTCTAGCAGTTACTCTCCAGCGATTTGATATCAAGGCTGTTGATGTTTATAGTCCGGCGGTCTGGCGGTTTATCTCCGGTGGCTTGGAAACCAGACGGTCTTGCGGTCTCCTACTGCTTCTCACTCTCTTGCATCTGGTATTGTCGAGCGGTTAGCCCATTGTCTAACCGCGCGGCTTGTTCGGTCTGCTTTTCTAGCCGCTCAGATTCTGTATAGTTTTAGTCTCACACTGTTAGTTTGTACTCTCTCTACTCTCCTCCATTCTATAAAAGGGAGGTCATACCTTTGTAAATTGTACAACCCCGTATCCGGACGAGCGGGATCCTCCCCAAGTGACGGACTCGGAACATGCTACGAGCGACGTTTGGGTGCAGCCTCGTTCGAAGGCATGCGGATGCTCGTGCGGGCGTGCGGGTGTTTACAGACGTATGATTTTGATACGTGTATAATACAATATATACATATTATACATATAATATAATATATTGTATAATAGGGGAAATCATTTTAAGAAGGAACAAGAGGGGAAGTTGGCAAGGGGGAGGGAAGGAGCTCGGGTACAGAGAAAAAACAAAAGAAAAAGCAAAAGGAAATAAAAAAGAGAACAAGAAAAGAGGAGCAGGTGGGGGGGGGGGGTACGGGGCAAGGAGAAAAAAAGAAAAAGGCAGGGAGAAAGAGGGAGCATAGGGCTTTTCAGATCTGGCCGGCCAAGCCTGGAGCAAAGCCCGACGCCATCCTCTCCGCCTCTCCCTCGTCGACCGGCCAGCAGCCCAGCCAGCGCCCCTCTTCCTCTCTCTAGTCGACCGCCTGGAGCTCGACGCCAGCCCGGCCTCTTCCTCCTCTCCCGCCGTTGGCTTCAGCCGCCCAACACCAGGCCGAGCTTCGCCCCTCCACCACTTCCCGTCCAGGCCGAGCTCCGCCATCGCCGCCACTTCCCGTCCAGGCCGAGCTCCGCCATCGCTGCCCCCTTTGGGTTTTCCCGTCCAGGACGCCTCCAGCGGGGCCGAGCTCCTCTCGGCCCCCTCTTCCAGTCGCCGGCCGGGGCCAAGTTTCTCTCACCCCGACCACAGTTGGACCGCTTGCATGCTTGATGGAGGTTCAGGGTCGAGCTCCTCCGGCGGGGCATGCTTGATAGTAGATTCAAGAGCGTGTTGTTCTCAAGGATTGTCAGGTCAAAGAAGGAAAAAAGGCCCTAGAGCTCCTCCTCTCCCGCCGCCGGCAAGCCCGAGTTAGGGCTCGGCCCCTCTCTTTTTCCCGGCCTAAAACAGCACAGCGGGGCCGAGCTCCTCTCGGCCCCCTCTTCCTGTCGCCGCCTCCAGCGGGGCCGAGCTCCTCTCGGCCCCTTCTTCTTCCAGGCCGCCTCCCGCGGGGCCGAGCTCCTCTCGGCCCCTTCTTCTCGTCGCCGCCTTCAGCGGGGCCGACGCTCGGCCCCCACTTCCCGTCGTCGTCTCGAGCAAGGCTCGGCCTAAAAGAGAGGCCGGCCACCGCCGTCGTCGCCCCGAGCAAGGCTCGGCCTAAAAAGGGAGCCCGACCGCCGCCATCGCCGCCTCGAGCAAAGCTCGGCCTAAAAGGGAGATCGGCCACCAGCACCGCCACCAAGCACGCGCCAAGGGTAACGATGTTTCTTCTTGGGCAGGTGAAGCCCTTATTTTGCATATTTGCATGGAAGCCCCTCTCCACCAATGGGCGGGGGAAGGGAGCTCTCCGACGGGTTGACGTGTACGTCCCCGTTATTAATTGCATCTAGTATCCGGAAGTGTGAGTACGGATTTAGGCATGCTGTGTGAAGCCCATTCGGACGTACGAGCCGAATTGGTGATGTGCTGTGTGAAGCCCATTCGGACGTACGAGCCGAATTGGTGATGTGCTGTGTGAAGCCCATTCGGACGTACGAGCCGAATTGGTGATGTGCTGTGTGAAGCCCATTCGGACGTACGAGCCGAATTGGTGATGTTCTGTGTGAAGCCCATTCGGACGCATGAGCCGAATTGGTGATGTTCTGTGTGAAGCCCGTCCGGACGTATGAGCCGGATCGGTGATGTTCTTGGGTTCCCGGAGAAGACTCCTTGGAAGTTGGATATTGTCTATTTGCAGGGAATGCGCACCGTAGCCCCGAAAAAGGGGTGTACGAAATATGTTTGGCCCGCTTATGTTAGCCGACTATCGTTCAGCTGGCAGTCGTTCGTCGAGACGTTGGCGTACAGGTGTTGCAGTACAAAGCGGGGAATAGCGGGCTTAAGCCCAAGCTTGTGTCGGCCCTCGAAGGCCTATTTTTATTTATATTGCCGGCCTGCGTGCCGATGTATGGAATTAATATTCCTGTAATAATTTATAATCTGTGATGCTCTGTGAATGTGCGTTTTACTCTTTTTGCTTCGGGCGAGCGGTGTGCTTGTGAACCGCTCGTCCCGTGGGAGCCCCGAGGTTTATGCCGGGAAGCCCCTGTTGGCCTGTTGATAGCCTTTTAAGGCAGCGGAGTCGCGCTGTTTGCAGCCCAGTTGGGCAGCGTGCTGTATAATTGCTCGGCGATGTTGCGCCTTTAGTAGCGCGGGTGAGCACTTTTGTATAGACCCAAGGAGATACATCTGGATAGGAGAGAGTTGGTCTTGAGACCCTCCTTAGATGTTCCGGTCGGCCAAGAGCGCCTTCCGAAAGTGTCTTAGCTCAGCTTTTGGCTTGGGAGGGGAAGAGTTCGTTAATCTTCCGGGTATGCGGTGGGTCCTCCACGCTGAGACCTTGGGTCTGTCCCTTACGTTCCTAGTCTAGAGCCTAGATCGTTCATTTGAGTGTAGTAGGTGTGCGGTCACCCCTTTTTTGGGACCCCGAACTCCACGGAAGTCAATTTTGACTTCGGTCAATTTTGGCTTCAACAGTTATGGTGCGGTGAGCGTGGAGAGTGGCCAGCACGGAAGAACTCATGCGAACGTCTTGGCTATAGAAGATGAACTAAGGGACGACCATGGTCTTGTGATGAAAGAAGTCCCCTCCCACTCCTCTTTAGTCGATCTTAACCATCATAGCGTTTCGTCTCCCCTCTGGTTCCCAAGAGGGTGGACGTAGCGGGTAGATGTGCCTCGTGTCAGACTTTGACTTGGTTGACTCTGTCAACAGTTCTTTTGAGTTATTTGATTACCTTTATTTTTGCTTATAGTTGGTTTGGAGAGGAGACCCCCGAGAAGACCCGCTGACCAGGCTCTCATCAAGCTGGCAGGGTTGTAGGCTCACTCGGGGGTTGGAGTTGTGTTGGAGAGGAGACCCCGAGAAGACCCGCTGACCAGGCTCTCATCAAGCTGGCAGGGCTGTAGGCTCACTCGGGGGTTGGAGTTGTGTTGGAGAGGAGACCCCGAGAAGACCCGCTGACCAGGCTCTCATCAAGCTGGCAGGGTTGTAGGCTCACTCGGGGGTTGGAGTTGGTTTGGAGAGGAGACCCCCGAGAAGACCCGCTGACCAGGCTCTTATCAAGCTGGCAGGGCTGTAGGCTCACTCGGGGGTTGGAGTTGGTTTGGAGAGGAGACCCCCAGGTAGACCCGCTGCGCAGGCTCCCATCTAGCTGGCAGGTCCGTAGGCTCGCCTGTGGGGGATAGGATTGGTTTGATCGTCATCGGCACCCCGAGCTCGGCTCGGCCCCAGGTAGACCCGCTGCGCAGGCTCCCATCTAGCTGGCAGGTCCGTAGGCTCGCCTGTGGGGGATAGGATTGGTTTGATCGTCATCGGCACCCCGAGCTCGGCTCGGCCCCAGGTAGACCCGCTGCGCAGGCTCCCATCTAGCTGGCAGGTCCGTAGGCTCGCCTGTGGGGGATAGGATTGGTTTGATCGTCATCGGCACCCCGAGCTCGGCTCGGCCCTAGGTAGACCCGCTGCGCAGGCTCCCATCTAGCTGGCAGGTCCGTAGGCTCGCCTGTGGGGGATAGGATTGGTTTGGTCGTCATCGGCACCCCGAGCTCGGCTCGGCCCCAGGTAGACCCGCTGCGCAGGCTCCCATCTAGCTGGCAGGTCTGTAGGCTCGCCTGTGGGGGATAGGATTGGTTTGGTCGTCATCGGCACCCCGAGCTCGGCTCGGCCCCAGGTAGACCCGCTGCGCAGGCTCCCATCTAGCTGGCAGGTCCGTAGGCTCGCCTGTGGGGGATAGGATTGGTTTGATCGTCATCGGCACCCCGAGCTCGGCTCGGCCCCAGGTAGACCCGCTGCGCAGGCTCCCATCTAGCTGGCAGGTCCGTAGGCTCGCCTGTGGGGGATAGGATTGGTTTGATCGTCATCGGCACCCCGAGCTCGGCTCGGCCCCAGGTAGACCCGCTGCGCAGGCTCCCATCTAGCTGGCAGGTTCGTAGGCTCGCCTGTGGGGGATAGGATTGGTTTGATCGTCATCGGCACCCCGAGCTCGGCTCGGCCCCAGGTAGACCCGCTGCGCAGGCTCCCATCTAGCTGGCAGGTCCGTAGGCTCGCCTGTGGGGGATAGGATTGGTTTGATCGTCATCGGCACCCCGAGCTCGGCTCGGCCCCAGGTAGACCCGCTGCGCAGGCTCCCATCTAGCTGGCAGGTCCGTAGGCTCGCCTGTGGGGGATAGGATTGGTTTGATCGTCATCGGCACCCCGAGCTCGGCTCGGCCCCAGGTAGACCCGCTGTGCAGGCTCCCATCTAGCTGGCAGGTCCGTAGGCTCGCCTGTGGGGGATAGGTTTGGTTTGATCGTCATCGGCACCCCGAGCTTGGCTCGGCCCCAGGTAGACCCGCTGCGCAGGCTCCCATCTAGCTGGCAGGTCCGTAGGCTCGCCTGTGGGGGATAGGATTGGTTTGGTCGTCATCGGCACCCCGAGCTCGGCTCGGCCCCAGGTAGACCCGCTGCGCAGGCTCCCATCTAGCTGGCAGGTCCGTAGGCTCGCCTGTGGGGGATAGGATTGGTTTGGTCGTTATCGGCACCCCGAGCTCGGCTCGGCCCCAGGTAGACCCGCTGCGCAGGCTCCCATCTAGCTGGCAGGTCCGTAGGCTCGCCTGTGGGGGATAGGATTGGTTTGGTCGTCATCGGCACCCCGAGCTCGGCTCGGCCCCAGGTAGACCCGCTGCGCAGGCTCCCATCTAGCTGGCAGGTCCGTAGGCTCGCCTGTGGGGGATAGGATTGGTTTGATCGTCATCGACACCCCGAGCGCGGCTCGGCCCCAGGTAGACCCGCTGCGCAGGCTCCCATCAAGCTGGCAGGTCCGAAGGCTCGCCTGTGGGGGAAAGGTTGGCTTTTGAGATGTTCTGGTTTAGCCACGTCATCGACACCCCGAGCCGGGCTCGGCCCCAGGTAGACCCGCTGCGTAGGCTCCCATCAAGCTGGCAGGTCCGAAGGCTCGCCTGTGGGGGAAAGGTTAGCTTTTGAGATGTTCTGGTTTAGCCACGTCATCGACACCCCGAGCCGGGCTCGGCCCCAGGTAGACCCGCTGCGCAGGCTCCCATCAAGCTGGCAGGTCCGAAGGCTCGCCTGTGGGGGAAAGGTTGGCTTTTGAGATGTTCTGGTTTAGCCACGTCATCGACACCCCGAGCCGGGCTCGGCCCCAGGTAGACCCGCTGCGCAGGCTCCCATCAAGCTGGCAGGTCCGAAGGCTCGCCTATGGGGGAAAGGTTGGCTTTTGAGATGTTCTGGTTTAGCCACGTCATCGACACCCCGAGCCGGGCTCGGCCCCAGGTAGACCCGCTGCGCAGGCTCCCATCAAGCTGGCAGGTCCGAAGGCTCGCCTGTGGGGGAAAGGTTGGCTTTTGAGATGTTCTGGTTTAGCCGCTTCTACGGCACCCCGAGCCGGGCTCGGCCCCAGGTAGCCCCGCTGCGCAGGCTCCCATCAAGCTGGCAGGTCCGAAGGCTCGCCTGTGGGGGAAAGGTTGGCTTTTGAGACGCTTCGGTTTAGCTACTTCATCGACGCCTCGAGCCGGGCTCGGCCCCAGGTATACTTATTGTAAGTAAGGGTATAAGGGCATTTCGGTAGCATGGAGCGTTACAAGTATCGAGTGGTCCAGAATGATCAAAATGGGCACAAAGAGATTAGTGTCCTAAGTGCGGTTTTCAGATTTCTCTCAAAATTTTTCTTTGGGTCGGCTCCCACTCGCCGGATACTTGGGGTTGGACATTTCTTTCCGAGCTTGTACCAACCTCGCAAAGAGCGGGGATTGTGTACAACCCCGTATCCGGACGAGCGGGATCCTCCCCAAGTGACGGACTCGGAACATGCTACGAGCGACGTTTGGGTGCAGCCTCGTTCGAAGGCATGCGGATGCTCGTGCGGGCGTGCGGGTGTTTACAGACGTATGATTTTGATACGTGTATAATACAATATATACATATTATACATATAATATAATATATTGTATAATAGGGGAAATCATTTTAAGAAGGAACAAGAGGGGAAGTTGGCAAGGGGGAGGGAAGGAGCTCGGGTACAGAGAAAAAACAAAAGAAAAAGCAAAAGGAAATAAAAAAGAGAACAAGAAAAGAGGAGCAGGTGGGGGGGGGGTACGGGGCAAGGAGAAAAAAAGAAAAAGGCAGGGAGAAAGAGGGAGCATAGGGCTTTTCAGATCTGGCCGGCCAAGCCTGGAGCAAAGCCCGACGCCATCCTCTCCGCCTCTCCCTCGTCGACCGGCCAGCAGCCCAGCCAGCGCCCCTCTTCCTCTCTCTAGTCGACCGCCTGGAGCTCGACGCCAGCCCGGCCTCTTCCTCCTCTCCCGCCGTTGGCTTCAGCCGCCCAACACCAGGCCGAGCTTCGCCCCCTCCACCACTTCCCGTCCAGGCCGAGCTCCGCCATCGCCGCCACTTCCCGTCCAGGCCGAGCTCCGCCATCGCTGCCCCCTTTGGGTTTTCCCGTCCAGGACGCCTCCAGCGGGGCCGAGCTCCTCTCGGCCCCCTCTTCCAGTCGCCGGCCGGGGCCAAGTTTCTCTCACCCCGACCACAGTTGGACCGCTTGCATGCTTGATGGAGGTTCAGGGTCGAGCTCCTCCGGCGGGGCATGCTTGATAGTAGATTCAAGAGCGTGTTGTTCTCAAGGATTGTCAGGTCAAAGAAGGAAAAAAGGCCCTAGAGCTCCTCCTCTCCCGCCGCCGGCAAGCCCGAGTTAGGGCTCGGCCCCTCTCTTTTTCCCGGCCTAAAACAGCACAGCGGGGCCGAGCTCCTCTCGGCCCCCTCTTCCTGTCGCCGCCTCCAGCGGGGCCGAGCTCCTCTCGGCCCCTTCTTCTTCCAGGCCGCCTCCCGCGGGGCCGAGCTCCTCTCGGCCCCTTCTTCTCGTCGCCGCCTTCAGCGGGGCCGACGCTCGGCCCCCACTTCCCGTCGTCGTCTCGAGCAAGGCTCGGCCTAAAAGAGAGGCCGGCCACCGCCGTCGTCGCCCCGAGCAAGGCTCGGCCTAAAAAGGGAGCCCGACCGCCGCCATCGCCGCCTCGAGCAAAGCTCGGCCTAAAAGGAAGATCGGCCACCAGCACCGCCACCAAGCACGCGCCAAGGGTAACGATGTTTCTTCTTGGGCAGGTGAAGCCCTTATTTTGCATATTTGCATGGAAGCCCCTCTCCACCAATGGGCGGGGGAAGGGAGCTCTCCGACGGGTTGACGTGTACGTCCCCGTTATTAATTGCATCTAGTATCCGGAAGTGTGAGTACGGATTTAGGCATGCTGTGTGAAACCCATTCGGACGTACGAGCCGAATTGGTGATGTGCTGTGTGAAGCCCATTCGGACGTACGAGCCGAATTGGTGATGTGCTGTGTGAAGCCCATTCGGACGTACGAGCCGAATTGGTGATGTGCTGTGTGAAGCCCATTCGGACGTACGAGCCGAATTGGTGATGTTCTGTGTGAAGCCCATTCGGACGCATGAGCCGAATTGGTGATGTTCTGTGTGAAGCCCGTCCGGACGTATGAGCCGGATCGGTGATGTTCTTGGGTTCCCGGAGAAGACTCCTTGGAAGTTGGATATTGTCTATTTGCAGGGAATGCGCACCGTAGCCCCGAAAAAGGGGTGTACGAAATATGTTTGGCCCGCTTATGTTAGCCGACTGTCGTTCAGCTGGCAGTCGTTCGTCGAGACGTTGGCGTACAGGTGTTGCAGTACAAAGCGGGGAATAGCGGGCTTAAGCCCAAGCTTGTGTCGGCCCTCGAAGGCCTATTTTTATTTATATTGCCGGCCTGCGTGCCGATGTATGGAATTAATATTCCTGTAATAATTTATAATCTGTGATGCTCTGTGAATGTGCGTTTTACTCTTTTTGCTTCGGGCGAGCGGTGTGCTTGTGAACCGCTCGTCCCGTGGGAGCCCCGAGGTTTATGCCGGGAAGCCCCTGTTGGCCTGTTGATAGCCTTTTAAGGCAGCGGAGTCGCGCTGTTTGCAGCCCAGTTGGGCAGCGTGCTGTATAATTGCTCGGCGATGTTGCGCCTTTAGTAGCGCGGGTGAGCACTTTTGTATAGACCCAAGGAGATACATCTGGATAGGAGAGAGTTGGTCTTGAGACCCTCCTTAGATGTTCCGGTCGGCCAAGAGCGCCTTCCGAAAGTGTCTTAGCTCAGCTTTTGGCTTGGGAGGGGAAGAGTTCGTTAATCTTCCGGGTATGCGGTGGGTCCTCCACGCTGAGACCTTGGGTCTGTCCCTTACGTTCCTAGTCTAGAGCCTAGATCGTTCATTTGAGTGTAGTAGGTGTGCGGTCACCCCTTTTTTGGGACCCCGAACTCCACGGAAGTCAATTTTGACTTCGGTCAATTTTGGCTTCAACATAAATGATATCTTTTTGGATAATAAAACTTTCAATTATACAAGTTTCCGGCTTATTTTTAGTCATTTGTTAGCTACTTTTACAATTATGACAACTTGTAAAATCCTTCTTATTGTTGTTAGGATTAGTCGATTGACAATACCTTATATAAGATCTCCCTAACGGTCATAATTAATCTTAATGACATACACGTGGACCAATCACATCATGTGATTTGAAAATCCCGTCAATTCTGGACTTAACAGAAATTCTGCAAAACTGAACTTCATTTCTCGAGTGAAGAAGTATTTCTCGAGAAGTAAGGTTTATTACTCAAGAAAAGAATTTCTGAAATTACTCGAGAAGAAGAATGTATTACTCGAGAAAAAAGATTGGTTTCTCGAGAAGTCAAAAGAATTACTCGAGAAGAGGTCTAACAGAAGGTATTCGAGACAGAAGAATTATTTCTTGAGTACAAAGGAAATTACCCGAGAACTAAAGATCTACTCAAGAAGTAGAATGATACTTCTCGAGAACAAAGACTTAGAAAAATATTTCTGATTCTGAAAGAAAGTTACTCGAGAACAAGAAATGATTTCTCGAGAGAAAAGAAACTTCTCAAGAACAAGGTATAGGATTTCTCGAGTGAAAAGGAACTTCTCGAGAACTGTACTTACAAGTTTTCTGAGATGAAAATCTGAATACTCGAGAGGTAGAGTTAAAGTCTACTCAAGTGCTAAACCTAGTTACTCGAGAACTAAAGTAATACTACTCGAAAACTAAATTTTGTACTCGATTAATAAAACTAATTACTCGAGAACTTTGACTTATACTACACGAGAACTACATATTACTCGAGTAATGGACTTAGAGAATTTCTGACTTCCAAAAAGTTTTCTTTCTTGAATCCAATCATCACCAAGACTTCATCCATTGCTCTAACTGTTTGAATATGAAGTGTATCCCAATAGAGAGGCTACACATGAGTCAACATCTTGGATCACACAATGAGGGATTATATTGTATGGTCTTGTGTTTATGACCCATTACAGACTGACATTGGTCTACACTTAGCAATAGAGTCCTGCAAACACGACTAAAACAAAAGATCATATACAACTTAATTCATCTTAGTTCAAGGGTGACTTCATGCAATACCCAACAGTGTTGAAGCCAAAAATTGACCTCTGTGGAGTTCGAGGTCCCAAAAGAGGGGTGACCGCACACCTACTACCCTCAAGCGAACGATCTAGGCACAAGACTATGAACACAAGGGACAAACCCAAGGTCTCAACGTGAAGGTCCCACCGCATACCCGGAAGACTACCAAACTCTTCCCCTCCCAAGCCAAAGACTGAGCTAGTTAGACACCTTTGGAGGGCTCTCTTGGCCAACCAGAACATCAAAGGAGGATCTCAAAATCCACTCCCTCTTAACTAGAGGTGTCACCTCAGGTCTATGTAAAACGTTCCTCATTCGTCCTACTAATGACGCAATCTCGCCGAACAATTCTACTTTATGCAGCTCCAATTGGGCAACCCACAACGACTTCGTTGTTCTGAAAGACCGTTAACTGGCCCTCAAGAGCTTCCCGATAACCTTACCTCGAGGTTTCCATGGGGGGAGGGGGGTTCACGAGAACACCGCTCGCTTAAGACGAAAAGGACAAATAATATATACAAGGCATCACAGGCATTTAAAATTTACAGGAATATAAATTTCATACTTCGGCACGCAGGCCGGCAACATAAGCAAAAATAGGCCTTCGAGGGCCGGCCCAAACTTGGGCTTAAGCCCGCTGCTTCCCGCTTGATATTGCAACACCTGTATGTCAACGTCTCGACAAGTGGCGGCGAGCTAAACATCGGTCGACTAAAAGCGACGCAATAACATTGCACCCACCCCTTTTTTGGGGCTATGGTGCGCATTCCCTGCAAATAGATAATACACAACTTTTTCGGAGTCTTCTCCGGAAACTCCAGAACATCACCAATCTGGCTCACACGTCTTGATGGGCTTCACACAGCATGCCTAAATCCATACTTGCGCTTCCGGGTACTAATGCAGTTAATAGTGGGGATGTGAACATCAACCTGTCAGAGAGCATCCTTCCCCCACCCGTCTGTGGAGAGGATCTTCCAAGCAAATATGGAAAATAAGGGCTTCACCTTCCCAAGAAGAAATTTCGTTACCCTTGACGCGTGTTTTGACGGAGCCGCAACCGCATATCTTGCATGAGGCTCGATACCTAGTGAGCTTAGCTATTGTCCGCACATGAATGATGTGGCGGTTCGAGCTCCCAAAAGACCGCTCAAGATCTCCACTCCCCTGGGTCGGCCAAACTTGAGCCCCAAGGTCCTTTTTGCTGGCTTGAATTCTTGCCATCTCCGGTTATAAAGTCTACAAATTCCAGACAGACATTATATATAGATCAAAATATCCCTCCTTTGTCTGTTTCTGGTACCAAACTGCCCAAGAGTCCAATCCAAGGTCAAAATTCTCATCCAACAATTTGCTGAGATCAACATGTGAACCTTGCTAACCGTTCAGATAATCCATAAACTTGTTCTTTCGAAATGCCTGGATTGAGTTGTTGAAGATCTTGAACAAAAACATTAGCTTCATCTCTTCTCTGGTGCTTGCAATAGCCGTCCACTACCGAGTTGTATGTGTTATCATTTGGCCTTTTTCCTCTATCTCCTTGTTGCGGCACCGAGAGAGAGGCGAGAGAGATCAGGAAAATGAAGGAGCGGCTTCATCCTCATGGATTTCGCCGATCGAGAGAGCTAGAGAGAGACAGAGAAGGATTGGGCAAGTGAGCTCCCTGCAGCTGGCTTTTCTTCCCCTGATTTTGCCGATCGGGGGTATGAGGAGAGGAGATTTGCGGCTGTCTTTTCTCTTCTTGAAGAAACCTGATGGCCCCCCTAGGGTTGCCCCTCTCTTGCTTTATATATATATATATAATGATATTACACATATCCTTTATATATAATGAATATATATTTATATATATATTTAGACAAAATCTGATATTGCAACACATATAAAATCTCCACACGCAAGCACGAGTGCTCGCATGTGCTCGAACAGGGCTGCACCAAAACGCCGCTCATAGCACACCCCTAGCCCGCCACTTGGGTAGGATCCTACTCGGTCGGGTATGAGGTTGTACAGAGAGCTTGTACTAGAGAGCGAATCGCATGGAGCGCATAGGAAAGTGGAGCACATGGGGCAGGCTAAAGAGGGAAGCATGGGGGATCATGTGGGAGAACGAGCATTGGGTGTGCATAGGAGCGTCGAGCATGGGGTGAACGCTAGAGATCTGAGTGTGTGGGTGCGCATTGAAGAGCAAAGGGTTTTCAGATGAGGATAATCGAGGGTCCAGTTGTTGTAGAGGGAGGTACTGGGGACCCAAAGTTGTCCCTTGCTTAGAAGTAGTGCATTTCATGGGTTTTATCTTTGAAATATTGTTCTTCAAAAAGGCGAGCTAAAAAAAAATTCTCATATAAAGAATGAGGCGTATGGGCCATGACATTGCGGCATAATTTGGGGTAAAGCTCAGAAATAAAAGTATGCATTAAAACTTCATTTTATAATCATTAATTTGTGATGATAGAATTTTGAAAGAAGCCAAGTAAGCTAATACTAAAGTAATTTGAGTTGACTTAATTAGTTAGGCTCTGTTTGGCTCGGTGGTGGCGGTCATGAACATGAGTGTACAACCCCATATTCGGCGAGTAGGCCCCTCAGATAGGGTCAAGGCCGGGTATGATCGCCTTGGTCTGGGTGAGTCGTATAGGCGAGTGGTGGGTTCTCCCCCCAGCTCGCGCGTACCATAGAAAGGGAACCAACAGAAGGTGAGTGGAGTGTTTTGGGTCCTCACTCGCCTAAGGACTGAGCGAGTGGCGAGTGCGAGTCTCTTTGGGCACTCGCCACCTCCGATGAATGTTCGGCTTGCCTGGAATTTTTCTCCAAGGAACCCCAAATTGGTTTGCTAATATCCCCTCCAAACAGCATAATTTCGCTGATAGCAGACAGTTTTGGGTTACATATAGTAAACCAAAGGGCTGGATTCCGCTATTTGTAGGCCAAACTTAGAAAAATATAAATAAACCACAAGGGCACCTTTGGAGAGGCAGGATTCTTTGGCTTCTTTCTCCTCTGGTTAACTTTGGTTACCTTCCAATGCCCTCCAAGGTGCTCAACTCAGCATTGGCTAGGGAGGGGAAGCTCTATTCGATCTTCAAGGTGTGTGGTGGGACCTCCATGTAGCAACTTAAAGTCTGTTCCTAGTTCTAAGTCACCGGTCAGGCGCTCTTTCTCGGGAGAAGTAGGTGTGGGCTACCCCCTTTGGGTCCAAACTCTTCTTGGAGCCAGTTCTGGTTCCAACATTTCTGGTGTGGTGAGTGTGGACCGTAGCCTGCACAGGAAAATCTTGAGTTAAGCCCCATGGCCGGAGGTGAAGGAGAAGGAGCTGACCCGAGCAACCCGCCACCACCGGCGGGTGGGTTCACGGTTAGGATGTTCAAAGATTTCAAGAAGGTCTTGCAGACTTTGCATCACGTATTTTGCCGCGAGAGATGAGTGTTCGATGCCTTTCGTCCTAGTTGTCGTATCCCAGCTGTTAGGCGAGAACACCCATAGTCAGTGGCCTAGGAGGGAGGTTGTAGTTGAGGGGGGGGTGAGCGAGTGCTCTTCTCCAGCCCAGTGAGTGCTGGAAGATCAGGCGAGCTGACGACACAAAACCAGCAGACTCACCCTATGGGGGGAGGAAGTCCCTTCAGCGAGATTATCATCTCGTAGTTATGGAGGGGTTCCGGGAGCCTGAGATGTCCTACTACACGGGCAGAGATGATCTAGTTCAACACATCTAGTGGTTCAAAGATGTTGTTTTCATCAGACAGATGTCGGGCGCCTTCAAGTACCGACTCTTTGTCAACATCTTCGAGAAAAAGACAAGGGATTGGTTTCACAAGCTTCCTTCCTGTTCGATCTATTGTTTTGAGGGTCTGCGTCGAGGCTTCCTGTTGAGATTCTTGACATTCAAGAAAAGGAAGAAGGGAGCGGAATTCTTATTTGTGATAAAGCAGGGGGTGGAGGAAACTTTGGGAAGTTATTTAGATAGGTTCCAGGAGGAGGTCCTTCATGTCCAAGAGGTATTAGGGTACACGCTAATATTAGCCTTCATGTTTGTGCTTCATCAGGTATTATTTAGTATGGAGCCAAAGAGGGAGCCGCCTCTTTCTTTCAAGGAGTTAATGGAGAGTCCATCAAAGGAAATAGAGGGAGAGTCGGCGAATCCGGCATTCGCCAAAAAGTTAGATATGTTGGTAAGCGATGAGGTGAGAGAGCAGGGAGAAAGCAAGCAACATGAGGTGAGGAGAAGAGACAAGCCCATGGGGAAAGTATTCTGAGGACACCAACAGGGATGGGGTCATCAGGAACCAAACAACCAGCTGGCTTGGAGGCCGCAAGGCGGGCCCGTCCAGAGCCTGGGAAGTGGACATCGGGTAGGGGGAAACTTTTATGGAGGGCAAGGACGGTTCAACTCCCAGGGGTGGAGGCTAGTTCAAAGGCCTCTCCTTTCTCCTCCCTAGCAGGCGATGGCTATCAGAAGAGGAAGGGGAAGAAGAGGAGGAAGGAATAAAAGAGAAGTTTTGGTAGAGAGAGAAGGAGGCAGGGTGGCGTTGTCATATTGTGACTTCTATCAAGAAAAAGGTCATACAACGACCACCTGCCCGGAGTTCTTGGAAGTAAGGAGGGTGAGAGGCCCAGTGCAACAATAGTAGCAATAACATGTGTGGATTGAGGAGGTTGTAGCAGGGGTAGGAGAGGAAAATAGGTGTGAAGGTCGGGTCGACGTTGTAAAGCCCCCATCCATCGTATAGTATATGACAAAAGGTATGGCCGGGGCCCGACGCCATATACCACAGATAGTTAAGGAGATTACATATTGTGTCCAAATCTAAGCTCAATTATGAACGCACCCTAACTCAAAGCATTCTAGCGGAAGCATTTTAGTTTATGAACTCATACAGAACAAGAATGGCCGCTACACAACAGGAATGATATATATATATAACACATGTTTCGGTCGTAGCCTTATTACAACTGTTTCATTTAACAAAAAATTGTTTCATACTTCGGCACACAGGCCGATCACACATGAAAAGAGTAAATATTAGCTTTTGGGCCTTCAAGGGCCAGCCAATTGCAACACATGAGCTTCAGCACGTTACTTCCCACTTGTCTCTCCAACACCAGCACAAAAGAGCCCACCAAAACGTGACAAACAAAGCAACGGTCAGCATTTTGCTGACCCATTTATAACAATCTCACCCCTTACTCGGGACGACATTTCTTCATCCCTGCAAATAAGGCAGCATATATATATTGTGGCATTTATAATGTGCAATTTAAGCACCATTCACCACAGACGTAGGCTCAACGGCCGCACACCCCGTGCACTCAAGGAACATTTTCGATGTACCGGCCTCCCCCGTGTAACACCATCGTTCAGAGGTATTTAAACTTGACAGTAATTTTATCGTTCAGAGGTACTTAACTTGATGACTATATCGTTCAAAGGTACTTAACTTGACGACTGACTGCCCATTCAGAGGTACTTTACTTGATGACCCAGTCGTTCAGAGGTACTTAACTTGATGGCACAATAATTGGCCTCCACGACACAACTCATTCTTTACCATTTTAGGTTGGTACCCATCATTGTTGGGCAATTTAAGCTCACAGCTTTGTATACAATGGCCCCTAGGTCTCTTAGAGATAGGCCTCACATTGTAGCTCCCTGGGAGCTATCGCCGGCGACAGTCATTGTCGTCCGGCGATAACCACAGTTCTCCAGACAGTGATCTTTTCTGGGTCTTTTCCTAGAAATGCTTCCAGTACTTTGATGCAGCATCCTGCACACCCCTAAACCCCAGATTTCACACGTACATCACACGCATATCCACGGAGTCTTCTCCGGCATGCAAAATAAACATCACCAATCCAGACCAACTTGTCCAGATGGGCTTCTCACAGCATGTCTATTCCATACTCCACATTTCCGAACTATATACAGGAATATATGGGAATCAAACTGATCTATCCATTGGAATCCACCCTTTTTCACCTTTTGGTGAGGGGATCCATGCAAGTATGCATATTGAGGACTTTACTTATCTGGGAGAAACTCGTTAGCCTTGTAGTTTTCTTCGGAGCCATGATGAAGCTTTTCTATGCGGATGGAAGTAAGCGCCTCACTTTCTCCTTTACTGATCCTAGCTTAGATTTGGCTTCCAACCACAGGATCTTTTCCAGCAACTTCACAAAATAGTCCAGCACTCCTTAGTTCCTTCTTCAATAAACTCTCAAAGGAGGGACCAAGCCCCCACGTCACAAGACTTAGCCATCGAGATCTTGTAGTTATTTGTGAAGAAAAGGAATAAGTGTTAAGGCCAGCACCACCATGGAAAAAGAGCAAGTGCTCAAACTAACCGCGCGAGGAACCAGTTCCTTTGCCAGAGCGACAGTGAAATTATAAGACCCCTCTCCCGGAACACAAAACACGGCACGAGGGGAGTCTTATGCCCAGAACAGCCGCTTTGCAGTAGCGTTGGCACTCGGGCTAACCTGTGCTACAAGATGCTTATTCTGCCGGCTATTACCAATATCAACCCATGTCAATCCAACCAGAATAAAAATCAGAAGTCAATCCACACAAAGTAAATAGTCCAAAAGTACAACAGTAAAGAAGCTACGATAAGCTTCTAAAATGTCAGAGTGCGAATAAAACTTGCCCAAAAGGTCTAGATCAAAAATCTCTCAACTCACATCTGTGACTGGCGGTAGCGACAGCACCGTCACTTCAGTGTCATCCTGGCCTGGCTGTCCTGCTGCAAAACCTATTGTTGCTCTAACTGCGGGATTTCCTCCTAAAAAGGAAGGCGTAGCAACCGTTAGTCATAAAGACTAAGTGGCTATCACATCTACTCCCCCGGCGACTCCTCGGCACCGGGCGGAGAAAGGAATAAGGGTACAATATAAATAAGTAGCACATATGTACAAGCAGGCGGTGAATCTATATAGTATCATGAATAACAGTATAACGAGAGTATGTCAATAATAACAACATTCTAATCCAGCAATACTACCAAGCTATACCAATCTATCGGGCATATAAATCTACAACAGGAAAGTAACTTAACTTATAAGAATACCCATATAAACTTATAAGTTAAGGGTCAGCTTAACAGTAAAGTAACTCATCATATAAGAGTGTCCATACAAACTTATACGATGAGGATCTTGTGAATGTAATGTATGTAATGATATGAATGCAATGCAATGGCTCACCCATGTTCACGCACATGCAATTGCTATGTCAACACATACTTGAAGTTCCCACTTTTCGAGCAGGTAGCTAACCTCTCAGGCGTCAACCATCGTGGCCAGACGGTGACAGTGGAGCGGGCGTCTCCACTACTAGGCGGGCATCCACACTACCAAGCCTAGGCCTTCGTACGCCTCAACGCTAAGAACACAACAGTGGAGCTCACATGCGTACTACGGCTCAGCGGGAGTCTCGGGTAGATGTGCACCGAGAACCAAGTTCCAAACTGGCCAAGGTTGTGACCCAGAAGGATCCTTGGAAAAAGCACGAGGACCAAGCCCAACCGTCCACTTGATACGGAAGGAGACCGGTAGTAAGCACCGAGGACCATGCCCAACCGCCCAAGGTCTAACTGTCAACTCTCGTCGGTGTGACGACTGGTGAGCTCGTAGACCTGACACACTATCCCTAACCCGGGATTACGACACCGCCTGTCGACTAACACCGCATGCAACATCACATCATCGTGGCACAAAAGGAGCCTCGAGAATGAATACCGAGGACCAAGCCCAACCGTCCATTTATGTCTCTTCTCATTATTACCATACCTGTGCGGTCAAACCCCACACTTACAGCCTTTCACAATGCTACCCGTAGGGACAACACTCTAAGCATTGAACTACTAAATACATTCTGTTAAACAACAATTCACATGGCCATAAATTAGCATCCTACAATTCATTTCCAAATATATCCAACACATTGTTAATATGAAGCGCATCCCTATCAGATCACATAGTTGATTCATTCTTACCATCCGAACTCATCACTCATTCGTTCACTAATTTCCATCAAATCATTTCGATCAAGCACGTTTCATTACGTCGTTTGTTTACGCAGGATCTACCCACAACTCACATCAATCCTTCACACTATTTATTTACAATCTCTCTTTCAAATCCTAAATTGGATTTACATAAACCCGAGACAAAACATGCAGGAAATGGGTAAAGTACAGAACTTCAAACAGGGATTCCTGATGCTACAGGAATCCGGTAAAAATATTTAACCTCTCGTTGGAAAGATATTTCCAAGGGCTACGACTTTCGTGTTTAGTCGAAAGCCCATATCTGGCCATATCACGCTTGAAATCGGCTTCAAATTCTGTTGTGTGCAGAATACAGTTTTCTGCATATTAGCTCGTCAGCTTTCAAGTTCAATCAGACTTTCCCGTGGCTACAGACCTCTCCTGAAGACATGTAACCACTCGTTGGAAAGGTATTTCCAAGTGCTACGACTTTCGTGTTTAGTCTAAAGCCCAGATCTGGTCATATCATATCTGAAAATGGTCATGAAGATCACTGCGTGCAGAACACAGATTTCTGCACGCATCTTAAGGCGGAATGAACGGTATCGGTTCGTCTTCCTCCTCTAGTCGATCTTCCCAATTCACATCCAGAAATTCCTCCTCTCTTATTCACCCTCATAAGGCTATTTTCCTTCACGAAACCATCCCTCATCCTCACATAGAAGGAAGGAGAGGTTGAAGATTCTAATTCCTATGACACAAGTCCTAGCATGGCCCTTTTTCCTAGAAACCTTCTTCTCATATCAAGACTTTCTTGAGTCGATATCTCCCATAGGAATAACTAGAGATCTAGCACCAAGGGAGACGGGAGGAAGCTCACCTCGTTTTCGTCGTTTCCACCATTTCCGGCAAAGGATCTCGTCACCCTTCTTGACGACATCTTCTTCTCCTCGGCGGCGTTGGCTCTTCACAGGATGAATATTGGCTCCAACACCTTCTTCCCCTCTAGGAGTTTTTCCTACAGAAATGACTTGGAAGGAGGACTAAAAAATGGCCAGGGTTTCTTCCCCCTTTTTTATTTGGAAACTACACGGGTAGGGACACGCCTGTGTCCCTACCCGTGTCCCTCTCGGGTGAAGCGTTGTCGACGGTTCTTCTGCCGCTTGGGTATACGCACATGGGTAAGAACACGCCCGTGTCTCTACCCGTGTCCTGCTCGGGAAACACGGTCTGCTGCCTAGAGACATACACATGGGTAGGGACACGCCCGTGTCTCTACCCGTGTCCTGCTCGGGAAACACTTGGACACATGTACACGGGTAGGGACACACCTGTGTCTCTACCCGTGTCCTGCTCGGGAAACACTTGGACACATGTACACGGGAATGGACACGCCTGTGTCTCTACTCGTGTCCTGCGCGGGATGTACACGGGTATAGACACGCCCGTGTCGCTACCCTTGTCCTGCTCGGGAAACACGATCGATGATGTTAGTTACACACACGGATAGGGACACGCCCGTGCCTCTACCTGTTTCCACATACACACGGGCAGGGACACGCCCGTGTCACTACCCGTGTCCTTCTCTGTAAATTTCACGAATTTCCAACTCTGGCACCAGAGTACCACACGGGTATGGACACGCCGGTGTCACTACCTGTGTCCTACTCTGGACCAACTTCACCTCCCTTACGCAGGTGTTAGCCTAGTTGTCAGCATTCCCAGAGCCCAAGCAAGCTCTCCTGGCTTAAAAACGTGCATGAGGGGGCTAGCGTGAATCGAGACGTTACAGAAATAAGCTAGGTCGCCGATGTAAAGGGTTTCCTGGAGGGAGCAAGAACGATTTCCCGGGGCCCGGAGGAAATGTGATCTGATCTCGAAGTTGGGTGACAGAAGGAATTTCATGGAATTTTATTGGATTATGGGATTTTATTGGATTCCATGAAATTCTTTTATACTAAAACCAATTCTTTCCAATCTATATATTAATTTTATTATTCCGTCCGATGCGTGTTTATCGCATGTGGCAAGATTTTTGACCCGGACGAATATTTTTCGCACAGACGAGCGTTTTTCATTCAGATGAGCATTTTGCCCATGTGTGCGTAATTTTGCCCAGGCGCGTTTTTTCTCCCGGGCATGTTTTTTCCCGCACGGGCACGCTTCTTACGCCAGGGTGCGCATTTCTTGGTCTGGGTGAACAGTTTTTCGCTTGTGCGTACTTTTCGCCTTAACGTGTGGTTTTTTTCCCTAGGTATGCATTTTTCACTGAGGGTGCGCATTTTCGCTCGGTCAAATATTTTTCGCACAGACAGGTATTTTACATACGAACACCCGTTTTTTGCGCATGCACGCTCATTTTTCGCCACAACTCTCATTTTCCCCCGGGCGTGCACTTTTTCGCCAAGGCACGCATATATCGCTAGGGGTGCATATTCTGTTCGGAGGGATGTATTTCGCCCGGGAGTGTGTTTTTCGTATTTGCGTGATTTTTTCATCTAAAAGCTCATTTTTTTCGCTTAGACGCACATTTTTTTACTAGCATGTGATTATCATCTTAACTTGTTGTTTTTTGCCTGTGCTCGCGTTTTCACTCTGGTACACATTTTTTCGTCCAGACGTACTTTTTTTCTTCACATCGCTCATTTTTTCCCCGAGCGTGTGTATTTCGATTGGGCACACTTTTTCTGCCCGGGCGTGCTTTTACCGCTCGGGCGCGTTTTTTCCCCCCGGGCGGGCTTTTTCCGCCCAAACACGCGTTTTGCGCCCATGCGTGAGTTTTTCTTTCGGGCACAAATATTTTGCCCAGGGAAGGCGTTTTTCGCCCTAGCGGGCATTTTTGACCTGGGCACCTGCCATTTTGCCCAGGTGCACGCATTTTCGATCAGGCTCATGCTTTTCACCTAGCCGCGCTCATTTTCACCCATGCGCTCGGGCACGATTATTTCGCGGTATTTTTTTCTTTTGCGCGCCTAATTCTAAGATTAAATCTGATCTAATAAACAAACAATAAAATTGATAAATTCCACAACATTATCTAATTCTGAATATTGCATGTACACCATAATTAGAATTAGACCATCCAAAAGAACGATACCCAAAATTTGCTTACATGAGATTGATTTCCTTTCCGCGGGCGCCACTCGAGATTGAGAAAGAAGACGGCGCCGATCAATTTCTTGCCATTTTTTATCCTCGAGTTCTTGCAGGGAAA
Organism: Platanthera zijinensis; assembly: GCA_039513925.1. Classification (NCBI taxonomy): domain Eukaryota; kingdom Viridiplantae; phylum Streptophyta; class Magnoliopsida; order Asparagales; family Orchidaceae; genus Platanthera; species Platanthera zijinensis. Next base: position 10,790,198 of record CM077079.1, on the reverse strand, counting down.
GATTTTTGTCTTCATTACGAGTAATTGGGTCTATCATTTCTCAACGAAAGCATCAATGTAACAATGTAACAGACTGAATTGATACATGATCTTGCCGGAGCTGAGGCTCTGAGGTGAATTGGTGGAATGGATCGAGCCACTGGTTGCTAAGGGCTAGGGCCTGTTTGGGAAGGCTTTTCAGAAAGAAGAAGGAGTGGTGACAAAAGGATGGTAGGAAAAGAAGCTTTTGGAAAATGTCTATTAGAAAAGGAGAACTGTTTGGGTGAACTTCTTTTGCAGAGCTTTTCAAAAAGGAGAAACACTTTATAAACCGTTTGACAAATACTTGTTGCGGTTATTTCGCTGGGGAAGGTTTTTTTCGCCCGGGAGCGAATTTTTCGCCAAGTGGAGGTTTTTCTCGCCCGGGCGTGAATTTGTCGCCCGGGCATGAATTTTTCGCCCGGACGTGAATTTCTCACCCGGGCGCGATATTTTTGCCCGAGCGCGATATTTTCGCTTGGGTGCCAATTTTTCGGCCAAGCCCTATATTTTTGGTCGGGCCCCAATTATTCCGTCGGGTGCCAATTTTTCGGACTGACTCGAATTTTTTGAACGGGCGCGAATTTTTCAGACGGGCACTAATTTTTCGACTAGGCGCGAAAATTTCGCCCGGACGCGAATTTTTTGCACGGACGAGAATTTTTCGCACGAGCGCGATATTTCCGCTCGAAAGCGAAAAAAATTGCATTCGAGCGGAAAAAATAGCTTGCAAGCGAAAAAAATACACGACCGGACAAAAAAACCACGAACGGGCAAAAAATCACGTCGAGGCGAAAAATTTGCTCCCGGGCGAAAAAAATAGTGCCCGGGCGAAAAACCGCTCACGATCAAAAAAATCGCGCCCGGGAGAAAAAAATCGCGCCCGGGCGAAAATATCGCGTCCGGGCGAAAATATCGCGTCCGGGCGAAAAAATCGTCCCCGGGTGAAAAAATCGTGCTTGGGCGAAAAAATCGCGCCCAGGCGAAAAAATCGCGACCGGGCGAAAAAAACGCCCCCGGGTGAAAAAACGCGTGCGGGCGCAAAAATCGCCCGCGGGAGAAAAATTCACGCAATGACGAAAAAATCGCGTCGGTGCAAAAAAATCGCGTCCGGGAAAAAAAAATTGTATCGGTGCAAAAAAATCACGCCCGGGCAAAAAAAGTGCGTCCGGGCAAAAAATACGCGTCCAGGCAAAAAAATTGGCTCGGGCGAAAAAAAATCGTGCAACGACAAAAAATCGCACCTGGATGAAAAAAAGGCACCCGAGCGAAAAAAATCACGTTGGACGAAAAATCGGCTCGGGCGAAAAAAACACGCTCGGGCGAAAAAAATCATTGACGAGCAAAAAAACCGCACTCGGGCGAAAAAAACTCACCCGGGTGAAAAACCTCGTTCCCGTGCAAAAAATGCCAGCCCGGGCGAAAACTGCCAATTAGAGCGAAAAATGCTAGTTTAGCGAAAAATTCGCGCCCGGGCGAAAAATTCGCGCCGGGCAAAAAAAACATCCGGGCAAAAAAATTACGCTTGGGAAAAAAATCGCGTCAAGACAAAAAAATCAAGTTGGAATTTTTTTAAAAGATAAGTGTTTTTGGATGAGAAAGTGCTTTTCGAAAATGTTGAAAAGTAGGCGGCAAGTGACTTTTCCAAAAGATGAGCAAATGGAGTTTTTCGCGGTAGCTTTTCCCACCGATAGACAATCCAAACGGTCTCTTAAGTGTGATAGTGTTTTCCAGAAAACGAAAAGGAACTAAAAAGCCCTCCCAAACAGGCCCTTAGTCTTTTATTACATGAAAACACATTTGAGAAAGTGCTATATTTGGTTCGGTGGTAGGGGGTTCATCTGGTGGGTTGAAACGCTATTTTGGAATCGGATGGGGAGAGGTGGGGGTCGAAACGGAGCGGATCGGGGCCGTTTCTTCCTTTATGCGGGTGCAAACGAAGCAAACGCCGTCGATGACCATTTGTTTACCCGTTGTCCGGCGGCGCTTACTCCAAACGTAACGGAGGCGGCGAAACGTCAAATCAAACGAAGCCTCAAAAAAAATGTTTGTCGTTTCTTAATTACATGCTAATCATTTATTTATACTAATTGCTAAATGGATATGATCGCTGCGTTTACAATGTAGCCTTTCCCGTGACTTAGGCTCTATTTGTTTGGGCGTTTTGCTGCTCCGTTTTGGGCAAACGCCGTCGGAAGGAGGGTAAACAAATGAATCTTTGGCGGCGTTTGCTCCGTTTTCACCCGCCCGCCTTGAGAAACGCCCCAAAAAGCTCCGTTTGGAGCAGCCACCTGCCCTCTCCAATTCGAACACTCCGTTTCCACCCGCCAGATCGACCCGCCACCGCCAAACCAAATGGAGCCTTAAGCTCCGTTGGGCATGGTGGTGGTGGTCATGAACATGGGGTTAAATTGTCATTCGTTAATGCCCACCTAAGAAATTTTATTCACTTGTATGTTCAAACGAATGATGTTTGTTAGGTGATCATTAACGAATGACGGTTAAACACATGCGTTTACAACTACCACCACCGAGCCAAACAGGGCCTTAGGCTCCGTTGGGTACTGCGGTAGAGGCCATGAACACGACATATATAGCTATGAACCGTCGTTCGTGAACGACGCCTGACTTCACATAAGAAACTTCTATTATTTTTATGATCAAAACTAGTTTTCCTTTCTCCGTAGCGGTCATAATGATTATCCTGCCAAACATACATTCTATGGCGTTGGGATTTTTGTCTAAACTCACCATAGTAAAAACATCATGCCAATTAAGTCGAGTCTTGCACAATATAAGTTCTGTGCGTGGCCTACAGTGTAGCCGCGAGCCTACTTCAACCCATCATTACTTTTCTTCTAAAGATACAAGTGACAGGAACGGGGCTCTGCTCCTACGGTCAATCACGACAGCACCTCAACTGCGATAGTGCACGAGGGCCCCCATGCCTCGCACGACATTATCCCGACCATGACTTTATTACGGCACGACCGTGCTCCCGCTGCTCGCAATCTCCTGAGTGTTATACTCCCCCTGTCACTCATTTTTACGGCATGCACCGGGGTTTGCAAGCGGCAAGCATAATACATTTTTCATCCTAGGTTGATGTGTTTGATCACGTTTTTTAAAATAAAAGAAAAAATTCATAAATTCATAAATTTAAAAAAAATTTAAATAAAGAATTGTTAAACCGAAAAGTAAATGTTTAACAAAAGGTGCTTTTTCCTTTTAATATAATATAAATAAGCGTATATCATTTCGAGATAATTTTGGGTCCGGTTGTCGGACCCAAGTTTACCTAAGTATGATCGCGTGACATCTCAAGTGCCTTTTTCACTATGGTGAGAACATCCGAGACGAGCAGCCTTAAGCTGACAGGTCCGTTTTTGCATAAGTACCAAATTTCGAAGATCGGCAGAAATATCCGGCGCTGTAAAAGTTGATGGTGTGTCTATTAATTAACCCCACAAATCATTGATTACACGCAGAAATACGGCCGCATTTCTCTAATCTCACCGCATCTCAAAATGACCTTAATACAATTCAAACTAATCTACGTCGTTGTTCTGCTCGAGCGAGGGACAAAACAACCATCGGATCGCCTCGCACACTTCCCTAAAGTACGCAAATAGAAAATGGCCTAAATTTTATGTGCGTTAAACGCACGAGGAGGACCGTGGGGAAAATACAAATTTCTCCTCTGTCTTCTATTTTTCACAAAATGAATCACGAAATATTGAACTATGCATTTTTACGCTCATTTTAAGTACTCATATGACTATGTTTTGGGATGAAAATCCAACTGTAAAAAAAATATTTTTTTGAACTAAAAATCCAATCCATTTTTCAAACTAAAATTCAACTGGATTTTACCATCAATGAAAATCCAACTGTATAATTCTATACATACCTAAGTCATACATAAAAACCACAAAAAGTGGGTCCCACACCCAATAAAATAATCCAAACTTTACTTTTCTGTGTGTTTTAGGTGCGTGAAAAAGGCCAAATAATATATTTTTACTATGTATGGGCCCACTTTTTGTGATTTTTATGTAAATTTTAGGTATGTGTAGTTCCGCCCCTGTATTTTTGAACTAAAAAAAGTCCCTCACAATTCTCACGCACAGAAAATTCTCTCTAGAAAATGTGGGTATGCCGTATGCCGACTTATTTGACCATTAGGCATGAGAAATTGCACAAAATTATTAAACTACACTTCGGGATTAATAATGAAGAGGAATGATGAGAAGGGGGGGAGGACGGAGGTTGAGACGGAGTTGACGGAGAGAAGACGGTGGACAAGACGGCGACGACAAGACCTGTCGTGGATCGAATCACATCAAAATTAAATAAAAAAGAAATGAAGGGGCTGCTGTAGTTGAAGGGACGGATGGGATTGATGGACGGACAGATGGATGACCCTTTTGCCCCCCGATTGGCCCATACATGGGGAGGAAGGCGGGATCACTGATCGAGAAGCTCTCCGCCAATTTGTTTGTTGAGTGGACGGAGGCCGCCGACGTACGTCTCCGTCGGCGGTTCGTCGTCATCATCGCCTGAGCCGCCGTTAGAATGATTCATCATTTCATCATCACGCCGTCGCCTCCCGCCAGCAACACTCTCTCTCATGTCGTTCTGTCGCCGTCGGCGTTCCGCTTTCTTCGATATTCCTGAGTTTTCAGCGGCTGCGGTTGCCAAACGCGGGACGTACTTTCGGTGTTCCTTGAAGCTGGTCTATGCATGCATATATATGTATTTTTTTATTTTTATTTTTTATTTTTTGCATGGAAATGAGAAGGTTAGTGGAAAATAATTAATATTGGAATTTCGGAGAATATAAATGTGAATGTCTTGTCTAAAACGCGGTAATTAATTAGGAACGGTGTTTATTATGGCTCTGTTTGTCGCGGTGGTGGTGGTCGTAAATTTATGGGTTAAACTGTTATTTGTTAAGGATTAGGTATAGGGGCGGATTAAGAGGAGGGTCAGAGGGACACTGGCCCCTCCATTATTTTTCAAAATATTTTGTGTGTTTGGATTCTTCTCGTCGAGGCAATGAAATTTGACTGCTTATACGTCAAAAACGGTGGTCAGATGAGAGAGAAATAGGTCTGATAAGATGGAAACGTTTTAAAAAAAAATTGTGCACGGACGTTATCAATTTGTGCACCCCCATTGTTATTTTTTTGGATCCCCAGTGATTAGGTGACAAACATCATCCGTTTGAACATAAAAGTAGATGAAGTTTCTCAGGTTGGCGTAAACGAATGACAACTTAGACTTCGTTTGATTTGGCGGGAGGAGACGGGGTCTGATCGAGCTGGAGGGAGGGAGGCTGCCGATGGAAACGGAGGACTTTCCTTCGTTTTGCATGGCCTGGCGGGAGGAGACGGCGTGCATTTGGCTAGCTACCCGCCGTACGACGTCATTTGCCGCAAACGAAGGGTCCAAACGACGCGCCAAACAAAGCCTTAACCTCCATGTTCAAGACCACCAACACTTGGGAAGTTCTTATGTTTGAAATTATTTATTTTAGTGATGAAGGGCATAAGTTTAATTATGCGAGACAGATTCTTGACAGCACAGTTATTGTCCAAATTCATCTGAGTCAAAGCAATGTGTCAAACGGACGGCGATTCGTCACCGCCTGATTTAGGATTGATCGTATATACCCACGTGCCGAATTGATCCATATTAGTTGGCATAACTTGTGTCAGACCTACAGTTTTGTTGTGGGTCGCTCGATGTTCTCACGGTCCGGCCGAAGTGAACCGTCTTAGCTTGAGAGTGAGCCGAGTGCGGAAATAGTCACAGAAGGAATCAATGGTTGACAACAAAGCGCTTGACATGAAAATATCTGAAAAATGAAAAAAAAAAATTATGGAATCGGATCTGTGCCGGCCAATCTCCGCTATCTTTTAGAGTGTTACAAATAGTTGTTTCTTAGGAGTTACAGATCGCCGCTCGTTATAATGAGATTTCAAGTCAACCAAAGTTGTCGGACGTGCGAAGCACAGAGAAGCGCGCTCTGAAGCACTAACTCGGTACAAATAGGGCAACTTAGTGATTATAGTCTCACGTTTCTTTGTAGGACCTCTAGACGAGCAGCAGTCGTCAAACATTGAAAATGTCATTGGAGTAAAGGAGTGAGAAGATACCATGGGTGAGGAGATGACTGCCCTCAAAAAGAATGTGACTTGGGATCTTATGCTCAAGGTAGATGACATTACTCTTGTTACTTGCAAGTGAGTTTACAAGCAAAAGAAGAAAGTAGACGCCATCATTGAGCGACACAAAGCTCGCCTTGTAGCTCGTGGGTTTTTACAACAGTATGTAAAAGACTACGAGGAGACAATCAGTCATATGACCAAGATGACATAAATACAGATGGTGATTGCTTTGGCAGCTTGCCAGACATGAGATTTCACAACTTAATATGAAGAATGTGTTTCTTTACGAGTAGATTGAAAATGATATCTTCATGGTACAACCACCAGGGTATGTATCCAAGACTAATCTAGGACATGTCTGTAAGCTAAAAAATCTATATATGGCTTGAAGTACGCGCATCTAGCATGGTACGAGAACATAATAAAATACATACAGTTCTGCGGGCATTTTGCTTCTGACTTAGACCCGAGCATGTTTATCAAGAAGAAGAGCAATCTTTGAGTCTTAGTGTTGTTGTACGCCAACAACATAATTGTGACTGGGAACTTTGACGAAGAGGTGGCAGAGATATCTATTCGTTTTGAAATGAAGGATTTTGGTGAGGTGCACATTTTCCTTGGTTTAGAAGTAGGGAGGAAGGAGAACAATGTGTTTGTCTCTCAAAAAAGATATACAGAGCAGATCATAAAACGGTTTAACATGAGAGATGGAAAAATCAGCTCTACTCCACTTGAAGTCGGGTTAAAGCTACGGCGAGATAAAGGAAGAGTTATTCATGATCCCTTGTGTAGGATTTCACGTGTAGTGATGGAGAGAATTTAAAAAAAAAATATTCCCAAACACCATACAATACACAAGGATCGGATATCCCAAAACAATACAAAATAGGCTTAACAAAATAAACCCTAACTCATCACATCTAATCCATCACATGCGTTAGAAGATATACCTCTAGAGAACAATCTCTAGGCGGAAGAGGAAGACGCGCCGGAGAAAATGATAGCAATCCCACCGCAACAACGAGGACGATCGCCTCGCCTCTTGGTTCACCTTGAACCCGAACAACGACAAATCTCTATACCGTTGACGGGGAATAGAAACACTAGCTCAGAACTTCTCTCCTCTTGCACCGATGACTCCAAGTGGCCGAACCACACTAGTCGCCGGGTAGAGAAGAGAAAAATGGAGAGGGATCTAAAACCGCTGAGGAGAAGGAGCAGTCTCAAGCCAGATCCGGAGCTGCGGCCGACCGAGAAGGAACATCTAGGGTCGGCGAGCGGCAGGGAGATGGCGGCGACAAGCTTGCCCGGAGAAGGAGCAGCGGACGCCAAGGCTATGGCGGCGGCAAGCTTGCCCGGCAACGGAGATTGGTTGCGATGCCGGCGGCAAACTTGCCCGGCGGGAGAGCTGGGAGCTGCGCGATGATGGCGGCCGAAAATGGAGATCATCGCAAACCTCCTTGCTCCTTTTTGCGGCTAGGTTTTTGACAAAACCGTGAAGCTCCTGTACCCTCTACCCAGTTTTTCTTATTTATATAAACTTATATATAAATATATATATATATATATATATATATATATATATATATATATATATATATAACACGCATATATATACTTATATATATAAATACTTACATATACATATAATCTCATAACTTCAATTACTGTGCACTCCTACCAAAATAATTACGACGACTCGCTCCGTCATAATTTTATTTATTTTTGATATTCGCACGGGAATTCTATCTAAGCATGTCAAGCAACGACATTAGACGTTCGCACTTACTATAATACTTATATTAAATGGTCCATAAAATCAAATACCTCAAATAAGCCGAACGGATGCTGTTCTCGTTCATTTGGTGTGACCTTAAAGAGGAACCATGTAATCAAGGCTATAATATAACATCCTATATTATGGACTATAAGAGGCTTTGTCACTGCATTATAGTCGCCCCAACTACATGGTAACGTAACTAGGTAACGCAATGAATGACCTGTGTCTATTTCTTTGTCACATAATATCATAAATATTGTGCAAACTGGGACTGTGTCATTTTGCACTATATTTGCTTTTCTTGGTCTCACAATTGAGTTGTATTTATAACTATGTTAGTTATAATGCATGCTATACAACCTCGCTCGGCCAAGGGGCCCGACTATATCATTACCAAAATAATTTGGGGACAAAATGATATTTCGATGTGCACATTTCCTACGCGTAAGTATGAACAACGAATCATAGTATATATCATTATCAGAGGATAGTTTTCAACTATAATCACGTTGCCCACACTGACACGCTAAATCTACACATCTTGTATCTCCAACTTAATAGACACGTTGAAGCATTATTGACACTTAACACATTCCACATAATGCTACAACATAAAACACTACAAGAAAAACTTGATTTAGCAAGGGAAATTAAGAAGGCTTGATATTCCTTCCTAATTAGCATCAAATTTAGCTACGAAAAATACTTTTTTATTTTACCTATAAAAATAGTAAGGGATTTTTTTGTTGCAAAATTAGCAACAAATTTTTTTGTTGAAAAATTTTTGTTGCTAAAATAGCAACAAATTTTTTTGTAGCAAAACTTGTGTTGCAAAATGACAACGAATTATTTTTTTTGCAAAATATTTATAGAGGTAAAAATTATTTTTTTCAAAAAAATGTATCTCTTTTTGACTTCGTTTGGTTCGGCGGGAGCAGACGGGCGTGTAAAAACGCTGTCGTCGTTCGGAACTGGTGGGGGAGGCAGGGATTCTAAAATGAGAGTTTTCGATCCGTTTCTCTACCACGGTGGGAGCACATGGCGCCCGTTTGTTTTCTCGTCATGCGGCGTCGTCTGCTCCCGCATCGACATGAAAATGCCTCGCCAAATGAAGCCTTAATTGAAAATAAAAATTTTAATTTCCTATTCTCTCTTTTAATTTTTTTTGTTTATAAATAATTTATATACATATATAAATGTATATTATGAAATTATCATATATATCAGCATATATTATATAAATATATATTATTGCAAATAACTGTATGTACATATATCATACATGAGTATATATAAAAATTATATATATATCTTTTTCCTTATTTTTATAATTTTATAAATTACATAAACTTTATAATAATTTAAACATTTTCTTATGTATTTATAAATATATTAACGCATTAAAGAATAGATTTGTTATGTGAGTGAATTGGTAAGCATCATTTTTTGTGTATAAGTGGTTGTGGGTTCAAATCTCACCAAAGACAAAAGTATCTTTTTAGTTTTATATATTTATTATTGAATAAATAAATAAAATATAAAACATTAGCAACGAAATTAGATTTCCTTGCTAATTTAGGAAGGATGTAATACCTTGCTAAAAAATCCTTGCAAATTAGCAAGCAATAAATTCCTAGCTAAAATTAGCTAGGGTCATATTAGCTAAGTATTTTGTTTGTTCCTAAATTCATAACTAAATAAAATTAGGAACGAATTTTGTTAATTAGCAAGGAATTTTGTTCTTTGCTAATCAAGGAATTTCTTGTAGTGAAATAAGTCACTCTCAATATGTATGAAATCACACGCATACAAACTCATATGATTAAACGATAATCATTTATCAACATTTATAAGACTCAAATGTACTTTAATCGATATGACAATCTTAACTCGGCAATCAACGTTCCTCTTTGATTACCATGATTGTGAGGATAACTTAAGATTACATGACTCAATAAAAACCATGGTTCTATGGTTCAAGACCAAGCGCATCTTCTCAAACCTTACATGATACAAGTCATATAATCAAGGAACAAAATGTTACAACATTCTAAAACATGAACATAAGTAAAAAGATAACTTTCAAAACACCACTTCCTTCACCTTAGTCTTCCGGACTCTGGTTGAGAGTTTAATATACTTGATGATTATAAAGCTGTATATTTCATACGATGTTGTCCGAGTAAGTCGGTATATGCAGGATCCTGAGAAGTCTCATCTAGTGGCAACAAAAGAAATCCCGAAGTGTGTGAAGTGGACCTCAGACATTGGGTTGTTCTATGGGAAAGACGTGGGTTTTGTTTTGCACAGGTTCACGGATGCCGATTATGATGGAGATACATATGATCAAAATTAGACATTGAATGTGTCCTTATGTGCGTATCAACGACTATTTTATGGTGCAGAATGACACATGATTTTGTGTCTATCCCAACCACTGAGATAGGATACAAGGAGTTGATCTTAGAGGCCCAGGAGGGCATTTGGTTGTGCAAGTTGGTGGAGGATATCCATGAGCAGGTGTAAGGTCCTACTCTACTTTGTGGTGATAATAAGAGTGCTCTAAAGCTGATTACAAATCCAGTATGTCGTGCGTGGACGAAGCATAATGAGATCGAGCATCACTTTATTTGGGAGAGGGTGTTGGAGGAATCTTTGATGGCTGAGTATGTGTAGAGTAACGATAATGTCGTAAACATCTTCACGAAGCCACTATCAAAGGGGTTGTTTGAGCGACTACAGGGATTGCTTTGTGTGTTTTTCAACTTTCACTTCAAAGGGGAGTGTTGAAAATTTTGAAGTGGGGTCCGCGGCGGGAAGGGAAGGGAAGGGTAAGGGATGGGTTAGGATGGGCACAGTCCCGAAATTTCCAAAAACAAAGGGTTTGGAAAATTCGGTAAAGTGTGAAGTCCGACCAAAACCTGCAGCTAGAGAGCGAAAGAAGAGAGTGTCGGTGCGTAGTCTTCATTCTACTACGTTACGCAAAGTCACTTACATTAATCAGAATCAGGAAGCATACAGCAGCAAGCAGCCACGCAGCTAGAATTTCTGGTCATCGGGCTATCACTGACGATGTCTTTATCGTCAGGCGAAAGTCAATTTTGTTTTGTACGCTCCCCCACCCCCACCTATAAATAAGGCTCCCGATCCCCCCTCATATATATCTTGGACTAGTGAGAACAGTAGCTTGGAGCAAGGTTGCAGTTAGATTTTTCTTAGCTGCGTGACAAGGAGTAAATAGGTCTCTTGGTCAGCTTTTGCAGACTATGCGACTACCATTCGACGACTAGACGACTATTATTGGCGATTTGGTCAATGGTAGCCGCAATGTGAAAGTAGCATGCAACAGTAGGTAGCTTGCAGCTATCGCCTGGCGATATCACTATCACCTGGCGATATCACTATCACCAGCGATATCACGATTTGCGATCAAAGCATTGCTCTTCATGACAACTCTCAAGCAGGCGGTCTGTAGGCCAGTTTATGCGGCTTGATCAACAGTCCATGTGGTTTGAGCTGTTTGTTTTCCAGTTGAAGTCAATAAGCGCTGTCCCGATTTGGCGATTTGAAGTGCGAACAGGAGTCTTGTTTAGTTGTCTGTTTCGATCTCCGTCCAATACAACGGGAAATCATGTCTCGCGCTTGTATGTCCCGCATTGTAAATTAAGCAGTGAAGTTAATACAAATGTTGTTCTTGCATCTTCTTTTGCTAGTGGTTTATTTTCTTGGATTGTTGAGAGTGATCTTAAGACCTTATAAAATTTACACGAAAAACTGAAAAACCAGACAGACGGGCCATAGAACCAGAGACCAGTCCCCGTTTCTATAAACTACCTGGCCCATTTAAAGTAATTTTTTCAAAAATCTAAATAAATGTCCACGAGCTCCTTTACAATTAGGAAGTAGCTAACGAGCTGGACATCGGGCTATTGTTAAATAAATTGAACTTTATAGCATATAAAATTAAATAATACAATACTAATTTGAAAATAATTACATATGCATAATTACATAATGTATATTTTACATTTGAAAATTATAAATTTTTTGAGCTAACTTTTTGTGAACCAATCAAGCAGAAATATGATTTCGGCCTTAACATGTTTTAGTATATTTTATTTTGAGTAAATTGTTGATAATCACATAAAGTTTTATGTTATTATCAATATCCGCTTTAAATTTTAGAAATAGGTAAATAATCCTCCCTTAATTTTATCTTTCACTATACTCATCCTAAAATATTATAAAATTAAAGTTTTAAAATAATTAAGGAATAAGGTGAAAAGTATAATTTAATATTTGAAATAATTTTTTAATATATTACCTAAATAAAATCTTTAAAATCATTCATCATAATAAATGGTAAAATAAATTTTGGGAGTTATTTATTTTAAAATTTAGTTTTTGGGTTTTGGCGGAATGCACCCCCCAAATATAGGGATTTGGCGGAATGCACCCCAAATCTTTAAATTTGGCGGAATGCACCCCCAAATTACATTAAGCTTGGCGAAATGCACCCTGCTGTTTGAACCATGAGGGTATTTTGGTCATTTGAAATGAAGGGATTTGATATTAGGGTTTTTTTTCTTAAACCTGGTCTTCTTCCCCATTCCTTTTTCCCGAAACCTGTCCGCTGCCGCTCCCGTACCAAATCTCCCCCGCGCCTCCCCGCGCCGCATCACCGCGCAACTCCCCTCGCCGGTTTAAGATCAGCGAAACCCCTCGCCGTCCACTCCTTGGCCGCCTCCCAGCGCCGCCTCCCAGCGCCGCCTCCCGGGCCGTGGATCGGAAGAAAGGATACGCTGTTGCGCCCAACTTTGCCGCCTCCCAGCGCCGCCTCCCCTTGCCGCCTCCAACCGCCGGCTCTCTGCATTCAACCTTGCCGCCTCTCTGCATTTGTGTCGATTCCAAGTGCTTAGCACTTGAGGTAAATCCTAACCCTCTCAAACTTGTATTGTGTAAGCTTAGGGTTTAGTAGTCTTATGTTCGTTTTTTATTTAGGGTTTAAGAATGTCTCGTTCCGGTGACTTTGAATGGGAGAGTATGTTAATTGAGGATCATTTCCCTCAAGAAGAAAATTCTTTAACTAGTAGTAGTAGTGATTCGGAAGGAATGGAAGAGGCATCCGAAGCAAATGAGTCGTCATTTTCGGATGACCTAGCAGAAAGTGAATTTGAGTTAGATGATGCATTGTATGATGAAAATATTGATGACGAAATAGAATTGGTGGATAGAAGGGAATCCAAAACGGTTGCGACAAAAAATGTTGGAGTTTCAATTAGAGAGTCTACGAAGTTGTAGTTGTAGAAAGTGGGATCTCACAGACATTCCATGTGTTCATGCAACATCGTGTATCTTTTATCGTAGAGAAAACGTTGAAGACTATGTGGGAATTTGGTACAAAAGGGAGATGTTCATGAGAGCTTACGAACATTTATTAAATCCTATCAATTCACAAAAGGAATGGCCTTTAGCCAATTTGAATCCGATTGTGCCATGGTCCAATATACATAAAAAACCTGGAAGGCCATCAAAAAATGCTCGAAGAAAGGAGGCCGAGGAATTAGAGAACGAGAAGTATGGAATCAAAAGGCATGGTTTAAAATACACATGTTCGAATTGCGGTGAAAGAGGGCATAACAAGAAAGGATGTACCAACACAGAAGCATCAACGCAATCATCGGGACTTAAAAAATCAAAACTTCCGGTAAACATTACTTCTTCTTTTTTTAAGTTTGCAATTTAAATTATTTAAAAGCTAACAACTTATTTATCTTGCATTGCCTTGTAGGTGCGTAGGAAATCTTGATTCGAGAACCAACCGTCAAAGGAGAAGCACAAGCATGGAAGATCTTTATTTTAATTATATAATTTTGATGTAATTTTGATGCTATGTTTTGGACAATGAATGTAATTTTGATGCTAAGTCAATCCTGATGGTGAATCTCTAAAGTTAACTGTAGGTATTGTGTAATGTTCAGCATTGCTGTGTTGCTTCTTGTTGTTCATCCAGGTTGAAGAAACATTTATAAGCAAATGAGAACATGCTTGAGAATTATGATTTCATGTGTATCCAGCAATTATAAATTCTGGCATTTTCATTTTAGATTTCTTAGTTGGACTTGTAGTATTATTTGTACCTTTGATCTTAAAGATCATGGCTTTGGTTTTTTCGATTCATTAAATCAAAGATGCAGCAGTATAAATTCAATTGAGGCGTTTAGGGCTCTGCTTGGTGCGACGTTTTTGCTCCGGTGAGTTAGGACAAAACTTCATTGTGATAGAATGTATATGTTTGGCATGACAATGGTTATGACAGTCATCAAAAAAGATAACTACTTTTGAACATAACAGTGATGAAGTTCCTTAGTTGATAACCACTGTTTAGGCGCCTTCTACTCCACCCGCAGCGGAAAATCCCGGGCGTGAAAAAAACTCTTTTTTTTAATCTGAGACAGACCCACGAGAGGAGTCCATAGTTTTGATATGTAATTCGGGGGTGCATTCCGCCAAAACAGTGAACCTAAGTAATTTTCAGATAAAATTGCCCTTGAATTTTTTGCTTGGGATGCATTCCGCCAAGCTTAATGTTATTCGGGGGTGCATTCCACCAATATTTATGTAATTCGGGGGTGCATTCCGCCAAAACAGTGAACCTAAGTAATTTTCGGACAAAATTGCCCTTGGTTTTTTGGTCTGGGGTGCAATCCGCCAAGCTTAATGTAATTTGAGGGTGCATTCCGCCAAATTTAAAGATTTGGGGTGCATTCCGCCAAATCCCTGTATTTCGGGGGTGCATTCCGCCAAAAACCCTTTAGTTTTTTATAATAATTTTTTTCTTCGTTAAAAACTATTTCCTTTTTTTTATTACATTTAATACATTATATTTGATGGGGTCAACCCTAATTTTGTAGGAAAAGTGAATTGCACATAGCAGATTCTCCCTCCTCTACTAAAGTCGTGAGAAGTTACGCGAGTAACCACCGCAAACACGATCTACGCACCCGATCCACGAGATAATTACAGCGCACCAAATCTTGCGCACGACCCAACTGCCACCAGCCGACTGACCCCCTCCTCCCCTCGACCGGCCCCCACGAGGGTCGGCCGAGGCCGCCCTAATTCGGTATACATAAGTCAATGAGAACTCATCAATCAATTTTGTCTTATTATGTTTGTTCTAACACTTGACTTAAAATTCTGTGTACTTAGATAAAAATGTGAAGATCCTTATACTAGTCATCTTTAAATTTGTGTACTTAGGGTAAGAAGGACTCACTTAGTCAATTTTGACTTATTAAATTCATTGTAACATATATTTCAAGAAAATATCAAGGTTTTGAGAATCGGACCGGAGATCGAGCCGGTGAGTTCAAAGGTTCTAGGTCCGATCGGTTGGACCGGGGTCGAATCGGAGTCGAACCGTTTGTCCGTTATTTATATATATATAATATTAGAAAATTATAATAAAAAAATTATAATAAATATTTTCATATATATTGTTAAATTATAATAAATATTTTCATATATATTGTTATTTAATATTTATCATCATTATATTCTGTTATAAATAAAAACAATATATTCATTAGCACCCTATAATATAGCCGACCCCACTATAATGAGATAAAGGCTAGAGTGTTGTTGTTATTTTATAAATATAAATGTTAAAAAATAATTGAAATTCAAATTAAATATAATATATATAGTTCACATGTATATAAGTTAATAAAAATAATTAAGGATATTATATTAATAAAAATGAATAATAACTTTTTAATTAAAATGTTAGATGTATTTTATCAAAATATAGATTCAAGCAAGCTCTTAATAAATAAATAAATAAAAGGAATTGAGAGTAGAGAATTAGTCATGGGCAAAAGGCCCGATCGGGTCGGTCGGGCCCGGGCTTTTCCCCAATCGGGCTCGGTTTGGGCCCAGTTTGAATCGGGCCGGGTCGGGCTCGGGCTCCCTTTCAGAATGGGATTAAATCCCGCTTGATCATCAGGCGGGATTAAAATCCCTCGAGGCGGGATATTTTAATCCCGCCTGGCGGGATATTTTATTCCCGTCTGGTGGGATTAAATTCCTTAGCCCGGCATCGGGCTCAGGCTAGCCCGGTGCTCGGGCTTCGCCCGGCCCGGTCAGGGGCCGGGCATCGGGTCATGCAACCTGCAAAAATGGGGGCCCGATAAGGGTCCCAAGCCCGACCTTGGCTCAAGCCAGACTTTTCCCGGGATGGGCCTAGCCGGGCTTTTGCTGGGTCGAGCCCGTACTTTTTGTCCATGACCGGTAGAGATGCACAAAAGGCAAGCTATGGAAAAACGTTTTGTTTGCTTAACATAAGTAAGTCATGGTAAGAATGGCAGCAAGTTTGGGCCAGGCCAAGGGACATCACTAGGCCCCTTTTTTACCTGCCCCTCATCAGGTGCCAAGAATTTTGCAAAATGAATAGTATTTTCAGAACTTACACGGCAAAACGTTGGCTAGATGAGGAAAAAATGTATCCAATAAGATGTAGTGGTGTAAACGAGTCGAGCTTGGCAAAATATTCAAACTCGAGTTCGAGCTCGAGCTAACCATTTTGAGCTCGTGCTAATCATTTTGAGTCCGAGCTCGACGAGCTCATTTTGCCCGGCTTAAGCTTGAGCTCCAAGAGCACTTATTGAGGTCAACCTTGAGTTTCGATCTGGCGAGCTCAAGTCGAACCGCTCATGAGCTTTTCAGCTCATGATTCTTATTTTCTTTGTATTTTTACTCTCTTAAAAATACTCACAAAGAAAAGCTCGCGAGATAATGAACAACAATACGTGAGCTCGAGCTCCACAGATGTGTGCTTATTTCGAGTCGGCTCAACTCAATTTACGCCCATAATAAAATGAAGATGCTCAAATAAATTTTTTTTTTAACTGAAGGAAGAAGCTATCGCCCATTCACGCCTCACTTATCTAAAGCAATCACCAAAATGCCACAACCAACTCAAAATCCATACATATCTTTTTTTTGTTGCTACCAAAGTTTTTTTTTTGTTGAAGATTTGGAATTTTTAATAATAAAGTTATTTTTAGGATAAAAATCATGAATTTAAAATTTAAAATTAATGAAATCCTTCTTCTTCTTCCTATAATCATCTTCCCTCTATGCTCTGGTTCTGATATCCAGAGTAAATGTTAGACAACACAGAACTAGCATCCCCCTAAACCGAAATAAAAATCATTTCTTTTTCACCATGAAAGTTAAACCAGAGGGTACGCCATGGAATGATGAAACTATGGAACCCTAATTTCACCCTCCTCGCAAAATACAAATGAAAAATCTAAAATCTGCAGAGAAAAGAAGCCCGGAAAAAGAGAGAGAGAGAGAGGGAGCGCCATGGCTTTGGGGGTGATGTGATGGAATCTGTCGTATGATTCATTTAATCTTGTACTGTTTTCTGACAGATTGGGATATGAAGCAGCCTTTTTCTCTGCCGGAAGATCACCTCAAATCCTCTCTCTCTCTCTCTTCCCCTGCATTTATTATTTATCGCACTCTCTTTCTTCCTTCCCCCTCTTAAAAGTCTTTAAAACCTTCGTTCTGTTCCCCCCTCTCGCTTTCCATACTGACAGAGAAAGAAAATACCTGCACAATTTCTCAGGCACGCACGCATAACCCGTCTTCTCTCCCATCCGAGCCGAGCTCATGGACATCATGAGCCCTCTGCTCTGCTCCGAAGCAGAGCGCAACAGTAGAGAGAGAAAAAGATCAAGCAGAGGAGATAGAGAGGGAGAGGGAGACAAAGACTATAATTCACTCTCTCTCCTCTCCCCTGACAACCCCTGATTCGTCGAATCCTCATTAAACCACAACGCCCCCATATAAACTGCCCCCGAACGCCCAGTTCCAAACTCAAAACTCTTTTTTTTCTTCCTCCTTCACTCCTCTCTCTCTCTCTCTCTCTCTTTCTATTCCCCTGCTTCCACCACTGCCTCTGCTTCCATTCTCCTCTTTTCATGTCCTGTCGTCAAATTTTCCATCTAATCGATTCTTCTACTCGTTCTCTTGTAATGGAGAATGCCGGCCACCAGCATATGGACGCCCACGAAGCTCATCTCCCTCCTGGCTTCCGTTTCCACCCTACAGACGAAGAACTCATCGCGCATTATCTCCTCAAAAAGGTTCTCGACAGCAACTTCACCAGCAGGGCAATAGCCGAGATCGACCTCAACAAATGTGAACCGTGGGAACTCCCAGGTTCAAATTTTTTTTTTAAAAAAAAACCTAACTTTTACCATCTTCATCATCTCCCTCTCACATTGTTGAAAGTTGGGTCAAGCCACTCGAGTACGGCAAGCTCACACAGCCGTCACTCTGGAGTCAATATTTGGCGACTCGGACTGCAGTCCGTGCAACCCCGAATTACTCTATTTCGGAATTTTGCATCCCGAATTTTTAAAATTACATTTTTTTTTGGCACTTTGTGTTAGAAATGTAAAAGATATACAAACTCAAGAGAGTAGACTCCAAATGAACTCCCTAATATCTTTGCTTTATATTAGGAATCTACATCTTGTATTTTGGAGAGGTTTTACATTAGACTGCAGCAATCCTTTTACAGGCAGAATGTTACAAACGGAACATAATTTTATATATTATAACAGTGGCGATAAGATTTAGATAAGCTATTATAATATCATATATTATCACAGCCACATATTTTTTCTACAGATAACTCTGATAAAAGTTGCACCGCTTGACATTATCTTTCCCAGCCTGCCTTCTTGTACAGGTGTAGCTATCCTCTTCTTCTGGTTGTTAGCTCTGCTTTTTGGCTTGGGGCTACTACGGATTACTCTTCTCCAACACTTTGCACCTCAAAGCTCAAATTTTTGGGATATTTAGGTCATGGCATCACCTAAAATGCTCATTTTGAGCGCTTTGCACCCCGAATTATATATCTTATTTTTGATTATTTGCACATTGTCAGAATAAGTATTTTGGGCGGTGCTTGACCTAAATACACTCAAAATTTGAGTTCTTGGGGGTGCAAAATGTCAAAAAATCCTTAATTTCACGGTGCAAAACGATTGGGGATGTAAAATTTCAAATATTTGGGAGGTTGGGTATTAACTATTCTGGCCAAGTCTAGAGGATTTTAACACAGTTCTTCACTTTACGGCCTGTTCATGAACAGTGAAAGCCAAAATGGGAGAAAAGGAGTGGTATTTCTTCAGCCTACGCGACCGAAAATACCCAACCGGGCTCAGAACCAACCGCGCCACCGAAGCCGGTTACTGGAAAGCCACCGGAAAAGACCGCGAGATCTACAGCACGAGAACTGGATCTCTCGTGGGGATGAAGAAGACTCTGGTTTTTTACAGGGGAAGGGCGCCCAAGGGTGAGAAGAGCAACTGGGTCATGCATGAGTACAGGTTGGAGGGCAAGTTTGCCTATCATTTTCTCTCCAGATCCTCCAAGGTAATCAAAAACAGGAAAAAAATATACATTTATCTCTCATTTCCTCAACATTGTTTCCCATTTTATGAAAGATTGTAGCTTTATGAGTGTAACCATAGGGGTTATAATTTCTTCTTTCTTTTTCCTTTTGTCCTTTCATGGAAAGTGAATATCTGTTGTATTTACTCTCTGGTTCTCCCCTGTTTTATTCTCTTTTATGTCTTGAGGATATCCAGAGGATTTTATCAAGTTACAGCTTTTCTTTTTGCCCATTAAAATTAAAAATTATCCCTTTTATCCTTCCTTAAATTACCTTCTGTTCAAAAATGTAATTTTTAATTTCAAATACTTCAAAAATGTAGCTTTTTTCCATCAGGACCTTTGGTACTAAGGAGTAAGGATGGGTAATTGATAAGATGCACCTTAATTTGTTAAATATTGCAAGATGTACCTTCTAATTAGGAAAAAATCTCTCAAAATGCACCCTCATTAGTGTGCAAAGTGCCAGTTTTTTTCTAATTGGAGGGTGCATTTTGTAATATTTAACATTTTGCAAGAAAACATTTGGAGGATGCTCTTGTGAAATATTCCAATTTGAAGTTTTCCCCCCAAATTTTGGCTTTTTGTATACTCCAAAAGCTTTAATATTGAATATTTAAAATGTAAAAGGCCAATGTTAAAGCTTTATTTGTTTCGAAATGGAGTGGGGCGGCCGCCGATCGAAACAGAGGTATTTCCATCATTTTCCATGGCACGGTGTCCAAACGCGGCAAATACCGCCGTGCGACATTTGATTACCCGCAGTGCGGCGGTGTTTGCCGGCGGGTCCAAAAGCCGTGTCAAACTAAGCCTAAAGCTTTTGAGAGGTATAAAAGGCCAAAATTGAATAATTTAAAGTGCTGCAAAAACACTCCTAATTTAAGATGATACTATTTCATGCGCACGCAGGACGAGTGGGTGATTTCCAGAGTCTTTCGAAAGACCGGCGGCCTGAAAAAACCACGCACCGCCGCTTTCTCCGGCGCCGCCACTTACGCCAATGTCATCGCCACCGACTCCCCGTGCCACGAGTCCTCCGCCCTGCCCTCGGCCGGCGACCGCGAGATCCCTTATGGCAGCAGCAGCAGCATGGAAAGGCATCACGCGCCCTGCTTCTCCACCCTCTCCGGATTAAACCTCGCCAGCCACTTTCCCGTGCCCGGTCCGGCTCCGGTCGGGCCCGGCTTTCCCAACCTGCGATCGCTCCAGGAGAACCTCCAGCTGCCGTTCTTTCTTTCGTCGCTTTTGCCGGCGGCGACGGGGTGCGAGAACGGTGGATGGCCGTTCGATCTTGATCGGAAAGCGGCGAGCAACGAGCTGGATTGCATGTGGGGATTTTGAGAAGATGAGGGAATTAAACCGCTATGCTGGATGCTGCTGTGTTCTCACACTCTGTTTTGTTCTTCTTCTAATTCCTAGTATTTGTGCTTAGTATTATTGTTTAGACTCTGTCCTCTGTATCTTCTTTGATGGACCCTAAGCTCAGAATTTAGTGTGCCCTTATTTTGTATTATATACCCCCCACCTACCTTTGTGTGCACACGACAAAATCAAGCGATGCGCGGAGCACAGCGCACGGGGCTTTGCGGGTGGCATGAGTGCCGACGCACTTGAGCAATGCTGTGACCGAGGCCTCGTGGCGTGGGGCCAACGGGTCTCCTCATGTGCATTGTCGCTCATATAAACATATAATTCAATTATTTTATAAAAGTTTTAGTTGATTTTGGATTTTATCTACGGTAGGATATTAGAGATTAATATGTGGTTTGATGGATTTCGTAGAGTCAATCGATACCATAGTAACAACACAATGATGGACAGATCGAAAGTTATTGTATTAGTTTGAATTTAAATAAAAAAAAATCTAAAGTTTTTTTAATTAGACATAAGTGTTGAAAAAGAAGTCATTTTGTGCATAGTGTCAAAGATTATGTCTGTTTTCAATCTTCCTCCGCCCGTACCCTCAATAATTAGGGACTATGAGTTCTGTTGTTGTTGAAGTGTTAAAAAAGATCTATGCATGTTTAATTAAGCAAGTTTCATAATCATTAATATCTGAAAAATATATAAAAATATCAGCATTTGTTGTAGGTATGTGTATGGAGGTGTTTGTTTTGGAGTGCTCATAGTTGAAAGCAAAGAAGGAAAAAAATGTTGGTGAGTGTAACACATTTTAGATCACCATGCGCGACTCTTGACCTCTCCCGTCATATTTTCGCTAGCACGAATTTTTGCGCATGATTGATTTAAAATACGTTTGTATTGCACAAATATAGTCGTATGTTTTCAAAAACAATATGTAATGTTGAAATCACGAATCATACTGTGGGATTTGCTTTCACACGATGATCTATTATGATCACTGTGCGTTACACGTATCTAAATATTTCGCGCAAAGGGCTCGCAGTGAATGGTAGCCCTCGGGGGACAGGATAGGAAGAATTTTGTATTATTGGAGGCGACTACTAAATTACCTAGTGATCGAAGTTGAGAATATGGGAGATCAGAAACCCGCATTTTATTGGAGCAAGCTACGGAGCGGGTCGCGTGGGAGACAGATTAAGGGTCTGTTTGGGACAGCTCTGGCGGATTGAAAAGCTGCTGTCCGAATAGAGCTGTTTTAAAATAGATCTCTGGGGAGCAGTTTTGAAAAGCTGCAGACTGTTTGGGTGTTCTGTGCAGAAGTGCGCTCGGAATCGCCGGAGGAAGGACGTCGGGGTCTTGGAATTGCCGGAGGAAAGCCGTCCGGGGCTCGAAATTGCCGGAGGAAGGCCGTCCGGCCTCTGAGCATGTTCCAACTGAAGAAACCATTAGATTTCCAAAACATGTGAGAGAGAAAGCTATTTTGCGGGAGCAGAAGCTGGAGAGAGAGAGATTTCTGAAAAGCTGCAAAACAGCTCCAGATTTTTGAAAAGCTCTTCACAGGGAGCTGTCCCAAACAGACTAAAAGCAGCTTTGGCGGTTGGAATAGAGATTTTCCAACCGCCAGAGCTGCCCCAAACAGACCCTAAGGCTCCGTTTGGAGGGACTTTTTTTCACCGGTCAAGCAGTTATGACCGCATGAATCGGTCCATAATTAAGGCCTGGTTCATGCGGTCGTAATCGCTTGACCAGTAAAAAAAAGTCCTCCCAAACGGAGCCTAAGGGCGCGCGATGTGAAAGGCAATTAGTTGTTTAGACTTTTGTGGGAGATACTTGTTGATGTTAAACAGAAAGAAACCATCAATAGATTGTGTGGTTCAACTCCTTCATAAACTACTATCAAATTTTTGCCCTCTTCACCGTCAACAATGTGATACGTTTCATGATGTGTTAAACAGAAAAATATCATTAATTATCAGGGTTCCGATTGAAACGGAGTGAGGGTCGTGAATGCGGTGGTTATGAACGGTCCTTCGTGAACCCAGCCGTAAGGAACTTCATTAGCTTTTATAGATGTTCAAACTTCTTTTCTTTTCTTGGTGGCGGTCATAGCCGTTGTCATATGTCGTATCTACAACCCATATTCGTCAAGGGTGGACCTCTCCAGAGCCAGATCAGCAAGAGTCAAAGTCAGTAAGCCAAGACAATAGTCAAAATAAACGCGCAAGACAGCAAAAGGAATGAGCGAGTATTGCGAGCTCCCTTCTCATACTTGTCAGATATGCGACTAGGCGAGTTACTCGCTCTACCTGAGCGATCTCCCCCAAGAAGTCGCCTAGTCGTCAGGGGTATGGTTATAAATAAGACCTCCCCTCTTCTTGGATTTTCTTATAAATAGGACTCTAGGGATGCGCGGAGATGAACTTCAGAATCTCGAAAGAGATCTTGACCACCTCATTTTCTAGACTTTTGAGCTGAGCCTTTGGATCTTTTCTTCAAAGGGATAGGTCAGGATCTAGCGACTATCTATCTTAGTCGCCACCTTGACTTAGTCGACGGTTAGAATCTACCTCGTACCCTGCTCGTCCATTTTTGGTTGTGGAGGGGAAGCTTGTTCTAAGCATCCGGGTACATGGTGAGACCTCCCTGCCGCAACGCATGGGATCTTTTTTGTTGTCTGTCTATTTCTACGTCTTAGCTCGTTATCCGTCGAGCCTGACCGCTGAACCGGTAACCTTAGACTGTCTTGATCTGCATTTTGGACTAGTGATTTTCCCGGCTTTAACACTTTGGTGCGGTGAGTGTGGATGGCAGCCGAGAAAGAAAGTTTCGCGAGTAGGCGAGATGGTGACTGGATGCGAGCATGAGGAGATAATCGGTGACTTGGAAGGAGACGGCAACTTTGCGAGAGGAAGCGACCTTGTGACAGTGGCGGTGTTTGAAGAGTTTGCGAGGAGGATCGAGCGGAGCATTCTGGTTGGGTCCCTCCTCGCCTCGATGTCACAATGACCTCGCCTCGTCGCGTGATACCGTCGGAGGAAGAAGCGCCACCCAGACGACCAGGGAAGGAGCAAGCTAGGGAGGGGGAAGAGCGACCAATGCAATCACGACACCATCCGACGAGCAATCAGTGGATCAGGTTCCGAGATGCGGAATAGCCGGCGAGATATTGTGATACTCGCCAGGGGAGCGAGTATGACGAAGATACTTGCGAGTATGAAACTCGTCATCGCCAAGGAGGGAGGAGTGTACAACCCCATATTCGCTGGGTGGGACCCGGAGACACCACTGAGGGATTGGGCTAGGCTCAGGTTAGCCCTGGGTTAGCCCTAAGACATACTTATAGAGTTCTCGCCCTGAAGGGGCTCTCGCCCAAGGCAGATGTTCAAGCTCTCGGCAGGAGAGATCGTCGACCGACCAGGGCAGATGGTCGACCTCTCGGCAGGAGAGATCGTCGAACGACCAAAGCAGAGGGCCTGACCGCGGAAGCTCCCGCCCAGGGGAGGCGAGAAGGCCCCAAGAAGGCCCTCAGTCGCGAGCTCTTCGAAACCGTGGAGGGCGCGAACCTCCCTGGCAAGGGGGTCTCGCCAAGGTTGGCCCGGGTGAGGGTCCAGCGAGAGCCTTCTCGGCCAGGGTTCTCGCCAAGTGGGCCCACGTGGTGGGGCCCGGCGCTCATAAAGAGGATTATTTTATAATATATTATCCCGAGGTAAAATTACCCAAATGCCCTTTGAATGACAGCGGGATTTGGCTATTGGCAGACCCCTCAGGGGTATTTCAGTATTTTTAGGTCAAAGGAAGACTATAAAAAGACCCATAAGGGCTCTTTGGAAGGCAAGTTGATCATTCTCCTCTAACCCTAGTGCCTTCTGAAGAGCTCCCAGCCCAGCATTTGGTTTTGGAGGGGAAGCTCTCAGAGATCTTCCGGGTGTGTGGTGGGACCTCCCAGCTGAGGCTTTGGGTCTGTGTTAGGGCCTTAGCAGCCTGTCAGGGGTCGAGGTTTGAGAGAAGTAGGCATTGACTGCACTTTGGTTCGTGAACATTTGTTGAGGTTATTTTTGGCTTCAACAGTTCTGGTGCGGTGAGCGTGGAAGCAGTTGGTGCAAGAAAATCTTGAGTTAAGTCCCATGGCAGGAGGCGAGGGTGAAGGATCAGGCGCGGGAGGATCCCCCACCCGGGTGGACGAGGCGACGAGGAAAATGTTTGAGGACTTCAGGCGAGAAGTCATGCAGACGATCAACTTGGCCTTCTCGGCAAGGAACGAGTGGGAGACGCCGCAGGTTCCGGTGGAGGTGGTTCCGCTGCTAGGCGAGAACGCTCCAGGGCAGCGCCCCGGGAAGGAGGTCCCGGTGGAGGCAGGCGAGAGGGACGTGGCCGCGCGGGAGCTTTTCCCAGGCCAGCGTCTCGAGAAGGAGCTTCCGGCGGATCTGGGCGAGAAGGAGGCGACGGTGCGGGAACTCTTCCCTGGGCAGGGTCTCGCGGATCGGTCCAGCCAACCGAGGTCGCGAGACGTGCCTTCTCGCCAGGCAGGGGGCGAGACCCCCTTTAGTGAGCTCATTGTCTCGGCTCCAGTGCCGGAGGGGTTCCGGGAGCCGGACATGACCTACTACATCGGGAAGGATGACCCGGTCCAGCATGTGCAATGGTTCGAGGACGTGATGTCCATCAGGCAAATGTCGGATGCCTTCAAGTGTAGGCTTTTTGCCATCACTCTGAAAGAAAAGGCCAGGGACTGGTTCCACCAGTTGCCGGCGAGTTCCATCTACAGCTTTGAGGATCTGCGGAGGGGTTTTCTGTTGAGATTCTCAACTTCGAAGAAAAGGAAGAAGGAGGCTGAGTGCCTGTTTGCAGTGAGGCAAGGGCCGGAGGAGACGTTGGGTCGCTATGTCGACCGGTTCCAAGAGGAGGTTCTCCTGGTCCAGGAGGTCCCGGGGTATGCGCTGATGCTAGCCTTCACCCTGGGGCTGAGGCCAGGGTTTTTCAGCATGGAGTTGAAGAGAGTGCCCCCTCTCTCTTTTGAGGAGCTCAGGGAGAGGGCGGCGAAGGAGATAGACTTCGAGAGGGCAAACCCGGCGTTTGCGAGGAAGCTGGCCAGGCTGGCCGAGGACGACGTGAAGGAGCCGGTGGCGGGAAGGCAGAGAGAGCAGAGGGAGCAGAGGGAGCCGAGGGAAGATAGGAGAAGAGAAGAGCCCCGAGGGCAGGGGCAACAGCATGGGGGGGCCAGGGAGCCAAACAACCGACTGGGTTGGAGGCCTCAGGAGGGTCGCCCCCAGGGCCAGGGAGGACTTCAGATAAGAGATAACTTTCGGGAGCCCAGAAGGCTGGAGCAGGGAGGATGGCGACAGGGACCAAGGGGTCATTTCCCACCGCCGCAGGAGGCTATGGAGGTGGGAAGGGGAAGAGGTAGAAGATTTCGGGGAGCCGGAAGGAGGGGAGGAGGAGAAGGAAGAGGGGGCAGGGTGGCGTTGCCCTATTGCGACTTCCATCAGGAGGAAGGTCACGCAACGGCCACCTGCCCAGAGTTTCTGGAGATCAGAGGGGCCAGAGGGGCCGGAAGGCAGGATCCGCCCGTAAGGATCGTGGAAGTACAGCGGGAAGAGGTGGAGGATAGATGTGAAGACAGGATTGACGTGGGGACCCGAGGAGGGATCGGAGTGATCCACGGGGGGGTGGGGATCGAGGCCACCCGCAAGGGGAGCCTTCAAACCATGTTCCGCCGAGGGGTCGCCTCGACCTCCCAGGCTCCCCCCCCCCCCCCAGAGGAGAAGATCACTTTCTCGTCCGCGGATATGCCAGACTACGAGGACCCGTTCTGCGACGCGCTTGTGATCCAGACAGCGGTGGAGAACTACACCGTCTCCCGGATACTGGTGGATAATGGGAGCTCGGTGAATGTGATCTTCAAGAAGGCTTTCGATGAGATGAGGGTGGAAGGAAAAAGGGTCCTGGCTTCTGATGGACCGCTTTTTGGCTTCTCCGGCGAAAGGAAAGAGGTGGAAGGAGGAGTAGGCTTGCATGTGAGGCTTGGGGGCGTCTCACGGAACTGTCGGTTCGTAATCGTGGACGCCCCGAGTAGTTACAATGCCATCTTTGGGCGCCCCCTCATCAGCGCCTTTCGCTGTGTACCCTCCTCGTACCACCAATGCCTCAAGTTCAACAATGGAGGGGTGCAGGTTAGGATCAGGGGGGATCCGAAGATGGCAAGGCAGTGCTATGTGACGGCGGTTAACACTGTGTCGTGGATGGAGGAGGCAGAGGAGTTGGAGAGGGAGATGGCTGAGCAGGAAGGAGTTGAGGAAGGGGGGATGAGCCTGGGAGAGGCGATGGAGGTTGCTGAGGAGATGGCGGAGGCAGAGGAGTTGGGGGAGATCAGCCCAGAAGAGGCGAGAGGAGTGGTGGATGAAGAAGAGCAGAGGCAGGAGGAGAACCTGGAGGAGGCGATGGAAGTTGATGAGGTTGGGGGAGAAGAGCTCGAGTTTGAGCGGGAAGAGGCAAGGGTAAGTTGGGAGCGGTCGGGGCTGGAGCCGGCCGAAGAGGTGGTGGAGATGGAGGTGCTTACAAGAGCGGGGGAGGCGCAAAGGATTCGGATCAGCGGAGGCTTGAGCCTTGAGGATCAGGAGCGGATGCGAGCCTGCATCCAGGGCAACGTCGACATCTTCGCTTGGAGCGCGGCAGACATGCCGGGCATCGACGCGGACGTGGCCTGTCATCGCTTGAACCTGGATTCCAGAGCCCGCCCCATACGCCAAAAGATGAGGGCCATCGCCACCAAGCTAGAAGCCCCCATCCGAGAGGAGGTCAAAAAGCTCCTGGACGCAGGCTTCATCTCAGAGATCCAGTATCCAGGCTGGATCTCCAACGTGGTAATGGTAAAGAAGGAAGGAGGAAAATGGCGCATGTGTATTGATTTTTCCTTATTAAATAAATCATGCCCCAAAGATTGTTACCCTTTGCCTCGAATCGACGCGCTGGTTGACTCAGCCGTCGGTTTTTCTCTTATGAGTTTTTTAGATGCATTTTCAGGTTACCACCAGATCCGGATGCACCCTCCTGATGTCAAGGATGTTTCCTTCATCACGAGAGAGGGATGCTTCAGCTATAAGATGATGCCCTTCGGATTGAAGAATGCAGGGGCAACATACCAACGCATGATGGATCGAATCTTTCGAGATCAAAGGGGAAGAAACCTGGAGGTCTACGTGGACGACCTCATGGTCAAGAGCAAATGTGTTGTTTCCCACTTGCGGGACTTGGAGGAAACGTTTGCCACCCTGCGGAAGTTCAAGATGAGGTTGAACCCCTTGAAGTGCGTCTTCGGGGCTAGTCGCGGCAAATTCCTCGGGCACCTCTTGACTCCCGCGGGGGTAGAACCCAACCCCGATAAGGTTAAGGCTATTCTAGACCTAGAATCGCCTCGCAACGCCAAGGAGGTCCAGCGCTTGACCGGGAAGTTGGCCGGGTTAAGCAGGTTCCTCTCTCGGTCAGGGGATAGATGTTCCTCCTTCTTCAAAGTACTTCGTGGCAACCAAGCATTCGAATGGACGGCCGAGTGTGAAGAGGCTTTTCAGGGGCTGAAGAGGCAACTCTCCCAAGCTCCGTTACTTCAAAGCCCGAAGGAGGGGGAAGACCTAGCCTTATATTTAGGAGTGGGAGGAGAGGTGGTGAGCTCCGTCTTGGTTAGGGAAGAGGGGAAGAAGCAGTTACCTGTCTATTATGTCAGCCGAATCTTAAAAAAGGCGGAGCTCCGATACCCCATCCTGGAGAAGCTAGCATATGCTTTGGTCATCTCAGCTAGGAAGCTTTGCCCTTACTTTCAAGCACACTCGATTAGGGTGATAACCGACCATCCCCTTCGCAAGGTCTTGGAGGGGGTGGAACACTCAGGAAGGTTGGCAAAGTGGTCCATCGAGCTAAGCGAGTTTGACATCTCTTTCGTCCCGAGGCTCTCTATCAAAGCCCAGGCCGTAGCGGATTTCCTGGCGGACTATGTTACCGAGGCGGAGGCTGAAGAACCAAAGCCGCAAGAAGCGTGGAAGATGGTGGTCGACGGGGCCTCAGGAAGGCACTCCCGGGGAGGAGGTGTGGTGTTGGTAAGTCCTCAGGGAGTTACCATAGAGCAAGCAGTAACCTTCCACTTCCCTGTAACCAATAACCAAGCGGAGTATGAGGCTGTGATAGCTGGCCTTCGCTTGGCAAAGGAGCTGGAAATCCAGGATGTGGAGGCCTTCACCGACTCAATGGTGGTAGCATCGCAGATCCGAGGCGAGTTTGAGGCCCGGGAGCCTACCCTCGCAAGATATCTATCAAAGGAGAACTGTCGGAAGAAGTCAAGGATGCAAAGAGCTTCCGGCACAAGGCGGCTCATTACCTGATGCTGGACGGGAGCTTGCATCGGAAGATGTTGTCAGGGCTCCTCGCGAGATGCGTAACCGAAGAGGAAGTCCCGAGGATCCTGGAAGAGGTGCATTCTGGAGAGTGCGGCAGCCATTCAGGGGGAAGGACATTGGAAGCAAGGGTGATAAGGCAGGGATATTTCTGGCGGACCATAAGGAAGGATACGGCTGAATTCGCAAGGAGGTGTCGGAAGTGCCAAGTACATGCTCCTCTCCAGCTCTTGCCCGCCCAAAGACTTCGAAGCATCACGGCGCCATGGCCCTTCGCCATTTGGGGGATGGACCTGGTTGGACCCTTCCCTCCAGCTAGCGGGCAAAGGAGGTTCCTCCTAGTGATGATTGACTACTTCTCCAAATGGCTGGAGATCAAGCCGTTGGCCAAGGTAACCTCCCAGGTCATCAGAAACTTCGTTTGGGGGGAAATCATTTGCAGGCACGGATTGCCCCAAGCGATAGTGACAGACAATGGACCTCAGTTTGCCAGTGAAGAATTCATCAGTTTCTGCACCCAATTGGGGATTGACCTCAGGTTCGCCTCTGTCCATCATCCTCGGAGCAATGGTCAGGTGGAGGCGGCAAACAAAGTCATCGTCAACTTGCTCAAAAAGAAGGTCGAGAACCTGAAGGGTAGCTGGGTGGAACAGCTCCCTTCCGTCCTGTGGGCCTTGCGAACAACTCCGAACACGGCCACAGGAGAGACCCCCTTCAAGCTCTCTCATGGGTGTGAGGCTGTCCTCCCTGTGGAGTTCGAGGTTAGGTCTCCAAGGGTCGCGGCCGCGGCTGAGGGAAGCGAAGCTTGGAGGTTAGAGAATGAGGAAGGGTTGCGCCTCTCATTAGATATGGCGGAAGAGCTGCGGGATGTTGCCGCCATCAGGCAAGAAGAAATAAAACGGCGAATGGCTCGGTACTTCGATAAGCACATCAGAGTCAAGCAATTCGCCGAGGGGGATCTAGTACTGAAAAAGGTCGACGCCGCGGGAAGGTCGGCCGCGGTTGGTAAGCTCAACCCTAGCTGGAAAGGGCCTTATATAGTAGAGAAGGCTCTGGTTAACGGAGGCTACTATCTCCAGGACGCGGAGGGAAGGACCTTGAGTCACACCTGGAACGGTGACGATCTGAAGCGCTTCTACCCGTAGGGGGGAAAGAAGGATTGTAATGTTGTAAACAACTGTTGCAGTTTCAATGAGTTTATTTCAAAATGTTGACTGTCGCTGAATATGCAATCTTTATGTTTTTTGTTTTAACTGGCTATGATCCCTCATCTCAGTGATAGAATAGGCCTGGTTGAAGGAATCTTCGTCAACACCCCGGGCTCGGCTCGGCCCCAGGTAGACCCGCTGCGCAGGCTCTCATCTAGCTGGCAGGTCCGAAGGCTCGCCTGTGGGGGAGAGGTTTGGTTACCTTCATCAACACCCCGAGCTCGGCTCGGCCCCAGGTAGACCCGCTGCGCAGGCTCTCATCTAGCTGGCAGGTCCGAAGGCTCGCCTGCGGGGGATAGGTTGGCTCCTGAGATACTTTGTTCTTAGCCACTTCTACGACACCCCGAGCTCGGCTCGGCCCCAGGTAGACCCGCTGCGCAGGCTCTCATCTAGCTGGCAGGTCCGAAGGCTCGCCTGTGGGGGATAGGTTGGCTCTTGTGATACTCTGTTCTTAGCCACTTCTACGACACCCCGAGCTCGGCTCGGCCCTAGGTAGACCCGCTGCGCAGGCTCTCATCTAGCTGGCAGGTCCGAAGGCTCGCCTGCGGGGGATAGGTTGGCTCCTGAGATACTTTGTTCTTAGCCACTTCTACGACACCCCGAGCTCGGCTCGGCCCCAGGTAGACCCGCTGCGCAGGCTCTCATCTAGCTGGCAGGTCCGAAGGCTCGCCTGTGGGGGATAGGTTGGCTCTTGTGATACTCTGTTCTTAGCCACTTCTACGACACCCCGAGCTCGGCTCGGCCCCAGGTAGACCCGCTGCGCAGGCTCTCATCTAGCTGGCAGGTCCGAAGGCTCGCCTGCGGGGGATAGGTTGGCTCCTGAGATACTTTGTTCTTAGCCACTTCTACGACACCCCGAGCTCGGCTCGGCCCCAGGTAGACCCGCTGCGCAGGCTCTCATCTAGCTGGCAGATCCGAAGGCTCGCCTGCGGGGGATAGGTTGGCTCCTGAGATACTTTGTTCTTAGCCACTTCTACGACACCCCGAGCTCGGCTCGGCCCCAGGTAGACCCGCTGCGCAGGCTCTCATCTAGCTGGCAGGTCCGAAGGCTCGCCTGTGGGGGATAGGTTGGCTCTTGTGATACTCTGTTCTTAGCCACTTCAACGACACCCCGAGCTCGGCTCGGCCCCAGGTAGACCCGCTGCGCAGGCTCTCATCTAGCTGGCAGGTCCGAAGGCTCGCCTGTGGGGGATAGGTTGGCTCTTGTGATACTTTGTTCTTAGCCACTTCAACGACACCCCGAGCTCGGCTCGGCCCCAGGTAGACCCGCTGCGCAGGCTCTCATCTAGCTGGCAGGTCCGAAGGCTCGCCTGCGGGGGATAGGTTGGCTCCTGAGATACTTTGTTCTTAGCCACTTCTACGACACCCCGAGCTCGGCTCGGCCCCAGGTAGACCCGCTGCGCAGGCTCTCATCTAGCTGGCAGGTCCGAAGGCTCGCCTGTGGGGGATAGGTTGGCTCTTGTGATACTCTGTTCTTAGCCACTTCTACGACACCCCGAGCTCGGCTCGGCCCCAGGTAGACCCGCTGCGCAGGCTCTCATCTAGCTGGCAGGTCCGAAGGCTCGCCTGCGGGGGATAGGTTGGCTCCTGAGATACTTTGTTCTTAGCCACTTCTACGACACCCCGAGCTCGGCTCGGCCCCAGGTAGACCCGCTGCGCAGGCTCTCATCTAGCTGGCAGGTCCGAAGGCTCGCCTGTGGGGGATAGGTTGGCTCTTGTGATACTCTGTTCTTAGCCACTTCAACGACACCCCGAGCTCGGCTCGGCCCCAGGTAGACCCGCTGCGCAGGCTCTCATCTAGCTGGCAGGTCCGAAGGCTCGCCTGTGGGGGATAGGTTGGCTCTTGTGATACTTTGTTCTTAGCCACTTCAACGACACCCCGAGCTCGGCTCGGCCCCAGGTAGACCCGCTGCGCAGGCTCTCATCTAGCTGGCAGGTCCGAAGGCTCGCCTGCGGGGGATAGGTTGGCTCCTGAGATACTTTGTTCTTAGCCACTTCTACGACACCCCGAGCTCGGCTCGGCCCCAGGTAGACCCGCTGCGCAGGCTCTCATCTAGCTGGCAGGTCCGAAGGCTCGCCTGTGGGGGATAGGTTGGCTCTTGTGATACTCTGTTCTTAGCCACTTCTACGACACCCCGAGCTCGGCTCGGCCCCAGGTAGACCCGCTGCGCAGGCTCTCATCTAGCTGGCAGGTCCGAAGGCTCGCCTGCGGGGGATAGGTTGGCTCCTGAGATACTTTGTTCTTAGCCACTTCTACGACACCCCGAGCTCGGCTCGGCCCCAGGTAGACCCGCTGCGCAGGCTCTCATCTAGCTGGCAGGTCCGAAGGCTCGCCTGCGGGGGATAGGTTGGCTCCTGAGATACTTTGTTCTTAGCCACTTCTACGACACCCCGAGCTCGGCTCGGCCCCAGGTAGACCCGCTGCGCAGGCTCTCATCTAGCTGGCAGGTCCGAAGGCTCGCCTGCGGGGGATAGGTTGGCTCCTGAGATACTTTGTTCTTAGCCACTTCTACGACACCCCGAGCTCGGCTCGGCCCCAGGTAGACCCGCTGCGCAGGCTCTCATCTAGCTGGCAGGTCCGAAGGCTCGCCTGTGGGGGATAGGTTGGCTCTTGTGATACTCTGTTCTTAGCCACTTCAACGACACCCCGAGCTCGGCTCGACCCCAGGTAGACCCGCTGCGCAGGCTCTCATCTAGCTGGCAGGTCCGAAGGCTCGCCTGTGGGGGATAGGTTGGCTCTTGTGATACTTTGTTCTTAGCCACTTCAACGACACCCCGAGCTCGGCTCGGCCCCAGGTAGACCCGCTGCGCAGGCTCTCATCTAGCTGGCAGGTCCGAAGGCTCGCCTGCGGGGGATAGGTTGGCTCCTGAGATATTTTGTTCTTAGCCACTTCTACGACACCCCGAGCTCGGCTCGGCCCCAGGTAGACCCGCTGCGCAGGCTCTCATCTAGCTGGCAGGTCCGAAGGCTCGCCTGCGGGGGATAGGTTGGCTCCTGAGATACTTTGTTCTTAGCCACTTCTACGACACCCCGAGCTCGGCTCGGCCCCAGGTAGACCCGCTGCGCAGGCTCTCATCTAGCTGGCAGGTCCGAAGGCTCGCCTGTGGGGGATAGGTTGGCTCTTGTGATACTTTGTTCTTAGCCACTTCAACGACGCCCCGAGCTCGGCTCGGCCCCAGGCAGACCCGCTGCGCAGGCTCCCACCAAGCTGGCAGGTCCGAAGGCTCGCCTGCGGGGGATAGGTGGAGTCCTTGACCTTTTGATTCTTGGTTCTTGATTGGTGGTTACTACGTTACAACGAGCTCGGCTCAAACCCCGGTAGACCCGCTGCGCAGGCGCCCATATAAGCTAGCAGGTCCAACGGCTCGCCGGCGGGGTAGGGGTTTGATGGGTTGGAAAAATATGTGGGCAGGACCCTGACCTAGACCGGGGGCAAATCCCTAAAGGGTCTCGGCTCAGGGGTCTCGGCCAGTAAAAGTCTTGGCTTGGAGGTCTCGGCAGATCGCGGCCCGGAGGTTTCGGCCAGTAAGGATCCCGGCCCAGGGGTCTCGGCCAGCAAAGGTCTCGGCTAAAGGAGGTTCTCGCAAAAGAAAGCCCCCTGCGGACCTAGGCAGGAAGATTCAATCGACGACGCGAGGTTCCCGCCTAGCTGATCTCTAAGGAAGGTCACCCTAAAGAGACTAAGGGTCTCGGCGGAAGCTCGCGCGGAGGTCATTCGGCAGAATAATATACTTTCAAAGCACGCAGGGATAATAATAAAAAAAAAGGGGGGAAATGAAAAATGAAAATGAGACATTACTTTATAAAAAAGTTAATTACAGAAGGAGGTTCTCGCTCATTACAAAAAGATATTCAAAATAAAAGACACCTCAGGGGGACGCGCTGTAGTCCCCACTGGTGCTCTCGCTTGAATCATCGCCAGAGCCTTCCCCGGACGTCTCATCAACAGCGGTAGAGAACCTCAGGACGTCTGAGAGCGGCGAGTCCGGCGCGCCCGGGGGTTTGGGAACTGGGTCGTAAAGCCAAGGGAGAAGTTGGCGAGCGTCGATGGTCGCGCCGTCCTCCCGGAGCAGCTCGACGTCTCGCAGCGTCTCGAGCGTCAGCCTGACGGTCGCTTGAGCGTTGGCTTGAAGCAGCTTATCGACGTCATACTCCGAGAGGTAGCGACTCCGCAACCTCGCATCTAGCTCCGGGGGCGGGACCTTCGCCAACTCTGCGCGGAGCTGTTCCCTCAGGAGGACGCTCTCGCAGCGCGCGTTGGCCAGCTCTGCGCGAAGCTCCCTGACTTGGGCGGAATCCTGCAAAAGGAATAAAAGATTTTAGTCTAGACGCGTTACACAGTAGAAACTTCGAGGAAACGGGGACAAGGGTTCAGAAGGATCTCGCCTACCTCGGTCGCGGGGCGCAGAGACAGCGCCAATCTAGCATCCGCGAGCTCCTGTTGAGCTCTCGCAAGTTCTTCTTCCGCGGCATGCGCGCGAGCTATCGCGTCCTCCCTCGCCTTGCGCATATCAGTGAAGTTCTTGTCGATGGTGATGCTTCGACGCGCACACATATGTGTAAGCTCGAACCCGCGCATTACGGCCCGGGTGGCGTCGAAGGCTAGAAGGCGGGTAGGCGTCTGGTCGAACATGCTGGCATCTTCCCGGCTGTAGAGACCATATCCAAGCGAGAAGGCCTCGCCGGTCACATTTTCCCCCTTCGCCCATCGGGGAAGGAGGGTCGAAACCCTGATTGAGTTTGTCTTGGGGTCCCATTCCATCTGAGGCTTCCCCTCCGAATCGGCGTACCTGACGCCTAAGCCAAAGTTCCGGTGCCCTCTCGGCACCTCCTGGGGCGGGATGTTGGCGGAGGTCTCGGCGGCGACCACTTCTCCCCCAGCCTCGCCTACGGCCGGTGTGTTCCTGGCGAAAGCCTCGGCGCGGCTCTTGGCGGCGGCATCCATCTCACTGGCCCTCTGAAGGATCGCTTCAAAGGACCTGCCCTCAGGAGGAGTTGGGGCGGCCGAGACCGCCAACGATTTCCCCTTGTCGGCGGCAGAAGGCTTGGGCCTCTTCAGCGCGCGGAGAGGAGGAAGGGTGGCCTTCCGCTTCTTGGCCGGTGGCGGCATGGAAGGGGTTGGATCTTCTCGGCAGGCGCTGGCGCTGGCTTCCGCGAGCGCAAGGGGGCCTCTCGCTGCCAGACCCTCGACACCCCGTCCTGCGGCGAAGGGTTGGCGCAGAGGGACCTTCCGCTCTCCTGCAAAGTAAAAACGCTTTAGCACTTCAGCGCAAGAAAATCTTTGATAGAAAAAGGGAATCTGAGGCGAGACCGTACC
The DNA here is from genome assembly GCA_039513925.1 of Platanthera zijinensis. Classification (NCBI taxonomy): domain Eukaryota; kingdom Viridiplantae; phylum Streptophyta; class Magnoliopsida; order Asparagales; family Orchidaceae; genus Platanthera; species Platanthera zijinensis. The sequence goes on along the minus strand of CM077079.1, from coordinate 10,754,480 downwards.
TTCGCCCGATTGAACAAGTGGGAGGGAGTCGACGTCCCGCAGAAGATAGGGGACGTCGAACTCCTTGGTCCCGAAGAATTCCAGGATTGCGCTCTCGCGCGATCCCAGAGCGGGCGGCTTGTAGGCAGCGTCTTCATACTGGACGGGCTGAAGCGGGACGTTGCCGAAGTCCCCGCTGACGTAAACGAACTTCTCGCCCCAATGGTGGTGCTTATTGGCGAGACCGGTAACCTCGAGCTGTTGCCCGGAGAAGAAAACTACCCCCCCCCTTGGCACGGAAGTTGAATAGCTTCCGGAAGATGGGCAGACTAAACTCGATCCTCTCGGATCGCATATAGCATATGAATGCTATAAGGATCGCGACAGAGTTCGGGTTTAGCTGGGCGGGCACCACCCCATAATAGCGGAGAGCTAACCGAACCTCCGGCCACAGGGGGAGGCGGAAGCCCACCTCGAAATGCTCGAGGGGGATGGCGAGCTCTCCCGCCCCGGGAGTATTCACCCTATCATGATTCCCCGGGTTCCGCGCCGAGAAGCCGGCGGGAACGTAGCGGTCGACGATCACGTTGTATTCGTCGAGGGTGAGCTTGCAGGAAGGGAAGAGGTGTTTCTGGAAGGCTTCCGCACAATGGGCGCGACCCTTGCTCTCGCCAGGCATGGCTAGTTCGTGAGTAAGAGCGAGAGCTGTAGGGGGGTCGAAGCGGAAGCAGGAACGCGAGAGCACGGAGGGGAGGCTGAGGTTCCGGATCGGAGAAGTAAATGCGGTTGGTAGACTTCTCTATTTATAGGGAATCGTAGTCATCATGAGTTCATCCGGCAGAGAGAGAAAGTGACAGCGGAGTACAGCTGTCAGAATCCGGGCTAACGGCGCCTCGGTTCTCCCCCTCAGGATGACGGCGGTCAACGGTCGCTTCGGGTTTCGACGCGACTGCCTGGATCGGCGCAAGCCTCCTAGACTGGCGCAAGCCTCCTGGGTTAACGCAAACCTCCTAGACTGGCGCAAGCCTCCGGGGTTAACGCAAACCTCCTAGATCAGCGCAAGCATCCTAGATCGGGGTAAGCGCCTTGATTAAAAAGCCCCGCAGAACGATAAAAAGGAAAGGGAAAAGAGAGACATGGGTAGAAGCGAGACTCTCGCTAGCGCAAGCTGGATAAAACTTAATTAATAATAATGTTTATTACAGACATTGAAAAAGAGAAACAAGGGGAGAAGAAAAAAGAGATACATTAAGTTTCAGAGCGTGAAGGCTAGTAGGGTTTCCAGCTCCATCGTCCCCGTTCTCGCCGCCTGGTCCTTGGGGGCGCCAACGGGTTGAAGTAAGACGATAGCGTGGTACACCCAAGGTTGATCCGCCTGGCGTAGTCCCGGATCTGCGAGATGCACCTCCCTGGCGAAGACTCGGCGGAAGGCCCGCGCGGGCAATCAGTCTCGCCCAAGAAGAAGTCCCGCTCCAGAGCCTCCAGTCTTTGCTCCACGGATTCGCGGAACGCTTTCGCCGCGGCAGCATGGGCACGGTCTCGCCGGACAAGCTTGGCCAGGATGGCCGAGATCTTCCTCCGTCTCCCCTTCGCGCTCCCTGCACTGTTCAGGGTTTCCTCTATCTCGCCAGACGAAGGGAGGGGGGACTCTTCATCCTCTTCTTCCTCGTCTTCTTCTTCCTCTTCCTCTCCTTCCTCGTTGACTTCCAAGCCAGGATCACCTGCGGAAGAAACACGCGAGAATTTTGGTCAAGACATGACGATCAACAGTCCGACAAAGTTTCCGCATACCTGCGGCTGGGCGAGAACCGTCAGCCAAAGTTGGACGAGAAGGCCCGGCCCCTCCGTTGGTTCCGTAAAGGAGGTGAAGAGGCTTGCCCAGCCCCGGGCGGAAGGGCTCGCGCACGATGATCCCGGCCTGGCCGGAAGCATGAGGGGAGTTGTCTTCTCTCAAGGGGCGATCAACATCCTTGAGAGTAGCGGAAGGTTTAGAAGCCGCCCCCCCCCCCGCCTGCAGGAGAGGATTGGCCACCGCGGGAGGCACTTCGGCGGTTCTCGCTTCATCTTCCCGGGTGGATAGACCCGGGTCGGCGGGAGCTGGCACTGCGAGAAGACGGTTCAGAAAAGAAAGGGTCTGGTTGAAATATTGACAGGGGAGAATGTACCTATCGTTCCGGTCTCGGCGGGAGGAATCCTTTCCGAGACCCGTGTTTGGCCCTCGGGGGGATGAGCGGGTAGGTTCGAAGAGCTGGGCGGAATTTCGGCGTCATTATCGGGAGCGGACTCCTGCGAAAGCATACTCTAATCATCGAATCTAATGTACAGTTAGCTCGGTAGGCACGGGCGAAAAGCTCACCTTCTGTAGGGAAGAATCTCCGGCAGGATTGGGAGTGGGAGAAGGAGGATCCCTGTTCTCGCGAGAGAGGTCCCGCCGGACCGCCTTCGCCCTTTTCTTTTCCTTCTTCTTCGGCTCCGAAGGCCCGGCGGTTGAAGTCTTTCTCGCTAACCATGGAGCCACCGCCGCACAGTTAGCCAAGGCCCGCGCTTGGGCAGCGGCTAACCGGTCTTGGAGGCCTTGCGGAAGCGGTTTGGCAGCACGCTTGGAATGCATGGTGTGCTCGCGCGAAAATCCCGAAGGCGGGAGCTCAGTCGGAAAGCCGTATTTTAAGGGCAGGGCGTAGGGACGTCTATCGGTTCATATTTATAGCCGCAGTGGGACCCACCAAAAGATTCCCTCGATAGGCGGGCACGTGTCCAGCGAATATTTTGGGGGTTGGACTTGTCTTGTCGAGCGCAGGGCTAGCTCGAAAAGAGCGGGGATTGTGTACAACCCCATATTCGCTGGGTGGGACCCGGAGACACCACTGAGGGATTGGGCTAGGCTCAGGTTAGCCCTGGGTTAGCCCTAAGACATACTTATAGAGTTCTCGCCCTGAAGGGGCTCTCGCCCAAGGCAGATGTTCAAGCTCTCGGCAGGAGAGATCGTCGACCGACCAGGGCAGATGGTCGACCTCTCGGCAGGAGAGATCGTCGAACGACCAAAGCAGAGGGCCTGACCGCGGAAGCTCCCGCCCAGGGGAGGCGAGAAGGCCCCAAGAAGGCCCTCAGTCCCGAGCTCTTCGAAACCGTGGAGGGCGCGAACCTCCCTGGCAAGGGGGTCTCACCAAGGTTGGCCCGGGTGAGGGTCCAGCGAGAGCCTTCTCGGCCAGGGTTCTCGCCAAGTGGGCCCACGTGGTGGGGCCCGACGCTCATAAAGAGGATTATTTTATAATATATTATCCCGAGGTAAAATTACCCAAATGCCCTTTGAATGACAGCGGGATTTGGCTATTGGCAGACCCCTCAAGGGTATTTCAGTATTTTTAGGTCAAAGGAAGACTATAAAAAGACCCATAAGGGCTCTTTGGAAGGCAAGTTGATCATTCTCCTCTAACCCTAGTGCCTTCTGAAGAGCTCCCAGCCCAGCATTTGGTTTTGGAGGGGAAGCTCTCAGAGATCTTCCGGGTGTGTGGTGGGACCTCCCAGCTGAGGCTTTGGGTCTGTGTTAGGGCCTTAGCAGCCTGTCAGGGGTCGAGGTTTGAGAGAAGTAGGCATTGACTGCACTTTGGTTCGTGAACATTTGTTGAGGTTATTTTTGGCTTCAACAAGGAGCGCCTTCCGTGACGAGATCCTAGCGGCCCTAGTTCTCGGAGGTTTCAGAGAGCCCACCATGAACTACTGCTCCAGTAGAGATGACCTGATCAGACATCTCCAATGATTCGAGAACGTGGTGTCAACCCGCAACATGACTGATGATTTCAAATGCAGGTTCTTCTCAATTACCGTCAAGGGTAATGCGAGAGAATAGTTTCACCAATTGCCTGAAGGTTCCATCTACTGCTTTGAGGATTTGCGTCGGGGTCTGATGACAAATTTCGCGATGTCCAAGAAAAGAAAGAAGGAGGCAATCGCTCTCTTCAAGATCGTGCAAGGACAGCGCGAGTCTCAGCCACTACATCTACCGTTTCCAGACAGAGGTTCTGGAAGTCGAGGAAGTGGATGGCTTTACCCTGAGGATCATCCCCACACGACGACATCAACATCGTCGTCCGAGGAATCCTCCACGCCCAGGGCATCGCGATCCGAAAACCTCCGAGCTGCTTGAAATCCCTTGACAAAACCCAAGGAGTACAACATCGTGCTCAATATCAATGAGTGGATCGACCTCTGACGCCATCATCTTAGAGCGCGCCTCCTCCACGATGCAAGACTGCTTCACCTGAAAGTCATGAGAGACTTTGTACTCAGCCACTGCATCCGCACGCACCACCTCAACACCCTCCTGCTTTGAAATCAGCCGAGTGTTCTCTTTCTTTAGCTGCTCGACCTCCTCCTCCAGTTGGTACATTGCGACGTCATCCACCTCGTTACAACGGACCGCCCGCAAGAGTCACCTCAGTAAAAGCTAGACTCCCGTGAAGAGCCTCGATCTCAGAGTCGGCAGTGCTCAGCTTGGCCCGAAGAGTCTCCACCTTGGACTGAGAAGAGGACCGACCAGACCGATAACGTGAATCAAAGCCACAAGCCCCGGGAGACCCCGAAGAGGAAGTCGAGCCCACACATGCGCACGGTAGGGTCACACAGGTGCGCGTGGCCTGCACGCAAGAGCGTGCAACCAGCGAGATCGACCGCGCTTCGCGCAGCCTGCGCACGCGGGTCTTATGCGCGCGCGGCCTGTAATGCCTCCATCCGTCACATGGAATATAACAGAGGTTCCGTCCGGGGCCACACACCATATTTCACAGACAAACGACGGAATTACTTATGAATATCAAAAATTGTTTTACGCGCATCCTAACACAGAGCATTCTAGCGGAAGAATATTACTTGCCAGAACTCAATGAATTGAATGAATGTCCACTACTATATAAATATCACATTTATATAAATCACCAGGAATATGTACAAACACAAACGCTCACGGCCTTAAGGCCTTACAAGTTTCTCTTTACATAAGGTGGTTTCATACATCGGCACGCAGGCCGGACACACATGAAATCCAATTCTTCACACAACCTTCAAGGGCCTACAAGCAGCAACAGTAAGGGCTTCAACCCGCTCAATCTAGTTCAGCCTGCAACACCTACATATGGACGTCCACCCCACGGGTGATAAACAAAGCGACGGTCAACATTCAGCTGACCAATTATAATGATCCTACCCCTTACCTGGGGCAGTGGTTCTTTCCCTGCATGCATTGCAATCACAATATATATATATATCACAACAAGTGCACTCAGGCACAACAACATCACCCACACCGGTCTTCGTGCAAGACGCTCCGTGCATTCATGACACGCTTACGGTGTACCGAATCATTCCCTGAGTCCCACCACCGATCAGAGGTTCTTAACTTGTTGGCGATGGAGCATAGTCTACTACAGCTCGCAGACTAGAGACCCTCTCACTCATCCCATTCAGAGGTGGTAACCTCACAGCAATACTTGAGCATTCCAGATCGACGAGCCATTCCAGTCTTCTAATCGATCTCTCGTTATGCGCTCTGACGCGGCTATTCCAGCCTTCTCTCGGACGGACATAACGCAGGTGCATGTCAACCTTTTCCCGTTGCCCAACTCGTCAATAGTGCATATCTTGACGCGGGTCGGTTTCCCTTTCCTGTCCACACAACCATCAGAGCTCACAACTCTCTCACAGGAGTTCATAACTCCATTGCCACACGAGCTCTTGGGAGCACACCGCTCAACCAATCACATGATCTGGCTCTCACGTCCATAACATATTCAGCTCATGTAGAGCATACAACACAAGGAGCTCACAAGCATCCTCACAACCTCCGCAACCTACTCGTTACATACACGGAGTCTTCTCCGGTTCGCAATATAAACATCACCAATCCAGACTAACTGTCCAGATGGGCTTCACACAGCATACCTATTCCGTACTACTCATTTCCGGATCTAGATGCAGACTCAACCGGGGATATCGACTATCAACCCGCCAAAATCACTTACGCTTTCTACCTCCTTGTGGAGGATTCTATGCACATGCATAAAGGAGGACTTCACTTGTCCAAGAAGGAGATCGTTACCCTTGACGATCGCTTCAGAGCCATGACAAACTGGCCGATTGGAAACCACCGCGGCCGCCTTGCCTCCACAACGCTGAACTCGGCTCTCGATTCAGACCGCTGAAGCTCCACCGGCGGCCGGAAAGCTTCTCCTTCTTCCTTCCTTGCTCTCCTCTCTCTCTTCTCTTTAGAAAGAGAATGACCAACAAAAGAATGAGATTTTATCTTCTATTCTCGGCCTTATAACAGCAGGAAGAAGCTTGGACCACAAGATCCAATAGAAGGAAATGAATGACCTTGATCTGCTCTGAAAAGCATCTTTACAGGTCTGACACGGCTTGTGACACGCCCGTGTCACAGGCCGTGTCCCTTAAGCGGCAACAGAACTGACTCAATCCGGATCAGAACACGGGCTAGATACGCCCGTGTCAAGCACCTGACACGCCCGTGTCAAGCAGTTCACGGCCGTGTGGTAAGGCGTGTCCTCCACTCAACACACGCCCAATCCATCCTGAGAAGAACACGACTAAGGCACACACCCGTGTCGTTGGCCGTGTGTCAAACACGGCTAAGGCACACGCCCGTGTCCTTGGTCGTGTGCCAAACACGCCCCTGTGACACGCCCGTGTCACGGGCCGTGTGCCATACTCGACACAGCCCGGTTACCAACCCGAGCAGGACACGCCCGTGTCTCAGGCCGTGTTGCCTCTCAACGATCGTCGACTTCATTATCGTCGAGCTCTCGCGACATACCCGAGCACCCAGAGTTGGACACGCCCTCGGACACGCCTGTGTCCCAGGCCGTGTCACCCAGCCTGAACTCCAAATTGAAATTTGGGGTGTTACACGGCCAGCCCGTGCGACCGCACCCCTCGCGGCCGCACACGGCCAGCCCGCACGGCCGCGGGGCTACACCCCTACGCGACCACACCCCCACGGCCGGGCTGCGCGGCCGCGCCTCGTGCGCGCACCGTGCCCGCGCTTGCGCGCGTCGGCGGCGTCTGCCACCTCCGTCAGTGACCCTCGCCGTCTCTGACTGCCTCCTCCGAGCACCTTGCCTGGGCCACCCGAACTGTCCGGGGTGCACTCCCGTCATTTCAGCGAAATTGGTGATACATGCGATCAAAATGGAGCGACATCATTCACCAACACAAATCACTGTCTGATGCAATTACCACCATAACCGTTCAGAAAACTAAAAATAGGCTCCTAGATAGACTTTCATTTGAAGACAAACAACTCTAGAGGCAAGAGAGAGCTCTGAGGTTTTTCGGCGGGATCGTAAACTTAGACCGATTCTCCGCTCATGAATTCTCTCCACTTTTCTCCTTATGCTAAAAATTCAACACGCTCCAAGTCACGTCAACCACCTCCACAAGAGCGCTCTCATCAAGGCTCTACATCAACGAGAGCGCTCCCTCCAAAAGCTCCGTGGACTTAGAGAATTTTTCAGCTGGAACGCTCCCGCCAAGATTCCACGAGCTCAGCAACATTCCAAGGCCATTTTCCCTCATTTTATGTACTTTGCACCAGTGACGGAGTAACGGTCTGTCGTCCTCCGAGATCAAATCAACATTTGTAAAATTTCGAGAAGCTAGTGAATTTTGGATTAGCACAGATCCAGACACATGGTTTTCACCCTTTCAGGATTTTCTAAGTCAAAAACGTCTCTTGCCATTTGCCGCGATTTACTTTGACTGTTTGCGCGCCCGGTCCAATTTCAAACTAAGACGATCCGATTTCTCCGGAGCAGAAAAAATCCAGGCAGTCAAAAACAACTGTTGTTATGCCAAGCATATTTTCCATTTAGCGTTTTTGTCCAAACTGAACTAAGCAAAAAGTTGAGTGTAAAGTTGTTTTGAAACGGCGTTAAGCAAACCGATCCGGCTATACAATCATATGTTGCATCCTGACCGTTAATTCGCTGGCCCTCACAAGCGTGCAATCCCTAGGTTACACATTTAACCGTACCCCGGAGACGAAGCCCTACTAGTTCTCGCCCTTTCGCTGAAATCCCCTTTTGTGTTAGATTTCGAGATCCGTGGATTAGGGTTAAAGGTTAGTGTTCTCTGCTGCCTCTCGTTTTGGCCATTGCGGCAATGTCGTCGGCGGCGCAGCAGGGAAAAGGCCCGGTGACGAAGCCCGCGATGCGGAAGCCGGTGTTCGTGAAGGCTGATCAGTTGAAGCCCGGGACGACCGGCCACACACTCGTGGTGAAGGTGGTCAGTTCGAACACCGTGTTGCAGAAGGGGCGGGCGGCTTCAGCGCACTTGAGGCAAACGAAGATTGCCGAGTGTCTCGTCGGCGATGAGACCGGAGCCATCATATTCACCGCTCGCAACGAACAGGGTTCGATTTCTCCACTCCCGTCCTCTCTTTTCTCTATCTGGTTCACTCGATATTGTTTTTGTTGGATTTCGGAATGAAAAACTCGTGTAGATTAACTATTCAAGTAGTATGATTTGATATGTAGATCTGGATCCTGCTAGATATGTTTTGTGCCCGGGAATGAGGCGATCTGAATACTGGATGTGCTCGTGTTTTACTCTCTTCGATTCTACCATTGTTCGTGATATTTGATTACTAAAATGGATAGTAAATCGATGGACACGGTGAAGTCTGTGTGTGGAAGAGATTGCGAAGGCGCCACAGCATCAATAGTTGCTAATGAATGAGATTTGTTGTGGTAATGCTGCTCTTTGCATTTCAGCAGATACTGTGTTATCCTGCAGCACAAGACGACAGATAAATTCAAACCGCCATTAATAGCTGATTAAATGAGGAGGATGCAGGTTTCTCCTGAAGAAATAAGGTGTAACGCCTGGTTCTCAGTTAAAACATTAGGATTAAGGAAGAAAGCCTAGATTCGCTGTGAAGGTGAGAGGCGATAGGCAGAAGAGGATAGAAGAATAACTATTTTCCATTAAAACTTATCATATCCCATTATTACTGAGCTGATCAGTACTTATAGGCCTAATCTTTTCTAATTACATTGTATTTACATAAATACTTAATGTATCTGTTATTGGTGCTGTCCCGTGGTTTGATCTGAGAATTATGTATAAACTTGTTTGAATATCAATGTTCAAAAATCTGTGCCATTCGATGATGTTGCTTTAAATCCTGGCCATATATTTGCCTCGAGAATTTGATTTTTCCCCTTTTAATCCCATCCGTTTGACGCCATCCGAACTATTGGCTTACTTTGTTACAATTCATCCTTCCTAAGCGCTGGCCTTGGCGCCTTTACTCAGTTCACTCTTCGATCGGCGCGCCCTAGCAGAGGAGATTAACTTCCTTCGCAGAATCTCCCCGGTTTCAATACTAGTAGAAGGAAAAAAATGATGGTGGGGGCTTGATATCAAACTGATGGGTGAGAAATAGGTAGTAGTGCAACTGATTTTGCAACTCGTACTTGGGCTGGAGGAGGTTCGTTGCCCTAGTAGTAATTTCGTCTCTTTTCTGTTCTTATCCTGCTGGGTTTGTCTTTCTTCTTCTGGATCCACCTTTTGGGGAGCATTGTTTGTTTTGTTTTGTTGGTTTGACATTTTTTGTGCGATGATTTATGTTTGTCCGACGTCTACTTTATTGGATCAGTGGTGTAGCAGATGTTGCTGATAATCTGCCGTTTGTCTCTTTCCTGTCTTTGTTATTGCGCTTATTGCATTATTTTTTCTTTAGCCAAATAGTTTCAGATTTTATGCTTGGTTGTAGCTTCAGATTTGGGAACTCCTGTAGTGAAGCGAGATCTTCCCAGGTATTGTATGTAGGTTGTAGTTCATTCCATTGAACTAACCCCTGTAGTACTTCCTGACCATGGCAAAAGATTTTTCGTGTACTGATGACAACTAATGGCTAATGAAGGGGTTGTTTTTCCAATTCTGTTTTGGAAGAGCCACCACCTGAGGTCTTGGATTGCCCACGTATAGTTTGAGTAGAGATACACGGAATACTTGGTGTATCTTTGTTTCTGGAGGAAGGTCTAGGCGGTAAGTTGTCTTGTAGCAGGTCTTCAGAACCTTGCATGGTTCATAATATTTAAGGTTTAGTTTCATGTTGATAGTTTTGGATAGTGATAGCTGCCAGTAGGGTGTAATTTTAAGATGATCCAATCCCCTAGCTTTAGCTGCAAATCCTTAATTTTTTTGTCGGCGAATGATTTCATTCTCTGCAGTAATTTTGCTAAGTTCTCCTTTAATTGTCGTAGCAGCTAGTCACGTCTTTGCATTATTGCTTCCATTGCTTCGTTTTTAGTATTCCCCGCACCATAAGACAGGGAACGATGGACATGACTTCTTAACGAGTCATGCCGGTCAATGAGCTATATGTGGTGTTGAAATGATATTTTGCAAGACTAAGAAATAATGACCATTTTTGGGTTTTGATTACAAAACAAATGTAAATATTGTTCTAGGGATCGATTAATTCGTTTAGTTAGTCCTTCTGTTTTGGGGTGATACGCCGAACTATATTTTAACTGAGTACCTTGGATTCTAAATAACTCTTTCCAAAAATTACTTAAAAATATAGTATCCATACCCGAAATGATAGATTTTGGAATACCATGTATTTTTCCTATATTTTCTCAAAATAAAGATGCTTCGATTGGTCCTATAAGGATTTTACTTGGTACAAAATGAACTGCTTTAGAAAAATGATCTACAATGACCATAATAATTGCGAAACCGGTAGATTTCTTATGAAGTCCATTGTTAAGCCCACCCATAATTTTGTTGGTGTTCCTAGTGGTTGAAGTAATCTATAGGGTAAATGGATACTTGGTTTAGCTTTTTGACAAAGATCACATTTTTTAATATATTCATTAATGTGTTTGGACATATTTGGCCAATATAATTGCTGTCGCAATTTGTATGTTGTTCCCTTAACTCCAGAATGACATCCCGATGGGGGTTAGTCGGCACCTTGTATCCGCCGAAGGGAGGAACCACCGTTTATCTACTTAAGCAGGAGGGCTTGATCTGATGATCCGGCTTCGCGGATGAGTCCGGATCTGCGTCCGCACACGATTTCATATATTATTTATGTATTTTATGTTTTATTTTAGGAGCATCAGATCCTTATATCTTTGGCTCATCATAACCGTTGATATTAGGATGCCATACTTTTATTTGTTATTTATATGTAACTTGGCGCTGCTGTCTTGGAGATTGTTGAACTTTGGAGAACTCCTCCAATTTCGGTGATCATCCACGGTGACGCCGCCGCAATCCTAGGTGCTGACTTCTAGGTGAGTTTCTTTCCTCCTTCCCCTCCCCACTTCCCGTTGTCGTACTCGGTACTTTCGCTCGCCATCTGCCATCCCAATTCCCAGCTGCATACCTTCAGCAACTCAATAACCAGCCGCACACCTCCAGCATCCTGATCTTCAGCCGCTACACCTCCAGCCTCCCGATTCCTTGCCGCCGCCCCTCCGACAACCCGATTCCCAGCCGCAACCCGTGCCATACTCCCGATCTTACATCCAGGCCACCACTACCTTCCAGATCCCGCATTCTCGCTCGTCACATGCTCCACAGCCCGTCGTCGAACCTCTCCCAAACTTTAGATCTCATTCCCTAGCTGCTTCCTCCACCAGAACCTACTGCCGGACCACCACCCCTCTTTCCAAACCCAGCGCCTTCCCTTGAATGACTCCAGATCCAATCGCCTACCCTCATACCGACCCAACCCCTTTCTAGTCGGCGTCTTTCATTTTCCTTCAGGCCACACCCGGTCCAGACGGGCCTTCTTCATCGCGGATCTCGCCGAACTCCTCGCTCTACAACAACCCCGACCATCTCTATGGTTGTAAGACTTGTTTTGGGTGTTTTGTTCTCGTTTACATTATTAATCATTATTGTGTTTGTCGTTCTCTTAAGATATTACCTGCGCGAGCTTATTTTGTGACTAATTGTGATTTGCAGGGCCGTATTCGCTTGCGGGCTATAGTTTTCCCCTCCAAAACGGATGCCTCCCAAACTAGTTCATCTTGGAATGTTTGCGCCGCTTATAACTAATCAAATTAAGATTATTATGGTTTGCGTAGCTGTGTTATTTCATACGTATTGCACCTGGAGTAGTTTCCCCACTCTTGGTTCCTTTAGGTCGTTGTCACACCCACTCACACGTCCTAATCCCCTTCGTGTAAGCTTACCCTACATCACATCCCCAATAATTGTCATGAGCCTCCTTAAGTAGTTTGGTTTGTAATGGTGAGTTTTCTAGAATGTAAAGTCTATGCTTGTTGTATATGTAATTTCCTGCAAGTGTCCAGTTAGGTATTAGATGTGGTGTGGCCATGAGTTGTTGTATTAGATCTTGAGTGAATTGATCTGTGTCATAGTCTAGTATTAATCCACTGAGTAAAGTTGAGACTGGAACTGACATGGTGTTGAGTTTCATTTGTGGAGGTTGTTCTGGATTTGAGTTGACGCGTGATAGTGTGTCAGCGACGACATTATACTTCCCTGCTTTATAATGAATAGTATAATCGTATCCGAGTAATTTTGAAAAGAAAATCTGGTGCTTGAGTGTATGAAGATCTTGTGCAAGTAAATAATGTAGGATTTGGTGATCTGTGAAAATGGTGAACCGGTGTCCAAAGACATACTGTCGCCATTTGCTATAGTTGTTGGAATGACGTACATTTCGCAGACATTAGTTGATTTTTGTTGCATTAAAGGAAATAACTTTTTATTAATGTATGCTATTGATTTATGTTATCAATATGTTGTTGAAGTAATACCGCTCTTATACCCTTCCTTGAGGCATCAAGGTCGATTTCAAATAGTAATTTAAAGTTAGGTAGTGATAAAACTGGGAGATTAATTAAACTGTGTTTTAAAACCTCATAGGAGTGCTGCATTCGTTCTCCATTGAATTTTTTTTTTTTAATGAGTCGGTTAAAGGATAATCAATCATGGTGTATTTTTAATGAATTTTCTCTTGTAACCAGTTAAACCTAAAAAAAGCTCTAATATCTTTTTGGTTTTTAGGATTTGGAAAATTTTTGATTGCTTCCAGATAAGTGTGTAGGGCCCACTTGTCCTGGGGAAATCTGGTGTCCTAAGAATTCAATGGAGTTAGTTAAAAAACATTTGGTTAATTCAATGTAAATATTATTTTTAGTTAAAACTTCTAGTGTGAGCTGAAGGTGTGTGAAATGCTAATTTTCAAAAGGGCTGTAAATAAGTATGTTATCAAAGAATGCTACAATGAATTTTCTTAAATATAGTTGTAAAATTTTATTCATTAAAGCTTGAAAGCTGGAAGGTGTGTTGGACAACCCAAATGACATTACAGTGAATTTGTAATGCCCTTGATGTGTGTAAAAGGCGGTTTTGTCAATATCATATCAGGCCATATATATTTAATGATATTCAGAGCATGTCTAGTTCTGGAAAATTTCTTGCCTCATAAAGTTCATCTAATAATTCTTCTACCGTCGGAATAGGAAATCGATTTTTAATGGTAATTTTGTTTAGGTGGCGACATTCCACGCAGTACAGCCACATTGCATCTTTCTTTTAACTAATTTGATTAGAGAAGAAAAATTTGAAGTGATTGGTCGTATGTGATTTTTAGTTAGCATATCTAAAATAAGTTGTTAGAGATTAGAAATCACTAATAGATTGACAAAGCTGGGGATATAGCCACACACGTCGCAGACCCACACACGACGTAGAACCCACACACGTCGCAGACCCACACACGACGTAGAACCCACACACGACGTAGGACCCACACACGGCGTAGGATCCACACACGACGTGGACTCGCTGGAAACCGGTCAACCAACATCACCTATACACATTACATATGTGTGAAAGAGAACGAAAGATGTGGAGCAAATTATCAAACGAGTGATCGGGGATAATCCGTCGGGGATAATCTGTTGGGGATAATCCGCACAAAGGGAGGTCCCTCACGACACAGTCCCGCACGACAAGGTTCCACGCGACACAACCCACTGAGATTAGAACAACCAACACAATCGCGCTCCAACACATGACCAATCAAAAGACAAACTAGGGAAACTCTAACAACATTACAACAAAAGCCTAAAGGCCATGTTAAACGAAAGCGAAAAATCAGGAAAGATCATCCGAGTCGCATTCGCCCCAACACTCTCCCTCACGTGGAAAGCACATGCATATAGGCATAACACTAAGACAAGACACAAACAACAAGCCACACAAGAAAAAACAACAAGAAAATTACACAGAACTCCAGCAGCATCCGAGAGAGGTCACCGCCCTAGAAGAGGTAACAACTAACAACCACTGGAAGCATCGTCTCATCAAGTAGGACAGGAGATTGCGTCTGGACGCGCGTTTGACGCTCATGATCTGAATCTCCGAAAACATTGCCCCCATGGAAGCTATCTCCAGTCGGAATAGCAACACAAAAAAGCAGGTAGATTGGATCTTTGACAAAAACAACAACATAATCTGTGGCGGGATCGCTAAGCAAATACAACGACGCACAACCAACGGAACATGTATAGATTAGCACGACGAGATGAGAGTACCAGCGGCAAAACACGACGCATAGTCAACGACAGGATCAATGATCGCAGAGGGATCAGAAGCTAACGGGGAGAACGACCGCGGCGGAAGCAGCAGTCGACGACGTCGCTAGAAGCAGTCGTTGGTGTCGACGAGATCGAGCACAATAGCCGGCATTGGCGGGATCGAGCGCAACAACAGGCGGACACGACGACAACGACAGAAGTTCTCTGCCGTATCGTCACCGAGGGAAGAGATGACCACTCCCGTCGATGGAATCAAACGACGATTCTTTCGACGAGAGCGGGAACAGAGGGGCGCGACGGGGGGAGGGGCGGGGTAGCGACACAGGATGGCGGTGTCTAAGCAGAGAAGCGGAAGCGGGAATGTTGCCGCCACGGGAAAAAATTTAGGGTTTCGGATTTTTGGCTCGGATACCATGTTAGAGATTAAAAATCATTAATAGATTAACAATTTTATTCTTTCACATAAGGGTCTATTTATAACATTACAATAGATTCTTAGATATGGACAGACAATGTGGGACTAAACCCCATACACACATAAAGACTCAATACCAATAATAACAACACTAATAGACCAACATTGCGACATATCCAACAATAGTCATTCAGTTTCATTTTTCTGATAGTATCAGTAACAATAATGTCTAATATTTGGTGTTTGTGCTCATGTTTCTAAGGCAATTTTGATCAATGTCTCAAATTGGTGGTATTATAGTTGATTAGTTGGTTCAGTGCTATGTTATTAAAGGCGCGCCTAAGGCTCCAGGCTCACCGAACTCCGAGGTTTGCGTCTCCGTGCGCCTTTAGAATATAAAAGATGCGCCTGAGTGAGATTTTTGTTGTAAATTTTTTTTAAAATTAAGAAAAAAAATAATGTAACTCTTTAATTTTTTATCGATTTGGTGTTTGTGAAAGATAATTGTGCGCTGAGACTTGGATATGATGTAAGTGACCACATTGATTTTATTTTTTAAGAGATATAAACGATAGTAATGAATTATTAATTAGTAAACTAGAAGAATTTGATCGAGAAGCTGAAATGATGTTTGATGTTGATTATTTAAAATGTATGTGGTTGCGCCTTGCCTTCATCAGGCGCGTGCCTGCGTCTTGAGCTTTGCGCCTAGGCTTCAAGACCCCTTTGCGCCTTGGCGCGCCTTGCGCAATAACTATGGTTTAGTGAATAAATGTGAGTACTATTGTGAATATTTGGGGTAAATGATTTTGAGAATTCGGGAATCCAGTATCTGTGGGGGGTGAGGCATCCATGGTGAATAAAAAATAAGTGGCTAAGGGTTGTAAGGCTAACATTCTAGATAGATGTGATGAGGGTTTTTAGTATGACCGAATAATGTGATTAGTCCCTCCGAGCCTCGGTATGACATAGTGAGGTTAGAATAATTAGTGGTTACAGGTCCTAGTGGTTGTAACCAGTGTACTCCTAACACAATAACTGATCCTTTAATATCTAATATGTATAACTGAATCGTATATGATTTGGCCTGAATGAGCAGCCGAATGACCTTACATAGACCCTTACAACACACGGATGAACCGTTTCCCGTATATACTAGAAACCTAGAATGATGTGGATGGGCAGTTGTAGGAAATTGGTTGTTCTAGGAGAGACAAAGTTATGGACACTACCACTGTCTACTAAGATTTCTAGGGCGTTGTGTTATATGGCCTGTAAATGGAGGAAGTGGTCTGGCGGAGAACTAGATAAGGCATGGATACTAACAATTGATTGAGGAGGTTCCTCGTCCACTTCATTTGTTTGGTCTATTGTATCAGACAGGTCCTCGTCTTTGGTACCCTGGAAGTAACACAACCCTTACCGCGACATTTGTGACCTGGATGATATTTGTCCTCACAGTTACAGCAAAGTCCTTTCTCACGGCGTGGTTGTATCTCAATTGGGGGGTGTCAATTTTTCTTGAATTGGGGTTTGTGGATTGTCAAAATTGGTTTTCTTGTTGCATTTGTTTGCAACGTAGTTATTCTGGGGTTATGCTATGTTGGTTGTTTAGAAGAGTTTAAACGAGTTCCTTGGTTGTCAAGGATTTGAGCTTCAAACATTCCAGCCATAGCATAGGCATCATGTAGTTCAGTAGGCCTTTGAATAAGGACCTGACTTTGAATGTGGGGTTGTAATCCTGAAATGAATATATTAGTGAGAAATTCTAGTGCCAAACCTGGTACGCGGGTAGTTAAATCTTCAAAATCTTTTTTGAAGTTTAAGACAATGGTGGTTTGATGCAGTTTAGTGAGAGCGCCTCTAGGGTTTTCGTATGCAGATTGTCCAAATCGTTTCATTATAGAGTCAACAAATAATGTAAAAGTAAGTGCAGAGTGGTCTCGTAATGTGGCCTGACCAGCGAGATGTCGGTTTGTCCAAGTGTAGTGCCACATATATTAAATATTCTTGCGTGTCAATCATATTATATTAAAAGAAATTCTTTAGTTCATACAACCAATCGGTTTGGTTGCCCTCAAAAAAATGAGTGCATGGAATATTTAACAATTTAGGTCGAGCGGAAACAACCTGGATTGTCGTCGCCGGTGGTGGATGTGCTCCAAGAATGCCGGTAGAGGATTGGCCCGGAGAATGTTCTTGGTTTTACTTTTGTGAGCTAGTGTTGTTGATGCCCAATGAATGTTGTAGGCCTTCGATTAGGTGTCACATTTCTTGGCAAAGGTCTTCAATTTGATCAGATGAGTTCTCCCGGGTAGCAATGATATGTTGTGTATGGATATTTTTTTTCGTCTGTAGTTCAAGAGGTAATGTGTCCAACTGTTGTTGACGTGCTTCACGTTGTTCTTCATGTATGATATGAATGATGTCAATCAGGCGCTGTTTCTCATCTTGAGAGCAAGTTCCGGTGGTCATTGACTTCTGGGAAAGAACGAGTGCACCAATGTAGCACCTGGTTCTCAGTAAAACATTAGGATTAAGGAAGAAAGCCTAGATTCTCTGGGAAGGTGAGCGACGCCAGGAGGAAGTGGATAGAAGAATAACTATTTTTCATTAAAACTTATCATATCCCATTATTACAGAGCTAATCTGTACTTATAGGCTTAATCTTATCTAATTACATTGCATTTACAGAAACTTAAAGTATCCGTTATTGGTGCTGTCCCGTGGCTTGATCTGAGAATTATTGTGGACACATGTTTGAATCTGGATCATTTTGAAGTGTTCAAAAATCTGCTTCATTCGATGATGTAGCTTTAAATCCTGGCCATATATTTGCCTTGAGAATTTGATTTTCCCCTTTTTAATCCCAGCTGTTTGATGCCATCTGAACCGTTCCCTTGTTACACTAGGTTCTGCGGATAATTTTGTCACTTCATCTTTATCAAGACAAAATACTGCCACTTCATGGATTTTTGTGTCTTGGTGATGTAATTTATACTAGGAATTTAATGGCAAAAGATGAGGTTTTAGGGGATGTTTGTTCAGTAGAGATAAAGAAAAGAGGATATTTAGAAGAATTAGTGTTGTGTTTAAACAAGGATTTTTCCATCAGCTGTTTGAGATGAAGATAATTCATGGAATAATGTCATTACTATTAGACTTCGATTTTTCTATTGTATGTCTTTTTTAATTATATCATGTAATCCTTCATGTATTTTACTATTTTATTAAATTATAACAATTAATGATGTGTGTGTATAATTAGGTAATTGATGGCAGTGCAACAAGAATATATAAATAAATGTATATATAATAATATATATATATTCTACACTACTGTCATTTTATTTATGCACCATGTAAACATGTATTATTATCTAATTGTCATCATATAGTCACATATATAAAAATTACAACACACACACACATATGTTATAATAATAAGCTAAAAATACTATTTGATCATACATCAACTTAATCCATTTTACCCCTTAATCTATATTAAATTTATCTATTCTACACTTGAAGTCAAGCCCCATCTAAACCCATGGGACCTTCATTGTAGGAGGTACTTTTGCAGCCACACGGGTGGCCCCGCGCACAATTGCTTGTACGTGTGTGTTGTATTACTCAGGCTCTGTTTGGTTGGGCTGTTGCTGATGGAAAGCTGCTGATGAGAAGCTGCTGATGGAAAAAGTGCTGATTCTGGAAAACGGAGTTTTGTTAAAAAACTGTTTGGATGAAATGGAGTTTTGAAAACAGAGTTTTGAATAAGTTGTTTGGATTCAAAACGGAGTTTTGAGTTGAAATTTTTTTTTCAAAAAAAAAAACTTTAGTCTAAATAAAAACATAACACAACAAATCCGAGTACACCCGCAATCTCGAGCTATGCTCTCGATTCATACAACTGATCCGCTATACTATCACGTAGCGCGATCATCTCCTCTACTCCACCTGCAGTGTCAGAGCAGGTTTCTTGTCGCCCTTGCGAGGCCACCCTAACTTCTTGCCCTTCCTGCTCGCACTCATTGAAATCTATATCGTTGCGGGAAGGGTGTCGGCGAATGAAATTATGTAATGCCATCGTGGCCATCACAATATCCGCCTGCTTCGCGAAGCTATAGCTCGGCATGTCACGCAGTATGGCCCATTTCTTCTTCCAAACGCCGAACGATCGTTCTATCACGCTCCTTAGCGATGAGTGTGCATGATTGAACATCTCTCGACGTCCCTCTGCTCGACGGCCACCACGTGCAAAGTCTGGCAGATGATATCTGGTATCTTGATAAGGTTTCAAATATCCTCTCTGCAACGGATATCCAGAATCGACCAAGTAATACTTTCCTGTTAATTTGTTAAAAAATTAATTAACCACCCAAATTAATTAAAGCGAGACATACAGTAAAGGATCAGTTAACATTACCTCGAGGTGGATGAGGAAATTTATATTGAGGATCATTTAACGCATAATTGAATATGCGGCTATCGTGTGCAGATCCCTCCCAACCCGACATGACGAAAGTGAAGCACATGTTGAAATCGCAAGCAGCCATGACATTTTGTGTTGGATTGCCCCGTCTCCCAATATAGGGTACCTGCTGTCCAACTGCTATGCACGCGTCAACATGTGTCCCGTCTATAGCTCCAACACAATCTTTGAAGAAAGGCATATAGCGTCTGTCGTACATAATTTCTGGTGGTGTGCTTCCGAAAGACCTGTCTAATGGCTGGATAACTTCCTCCCCTAGCCGCAGCAAAGCACAAATACCCTGAGAGAAAAATCGGCTAGCAGTCTCCGTTGAATGTTGAAAGCGCTCTATTGTTTTCCTCATCGATTCATTGTGCGATAATATGTATAAGGTCAATGCTAGGACTTCTCTGGAAGCTGTCCTTCTTGTCCCCTGGAGTCCACACCTTGCCTCCAGGTAATGTAGTAGATCGAGAAATACGTCTTGACTCATCATGAAGGAGTCATGGAATCTCACAGTAGATCCTCGAAGTATCTCTCCAACCCACTTATCGCCTGTCTGCTTCGAAGTCATGCGTGGGACTCGACTCTTTAATGAAGTGGTGTGTGCAGCGGCCAAACATGCTGCTGTTACTATAGTCTGTTGAGCAATAACACATTTTCTTCTAGCTATTTCATACTGCTCCGTGGAATCGTCAGAGTCCTCGCTCGACATATTCTAGGATAAACAAATAAAACACTAACATATTAATCATCCAGATATCAATAAACATTCAACCATGCAGATATCAATAATCAAATAAAACATCATAATGTCCAGTCAAGTGCAGTAAGAAACAAATTAACATCCCAAAAAATAACAAAACAGTCTCAAAAAAAGAAGATAAATGTCTCAACTACACGCCACTGGTATAGCGACTACGAAGCCACTCAACATTCAGACCTTCTGGCAGGCACATGAAGGTCTCCCTGTGATTTTTGTCCATCAGATAAGTGATGGCAAAAAAGTGGAAGGCCTTATCTGACTGCACTTCATGGTAAGTTCCTAACTTCTCAAGCGCCTGTGCAATGGAGAACGAGGAATTGCTCTTCGGTGGCTCCTGCATGAATCGGCACATGGTCCTAGAAGACTCTGCCATATCCTCTAACACCGCTGTAATGTCTTTCTTCTGTCCTTTCCTCCTTCTGTGGCCAACCTCGGATGTTGCTGTGTTCTCAGGTACAGGAGGTACTCCAGTGACATCAGCGTCTTCTTCTCCACCGTTTGACAATGCTCTGTCCTCCGTAGACTCGGGGCCAACATTCCTCGAATGAGGGGTGCAAGCATGATGTCCAGTCGCTACAACAGAGCTGAACATCATGTTCATTTTTTCCTCCAATTCCGGCTGTATTCCGGAATAACGGAACTTCTTTGCCGCCGGAACAACCTGAAATATCAAAATCAATTATTTAAAACGGGTATATAAAAGATATTTAAGGGAAATAATTGAATTTAAACACACACAAATACCTTCAAGCGCTCGTCCCACCACTCATCCGAGGCATCTATCGTTTTCCTTGAAGTGTTCCAACCCAAGCCAGTCTCACCTCGTTTTAACTCCGTCCACAGTTTCCACTCCTTCTTCAGATGATCCCACTTATTTTTGAATTGCACTTTATCGTACTTCTTTCCAGTCGACTCTTCAAACTTTCTCATTATATTGGACCATCCCTCTTTACTGAAATGTGTTGTCGGACGATTCCCACGTTCTATCTCTCTTATGCATATATCACAAAAGAGTAGAACGTCGGAATTGTCCCACATTGCTGCCACCCCACCGTCTTTTGGTTTGCCCATCTTTTCAAGGCAATATATAAATATGAATTCAATATTCAAAATCAATAAATACACATATACATATATTCAAAAAATAGAACTTGTTGTTAATGCACCACTACAAACTCAGAAGAAGCACATATATACACACATTCACACATACATACAGATATACACACTCACACATTCACACATACAAATACACACACTCACACATATACACACACACACACACATATATACACACACAAATATACACACACACACACATATATATACAGACTCACACATATATACATTCACACATAAATATAAACACACATACATATATATAAACACATAAACACACAAACACACTCACACATAAACACAAAACTCCTTCATGATATACACACACAAATACTCACATACAACTCCTAAACAAATATACACACAAATATACACACACTCACACATACACAAACTCACACATAAACACATATACACACACACATATACTCACACATATACTCACACAAACACATATACACACACACACATACACATCCTACACACACACACATATAAACACACACACACACACATATACACACACATACACAAAAACGTACATACAGATATACACACTCACACATTCACACATACAAATACACACACTCACACATATACACACACACACACACATATATACACACACAAATATACACACACACACACATATATATACAGACTCACACATATATACATTCACACATAAATATAAACACACATACATATATATAAACACATAAACACACAAACACACTCACACATAAACACAAAACTCCTTCATGATATACACACACAAATACTCACATACAACTCCTAAACAAATATACACACAAATATACACACACTCACACATACACAAACTCACACATAAACACATATACACACACACATATACTCACACAAACACATATACACACACACACATACACATCCTACACACACACACATATAAACACACACACACACACATATACACACACATACACAAAAACGTAAACAAACACATACAACACATCACCAAACCACACATATACACACACATATACACACAAACAAATACACACACATATACACACAAGCAAATACGCACACACACAGGCACACACACATTGACACACACATATACACACACATACACAAAAATATATATATACACACACAGAAATTACACTCACACAACACAACACAC
The DNA here is from genome assembly GCA_039513925.1 of Platanthera zijinensis. Lineage (NCBI taxonomy): Eukaryota > Viridiplantae > Streptophyta > Magnoliopsida > Asparagales > Orchidaceae > Platanthera > Platanthera zijinensis. The sequence goes on along the minus strand of CM077079.1, from coordinate 10,731,956 downwards.
ACATACACAGAAATTACAGTCAAGTGAAGATTGCAATATGAAATTATGGCCGGATCCGGTCGCCGCCGCAGTATTGTAAAATGAATGGGAAAAAAATTGGAAAATCACCAAAGGTTACCTTGTAGATCTCCGATTGGGGAAGATGGAGCGTCGGCGATGTGCGGCGTGAGGAAGAGCCGCTGGGAAGCTCGAATCGGGAGGAGAAGACTCTGGTTGGAGGGAGGAATGGCTACAGAGCTCTATCCTGGACCGGTGGTCGATGCAGGGAGGAATGGCTGGATCCGGTCGCCGACGCTGGGAAGAAATCGGGGGGAGAAGAGGGTAAGCGGAGGAGACGAGAAGAGGGTAAGCGGAGGAGAAGATAATCGGGAAGAAGGAGGAATCGGGCGGAGTCGCGCGAATCGGGAAGGGAAGAGGGATAGGGTTGCGATTGCGGCTGAACGCGGAAATAAGCAGCGGTCGGGGGTAGATAAGAAACAGCGGAAAGAAAAAAATGAGGTTCTTAAATTCAGCCGAACCAAACGCTGATTATGGCAAAAATTGAGTTGCGTTTGAACCGCACCGCAGGCGATAAGCCGAACCAAACGCTACCTCAGTCTTATGGCTTAATATGCAAAACACAATATAAAGTTTGAGTAGGCTTGATATCAAGTTTCACCTAACTTATTTGAATAAAGTTTTGAGAGACACATAATGTGAATAGAATTCAACATATACATATAGATTACATTCCATATAATGTAATACAGACATTATGTATAATAAAACCTATATTTATATTTTTTTAAGTAAAAATCAGTTCAGTACAATTTGAAATTGATTTCACGTGGACTTAAAGTTATGTAAAGTTGATTCGACTGTAATTAATTTCAAATTTGAGTTGATTTTGATTAGCATGAATGTTTTCCCTGCATGCAGTTTAGAGCTAATTCATTAACATCAATCATTGCCTTGCATGCATATGGATATATTTGGAAAGTTATAGGAAGCATTTCAAAGGATTTTGGCATGCATATGGATATATTTGGAAAGTTATAGGAAGCATTTCAAAGGATTTTGGCTTGCATATCGATATATTTGGAAAGTTATAGGGTATATACTATTACTCTATTAGACTATAGGCTATAGACTAATAGATAGTATAGATACTACAGTCTATATACTAGGCTATATAGCCCATAGCTATTATAGTCTATAATAGCTATACTATATCTATTATATACACAATATACTATAGCCTATATACTATAGTTATAGCTAATACTATATAGGCTATATACTATTAGACTATAGACTAATATATAGTATAGATACTACAGTCTATATATACTAGGCTATATAGCCCATAGCTATTATAGTCTATAATAACTATACTATAGCTATTATATACACAATATACTATAGCCTATATACTATAGCTATAGCTAATACTATATAGGCTATATTATAGCCTATTGTATATAGCTTATAGTATATATAATCTATATAGTCTATATATAGTATAGCTTATACTATATATAGGCTATATACTGTATATAGACTATAGCCTATACTATATATAGTCTATATAGCCTAGCTAGTATAGCTATATAGGCTATTGTATAGACTATATATAGCTATAGACTAGACTATAGTATAGAGTATATAGCTATAGTATACTGTAGCCTATATACTAGTAGCTATAATATACTATATACTATTCTATATATTCTACACTACTGTCATTTTATTTATGTCACCATGTAATCATGTATTATTAGATAATTGTCATCATATAGTCATATATATAAAAAAATTACAATACACACACATATATATAATACTAAGTTAAAAATACTATTTGATGAAACATCAGCTTAATACATTTTACCCCTTAATCTATATTAAATTTATCTATTCTACACTTAAAAGTCAAGCCCCTTCTAAACTCATGGACTATGTTGCATCGACACCAACACGCGACTCGTCAATTTCCAAAAAATACCATATTCCGACACATTGAGACACGTATATTACATATTTATTTTTTATAAAAATGAAAATCCTAAAGCATTTAACAAAAAATAAAAAAAATGAACAATTAACAAATATTCAAATAAACTACGTCATGTTTAAATATTACTCATCAAATATTCAAATGTAAAACTTAACAAAGGTCAAAAAATGATAGAACATTAACACATTACAATTATATATCATAAGTAAAAATAGTGGATTCTCAAGCAAAAATTTTCCCCCGCTTTCAATTTTTCTTTCTCTAGAGAAACTATCCACCCCACTAGTAAATCCACCTTCACTACTTGAAATGCTAGAAGGGGGCAAAGACACTTCTTAGGAGCAAGACTCGCTATTCTAGCTTTCATTCTTGTATATAAACTTATAAAATATTTTTCACAATAATTGCACTTCCAGGACAAATTGCCTCCCGCCTCACCATGAGTAACTAGCTTAGGGACACGTGTGTCCGATTGAGTGAGACACGTGAGTCCTGTGTTAGCCAACGTGTCGGACTTCCGACACGCGTGTCGGACTTCCGACACGCGTGTCGGAGAGTCGGACGAGTATCAGAGAGTCCGACACCGACACGCTGGGCATTTTGAAGTGTCGGTGCTTCATAGCCCATGGTACCTTCATTGTCGGAGGTACTTTTGTAGCCACACGGGTGGCCCCGCGCACAACTGCTTGTATGTGTGTGTTGTATTACTCAGTCTTATGGCTCAATATGCAAAACACAATATAAAGTTTGAGTAGGCTTGATATCAAGTTTCACCTAACTTACTTGAATAAAGTTTTGAGAGACTCATAATGTGAATAGAATTCAACATATACATATAGATTATATATATTCCATATGATGCAATACATACATTATGTATAATAAACCCTATATTTATATTCTTTTAAGTAAAAATCAGTTCAAGACAATTAGAAATTGATTTCAAGTGGACTTATAGTTGTGTAAAGTTGATTCGACTGTAATTAATTTCAAATTTGAGTCGATTTTGATTAGCATGAATATTTCCCTGCATGCAATTTAGAGCTAATTCATTAACATCAATTATTGCCTTGCATGCATATGGATATATTTGGGAAGTTATAGGGAAGCATTTCAAAGTATTTTGGCATGCATATGGAATTATGGATATATTTGGAAAGTTATAGGAAGCATTTCAAAGGATTTTGGCATGCATATGGATATATTTGGAAAGTTATAGGCATCATTTCAAAGAATTTTGATAGTACTTTAGAATATCTCCTTGGAGAAGGAAGATTAGAGAAGTGATACTATAAATTTATAATGTATGTAAATAACTATTTCACGAATGCAACTTCTTTCCTTAAGCTTTATAAATAAATATTTTATTTCTTAAGTGTGTAGGAATTGAATTAAAAGTATAAAATTATCTATTTATTTTTAGCCAAGTTAGATTGATTATAATTAATTTAGATATTGGGTTTGAGTTTCGATCAAAGAGGAGTATAATTTTCTTAGTGTAGAGCCAAGTCGAGCTAATTTTGTCTAAGTTGACACTAATTGACCCTAAACCCTAAATATCCAAATAAGTAGATGTAGATTTGAAGCCTATACATTCACATAAATTTCTTTTTTGGATTTTAATATTCACTACTTGGATATGACTTTGAATAAAAGATTTTGCAAATGTTTCTACAAGGGGATAATGTATGCATATTTTTCTTTTCATAATATCAATTCCTCTCCTCAAGCTTAATAAAGTAATTAATTTATTTCTAAGCAAGGTTGTAAATATCGGATGTCGGCCATACGTTTGATTAGGTTTTTAAGTGTCATATATCAGAAGTCAAAAATATGTCGGGGATATTTTAAAATATCACATTTTCATATCTCCTAAATAAAAACATGTATATTAAGTAGGAATTTTATGGAGATTGAATTAGGAGTTCAAGTAGGGATTTTAATGAGATTGAATTAGGAGTTCAAGTAGGAATGCAATTTTTAATTTTTGGGTTAAACTAAATTTAATCAAATGTATATAATATTACAATACCAGCTCAAATAAATACCTAAATAGTTATGTATAGGCACTTGTGGTTATCATTGAACCAACTTTACTTGCTCCGAGCCACCATAAACAATGTGGTGGATAGCCGGGTGACATGACTGACATCTTGTCTAACATAAAAGTTTCAAGAAGGAAACGACTTGGCGCCGATAATTTTTTTACCCAAAAACCTTTTCCCAATATATCTGTTAGAAAACTTTTTGTAAAGGCCCATTTAGAGGCCCATTATAGGTCTTTTTTTCTTTCTCATGTATTAGTCCCGCATCTTATATAAGGGATGACTCTTTCTCTCTATTCTCCGTATATATTTGTACTCATACTTGTAAGTTGTAATTCAAGAAGTATATACATGGTTCACTCAATTCTTCTAGATGATATCAGAGCGAAACTTATCCTCCCGGCGGTTAACCTCTTTCTGACCGCCGGCCTAGTCTCCACTCTGCTTTCCGCATTCCGTTTTTTCCTAACCGCCATCCTTTGGACGGTCTCTTCTTTCTCTTTCTCTTAACCACAATCTTTTTGCGGTCTCATTTTTCTTAACCACAATCTTTCGTGCGGTCTCGTTTTTCCCCTCCCTCCCTCCCGTCTTTTCCCATCTTCTCTCCCTTTTTTAGGGATTTGTCTGGGCCCCGCTCCGGTCCAGTGTCTCTTCTCGCGTATTCTACCCGTTGCTTTTATTTTTGATGTTCGTCGCGGACTGAAAAATTCTTTCCTACCCGCTGCGGCCTCCTGCGGACTCACGCGGTCTTCTTCGGCCTTTCTCTTGCACGGACTGGTTCTCTTTTAACCGCAATCGACCTCTCTCTTCTAATCGCACGGACGGGTCTTTTGCTCCCTACCTGTTGTGCCTCTCCTCTGGCTTATGTGGGCTTGCTGCTATTCTACTCGCTGCGGACTTGGTTTTCTACCCGCTGTGGGTTTGGCCCTGTTCTAGTTGCGGACTTGGTTGTGTTCTCTACCCGATCCGAACTTGGTTTTCTACCCGTTGCGGGCTTGGCCCTGTTCTCTTTCGTATATCACGTGCTCCTTTTTGATCGTGCAGACTGTTTGTCGTGCGGCCTAGTCCTTGCTTCTCTGCCCGCTGCCTCTTCAGCCCGCCTTTTCTCCTCAAGCCGCTACTTCCCGCTGAAGACCTCTCTCTGCGGTTTGCTTTCTCTAACCATCGTGGTCTGCTTCTCTAACTGCCACGGTCTGCTTCTCTTACCGCCGCGGACTGCTTCTCTAACTGCCGCAGTCTTCTCTCTTTGTTCGCGCGGCCTAGTCGTCGTTGCCCGTTGTTCGCCGACCTCTGCTCCTCTAGCCGATCGTCTGCGACTTGTTGTTTTCTCCCTGCTGCTCTACCCGCTACTCTAGTTGTTGCGGCTTTCCCTTGCCGCCCTCCTCTCGTTGTTATGGACTCCACGACGGCTTCCTCTCTTCTTGCTCGTGTCGTGACTCTCTCTCCTGAAGCCCATGATGAGCTTCAGATCACTACCATCTCTCTCAGTGGGAAACACAATTTTGTGGAATGAGTGCATTCTGTTCGTCGTGTTCTACAAACTAAAGGTCTTCTTCATCACCTTACCCGAGACGTTCCCATTGCTCCTACTGACGAATGGTTGCGTGATGATGGTCAGGTCTAATTTTGGATCCTCAATTCCATGGACATCAAGCCCTACCGCATGGTCATGTATCATGAGACAGCCAAGACAATGTGGGAGGGAGCTTCACTCTCTTTACTCTGGAGAAGACATCTTGTTACATATGTTCGATATCATCTCTGCGCTTCAAGCTTTGGATTCCGGGACAACAGGTGATCTGACCTCTTTCGTTGTCAAGGCCGAAACTCTTGTTGAGGCATGAATACAACATCAACCTCCCTCCACGGATCTTGTTACACAACATGCGCAAAAGGAAGCTGTTGGGATTGCAATGATGATGACCTGAGTTCCTCCTCACATACACAGTGTCCAGGCTCAGATTCTTTCCTCCTCCACCATGCCCTCCCTGTCCGATCTCTGCTCTATGTTGCTCAAAGTCACACCTTCTGAGGCCCCTACAAATTTTTCACCGACTCTCCTTTAGCAGCCACTCTTACCCACTCCTGCTCCAGCTCGTGGCTCTTCAACTAGGGGAGGCCGCCACACGTCTCGGGGACAAGGCCGTGTTGGGCGCTCCGGTTTCAAATGTACTTATTGTGGTCAGGAGGGCCATCTTGAAGCTATATGCTACTGCAAGCATGGTCTGCCTCCACATCTTGCTGCTTCTACTACAGCTGCTCCTCCCACATGTGCTCCATAGGATTCTGATTCTTCTTCCCGACAAGATATCAATGCTCTCCGCACTCTGCTTCAACAGCTCCAAGGCGTCATCAGTCGCTCATCTGGCTCGGTAGTGTCTTTTTCTGAAGGTATATCTTGTCTCTCTCATAGCCCCCACTGGATCGTGGATTCGGGTGCTACTCACAACATTACATCTCAGAGACCACCGCAGTATATACAGTCTGCTTATCCCAAGTTCATCACTACTGCCAATGGCGACCCACTCCGGTTGCTGGCGCGACTAATCTTTGGCTTACTCCTACTCTCCCTCTCTCAGTTCTCTATGTTCCGGGATCCCCCTTCAATTTGTTATCAGTTAGTCGTCTTATTCAGGAACTTGACTGTTGTATAACATTTTCTCCTTCCTCTTTTGTTGTGCAGGATCGCCGCACGCGGAGTATCATTGACAAAGGGCGGCTGTCGAATGGGCTGTATCTCTTGGATGTTCCACCCACCATCCTCTCTGTTGTCTCCATTGTTGACTGACATCGCCGCCGTTGGCATGCTCCCCTCCCGATTCTCAAGAAGGCTCTTCCTGTTGTCTCCCTACAAGAGTTTACTTGTGAATCATGTATTTACGACAAACAACATCGTATTTCTTTCCCTCCTACATGTATCCGGAGTGATACTCTGTTCTCTTTAGTTCATTCTGATATCTGGGGCCCCTATCAAGTTCCCAGTGTTTTTGGATATTGATATTTTGTCATCTTTATTGATGATTACTCACGTCTCACTTGGTTATATTTACTACATGATTGTACTGAATTAACATCTATTTTTCGTATTTTTTAACTGAGACGCGTACGCAATTCTCCACTATACTAAAAATCATTCGCACCGATAATGCTCGCGAATATACTTGTCGTACCTTCTCAAATTTATGCACCGAGTTTGGCATCCTACATCAAACCTCGTGTGCTTATACCCCCCCCCCCACAAAATGGTGACCGAGCGCAAAAATCACCACCTCCTTGATGTCGCCCGATTCCTCATGTTTCAAATACACGTGCCCACAAAATATTGCAACTTTATTGTCTCTATTGTCTGTCATCTCATCAACCGCATGCCTTCGCCCTTCCTGCCTCTCCATTTAGCCTCCTCTTTCCTTCCAAGACTTCCTTCTCTCTCACACCTCGTGTTTTTGGCTGTGCATGTTATGTTCACCTACTTGGTCCGTCTACTGATAAGCTCGCTGCTCGCGCCACAAAATGTATGTTTGTTGGCTACTCCCGCACTCAAAAAGATTTTGTCTGTTATTCACCTACCGACAATAAGCTGATTGTCTCCGCTGATGTAACCTTTCTTGAGGATCAACCATTCCACTACTCTCCTTCTACCCTGTCACCACCATATATGCTGCTTTTCCTGCCGTTCCTGTCACGACTCCCTCTCTACCCCCTCCTCCTACACCTCTCTCGGTCCCTTTTCTACCTCCACCACTTCTCCGTGTCTATACTCGTCGTAAGTCTAAGACTACTTCCCTGCAACAACTTCCCTCTACAGATGACATCCCGCGGCTTGTTGATCCTGAATCAACCTCTACGGCTCACCCATTGAAGAATTGTGTTTCTACATCGTCTCTCTCCACCACTCCACCATTTTGCCGTCTCTCTTTCCTCCATTTCTATTCCTAACTCTGTACAGGAAGCGCTTCAGCACCCGGGATGACGGGCGACAATGGGGGGATGAAATGAATGCCCTTTGGGCTAACCAGACCTGAGATTTGGCTTCTCTTCCTCCCGACCAGTTCAGTGTCAGCTGCAAGTGGGTTTTTGTTATCAAACATGCTGTTGATGGGACTGTTGACCGCCTAAAAGCTCGCCTTGTGGCCCGGGAGGTTCACTCAGCAACAATGCCTTGATTATGATGAAACCTTATCCCCGGTTGCCAAGTTGAATACTGTTCGGGCCCTGATCTCATTGGCAGTCCATCGCCAATGGCCCCTCCATCAATTTGATATTAAAAATGTCTTTCTCAATGGTGATTTGCAGGAAACTGTCTATATGCACCAACCTCCCTGGTTTGAGACCACGGGGGTGTCTCATGTATGTCATCTCCGGAAGTCTATATATGGTCTCAAACAGTCCCCGCGTGCTTGGTTTGAAAAATTCAGCAAGGTTGTTCGTGAAGTTGATTTTACACGAAACTCGACTGACTTCTCTCTATTCGCCCGTAATCAGCCAACAAGCACGGTAATTCTCCTTGTGTATGTTGATGATATCCTAATTACTGGCGACGACTTTACAAGAATACAACAAATTAAGCAACATTTGAACTCAGCATTTCAGATAAAAGACTTGGGAAATTTTCGCTACTTCCTTGGGCTCGAGGTCGCCAGACGACCTGATGGACTCGTCTTATCCTAGCAGAAGTACTGTATTGACCTCCTTCAAGATGTTGGCTGCTCTGGGTGCAAACCTGCGGACACCCCTATGGATTTAAATCGCAAGCTCTCTGCACATGGTGTGGATTCTGACCAACTGCTTACAAATCCAGAGTACTATCGACGCTTGGTGGGGAAACTGATTTATCTTACAATTACACGACCTGACATCTCATTTCCTGTGGGAGTTGTGAGTCGTTTTATGCATGCTCCTCGAACATCTCATCTCCAAGCCGTTGAGCGCATCCTCAGATATCTAAAGACTGCTCCGGGACAAGGACTTGTTTACAAACCATCTACCTCTCTATCTCTAGTTGCGTATTCTGACGGCGACTACGCAAGTTCTCTGGATAGGTGTTCCACAACTGATTTTTGTACATACTTCGGTGAACACCTTATAACCTGGCGTAGTAAGAAGCAGATCGTTGTTGCTCAATCCTCTGTTGAGGCTGAGTACCGGGCTATGGCTGCTGTTGTATACGAGTTAACCTGACCATTATAGGTCCTTTTTCTTTCTTATGTATTAGTCTCACATCTTGTATAAGGGATGATTTTCTCTCTCTTCTCCCTACATATTTGTACTCATACTTGTAAGTTGTAATTCAAGAAGTATATACAAGGTTCACTCAATTCTTCTACAATATCAACTAATATATCAAATTTTTCTCGATATGTCAACCAAATGGATGTTATTTCATTCTCTTGTTTCTCCCATCTCATCCTGATGAGGATCATGTTCCATCTACATTCCAGAATGTCAATTATGAGACAAATGATGATTATAGTATGCTAAATCTTTAAGACCTTTTAATTTGTTATAATTTAATGTTTTATTTGGATTGATAGTTCAAAAAGATGGAGGTATTGATAAGGATGTGATACATGGAATCCAAGCAAGTTGGTTGAAGTGTAGAGACACGTCAGTGATCTTATGTGATCGTAATGTACCATTAAAACTAAAGACAAGTTTTACTGTACTACAATTAGACCAACGATGCTCTATGGTTCTGTGTGTTGGGCAGTGAATTGTGTACATGAGAAAAAATGGGAGTTGCGGAGATGAGAATGCTTAGATGGATGTGTGGATACACGAGACTGGAAAAAATGAATGAATGCATCAGGGATAAGACAAGAGTTTCATCAATTTCAGGGAAGATGCGAGAAGTTTGACTAAGATGGTTTGGACATGTACAAAGGAGAACATTAGAGGCACTTGTCATACGTTGTGAGAGTTTAGTAACTAGGCATGTTTAACGGGGGAGGGGTAGACCAATAAAAATTTGGAATGAAACTATAAGGAGGGACATGATGTACTTAAGCATTAGTGAGATTATGCCTAAAGATAGAGCACAATGGTTTGGACACGTACAAAGGAGACCATTAGAGGCACCTATTAGGCGTTGTGAGAGTTTAGTCAGTAGGCATATTAAACGAGGTAGGGGTAGACCAATAAAGATTTTGAATGAAACTATAAGGAAAGACATAATGTACTTAGGCATTAGTGAGATTATGACTAAAGATGGGGCACAGTGGCGACAAAGGATCCATATAGCCGACCCCGCTATAGTGGGATAAAGGCTCGAGTGTTGTTGTTGTAATGTTCTATTTGCAAAAAAGTCTTAGAAACGATGTTATATTTATGTAACTGCTTTTTTTAATTGTGTTTTTTTACTTGTGCATCATAAAATGTTTATATTAGTTTGGTAGATTTAGAAGTTAATTAATGTTAAATTATTGATATATCAATATATATAATTTAAAAAGTATGATTATATTTATATATAACTATATATGTATAATTAAATGTTGAAATCTGATATTTGAAATATTCCCAATATATCTCCCGACATACGATATCCGACATGTAAAATATAAACCAACATGTCTCCGACATCTGCAACCTTGACCATCAGTAACTCAATCCAACCAATGTAGCGTCATATTGCCATAATTTGGTTGTGGGAAATGACATGTTTTTTGTTGATAACTATAAAGGCTATTTTGAATATGCATCAAAATGTGTCTTGTGAAGTTTGTGAATATGATTTTTTTGGCTAATTAGGAAGGAAAGTTGGATTGTAGATGGCTCTAGAAATTCCTCATCCAAAACAATACTCATTTTGACAGACATGTCTCCTTAGGCTCCATTTTGTTTGGCGGTGGCGGGTCGATTCGGCGGGTGGAAACGGAGTGTTCGAACCGGAGGGGGAAGGTGGCTGCTCCAAGCGGAGTTTTTTGGGGCATTTCTCAAGGCGGGCGGGTGGAAACGGAGCAAACGCCGCCGGAGGTTCATTTGTTTACCCTCCTTCCGGCGGCGTTTGCCCAAAACGGAGCAGCGAAACGCCCAAACAAATAGAGCCTTAATAGCAAGGATGATACTCGGATGGGCAAGATTTTTGCACATTTTGGTCTTCCATCCCAATAAGTTACGTCTCTTTATTTGCCTTAACTGATTGTATGTGCCTTAGGTGCTCGAGATCAATCCTCATCTGCTTATTAGCTTTCCTGCAAACAATATTAATGATGTTTGAAACCTGATATTTGAATTATTCCCAATATATCTCCCGACATATGATATCCGACCTATAAAATTTAAACCAACATGTCTCCTACATTTCCAACCTTGACCATCAGTAACTCAATTCAACCAATGTAGGGTCATATTGCCAGGTCATATTGCCATAATTTGATTGTGGGAGATGCCATATGTTTTTAGTTGATAGCTATAAAGACTTTTGGATGTGCATCAAAATGTCTCTTGTGAAGTTTGTGAATATGATTTTTTTGGCTAATTAGGAAAGTTGGATTGTAGAAGGCTCTAGAAATTCCTTATCCATAACAATACTCATTTTGACAGACTTGTCTCCTTAATAGCGAAGATGATACTTGGATGGGCAAGATTTTTGCACATTTTGGTCTTCCAACCCAATAAATTACATCTCTTTATTTGCCTTTACTGATTGCATGTGAGATCGAAGATGCCTTAGGTGCTCGAGGTCAATCCTCATCTGCATATTAGCTTTCCTGCAAACAATATTAATGATATTTATCAAAACTTATATAAACTTGCAACTTTATTAGCTTACAATGTTAGCAATTGTTCCATCGTGCATAGTATAAATGCTTAGATATACTTTGGCACATCTTGTATGCGTAATACTCGTCGAGTCAATTCTAATATTTCTTGATTTTGACAAAAATCAACCCCTTTTGTTCCTCTCTCTTTCAATAATTTTTCTTAGCATAAAACTAGCCTCCACGTTTGATCTTCTTCACATAGATGAGATTGATCCTCACTGAGATACCCTGTTTTCTTTCTATGAGAATGTTCCGTTTCATATTATACAACTCATTGGTTTAGTTCATAGGCTCCTTTTGTTTGGAAAGAATTCAGACGTGGGAATTGGAATGAGCTCAATTCTAATTTATGCAAGAAATGGAATTGAAGTAAATTCCATTCGGCAGAAGACATGAATTCGGTCACATTAAGTGGAATTAGTAACTTCGTTGTTCTCCATGTCAGAATTCAGTGACAGTAATTGAAATTTAAATTAGTTACAAAAATGTGGAGATAGATAATAAATTAAATAGTGACATGCATATCTATTAAAATGTCAACAAATTCAAATTAGGTTTGCTTAAAATACACACATGCACATAACCACACAACCAAACAAGCACATAAACACCCCCACAACCTCATCCACAAATGTGTATACTCGCATAGAACACACACAAACATAATAGTTTTAGGTTAGGGTGAGTAGAAGGACATAAGCATGGAATGCCGTGTCCGGAGTAGAAGCCTTGCATGAGCCACAGTCGTTCGCCCGAGCAGAAGAAGAAAGGTGCATGCATCGGAATTGTAATTTCGGACATCTTCAGGTCAGAATGGGGGGGGGGGGGGTTAGGCGAAAATGAATTCATGTGGAATTGTGCTCAATTCCATTTTCACCCGAAAAATTAAAGCGCCGAACAACGGAATTGGAAATGGCTCTCCAATTCCAATTCCTTTCTCCCAATTCTGCTCATACGAAATGGGCCTTAGTGATTTTGTATAATTGCATTGTCAAATAGTGATAGCAATTCCAGATTATCAAAATAAATAATTAAAGAATAAATGTTAGAAAAATGACAAAAACCAAAATAATCTAAATAAGAAATGTTAATCCCAAAGAATTTTAACCAAATTACTTAATTAATTAATCCACCTAACACATTCAGGAGAACCACCCAATTTTATTTTTTTTGGGCTCAAAATTCAAATCATTTAAACCCTGGAAGAAAGGTGAGATGGAACTTTATTACAACCTTACACCGCCAACCTGATGATCAGACAGAGAGTAACCATTCAAACATTAGTCGGCCTAAAAATAAAGCTTACTGGTACTCTTTCTTCTATGTTTTTGAACACTTTCTCTTCTTCAAGTTCCCATTTTTGCAATTTTAGGGTCCATTTGGCGCAGCAATTCTAGGGTCCCTTTTGTGCGGCAATTTTGCTCGTGAGTTTAGACTAAAACGGCATCATCATGAAATACGTGCTTGACATGATAATGGTTATGACAACCACCAAGAAAAAAAATAATTTGGAACATAAAACTGGTTTGAGTTCATGACCGGCCTTGCCATGCCAGCCGGACCCTTGGTCATCTTTTTGCCAAATACAATACACGGAAATTAACGTCTCCACGGACATTAATGAATGGTTATGCTATTCGTTGCAAATATGTTGCCAACATAAAAGTTGTTATTTTTGTTTTGTATTTTTAGTTCCATCAATGTATGATGATTTTGAATAGTGAACGTTCAAATACATTTCCATAACTTTCACCTTCTATTGTTTGTTATTTTCCAAAATTGGTTTTTTCTAGCAAACCTAGACTCCAAGGAAGCATGTTTGTTTAAATTTTTATAACCCCCATTTTTTAGCTTTCTTTAAAGCTAGCACTGCTTCTCAAAGAGAATGCAGTGCGGGTTTACTTCAGAATTTCATAGCAGGTGTTTGATTTTGATGTAATGAACACATTAGTAAAATTACTTGCAATGTAAAAAAAAAATCAATTTTTCATGGACAAATTCCACCTACCCTACTGAAACATGCAGGAAAGACCTATTTTCATTTCATCTCCATCAAACCAAGCAGTGCTGTACATTTGTGGGTACTACTGTGATGCTACTTTTAGCAGGAATATTCAACTATAACCAACTAACTCAATAAGCTATCGTTGTGTTGTTATAAACAGTGGACATGATGACGGCGGGCGCCACGGTGATAATCCGCAATGCGAAGATCGACATGTTCAAAGGGTCGATGCGCCTGGTCGTCGACAAGTGGGGACGCGTCGAGGTCGCGGAGCCAGCGGCCTTCGCGGTTAAGGAGGATAACAACTTGTCTCTGGTTGAGTACGAGCTCGTCAACGTCGCCGAAGAGTGATGAGGCCCCATGGCTCCCCGCCTCGCCCGCCCTCTCCCTTCTGATTATATATTTCTGGGTTTAACTTTGAATTCTCTTACAGTCATCTTTTAATCAGCTGCTTGGCAAAGCGTTAGTTTTAGGAGCAGCTGCTTTTGAAAGCTTGGTAAGCTTTTTCTTTTGCCTTTCCTTTGTTGTTGACATGGGTTTAGGAAACTTGGGATTTATAGTGTAATATGGTTTATGGATGGGTTGTATATCCGCCTTTGCAGATACTCCTTTTGCCTCATAGTTACTTATTTCCCGTCATTTTTCGAGCAATCTTTATTTCCCGCATGCCGTGAAATCAATATTTTAGCCGTGCGATAATTGTAGATTACTATTAGCTCGTGTTCATTGTTCGATCGTTGCATGGTTTAATGTCTTACAACATGTGTTCATGATGCCCACCGTGCGCAATATTTGTGGATTTCGTAACTCATGTTCATTGTTGGATTGTTGCACGGGCTGTCTTTTTTTTTCTTTTAGGCTCCGTTTGGCATGGTGGCGGCGGTCATGAACATAGGGGGTTAAATTGTCATTTGTTCGCCCATCTAAGAAAATTCATCCATTTTTATGTTCAAATGGATGATGTTTGTATGCCGGTTTAACCCATGCGTTTACGACCGTCACCAACGTGCCAAACGGAGCCTTAATTTCACCGATCAAGTGGTTACGACTGCATAAACTGGACCTTAATTATGATTCAGTTCATGTGATCGTAACCGCTTGACCGGTGAAAAAGTCCCCCCAAACAGAGCCTTAGTTGGATCATTGTGAAGAGTTTGATCAGGTTTCTTAAAAATGATTATCCTTTTTATAATATTACCAGCTATAGTGCACGGATCCTTTAATTTGCAGTATACGATTATTTTGATACTTGCAAGATACAAGGAGATGGAATGGTCTTTGAAAAATATAAATGGATTTTTTTTTTGTTTTTTTTAGTATTACATTTTATATTTAATTTTTTTATTAAAATTAAATTATGTTTAAAGTAGTGGCCCACCATTGGAATCCTTTGGGCGGCCACAGTATTCTACTCCATTTGACATAGTGGCGGCGGTTGTAAACGTATGTGTTAAAATGTTATTCGTTATGATCACCTAACAAACATCATCCCTTTGAACATAAAAGTGGATGAAGTTCTTTAGGTGGACGTTAACAAATGACAATTTAACCCCGTGTTCAACACCGTCATCACTGTGCCAAACAGAACCTTCATCCGAAGCTCGAAGTTCATTTAATGCAGATGTGTTTATTTTAGACGATTGTTAATCTCAACTTGGACCCGATATTTTTTTGATAGCTAATAGAGTTAGATGCCGCGAGGAAGATGCCGGAGACGGGAGCAGCTTGACGAAGATGAAGACAGAGTGCGGCTTTCGCGAAATGGGGGACATGGGGGTGCCAGTAAAATTTTAGAATTTTTTTTTAAAAACAAAAATGGAGTGCGGATAGCCATATGAGAAATGCGGTTAACAATCGCCTTATTTTATATGTTTAGAAATGTAAAGATACATTATGATTTTAATAATACAATATATTTGGCGAGTCACAATGATTAAGACTCCATTTGGCGTGACGGTGGTGAATGCTGTCGTTATGAACTGTTGTTTGTGAACACTCCACCTAACCTAAGAAACTTCATCCATTTTTATGCTAAAAAGCAATCTTCTTCTCTTGGTGTCATTCATAACCGTTGCCATGCCAAACATACATTCTATGATGGTGGCATTTTTGTAAAAAGTCTAAACTCATTGGAACAAAAACATCACGCCAAAGAGAGTCTAAAGCTTTGTTTGATGTGGCTTTTTTGCTCTAGTGAATTTAGACAAATACACCACCGTCATAGAATATATGTTTGGCAAGGCAACGGCTAAGATCGCGATCAAAAAAGAAAACTAGTTTTGAATATAAAAGGGAATAAAGTCACTTAGTTGAGGTCGGGCGCTCACGAACGATGGTTCATAACGACCATTTTCATGACCGTCACCGCCGCATCAAACGGAGTTCATGTATTTAATCAACAAACAATATCACTCTAAATACTTAGATGTCGTTAAATCATATGTATGCCCTAATAATCCTAATTATCTATAGTAAGGTTCCGTTTGGGGGACTTATTTTTACCGGTCAAGCGGTTACAATCGCATGAACCGGACCTTAACTTGAAGCTTGCAAATACACAAATTAAAAAAAAGAAGGGTAAACTTGGAATAATGAATGTTACACCAAAATCCTCTCTTTGCTTATAACAAACTGAGGACCTGAAGGCTTATATCTTTCAGGGGTCAAATTATACAGCAATAGACCACAAAACTATTTTAGCGCCTGGAGCATGCAACAGTTTTGCCAGGCAATCAATGTGCACCTGCAATAAAACTGAAAATAAAAGACATTACACTTGACACTCACATGTAGCAAAAACATTCTTTGGCGCTTTATCTTTCAGTTCGTTCGTGTTTTTCTCGCTCTCCACTACTCGAAATCTTGAGTCGAGCTGGAGTCGAAATCGGAGCGATAAAAACCCTAACCGCAAGCAACCACATAGAATCATACAAACTGAGTGCAGAAAAGAAAATTACAGGGTAAAACCATAAGTAAAATTGAAAATGGACCGAGGCATCCATTGTAAGTTCGCAAAATTACAGACTGCACTTCTCTATCTTTTGAAATTACAAATTTTTTGACTGTAAGTTTACATTTCATAACATGCACGCACAAAAATACCATAAAAATTACAAAAACCTTAGCTTAAAGGTAATTTTTTTGCATGCATGTTATGAAATGTAACCTTAGAGGAGAGGTTTATGTAATTTCAAAAGATAAAGGGCAACCTGTAATTATGTTAACTCTCAGGGGAGATTTTGGTAATTAATATAAATAAAAATTGCCAGCAGTTGATTGTCAAAACAGATGGAGAAATAAGAATAACATAATGAATAGATGCAATGATGTGGGAAAGCAAACCTGAGGGCTCACACTGAAGAAGATACAGCCCCAGCAGCCCCTCTACTTTTGAGTCACTATTGTTTTCCAGTCACCCCTTAAGTTTTTTGGGACCTCCAGTCTTCTTGCTGCACATAGTTTAGAGCAAAATTAAAATTTGCAAACAAAATTTTCTTTTAATATTGATACTTAGGGTAGGGAATATGTATTTTAGTGTGACTATATTTATAATTTTTCATTTAGATGAAAATGTGCGGCCAAAGAAACTAAAATATAGTCAACGTCGTGCATCAAAGGGTTTGTTTAGGTTATAGCGAGTCTATATATATGACGTAAAGAAGAGTATTTGATCATTTTCGGGTTTAGGGTGAAAGTAAGGAAGGAACCCTAAATTAGGGAAGTGATTGAATGAGGCTTTAAATAAATCTGATGGGTGGAGATTGTTGGAATTATGAGTTTATCATTATATTAGTCTATTAGAGTCTTTAGGAGTTTAGTCCCACATCATGGGTCCGATTTAAGTGTTTTGTTGTGGATATAAAAATACTTCTATTTTTCATTTCTTCTCTTTCAACGTGGATCAGAGCAAGAATTGACTCCTACCTGAAATTTGGTTGCCCAAGGGCGACGTACATTTCACGGTGGCTTCCTCTCGAAATACCGTTCCTTTCTCCCGTTAGTTTTCTCCTCGACGATGTGAAAAAATCCGCGGCCGGGCGAAAAAGCCGTGCCCGGGCAAAAAAATCGCGCCCGGCCGAAAAATCACGTCCGGCCGGAAAAATCGCGTCCGGCCGAAAAAATAGCATCCGTGAGAAACAATCGCGTCCGAACAGAAAAAACAGCGTCCGGACGAAAAAATCACGTACTAGCAGAAAAAATAAGATTTGGGTAAAAAAAAATTGCTCTCCTTTTGGAAAGCCGGATTTGACCATCTCAATATCCGCCCCTGAAGATAAAAATTGTATAGATGAGTTTTTAGGTTATAGTGAATATCGTCGACTTTCCACCAGAAACCAATTCCACTCTACAATTGTTGGTCCGAACAACAAAAATGACTTTCATATTCTCAAAGTTAATACTTCAATATCAATATCAATGAAACGAACGAACCCTTGAAGTCTTGTATGAGGTTATCAATGAATGAAGTCTAGTTCTTGTCCCCTTGCTGTGAGATCTTGGTGGCTCTCTCCCCTAACGAGCAACCAAGCGTCTCTGAAACAATGGTGGCGGTGGGAATAGAACTTTTCCCACCGCCACCACCGCGTCTCAAACAGAGCCTGAATCTCACAATTTTCACTCTAGAAAAATCATGAAAATATACTTCAAGATTATATTGTGTTGTATGTATGTAATATAGCATTTTTCATGCTTTTAAAATTTGATAAAACTGAATTGAATATGATCATACTGACAGAAAAGGTACATGCATAGCCTTTTTTTTACCAAAATATTATGTTTTGTTAGATTATATTTAAGTTTTATGATATATGTAGCCTTTTATGTAGCCGGTGTTCCCTCTATATATAGAGGTCTTCTTCATTTGAATAATATTCTATTACCGATTGATGCTTTACAACATGGTATCAGAGGCACCCTAAAACCCCGATAAGCCGTTTCCGCACCCGCAGCCCCTCCGCCTTCCGCAGCGCCTCCGCCTTCCGCCCGACAGCTCGCATCGCAGCCTTCCGCCTTCCGCAGCGTCTCCGCCTTCGGCCAGTTCCGTCGCCCGCGTCGCAGCTCGCGTCGTAGCCCGCGTCGCAGCGTCGTAGCCCGGAGTCGCAGCCCGCATCGCAGCAGCCCGCGTCGCAGTTCCGCCGCCCGAAGTCGCATCTTGCGTCTTCGTTCTCCTCCTCTGGCGCCGGAAATGAAGTGCTTGTCTTCTACTCCTTTCGGCGCCATTATTTCTTCATGATGCCTCTCTATGGGTGGATTTTTTCGTCTCTCTACGATTAATCTCTTGATGCCCTAACCTTTGGGCTGCCTTCTTCCCTCCGGATTTCTCTTCCGGTCTTCCTTCCCTGCGGGATTTCTGTTCCTGCACAATGGGTTCTAATGGCGCGGATTCTCCGGCTCTTTCTACCGCCGTTGCTCCGGCTCCTGGTTCCGGTGGCCCTCCTCCGTCAATTTGTTTCCGTGGAACCACCGACCATAATACTCCTCAGATTACTACTATTCGCCTCGATGATTGTAACTATCTCTCATGGTCCCGTTCCATTACTCTGGCGCTCAAAAGTCGGCGTCTCTTTGGCTATGTCACGGGCCAAATGAAGGAACCAGATCCTACTTCTCCCGACTGGCAGCAGTGGGAATCGGAGAACTCCTTGGTTATGTCTTGGCTTATCAACTCGATGCAGGAGTCCATCGCCCGCAACTACCTATTTCTTGCTAATGCCGCCGATATTTGGCGTCGTGCGGAGTCTACTTACTCCCGCCGTGGCAGTGCTGCCCAGATATTTCAGTTGCGGCGCCGCATCAGCTTACTTCGGCAGGGTGACCGACCACCTTCCCCATACTATTTAGAGTTCACACAGCTCTATCAGGAGTATGATCATTTTGATCCTTTGGTCTTTGTCAGTCCTATTGATGAGGCGATGGTTCGAACCAGGGATGACCGTAATCGCATCTTCGAATTTCTTCATGGCTTGCATCGGGATTTTGACCAGATCAGTGTCCAGATCATGGGACGGCCTTCGATACCTTCTCTTCCTGAGGTCTACAGCATCGTTCAGCAGGAGTTTGATCGTCGTCAGACCCTTCTACCAGACTCGGTGCCGGAAGGATTTGCTCTGGCCGCTACCGCCCCCTCTCTTCTTGGTACTCGGCCACCCCGGGATTTCAGGCTGAAGAATCCTGATAAGGATCATCTTCTATGTGATTATTGTGGCAAGACCCGCCACACTCGGGATACCTGCTTCAGGCTTCATGGTTTCCCAAACCCCAGGGGAGGGGCTCCACCTCGTGGAGGTCGAGGTTCTGGACGTCCCTCGGGTCGTTATACTGCTCCGCCCCGGGCGGCCCACTTTACTGATGCTACTCCCGATGCCTCTGCTGTTCCCTTGGGTGCTGATGTCTCTGCCCCTCCTGGTGGATTTTCTGCGGATGAAATGTTGGCCCTCCGACGTATGATGCAGGGAATGTCTACTGAGCCGTCTTCCTCAGCCTCGTCCTCTTACGCGCACACGGGATTGCCAGGTGCCCATTCTGCCGTTTCTCCGTCTTCCACTCAATGGGTCATTGACTCGGGGGCCACGGATCATATGACCGGGTCCTCCACAGGTTTTGTTTCCTATACTCCTCTTTCTGGACGAGATAAAGTGAGCATTGTCGATGGTTCTCTTGCCTCTATTGCTGGCAAGGGTACCATCCCCTGTTCATCGCTCACTTTGTCCTCTGTCCTTCATGTTCCCACCTTTACTCGTAACCTCCTTTCAATTAGCCATTTAACTAACTCCATGCATTGTTCAGTTACCTTCCTTCCTTCTTATTGTGTCTTTCAGGACCTGACGACGGGGAAGGTGATTGGCTCTGGTAGCATGGTGGATGGCCTCTATGTTCTGGACTCTGATGCTGCTCCTCCTACTACGGCACTTTACTCCAGCACCACTCACCCTTTGTACTCCTGGCATTGTCGCCTGGGACACCCCTCTATCTCTGTTATGAAGTTGTTATTTCCTGCTTTGTCTACTGCTGTTTTTGATGCTTTCGTGTGTGATGACTGTAGTCTTAACAAACATCATCGTTCTTCATTTACAAATGTTTCGTTGCCTAGTTCTACTCCTTTTGCTGTTATTCATACTGATATTTGGGGCCCATGCCGTGTTCCGTCCATTTCTGGTTGTGAGTGGTTTGTTACTTTTATAGATTGTTTCTCTCGTACTACATGGTTGTACTTGATAAATCGAAAAAATGATGTCTTCTCTGTCTTTCGATGTTTTCATAGTATGGTCTCAACTCAATTTCACTCCAAGATTAAAATTCTTCGCAGTGACAATGGCCGCGAATACATTGATTCGCAGTTTGAGGCTTACCTTGCCGATAACGGCATCCTCCACCAGACCACTTGTGCTTATTCCCCCGCACAAAATGGGGTCGCTGAGCGAAAAAATCGCCACCTTCTGGAGGTGGCTCGATGTCTCCTATCTACCATGCATCTCCCAAAATTCTATTGGGGAGACGCTGTTATGACTGCTGCTTACCTCATCAATCGTCTGCCCACGCGCGTCCTTGGGAAGTCTACCCCCCTTGATACTCTTCGGGTGCCCCCTACTCGGCTTCCTCCTAAGGTGTTTGGTTGTGTTTGCTTTGTTTACATACACCAACCACGCCCCTCCAAACTGGATCCTCGTGCTCTCAAGTGTGTCTTTATTGGCTACTCTCCTACGCAGAAAGGTTACAAGTGTTACCACCCACCTACCAGGAAAGTTTTTGTCAGTATGGACGTCACATTCCGCGAATCTGAGTCCTACTACCCTCTCTCTGCTCCCCCCTCTTCAGGGGGAGACTCCATCTCCCTGCCCGTTCCACCTCCGTATCCCTCACTTCAGGGGGAGACTCTACCAATGGAAGTGAGCCCTTCTATCCCAGTGGTGAGCTCCTCCCCTATGGTTCCTCCTTCACCCCCGACCTTGCAGGTTTATACTCGGCGCATCACGAGACCAAGTACACAGGTTCCTGCCATGCTTCCAGAACAGTCAGTGGAACCTGACTCAGGGCCTTCCGACCTCCCGATTGCCCTTCGAAAAGGTATCCGGTCTTGTACTCGGCATCCTTTATCAAATTATGTTTCTTATGCTTCTCTTTCTACCTCCTATATGTCTTTTGTCTCCTCTCTTTCTACTGCCTCTATACCTGTATCATGGCAACAGGCCCTTACAATCCCTGTGTGGCGAGAGGCGATGGTTGAGGAAATGCAGGCTCTTGAGAAGAACCATACTTGGGATTTAGTTCCCCTTCCCTATGGCAAGAAAGTTGTTGGGTGTAAATGGGTGTTCTCGGTGAAACAGAACCCACAAGGAGTTGTTGAAAGATGTAAGGCAAGGTTGGTTGCACGGGGTTATACTCAAACCCATGGCATCGACTATCAGGAGACGTTTGCCCCGGTGGCAAAAATGAACACAATCAGGGTCTTACTTTCTGTTGCCTCTTGCAAACATTGGGACCTATTACAGCTTGATGTGAAGAATGCCTTCCTCCACGGTGACTTGGAGGAAGAGGTTTATATGTCTACCCCTCCGGGTCTTACTCCAGTTGGTACTGCAGGGAAAGTGTGTAAAGTGTTAAAGGCCTTATATGGGTTAAAACAGTCCCCCAGAGCTTGGTTTGAGCGGTTTCACAAGGCTATGGTCTCATTTGGATATTATCAGAGCAATGCGGACCACACCCTATTCATCAAACGAAGACTTGGAAAGATTACTGCTCTCATTGTGTATGTTGACGATATTGTCATAACAGGTGATGATGTTGAAGAAGTTCAAATTCTGAAACAGAAACTAGCTAGAGAGTTTGAGGTTAAGGACCTGGGAAAACTCAGATACTTCTTGGGCATCGAGGTTGCCAGATCTAAACAGGGGATCTTCATTTCTCAACAAAAGTACACCTTAGATCTCCTTGCAAAAATGGGGATGAGCGGATGCAGACCGGCTGACACTCCGATTGAAGCAAACCACCGGTTGGGGCGGGATGATGGTGAGAACATTGAAGATATCTCTGGTTTCCAAAGATTAGTGGGAAGGTTGATATATTTGTCCCATACTCGCCCAGATATCTCCTATGCCGTGAGTGTTGTGAGCCAATACATGCATGCTCCTAAGACCCGACGCATGGACGCGGCTCTCAGAATTCTACGGTATCTCAAGTCTTCACCAGGAATGGGTATTCTGTTTGCCCCCAATACCGATCTAAAAGTTGAAGTCTACACTGATGCTGATTGGGCAGGGTCCGTGGACGATAGGCGATCCACATCCGGTTATTGTTCCCTCATTGGAGGCAACCTTGTTACGTGGAGGAGCAAGAAACAACAAGTTGTGGCACGCTCCAGTGCTGAGGCCGAGTTCAGAGCCATGGCTCAGGGTGTTTGCGAAGGCCTATGGCTTCGGGCCTTGATGTGTGATCTTGGTCTTTCGGAGGATGGACCCATCAGGCTATATTGTGACAACAAGTCTGCCATCAGTATCGCACACAATCCCGTCCAACATGACCGGATGAAACATATCGAGGTGGATAGACACTTTATCAAGGAAAACATTGAGAAAGGGATTGTGTGTACTCCCTTTGTGCCCTCCAACAGGCAGCTAGCTGACATTCTCACAAAAGGATTGCTTGGGAACTTATTTAGCATGATTGTGGACAAGTTGGGCATGATCAACATCACTCGCCCAACTTGAGGGGGAGTGTTAGATTATATTTAAGTTTTATGATATATGTGGCCTTTTATGTAGCCGGTGTTCCCTCTATATATAGAGGTCTTCTTCATGTGAATAATATTCTATTACCGATTGATGCTTTACAACATGTTTTAAGTTGATTTAATTTTCCATTAAAATGCTTGAATACCATTTTGTATTCAAGTGATGAATGCCTCTGTCCTCGTGAAAATAAAAGTGCCTCCAGAGGAAAATCTTGAAGATGGCACAAGAAGAAGAACAATCGGTGGGAGGTTTCCCTAGAAGCAGCCATCTTTAAAAGAGTGTGCAATAGCTTACTGATCGAGTGCTCTTGTGCTAAAGATGAACATAGCTAAGGAATCTACCGAAGCTGTGAGAGTAAAAGTGCATCGGTGGGGAGTGGTCCATCTTAGGGGAAGAACCCGCGCAAACTGGTGTGTATGAAATGAAAGCGAGAATATAGGCTTGAGTAACATAAACATTGGGGAGAATCCAATTCTCCGAAAACCTAAGAGCTCCTCTGCATGCTTCGCCGACGGAGGGTGAGTCAGGACCTAAGATGAAGCCGAAAGGCGTTGTCGAAGAAAATCAAGGCGTTCTAACATCTTGGCAAGCTCTTCCACGAGGGATATCCACTTGTTCATTGCAAGGCTCTACTCCATGCATATAACATTCTTCTCACCCCAAAAAACCAATGATTTAGGGTTTAGAATCGACTAAAATTGTAGTCCATGATTTTGGTAAAGCCATAAACTACTTCATCAAGTGTGAAAGGAGATATATCGAAACCCCTCAAATAAGATCTGAAAACTCAATATAACATTAAAGCCTTTGAGTCCAAAATTGCACAAGGAGAACCCTCAAGGGTAGGGAAGAGAAAGCTTGAGAGTATGATACAGACTAGAAAACCTAGTGTCCAACCTCATAAAATAGATAGCCATACATAAGTCACATACACCATGACAATTGGGCAATATTCTCTGAAGAAGAGGAAATATCTAGGAGATAACAGCAAAATAATCTTTTTATATAAATAAGTGATACTGCAAATACAATATATGGTAAGCAATTGAGAAAAAAGGAAAAACTAGAAACTTCTGTAAATGGTGGCAACTGGTAACAATACTTGCAGAATAGACCTATCCCAAGAACAAAATTTTACATTAACTGACCCTGAATAGAAGGTGTAACGTGGTACCTGCCTTGACTTAGCATTTAAGTTCGCCGAATTGTCTCTTTCTGTCCTTCCGAAAGCAACCTCGTCCATGCTTTGTCCACGGCGTCTGTATCTCCCACCAGACGCGATAAATTCAGGACAAGGTCTGAAGGCCTTTATGGGCCACCAGCCGAAGCCAGGAACAGTTGCTATCCCTCCTTGTATCCTTCCCTCGCCATTACATCCTTTTTCGATTTCCTGTCTTCCACAAGTCTTGCATCCCCTGCATGCAGAGATTCGTATAATAGATACTTTGATATATCAAACCAAACCGACTAAGGTCTTATTTGAGGCCGCTATGACGTTTGAGCGGTGACGGGGTGAAACTGTGGTAATAAACATAGTGGCGGCGGTTTACTTGCATTTAGAATTTTCGCCCCAACTTTATTAACCTAAATTACACTTTTGGGGTTTGGGGCGTTCATGACCGCCAAAGCTGACCACACCCGCATGCTTGTGATGGTGTTTTACCCTAAAATTAAGGCTCCAATTGGTGCGACATTTTTGCACCGGTGAATTTGGACAAAAACGCAACTATCATAGAATGCATGTTTAGCAAGACAATGTTTAAGACCGCCACCAAGAAAAGGTAACAAGTTTGAACATTAAAGTGGATGAAGATACTTAAGTGAGGCTGGGTGTTCACAAACAACGGTTCATAACCGCCGCGTTCACGGCTACCACCGAGGCTCCGTTTGGCACGGTGGCGGCGGTCGTAAACACAAGGGGTAAAACATCATCCGTTTGAACATAAAAGTGGATGAAGTTCCTTAGGTGGGCGTTAACAAATGACAACTTAACCCCTGTGTTCATGACCACCACCACCGTGACAAACGGAGCCAGAGTCACCTGAAAAATTGTGTTCGTGACCACACATATCCAAATGATGTCTGTGTTTTCCATAACAACCCTCACAACCGCTACCATGCTAAAATCACTCTCCCAAAGAAGATCTAAATGAGCACAATTTGTGATTTTATGCCTTATCATATGTGTAACAGAATAACAGCTTGCCAAACATTTAAAGCAACTAAAAGAAGTTTGGTTGCAAATGCATAAAGAAATTGACATATTATATATATTATTATATTTAAAAAGAAGTCCTCGGAGCATGTAGTGATGAATGGTAACAGTTATTCAAACTCACATGATTGCAACCATAATCACTGTATTTGCTATATTTTTTTAGTGCTGCACTCAGGGGAGCAAAAACAATTGTTGGTATCAAATTTAGTGCATGGGAAATCAGTGCATGACTGCAAGTTTTGTTATAGAACTATTGCCAAGTTGTTTTACCATCTCAAAAGATAAAAACACTCTCAGTAATATGATAAATTATTGTGTCCACGCTCGGAAATTTGAGGAACTAACCGCACGTCGATGTGTTGTCGACCACACTCAGTTTGTAACTAGATCTTCTTTTGCAAAAGAAAGAAATGAGGATGGCAAGGCGTGCAAAAGAGTGGAAGAAATATAGAACATGATCCTTAGAGTTCTCTTGACCGAACATTTAAATCAAAAGGGAAGTTATTCCTTATCGAGAATCTATAAGATTCAATTCATTTGGATGGAATTGGAGCTTCGTAATTGGAATTGAGGGTCCCAATTCCAATGAGTATGGAGCTCCCATTCCGATTCTAATTGAAGCGCAATTGTCATTGAAATTGGACCCTAATTCTAATTCAGAATCCCCAATTTCATCCAAACGAACATACTCTAATGGAAAATGTACGGTAGGTTAACACTATTTTC
The DNA here is from genome assembly GCA_039513925.1 of Platanthera zijinensis. Classification (NCBI taxonomy): domain Eukaryota; kingdom Viridiplantae; phylum Streptophyta; class Magnoliopsida; order Asparagales; family Orchidaceae; genus Platanthera; species Platanthera zijinensis. Next base: position 10,705,475 of record CM077079.1, on the reverse strand, counting down.
GTGTGTGTAATGATCTTTCAAGATCAGAATGGAAGCCTTGGCGCACCGGGTGAGGTGTTGTTGTGTGACCTTGAGATCACGGGTTCGAGTCCTGGAAGCAGGCAAGCAGACTCTTGCAAAAATGCATGGTAAGATTTGCATACATTTCACCCTTGTGGTGGACCCTTCCCCGAACCCTCATAGCACGGGGATGCCTTTGTGCACCGGGCTGCCCTGAATGATCTTTCAAGATCAAAAGAGAAAGCTTAAGGTCATTTCGATCGTTTAAACCCACGCTTTACCCAATATTAGCATAACGGGCAAGAACCTCGATTTCGAACCAAGGCATGGAAGCAATATTTTATCTGCCAACAAGCCCGTGGATACTGGATTGAGAATGTTTTTGACTTCTAAAACTTGCTTCTTGAAACCATTTCTTGCCTCAAATCATCATCTCATCCAATTCTTTCATCGATAATGTAATGATTTCGCCAGAGGGGTTGCCGGAAGATGGGCGGCCGAAAGACATCAGAGGAACATTACAGAAGGAAAAGAGAAATAACAGTAAATAAGCAAAGACACAATAACATAGCATACTTGTTCTTGGCCTAATACATATATTTATACTACTCGGTAAACATAACCGTTAAGTAACAAAGTACCAAAATAGTCGTTGCTTCAAGGCGGAAAAAGAACAAAGCAGCAAGTATTGTAACGGATGTCAAATACGTTACATCACTCCCCACGCGGACGATAGAGATCAGTTGATGGCAGCCAAAAATTGCAATGGGAACGCTGCCTCCTAACGGGTGACGGCTAGCGCAATGGTGGAAAACGTGGCCCTTGAAGAGGTCGGGCCGAGCGAAGATGGTGGACGCCCTATGAAGTGTCGACTGGAGCTGCCGGGGTGAACTGGTCCATTATTGGCTGCTGAGCAGAGCTGCGGGCATGAGCTGCAGGAAGTAAATCATCGGGCAATGGTGGCGGTTCAGTAAAGTCGTCTGGTTCCGATCCATGATGAGTTGTTGAAGAACCTGTAGAAGGAAAAATTGTAGAATTAGGGTTTGTGGTTGGGGAGTTGGCTGGAGTACGTACCTGTAAGTCCACGACATCACGACGTTCCCAGGAGCTATCGGCGGGGTCCAGACCCTTCCACTGCACTATAACTTGTTGATCTGGTTTGTTCTGTATGAAAATAGTTCATTCGGCCAGGATGGATAGAGGCTCATGGATCGGGGCGATAGTAGTTGTTTGACGAGATAAAGGAGTTATAGTAATAGCTGAATTTGTATTGTAGGGGCGTAGAACCGAAATATGAAAAACCGGGTGTAGTCGTGATGAGGACGGTAAGTCCAGTGTATAGGCGGTATCTCCAATTCTACTTAGGCTTCGTTTGGCCCAGCGTTTGGAACACTCCATTTGGGGAAAACGTCGCCGCATAGCGGGTAACCAAATGACCGGCAACAGCGTTTGCACCCGCCGCGCCATGGGAAAAGGAGGAAAACGGAGGGATTCCAACCGCGGCCTCCCCCCTCCGGTTCCAACAGTTTGCCTTCTCCTCCTGCCGCCTGAGCAAAACGCCAAACCAAACGAAGCCTTAGTATTTTAAAGGGGTCGTAATATTGTGGGCTTAAGCGTGCGCAGGAATGGCGGTGCAAGCTCAGTTGACATTGTGGATGTAGCTTGAGAAGGACCCTATCGCCAACATTGAAGTGGAGTTCTGTTCGATTTTTATCTGCTTGGGTCTTAAATTTTTGTTGTGCACGGTGTAAATTCTGTTTTAAATGTACTATTAAATGTATGCGTGTGGTGAAGTGGGCTTGAACAACCTGATTATGGCTATCGCCGAAGAAGTAAGGAATGAAACAGGGTGACAGCCTCCCGAACATGGCCTCAAATAGGGTCAAGCCTGCAGAGGAGTGGAACGTCGTATTATAGTAATACTTCGCCCAGCTCAATAATTCCGACCACGATCTCGGGTGTGCATGTGTGAATACCTGCAAGCATTAGTTGAGACAACGACTTACTCGTTCTGTCTGACCATCCAACTGCGGATGATATGCAGAACTATACGAGAGGGTTGTGCCGTTTTGGACAAAAAGTTCACGCCAAAAATCACTCAAAAAAAATGGGGTCGCGATCGAAGACAATTGTCTCTGGCATTCCGTGTAGCTTTCCACAACAATCCAAAAGACTCGTGCAACACTAGGGTCATTGAAGCCGGATTGAAGAGGGGCAAAATGGCCCCCCTTTGATAAAGGGTCCACAATGACCAAAATATTCGTAAATGATTTACAACTAGGCAGGTGAGTGATAAAATCGATCGCTAAATCTGCCCATATTTGGTGGGGATGGCCAACGACTGTAGTAGGCCAAAGAGGGCGGTATTTAGGGATTTGCATTTTTGACACGTATCACATTTGAAGACAAACTCAGAAACATCAGCTCTCATATTTGGCCAATAAAAATACGCCGCCAATCGTTTATATGGCAAAATTTCCCGAATGGCTGCTTGACTTTAAGTTATGGGCTTCCGCAATTAATAATTGTCAAATGGTCCCCGCAAGAATGCATAGCTTGTTTTTATAGAAGAGGTTCTCGCCATGTCTCTGTCAATCTGGCTTGGAAGCTGGAGCTGAATTTAAGACTTTCGAAATTTCTATAGCTAACGGGTCAGCCTTGTAATACGAGTCTAGATGCTGTAAAAGTGGCATTTGAGGGTAGGAACACAATGTGAGGGTATGTAAAGAAGCTGAAGGTTCCTCACGCCGAGAGAGAGCATCCACAACCGTATTTTGTGCACCTGGTTTGTATTCAATTGTATAGTGATATTCGAGCATTTTATACAAAAAAATTTGTTGTTCCGGAGCAATGATCATTTGATCGGAGAGATGGTGGATGGTTTTATGGTCTGTACGAATTACAAAGTGTGATTCGAGTAAGTATTGTTGCCACTTGGCGACAGCTGGTGTGATGGGCAATAGCTCACGAGCGTATGTTGACAGTGCGCACTTGCGAGGTGTGAGCTTACTAAAGAAGGCAATAGGGTGTGAGTCTTGTAACAAGACCGCACCAATACCGAAACCCGAGGCGTCGGTCTCGACGATAAATGGACCGGAGAAATTAGGTAATGCTAAAATGGGGGCAGAAAACTGAAGGCGTTTGATAGTGTTGAACGCCGTTGTCGATTCTACCGTCCAATCGAATTTATCCTTTGCTAGCAAGTCGGTGAGTGGTGCAGAGATGGTCGCAAATTTTGAATGAAACACCGATAATACCCGGCGAGGCCTAGGAAGGCTCGTAATTGCCGGATATTAGAAGGCGGCGGCCACTGCTGAATGGCGGTAATTTTATCAAAATTTGGTTTAATTCTTCCCGGGATGATTGTGTAGCCAAGGAAATCAATGGATGATACGGCAAATGAACATTTGGCATAAATGTTAAATACTTGGCGTAAATATTGTGAGTGGGAAACTAAGTCCGGACTATATATGAGTATGTTGTCAAAAAAGATAACGATAAATCGCCGTAGTTGATTGCAAAAAAGGTGATTCATAAGCGATTGAAATGTGGCGGGGGCGTTGGTAAGGTCGAATGACATTACCAGAACTTCAAAAAGGTCGTGATGTGTCCAGAATGCGGTTTTGTGAATATCCGCAGTGTGCATACGTACCTGGTGGTAACCGGAAATATAAATCTAATTTGGAAAAACATGGGCATGATGAAGCTCGTCAATAGTGGGCATTGGAAATGAATCTTTAATAGTGATGGCATTAAGAGAACGATAATCTACGCAAAAACGTTATGTGCCGTCCTTTTTCTTTACGAGAAGGACGGGTGAGAAAAATGCTGAGTGGCTGAGACGATCAGTCCATCCTGAAGCATTTCAGAGACTAGTCATTCAAGTTCATTTTTTTGAACATGGGGGTACCGATATGACCAAACTATAGCGATTTGAGTGAGATTATGTAAAGGAATGCGATGATCGCACAAACAAGCGGGCGGAAGACCACGGGGTTTGTCAAATAAATTGGTGAACTCTTGTAGCAGGGGTTGGACGGTTGGAACAGAACACTCAAGGGACTGATCGTGGGTTGTGGTGTCTGGCTATCCCGAAAAACACAAAACATAGGAGGAAATTGCGTCTTGGGATTCCAGCCTACAAACTTGAGTAGACGAAATGGGTGATGGACTGAAAGTCGTAATGCCTTGTATTGTAATAGGAATGTTGTGTGAGAACGACATGAATTTTTATTTGTAATTGATGGTTACATGACTTACATCACCCAATGTATCCAACCAATCATAACCCAAGATGATGTCTGCTCCAATAAAATCTAATACGTGTAAATCTAAAGCGAATTTATTTGAGTCAACCATGACTGGCACATTTTTGCACAAGCTAGAGCAGGCCATTTTTCCGCCATTGCCCACATGAACGGAGAAGGGTTTAATAACGGAATTCGGTAGGCGTAAGTGTGCAGCGATGCGCGAACAAATAAAATTATGAGTACTCCTGCAATCCAATAGGCTTTGCACATACGTACCGTCGATGGAGCCATGGAAGCGTAAAATTTTTTCGGACACAATTATGAAAAACATTTAAACTGATGGTGGCAAGGTACGGGGGTTGCTCATGTTCGATTGTCTTCTCCACTGTGTCTACGTACGGGTCTGGTTGGGCGGTGTAGTCATCGTCTAGGGTGAGCAATGTTGCTTTGCCCTTGCACTTGTGATTAGGTGTGTAACGCTCATCGCAAGTGTAACACAACCCTTTTTCGCAACGAATTTGGAGCTTCGCCGGTGACAAACGATGATGATAAGGTTTATTTTGTGTTGTACTCGTTTGCATTTTAGTGTAAGTGATCGTACGGGGTGGGGGTGTTGAGTGTGCGGGGTCGTCCATGGGTTCTTCAAACAGTAATGCAAAATAACAAGAAGCGAGCAGATTATCCGATTGCCTGGCCATCACTTTGCGGTGGATATGTGGTTTTAACCCAAAATAAAAGACTTGTTAAGAAAATCATCTGTTAAATTGGGAATACGAAAAGCTAAATCTTCAAAGTCATCTTGGTAAGCCGCTACGGAAGTTAATTGCGTTAATTTTGTGAATTGAGCTACCAGTTCATCATATGTCGTAGGACCAAATCGGCGTAACAAGGCATCTTTAAAGAAAGACCAAGTAAGGTCGTTGGTGTCACATGCCAGAGCCTGATACCAACGGGAGGCCGGTCGATCCAATTGCATTGAAGCTACTAACAAATAATCTTCGGTTAAAATATTGTTATAATCAAAATGTTTTTCAATATGAAAAAACCAATCATGAGGGTCACCAGAACTAAAGCGAGGAAGATTGGCATGAATACGAGAATGATGATGAGGGGGTTCAAAGACATTACCGACCGGGGGTGGATACGGAAAGAAGCGGTCATTATTATCCAGGTGTTGCGGTGTTGCCGAAAGAGGAACATATGGGGGGGGGGAGTCCTTGCATGATTGGTGGTGGAGGCAGTTGAGAACGTAATGTCGGAGGGCAAAAACCGATTTGCCATGGGGCCGGTGAGCCAATTTGAGAAGACGCTAAGGGGCCCCCAACGTCAAACACGGGCTGCACCGGAGACGGACTTTCCGGCGAACATGGATTCTTCACGAAGGCAGTCATGAGGTCCCGAAATTCGCAAAATTCCTTGTAAAAGTCCATGTTGGAGCTGAAAGTGCGTTGTTGTTGCTCCGACAGCTTCGCCATTTCTTGTTGCATATCGTGTTGGAACGTTTGAAACTCGGGAACGTATGGCCTCACTTTGATCCATGTACAGCTCATGGCATCAATCGAACTCTCTCCATACTTTTTCTTCGAAATCTTGATTACCCATCGCTTGCGAGATACTACGGGTGGTGATGCGTTTAGGAACATACGAAAGGTGAGACATTACGAGAGCACCAATGTAATCATTCCGCCAGAGGCGTTGCCGTAAGATGGGCGTTCAAATGACATCAGCGAAACATTACAGAAGGAAAAGAAAATAACAGTAAACAAGCAAAGACACAATAACATAGCATACTGGTTCTTAGCCTAATACATATATTTATACTACTCGGCAGACATAGCCGTTAAGTAACAAAGTACCAAAATAGCCGTTGCTGGAGCAGATGTAGACAAATGCACAAAGCTGTAGGAAATCCGGAGCGCCGAGAAGCAGAAATCCGAATAAAGCAGTAAACAAATGAAAAACAGAGCAAGCACACAAACACAGCGATATACAGAGGTTCACCCAAACCGGGTTACGTCCTCTCTCCCCTTCCCTTCTCAATTCTTGTAATCACCAAAAGAAAAATACAGATTACACAAGGTTACAAAGATCTAAACCGATCCTACCTCAACTCCTTCTTCTGGACAAGAAACAAAAGAGAATAACCCCCTTCTGGATCGCCGCCAACAATCTCCTCGTATGCGCCTCCAAAAGGTATACCAGCCGTAAGCCGACGTTTCGTCCGTATCCCTAAAAAAAACCGAAATACGCCTTAAATAGGCTTCAGCATGACAGGATCGTCGAACGCCGAACGGCGCTCGACGATTGTCGAACTCGGCCCGATCGGCGTTCGACGATCGTCGAACTCAGCCCGAACGTCGAACGTCGAGCTGGGTTCGACGTTCGACGTCGAACCTACCCCCACGGGGGACGCTGTTCCCTGGACCCCTGCCCGCTGTCCGGTCAGCGGGACCTCCGCCGGGGGCGGCTGCCCCGGACCCCAGCTGTCGTCGGCGCCAGATATGTCGGAGGGGGATCACACTTCGATTCCTCTAAGCTAACGTGGGCTAACCCAGTGTGAGAAACAAGAGGACCGGAAGTGTTCCACAACCCCAACAAAAGCAACAGACATTGTAACGGATCTGAACAGATAACTTCTGATATAAAGTTATAAACTATCCTTCAGAAACACGGATGGATTTGACATAAACTATCAGTAAATTGAAATCCTTCTCCATCAAAACAAAATCGCATTCCATGCTCTACTTATAAAGGCCAACGTAGTGTAGTTTTTTTTATGGAGGCAGCTCAATTTTGAGGAATAAAGATGTCAATCGATGCCTTCAAGCTAATTTCAAACAAAAAGAGAGAGCACAAAATGGCGTTTAATAGATAGCTCATCTGAAAACCAAAAGAACTGTAGCATTGTGTAGTCAATAAAAAGAAAAAGGAGAGAAATTGCGCACAAAAAGCTACTAATCGATCCAACAATTGGGCGGTTTACCTTAAATCAGGAGAATCTTTGATTCTGTCAAGGGAATCTGGTTCAATAGAAGCAGGGTTATCAGAGGGAGAAGATGAATCTTCGGCTACGAGAGGTGGAGGCTCTCGCGGCGAGGAAGAGGGGCGGATAGCCACTCCTTTCTGAGACGGCGAATTTATCGGGAGATATTTGTAGAGAGAATGATAAGACGAGCGCCGAAGTAAAAGTGACGGCGGCGGCGGCGAGTGGGGGAGAATAGTAGCCATTAGAGTGCGCCGAGGATGGAGGGGAGTGCGGTGGGCGGTGGAAGATAAACGGCATAAAAATTTTTAGGTACACTAAATGCACGGTTCTACCGTGCCCATATAAAAACCCGCTTTCATGTGGGGCCCACCTCATTATCTGAAAAAAAATCAAAAGACCCACCTATCTTCTTCCTCGCGGAGCCGACGGAGCCTAGGGTTTCAGCGGTCTTCGGCTCCTTACTCGCCGCATTTCTCGCCGCCGTACTTCTCGGGCCTCCGCCAACGCCGCATTACTCCGGTCTCCTCGTCTACGCAATCTAGTTGGCTCCAGGATCTTTGAAGGTAAGCAAACTAGACTTCAAGCCTGCCTCAAAATATAACTTCATGCTCTATTACTTATACGGATTTTTTTTAGAATGCAGGTGCTGCTGAGTTTTTGAAAAATCGGAAAAGCTCCATATACATTGATGGAGCAAACGGACAAGAAACCAGTATTTGATAGTTATGGCAATGTAAGTCTTTGAGCTTCCTGCTCTGTAATTCCCACCTTCATTCAACCACTAGAACAGAGAACGGGCAAGATTTGTCCTCATTTCCAAGATGAATCGTAATATTACAGTTGGAATTATATTTGCCAACTCTCAAATACAACTGTATTTTTTTAATTACAACTGGAATTTCTTTATTATAACTGTAATTATTTTTTAATTTACAGAGAGGAACTGTAGCATTCCCTATTGTGCACAGTGAGGAGGAAGCATATGGTGCCTACTGCGACTATGCTCATAGAACAGGCTTTAGTGTTAGGAAACAAAATATTGCCTACTGGACACATACGATGATTATTAAGGGCCGAGGGTATTGTTGCTCCAAGTCTGGTGTAAAGGTATCTAAGCCGACGATTGACGATCAAAAAAGGTACCGCAAGTTGGATACTCGCACAGGTTGTTTAGCTTGCATATATTTCAATGCAGATAAAGAAGGGAAGAATTGGGAGGTTACCAAATTTGTCGAGGAACATAACCATCCTCTAGCATCAGAAAATGACAAGCATTTGTTGCGGTCTCAGCGCAGTATATCTAATGCCCAAGCCAGTCTTCTAAAGAATATGACAGGTGTGGGTATTAGAACAACCGATGCATACAATTTCCTTGTCGATGAAGTAGGTGGTGTTGAAAATGTAGGATTTTCTAAGACCGATGCCTATAATTTTGTCCAACGAGAAAGAAAAGCTCTAATAGATAGTGGGGACGCCATGAGCCTGTCAAACATATTGCGGGAACGACAATCAGAGGATAATATGTTTTCCTATGATATTCAAACGGACGAAATGAATCGACTGATTAGTTTCTTTTGGATCGACGGGCGTAGCAAAATTGATTACGATTGCTTCGGTGCTGTTATCATATTTGATACGACATATCGATTAAACAAGTACAACTTGGCATGTGCCCCCTTTATTGCTGTTAACCACCATATGCAGAATGTTTTTGTCGGCGGGGCCTTCATAGCAACGGAGACCATTGAATCTTTTTGTTGGGTGTTCGAGACCTTCTTGAGGTTTGTTGGGGGAAAACAACCCATCACGATATTTACGGATCAAGACCAGGCAATGGCTGTTTCTATTGAGAGAGTTTTTTCCAATACTCGACATCGTTTGTGTCAGTGGCACATCTCAAAGAAAGCACCGTCAAAGGTACCTGCTTTCAATCATGATAGATGTATTAGATCTCTTTTCTACAACTGTATGAGTAAATGTGATAGTGAAGTTGAATTTGAAAATTCTTGGAGTGATATGATAAGAAGAGGAAACCTGGGTGAAAACAGGTGGTTGCAGGACCTATTTAAGGTTAGAATGAAATGGTCAACCGCTTTCAATAAAGAGAGATTGGATCTCGGTATATTATCGACCCAAAGGAGTGAATCAGCTAATAATGTTTTACATGGTTGTTCTAAAGCTACAAGTTCACTTGTTGAATGTTATCTTGGTTTGGACAAATTAACCTCAAGTTGGCGTCGATCCGAACACGAGGAAGACTTTCGATGCAAACATGGTAGTGTAACATTAAAGTACAGTGATTGCCTACTACTCAAAAAAGTATCAAAGATTTACACTCGAAAGTGTTATTCATTGTTTGAGCAATCATTTATGGACGGTGCTGTTGGTGTTTGTATTGTAGAGGAATCAAGACTAACTGACGAGCGTATCTTGTATGTTTTACAACATTCTGACATTGCCAATAATGTTAAACAATGGTTCGTGTCCTTTCATCCAACCAATTATGATGTTGATTGTTCATGCAGAGGGTTTCAAACAAGGGGAATTTTATGCAAACATATATTAAGGGTGTATAATCATAAAAATGTGACGCAATTACCTGAGAAATACATACTCAGAAGATTCACCGTTTCGGCGAAGAAGGATGTGTATCGTTTCAAGACTGCTAGTCAGGATGACTTTGACTCCAATTTAGTGTTCAGAAGTCATATGATGAGGTTTACCTATGATCTCACTCGTCGGGTAGAAGATTGCAAGATTGCCAGAGAGTATGTTCTAAGTGCCATGAATGACATTGCTAAGAAATCAGATGAGATATTAGAGCATGATGAGAAGGTCAAAAATGGTTTATTTCCTGATAATCAAACAGACAAGGGTAATGTTCGAGATCCACCGGCAATGCGACGTAAGGGGCGATCAAACAACCGGCCTAAGAGTCATTGGGAGAAACCAACGCAAAGAAAAAGTAAGAAACTTGTTTTCAAATAGTTTTTTTTACTAACAATTACTAATATTACATTTTTATTTTTATTAGAGAACAAAAAGGAGTCAAAGGGAGAAGATCAAAAGGTGGAAAATGTCAAGATATCACCCAAGGAGTACGACTTCATGGGAAATTTGTCTCTTGATCGAAACTCGGCTGGGGGTGATACGATTCCATGCCCGAATCTGAACAATGAAGTTTCGGCGGACGACATCCATTTAAAATTTTCTGCAATTCCTGATGTATTTAAATGGTGATGTCAAATCACATAAGTATTGTTGCCACAATATTCATTCATATCTGCAGTTTCTGTGCCTATCTTATATGTTGGTCAATATTCATTAATTTATAACACAACCAAAACAGAACTGCTGCCGGTACAGAAAGGCATATCAACATTCATATATGCAGGTATCAACATTCATAATGCATCTTCATAGTGCAGGTACCAAAACAGAACTGCAGCAGTTCATTGTCGTCTCAAATCCAATCATAAATTTAAAACAAAAAACCATTTTCGGCTCTAAATAATATCTGTTAACAACAAAATTCATATTTGTTGTTCAATATTCAAGTGCTGCCACAATTTCGGTTCTAAACAAAGCATTAATTTTATACACAAAAACCATTTTCAGTTAGCAATGAGGTTTGGAATGTTTGTAGTAGTGTTGCCACAATTTCTGCTCTAATTCTCGGCATTTCCTTCGCCCAGCTAGTATGCCTTGTCCAATCCACCCGATCCTTTCCCAAGCTCGCCTCCATATACTTCATCACGAAGATGCCGCAATCGTTGCCGTTGTCCTGTGTGGGAAGCCCCTCGACCGTGTGTATTGGCCAATCAATAATATCTCTCGGTAGCACCTCTGCTCTGTCCTCGTGAAGAAATCTTATCTGCACATAAAAATACGATGCAATCAGGCATGAAAACTAATAAAGTTACAGTTACTACATGCAAAATATAGTAACGTACATTTTCTTGGAGGGATGACCTATGCATGGGATTCGGAAGTGAATCATAGAAATCCCAATACTTGCCCTTCAAATTTCCCACCAGGAGGACCCAGTGGCTTGCAACATGACATGGGATCATGATAGCCTCGGCACCTCCAAAGGAGTCATGGGTTATATGATCTACTAACCTACGGCTTATTTTGCCGCATCTTTTATAGTACTGTAGATAAATAGAGAGAAAAATACAGACAATAAATAATATGCAATAATTAGTATAACTTAAAAGTTTTTATTCATTACCGCGTGGTTGGAAGATACAAACAAGAATCTGAGCATGTTATTGCCCTCCCTCTCTATGAGTGAATTCAAAACGTAGGCATATGCATCTATATGGGAGGAGCACACCCACTCGGTCCCTAAAATGTCAAGAAGACTCACTCGAGAAATAAAAATATTTCCACGCTCAATAACAATAGAATCTCTGCGTATAAAGTGAAATGAGTAAATAATAAAAATCTCTAACAAAATACTAACGAAAATGCAAATTTACGTACCGATCAGGGTATCGACTCAACACGAAGTCAATTACATCTCTTTGTTGGGGAGAAAGATGATCCCTCCCGGGATACTTTGTTATCGCTTGACTGTGGTGACCTAGGTTATCCCCCTTCCTCTTCTTTTGTCTTCCCTTTACCGGTGTAAATTTTTTTGTTTGTGTTTTGGTAAGATAAGTAATGATGGCTTTCTCATCCTCCTCCTCCTTTAAAGCCTCCTCTTTTGGTGATGATCTTGGTGGCGATGACGGTGGTGTTTGTAGAAGACTTGCACTTGGTCTCCCTTCACGAAACAGGGCTGCCAAGGCATCAAATTTCCCTTGAATAAAGTGTTTAAGATCGTCTACATAGCCTTTAAATCGCTCCTCCCTCTTCTTCTCCTCCTCTTCCCTTTTCTTCTTTTCCCTAACCCTCTTCTCCTCCTTCATCTCCTTCACCACCTCCCTCTTCCTCTCCTCTTCTTCCATTTTCTTCTTTTCCCTAACCCTCTTCTCCTTCAGCTTCTTAACCCTATCCCTCTTCTCCTTAATCTCCTTTGCCTCCTCTCTCTCCTTAATCTCCTTCTTTAGCCTTCGATTCTCCTCCTCAAAATCTGATGAATCTACCTCTTCCTCTTCTCCTAGTAAGTCTTGTTCCTCAACTGATATATAAACCAAAGCTCTTCTAACCTGAATGCAACTAATAACTCGTGTTATATATCTATGAATCAATTAATTCAAAAAAAAATGTCTTGCTTACATTGTCGGACTTTGACAGTTTAACTTGTAGTTCTGAACATTGTGTGGCGCTGATGGAAATCTTGGGGGACCATCGGTGCAATCTAGGTACGGCCATTTCAGAAATTGGCGCTGCTAACTTGGTATGTTCAAAAAACCAAACCTACAAACGGAGATGAGATCAACAGAAATAATTCCTAAAATTAAATTGTTAAGAAAAAGAAAAAAAAGGAAGTTTGTGTTCTTCCTTACCACCAAGATGACACTACATCCCTCGAGGTAGCCTAGATTTGTCATCTCCTCCCTAGCAGCAACATCACTCATACGAGCAAAATGCGAGTGGAGGAAACTATGTATGGCCATCGGCCAGTTAACTGCTCCAAAATCATCCAATCCTTGAATCTCTAAAATGCAAGTTGGTACTTTAAGCCCTTTAAGTGGGAAGAGCAGTACTGCCAAAACATATCTAACAAGAGCATTCACTCTCCTAAGCTCTAGGGTTGGGGAGGCCTCCTCAATAGTGAGGGAATCTATCTCCTGCACCAAATCATTATGCTTGTACTTGGATAGAGGTGATCGCTGAAAATGGAATTCCCTTCCGCGGTTTGGCAGACCCAAAATGCATGCAACTTCATTCACGGAAAATTTAACATAACATTTACCCAGAAGAAAAGCATTTCTCCTAACAGAGTAGGACTTCATAAGGTAATATAATAGTGGGATATTTTGCTGAATAACCGGCATCTTGAACAAATCTAAAATCCTAAATTCTCGAAGAGACTCGATCGATTCATCGCTTAGTACATCCAATAAAGGTTTAGCATTGGCTTTGAAGGATTTTACAGCGCACCGGCTATACAAATAGCTAGAACCTGGCATCTACAGACAATAAACAATAATAAAGTCACTTAAAACTAGCAATATACTAGGTTATGGCTGGAAAACTTAAAAATATAACTGGACTAAAATACTTGCACTGCAGGTTACAACTGGAAAGGATGGAATACATGTGAATGAAAACAAACTTGAATGTTTTACAACTGGATTACAAATATTACAACTGGAATACACACAAAACAACTGGAATGTGCCAGTTTTTACGGTGGGAAAAACATCTTTACAACTGGAATGAACCCTCTTTTAGGCTAGAAAGAAATTCAAAAAACTAAACTATTACACACGGAAAACCAACTTGAATGTTTTACAACTGTAATACAAATATTACAACTGGAATACAGACATAACAACTGGACTGTGCCAGTTTTTTACGGTGAAAAACTATCTTTACAACTGGAATGTGCCAGATTTTAAACTAGTGTGCTCATTCAAAAAAAAATAGACAACTAACAACTGGAATGATGTAAAAGGCCGCGTCAATGTCATTCCGTCTGGCCCAACTTACAGCTGGATTTTGAGGCAGGCTTAAAGTCTAGTTTGCTTACCTTCAAAGATCCAGAAGCCAACTAGATTGCGTAGACGAGGAAACCGGAGAAATGCGGCGATGGCGGAGGCCCGAGAAGTACGGCGGCGAGAAATGCGGCGAGTAAGGAGTCGAGGACCGCTGAAACCCTAGGCTCCGTCGGCTCCGCGAGGAAGAAGATAGGCGGGTTTCCCTTTTTTTTTCAGGAAAAGAGGAATAATGAGGTGGGCCCCACATGAAAGAGGGTTTTTATATGGGCACGGTAGAACCGTGCATTTAGTGCACCTAAAATTTTTCCTAAACGGCAAAGTGCTCCTTTCCGGAATTATTCATTTATTCTAGTATTTAAATAAGTAAAAATGGAATTATTTATTATTCTAATATTTAAAGAAATAAAAGAAAGAGATTTAAAAAAAATGCAAATTTGTTTTAAAGGGGTTTTAAAAGAAGATTTATGCTTCATTTGAGATAGCGGTTGTGTAAGACCCCCTTTTTTTTTGAAAACCCAGGGTCTTATGCCCAGAACCGCCGCTTTGCGGTGACACCTTCGCACCCGGGAAGGTCGTCACTACAACGCGCCGATTCTGCCGGCCTTTTCGATCACAATCAAGTAGCACGCAAGAAAAGTAAGCAAGTCCACCAGTAAAAAATATCACATATAAATAAAAACTCCACGAAGGGAGTGTCCACAGAAAACATCAGAGTACAATGATACTAGAAATATAAGGGCTCATGCCCGGTACATCAAGTCCTCACTACAAAATCACTCAATGCGGAAGCAAGACTAAAACTCTACTAAAGGTCAGGACTCACGGTCCCTGCAGTTTGGACTCCAGTACTAGACTGCCCCATCTCCAAGCGTACCGGCCTCTTGGGCTGCTCCTCCGGGCTGGGCTCCGCGATCCCCTAATATGATATGGTTCGAAAACCGTTAGTCTAAAAGACTAAGCCCTATCGTCCCCCACCCCTTCCCCCACGCTCTAAGGCACCTGGCGGAGAGGAAGAAATGGAAGGACAAGAAAGTGGAGAATAATATCAAAACAGATGACGGTGGACCTAACTAGCAGTTGTGTAAATGGGGTGCAATTTATCTTAAGTGTTGTAATAGGTATAACAGAAAGGAAGTAAGTAAGAAATTAAACCTTCGCTTATGTGAGTACACATAAGCCAATGGATCTTTTGCAAGACTCCCATCGTATAACGCGTCTCATACCGCTTATACGTTGGGGTGTCGGTTATCAAGCAGCAGGTATACATATATCAAATTAACCTTAATTTATAAACTTGCCCACACAAGCTTATAGATCAATGGGTCGTTTTGCAAGTCCTAAAGTATAAGCGTCCCATTCCACTTATATTTTAGGTGTCAAGGTTGTTATGAATGATTATGACATGCAGCTATATGGTGGGTTATGATGTTCAAGCAGTGCAACTCACACACCCAACTTTGTGTACACAAACCTTTAGTTCCCCCTTTCTGGAGATAACTCCCAGGATACTCCCGTAGTGGCAGACGGAAGCGGTGGGTTGGGCCTCGCCCACCTCAAAACCAGTAAAAACACCACTGGTCTGACCTATCGTACGTCCTCAATGCCTGGTGCACGAGGCGGTCTCCTGCGTACTTTTGCCGACTGGTCCGCCGGACTTAACCTTGGCTAAGTGCTAGTCACCTTGCCGAGTCGACGATATCGGTGTCGGTGCAATCGAACTCCCCGATATCGAAAACCCACCACCTTAATCTCTCCTATTTTTATGCACATACAACAGTTTAATATATAACAATTTTAAAGTGTCAAACTCCCGGACTAAACCGTCCGTATAAACCACATCCGAGACCAACTTCCCCGGACTAAACCGTCCGGCTCATCTCCAGACTTCATCCCTTAGAACACCACGGGACGGCGCCCCCTTGAACACCTCGGGACGACTTAACCATTACCAACCCTAACTAATGAGTGTGTGCAATGTGAATCCCTATTAGACTAATTACTCTTTCGTTTGTTTTAAGATTTACGTTAGCCCAGGACTGCCCCCGGCATACCCCGTGAAGGGCTCTTAAAGGGCACTAGGAACCAAGACGGCGGCATTACGGCCCGAAGTTCCCTTTCGCAAGGCACTTATTGTTATTGGTTGTTTTTCCCTTACCCGTTCCCTCTATAAATTGCATCAAACTAAACCTAGGGTGGATTTGACTCTTCACTCTTACGGGGACGACGATCTTTCGTCGGTCCCGCGCACCTTAGAGCGCATCAACTCATTCCTCACCACACTTCGAACCTCCTATGATGATCCATCCTCTTTCTTTAAATCCAACCATCACAAGCTGTCCTTACGCTAACCCAAACCTTATCTTGTTACTCATTTCCCAAAGTTACTAACTACAGACCACCTTATACTAAGTGATGTCTATGATAGGATGTCCTTTGTGTATTCTTCCGAACGGCCTAAGTTAATTACTGGGGGCCTATCATGACATTATTGAATCGATTTCCGATAATAACAATTTTTCCAATTAATCTAATAATTAATTAATTTTACTAAAATCCAAGGTCTTCCAAATTTGTACAAGGATTATATTTTTCAGTCATGTATAAATCATGATAAATTTAAGACAAATATTAATGTATCTAAAAATGACATATCTAAGGTTTGGCAATTTTTCCTATGGTCTAAGGGGCCTAAAGTTATTTTTGCAATAATCCATTTCCTTCATGTCTAATGAATAAACTACATCAAATTCTCTTCCAAATAAATTGGATTAATTACAGGATATTAGAAATACCATGAAAACAGTACTATAAAAGTTTCATAATTTCCCTGCTGGAAATTAATTTTATAATAAATCATTTTCTAAAACCTTAATCTAGCAAGCTTGTGAATCAAGTACTAAATCCATAACTTCAAAAATCTATAGGAAAATCCCATTGATTCATAATGATTTAAAAACACCATTTACCAACTTCATAATTTTCTAGAGACTATTTATGCCATAAAATATTTTTAAAACATAGAGCCCTTTAATAATACTTGTGAAGGAACTATTCTGTTTAATCAACATAAAATTGAACTAAAATTCATGGGCATTCCTACTGACCAAAAACATCTAATTCCAGAGTTTCAAGGGGGCCTTATTTGAATTAAAAATCTTTAATAAATAAAACATCAAAAGGGGCTATACCCACATTCATGAATGAAGTACTAAAAATACCTATTCAAAAATTCTAGTAAAATTATCCAAGGGTCCTAACTACCCTAAAAACACTCTACCCAAATTTCATGGCTTTTAAAAGAGTTTAAGATACTGTTTTGACCTAAAATCCCTTCTACCCTAAAACTAGGGTTTAAGTTTTGAGATAGCTACCTACATCAAAATTCTCTAACATTACAACCAGAGAGTTACAAACTCATTAACAACCTCTCCACTAAATCTCAAGGCCATACAAGGGCATTTGCCCCTATGTCCTTCACAAACCCCCAAAGTCTACATTTAGGGTTTGAACCTGGGCCCTAGGGTAAACTTACACTAAATAATCCCATCTTCCCTAAGGGTAATATTAGGACCAAAATAAACCAGTGGTAAAAATCTCAACCTCTGTTGAGGTGAGATGATCATACCATAGTGCAAAGAACCTTCTCACTAAGCTTCCTTCTACTAGGTCAAAACTAGGGTTTAGAGGATTCCTAATCAAAACTCAACCAAATGAGTTGAAATTTTAACCATACCTATCTACCTATACCAGGGACACCTCACCAAAATTTGGGAGGGTTTGAAGGTCATTTGACTCTTCAACTACCTTACCCTAGCTTTTCTAGGTTTAGGGCAGAACCCTAAGTTACACTATCCCAAATAGTCTCCAATTTTTACAGGAGTTAGGTCTAGGTGATATTGAGTCCCTGTCCAAATTTCAAAGCATTTGGACCAAGGATTAGGTGTGGGGAATTTTTCAAAGATCAGCCCTATTTGTAGGACCTACCCTAGAATAATGGCCCTATAGGTTAGAAGACTTGTCCTAAAATTTTCCATTACATATCAAACTGTAGATAATAAAAATTCCTACAATATTTATGTTGATCATTTTTGATGAACATGCCCCTAAAGGGCCTAAATAATTTTTAGAAAAAATCTGTCATAGTTGTAGGACATATCCTTACTAAAAAGGCTCTATAGGGCAGTCCCCTCATCCAATTTTTCACCACTGCATATCAAATTGTAGGTATTTAAAATACCTACAACTTTCATGTTGTAACCTTTTTCATGTGGTACCCATAAAGGGCCTAAATTTAATTTATAGTGAAACTGTTTTATTAAATACAGAAAATCCGAAAAATAGGGGTTTATAAGTGTTTATTTGATCCTGCACGAATCTTAAAGCGCATCCGACGGCAACTGTTCATCTTCTCCGATTTGGACAGAAAATGAGCCCGCACAGGTGG
Organism: Platanthera zijinensis; assembly: GCA_039513925.1. NCBI lineage: Eukaryota > Viridiplantae > Streptophyta > Magnoliopsida > Asparagales > Orchidaceae > Platanthera > Platanthera zijinensis. The sequence goes on along the minus strand of CM077079.1, from coordinate 10,687,181 downwards.
TTTTTGCGGGCCTTATTCCGGCGGCCTGAGGCGGCGCCACCACCAGGAAACATCACCCATTTGTTCCCGGTGGTGGGGGCTATCTACGGCCGGAGCTAGGGCAGCCGGAGGTGGCGGCGCCGCCCTAGCCGAGAGCTTCAAAAGCTCCCGAAAAATGGCAAATTTCTGAAATTTCAAAACTTGGCTCCGGTTCGTTTGGTCATGAAATCAACTTCTAAACATTCCTAGGATCTAAGCATGAGAGAAGGAGAGAAGGAGGACCTTTAATCGAGCTTGTCGGCGAGTGCGGTGGTGGTGCGCCATGGCCGGCGGTGGAGCTTTTTGATGCTTGCAAACTCACTACCAATCAGCCCGGTTTCTTCTGTTAAAGGGTGGAAACGAATTCTCTTGGCCTAAGGAAGCTTTTAAAAGCATCAAATGGGGGAGAGGGAGGGTGTAGGCTTGATGGCCATTAATGGCCATTAAGATGAAATTTTGGCCATTGTTAAAAACTCTTGAAATTCACCTCCCCTTGGTCCCAATACATTTGGAAACTCCTAAAAACTGATAGGGGAGATGAATACTAATCAATTGGTGATGAATGGAGGGGTGATTCACCTTCCCCACTATGAATATCCTCCTTTTTCTCACTTTCTCTCTCCTCCATTAAAGGGAAAATGAAGCTTTCTCTCTCTTCACCCTTATGAACGAATTTTCTCATCTCCCTAGCCTATTGGCAGCCCACTAAGGTTTATAATCCCCTTAGGAAAAATCATGAAGGGAGTGGTTCACCTTCCACCATAAGTGGCCTCTTTAAACACTTTCTCTCTCCTCTTTATCTCTCTAAATTTAGGCTTCTCTCTCTCTCTCCTAGTCACTAGGTTGACTTGGTCAATTCTCTAGGATATAGGCAGCCAAATATCATACAAAAATAATCATGCAAGAGTTAGCCTAAGGGGGAGGGTGGTTTGAGGTTGGGTTAGCCCATATAGGCTAGGTTTGACTTGATTTGGACTTGGGGTTGACTTGGTCAAATTGACCACTATGGTTGACCCAAGTGGGTCCTTGGTGACTCCTTGGGCCCACATTATGTCTAAGGGGATCTTTAGAGTCAAAATGAACCTATTAGGCCACCCAAAAATCAGAGTTTAGAAAATTACTATTTGCAGACCAAGAGGGTCTCAATTAGGTTTTTAGGTTACTTGGTCTCCTGGGTTCACCTAGGTTAATTCATAGGACCTAGTTATGCTCAAGTCACACCTAGGGGGATCCAATTTGAAAATGGGATGTTACAGGTTGCGGTTGTAAAAGAAGTTATTGTAAATACAAGTTTGCAGATAAAGCTGCTTGAAACTGGTTGTTGAAAATGAAGATTTGTTTAGATAGTCTGTGTTTACAGATCTGTTTAGAATAGAGAATCGTTTGACAAAACAACGACGATGTTAACCCGGTTTTGACCGCTCCCTTGGATGATCTCAAGTGCCAGCGACAAGGACTTATCTAGCCGCGTGGCCGTCTTCCCGCAAAGTCTCCTCGGCATGGCAGCCGCTGAGGAGTTACCGGTCTGTAGCGGGTCTATCCATCTAATCGCGCGGATAGGTGGCTGCTCTTCCTTCTTGCCCCCTGCATCTGGTTACCGCTGCTCGTTTCTCATGTACACGGGCAACCGATATTTTTAGCCCTGCCCGTTTGGGCAGGGCCTCGAGTCTATAAATAGGCATGAACAGTACCTCCCAGAGGATCAAGTTTGAATCCCTATGCTTGCCTCCTGCGGCAGCGGACTCGATTTCTTCCTTTAGCGGGTACCTGTTTGCTCGGGCTCTTTGTTCTAACCGTTTTCTCCCTTTATAAAAGAAAAGCCCAGCGTAGGAGTGACATTTTAGGCGCGACGAACGAACTCCGTTGTTGCCGCTGTCAGCGACCTCTTTTCTCTTTCTACCCCTCGGCCTTAGCCGTCAGTCCTAGCCGCTAGTAACCGACTAACAACCTCGTTTTTCCCTTCTCCTCCCCCTGCGATCGAACTGTTATCTTGTGGTGCATTTTTCCGCATTAACATACGACATTTCTAAATATTTTTATTATAAAATATTTTTTATTATATACTTTTAATTATTTTTTTCTAATATATCTATATATATACAAATATTAATAAATTATTAAAATAATATATTTTTTTAATTATTTTTTATGTACTGTTTAAACTATAAATATTACTGTTTAATCTATAAATATTAATATAATTATTTATATATATTGTTTAATCTATAAATATTACTGTTTATATATTATAGTAATAATTTGATTGCCTCCGCCGCCTCCTGCGAGATCAGGAGGCTTTGGATGTCGCCGGAGAAGAACCGCCATCATCGGAGAAGAGCCGTGAGAACTGGAGCCCACCAGAGAAGGGCTTTGGATGCCGTCAGAGAAGAGCAGTTGTCGCTGGAGGAGTAGGAGGAGGTGCTGGAGCTTGGCGGAGGCGGAGGCGGAGCTGGTCTCAACTCTACCCCCGACAACCGCAACACCTGCAAGGATCGACCTCGCGGCAAGATGCTTCCTCGTGGCGACGGGAGAGACGGTGAGTCGCGATCTTCTCCTAAACGCGCACAACTGGAGCTCTCCCTACGAGTTTCGACCCGCTGTTTTTTAGCGCCGAAGAAAACGCCGGCGATTCCAAATGTAGACGTTAAAACAAATAGAATAATATCGGGGGTTGCGTTTCTCTAAACACGCTGGACCAAATATGCCGAACCAAACGAGGCCTTAGATCATGTTTGAGAGACCTTTTCAGAAAGGAGAAGAAGATGTGGAAATGTGGAATAAAGAATGTAAAAAAATGAGCTTTTGGAAAATGTATATCGAAAAAGGAGATATGTTTGGGTAAACTCTTTTTGCAGAGATTTTCGGAAAGGAGAAGAAGCACTTTATAAACTGTTTGACAAATCTCCATTACGGTGACTTTTTATTGAAAATGCGCGCCCGGGTGGAAAATGCATGCCTGAGCGAAAAATGCGCAACCAGGCGAAAAATGTGCGTCCGGGCAGAAAAATGTGCTTCCGGGTGGAAAATGAGCGCCCGGACAAAAAATGCGCAACATTGTATCGGGATGAGGAAGTATTTTTCAAAAAGATTGAAAATTAGAAGACAAGTGACTTTTCAAAAAAGTGGAGAAAATGAAGTTTTCGGCGGTAGTTTTTCCCACCAGTAGACAATCCAAACGGTTTCTTAGGTGTAGTGATGTTTAAAAGAAAATGTAAAGGAGCTAAAAATCCATCCCAAGCAGGCCCTTATGCTCTGTTTGAGACGACTTTTGTCGATGAAAAAAGTTGTATTCAAACCGCAAAGTCAGTTGCCTTAAACAGAGCCTGTTTGGCACGGTGGTGACGGTCGTAAAGGCATGAGTTAAACCGTCATTTGTTAAGTATGACCTAATAAACATCATCCGTTGAGCATAAAAATGGATGAAATTCTTTAGGTGGGCGTTAACTAATGACAATTTAACCCCCGTATTCATGACCCCCACCACTATGCCAAACATAGCCTTAATCCCTCCAAAAAAAATTTGCGCCTTCATGTTTCTCTTCTCGTTGATCTACAATTCTATTCTCCTCTTCATGTTTCTTTTTTGAGCACTGATTTTCCTGCCGCCATAACTGTCCCAAATTGAACCTAAGATTTTCTTTAACTCGATTGCAGCGGCGGAAGACGTAGTGATGTGAAACTGTGGTGAAAAAAACAACTTGTTTAACTGAGTGGTGGGAGAATTGATGAAAATGTTTGGAGTAACCCAACTTACAGTATTGTTTAAAATAGAGAAACAATTTTAGATATTGGGAGAATAGTTGTGAAGTTGTTGTGTATTAAAATATGTTAATTTTAAAATATCACAAATATATAACTTCAAAATCAGTGCAAACTCCTAATGGATAATAAACATTTGTCAATAAATATAAATATTACAACAATATAATTAGTATCTACACAATCACAAACATGATGCAACTAGTTCTTGTAATAGAATTAATTATTACAAAAACAAATACACACAAATCAACATTTATAAAATAGTTAGAAACACCATTCAACAATGACAAACAATGAGTAGCCACTAATCAAACCCTATGAAAGAACACTCAATTGATAGAAAACATAAAAAATGTGCAAACATTTGTAAGCAAATGTTAGTGAAGAAAACTCATAATAAAGATATGACCAACTTATGATATTTGTCACAATTTTGCAATCTGTTATTTTACGTGAAATCTAAAGAATCGACGTGTTTCTTCCCCTTCTTGTTTTATATTTCGTAAAAAACAAGTGGTGTCGAAAAGCTTTGTATTTCCTCCTCCACCTAAACATTAGAGACCCAAGAAAACTGTACTTTGGAAACCTATTGTAATAAATCTTTGATGTCTTCTCTCACGAGGACCCTCGATAAGCTATAAATTACTCAACATAATGCTCCAACTCAATAGATTTATGCCAACATTCTAAATTTTCCATTTTTTATATTGTAGGGAAATTGCCTTCTTGAAGATTTGTTCCTCGCAGTGAATTATGTTAATTGGTTGCAAGGATGCTTTCACTATACTACGTTTCTGCTCTTGTCAACAGTTTTGTTTCAAAAAATTCGCATAACAAGTTGGAAGTGGTGCTGAAGTACTTGGTAAAGGAGGATATATATTGTTGAAGATTGACTCGTTCATTATCAATACTGAGATTGGGAGTACACGAGCGTAGACTTTCTCAAAAATGTCTCCAAAGAAGAAAATTGAGATTTGCAATCATTCACATTCCACATCCTTTAACTTTTTCATTATCTTTGTTTACAACTATTTGTTGTAGTATGTTTTCTTTATACTCAAATACAATAGTGAATTATGAAGAAGAAAATTGTCATTTTAGAGCGACGTCTTCAAGCGATGAAGCAATGTGTTCTACCTTATGATGAATGTTGTTAAAAGGGTTGTAAATGCTTTGAAAGTGATTGTTGAGAAAGTAATTAGGTGGAGGATACTCTAAAATCACAGTGAAATGTCAGGTATGTTGTTAAAACAAGTACACAATGAACAACCCAAAAGAGCTATAAGTGGGAGAGCATGCGTACCTTTTACAAACTATATGTCCATTTAGAGATAGAGTTTTAAAAGAAGATTACAAAGTGAGGACTAGACAAATCCAAGAAGGTCACACAATTGGGTTATCCCAAATGAGAAAAATCATGCTCTTTTTATAGACAAAAGCACTTCTCCAAATTATGGAAAGCGCTAGAATTCTAACATGTCTACAAACATTTTTACTTATCTTCTCTCCTCATTTGTCTATGTGCAGGACTCTTAATCATCGACAATGTTTTAGACTATTCTGCACTTAACTCTAGAACGTATTACATCACTTTGAATACTCCAAAATACACTAGACAACTATATAGTTATCTATAACTTTCTTGAAGAATCTATAATTCTCTAGAGGGTCCTAGAATTCTCCATCATATTCTAGTCTTTAATAATTTTCTAGAGTCTTCAGAATAGTATAGAAATTGTACATGTTCATAAATTTTCATTATTGAGCTTGAACCGAAGTTTTGCATCATAATGAAACATATTCCTCTAATAGTTAAGGTAAGAAAACTAAGGATGTTTGATGCACCTTCAAGCGATGAATTCAATTTAGAGTTTACCAACTTCACCATTTTTTGACACAACAACATGAGGTTAATAATAAATCCTTTCACATAGGATCATATCCATCTTTCCCACATTGACATTAAGTAGATCTTAGTCACAATTATTGAAGTCAAAATTGACCTCTCGTGGAGTTTGGGATCTCAAAAGAGGGGTGACCTCACACCTACTACACTCGGAGGAACGTCACGGACCTAAGACTTGGGAAACTAGGAACAGACTCTTGGCTCTAGTTTGGAGGTCCCACCTCATACCCGAAAGACCTTTGAGGTCTGCCTCTCCCTAGCCAATGCTTGAGCTAGGTGCCTTGGAGGAAGAGAGCAAGGGGATTTTAGTGGCTCAGAAGCAATGCACTCCAAGGCACCCTCAAGAGTCTATTTATAGATTTTCCAAGTCCTGGGGTTAAAAATGACCAAAATGCCCCTAGGGCAAATAAGTCTCAAGCCAATAGAAAACCTCCACACTGGGGGGTAAAGAGGTAATTCCCCCCCGAGGGCAAAACGGTAAAAGCACGACCCAAAGAGGTCCAAGGGCGTGAGGAGGCTAAGCCATACCCCCACCTCCCCAGGCACCCGAGACGAGTGGGCTAACCGCGCGGGTGAGACCCTGGCCGCCGGCCGGTCTCGCCCCGCGAGCTCACCGTGCGGGCGAGACCCTGGCCGTCGGCCGGTCTTGCCCCGCGAGCTCATTGCGCGGGCGAGACCCTGGCCGTCGGTCGGTCTCGCCCCGCGAACCAACCGCGCGGGCGAGACTCAGTCCGCTGGCCGGTCTCGCCCTGCGAACTCACCGCACTGGCGAGACCCTGGACGCCGGCCGGTCTCGCCCCGCGAACTCACCGCGCTGGAGAGACCTTGGCCGCCGGCTGGTCTCGCCCTGCGAACCAACTGCGCGGGGTGAGAGCTTGGTCGCAGACCGCTCTCTCCCCCACGAGCTGACCGCGCGGGGCGAGAGCCTGGCCGCAAGCCACTCTCGCCCCCAGCGAGCTGACCGCCCGGCCAGTCTTGCCCTACCCAAGGCTAAGGCGCAGGGGGCGGGATCCTGGCCTCCAGCAAATCCTGCTGCTCCTACCTCGCACCTAACGAGCTAGGGGCAGGTGTCGGCCAACTCAACACACCCGCTCCCTAAAGGGGCCAAAGGGGGAGGTAGTTTTTTCCTCCCCTACTAGTATATTTCCAAGGCCAAGCCAAAATTGACCACCAAGAGTGCACAACTCTCAAAAAGCTTAAAAACCCAAAACTGGTCCTGCACTTGTCGAACGGACCCCACTCGGTTAATACGGGGTTGTACACAATCCCCGCTCTTTTCGAGGTTGGCACAAGCTCGGAAATAAACGTCCAACCCAACGTATTCGCTGAGTGGCCTTCTTGGGAACGAAAAACAGTTGGCCTCCCCAATGGGTCAACCTGTCATGCCAGCTAATGGGAGCCTGGGTGACGAGACAACCTCAGGGTGAAAAACACTTGGCCTCCCCGAGAGGTCAACCTGTCATGCCAACTAATGGGAGCCTGGGTGACGAGACAACCTCAGGGTGAAAAACACTTGGTCTCCCCGAGGGGTCAACCTGTCATGCCAGCTAATGGGAGCCCAGGTGACGAGACGGCCTCGGGGTGAAAAACCCTTGGCCTCCCCGAGGTGTCAACCTGTCATGCCAGCTAATGAGAGCCTGGGTGACGAGACCACCTCGGGGCTAAAAGGACTTGGCCTCCACGAGGGGTCAACCTGCCCTGCTAGCTAATGGGAGCCTGGTCAGCGGAACCATCTCGGAGCTAAAAGAACTTAGCCTCCACGAGAGGTCAACCTGCCCTACCAGCTAGTGAGAGCCTGGTCAGCGGAACTATCTCAGAGCTAAAAGGACTTAGCCTCCATGAGAGGTCAACCTACCCTACCAGCTAGTGGGAGCCTGGTCAGCGGAACCATCTCGGAGCTAAAAGGACTTAACCTCCACGAGAGATCAACCTGCCCTGCCAGCTAGTGGGAGCCTGGTCAGTGGAACCATCTCAGAGCTAAAAGGACTTAGCCTCCACGAGAGGTCAACCTGCCCTGCCAGCTAGTGAGAGCCTGATCAACGGAATCATCTCGGAGCTAAAAGGACTTATCCTCCACGAGAGGTCAACCTGCCCTGCCAGCTAGTGGGAGCCTGGCCAGCGGAACCATCTCGGAGCTAAAAGTACTTAGCCTCCACGAGAGGTCAACCTACCCTGCCAGCTAGTGGGAGCCTGGTTAGCGGAATCATCTCAGAGCTAAAAGGACTTAGCCTCCACGAGAGGTCAACCTGCCCTGCCAGCTAGTGGGAGCCTGGTAGAGGAATCATCTCGGAGCTAAAAGAACTTAGCTTCCACGAGAGATCAACTTGCCCTGCTGCCAGCTAATGGGAGCCTAGCAGCGGAACCATCTCGGATTTAAAAGGACTTGGCATGTTACCTGAACACTACTAAAATTCAACATCCTCCAACGGGGAAAAAGAGTTGGGTTACATGACCCCCCCCCTGACTCTACCGATCGGGGGCTGGACTCATTACAATATGAAAAAGATACATGACTCCGCCGAGGCGAGGCTTCGCCAGGGGGCTTGGGCTTGATCTCCACACCATCGTGGATCACTCACAAGGTCCCTTGGGTTCCCACATCGACCCAGTCCTCACACATGTCATCCCTCCTCGCTTGGGGTGGAACTTCAACCTGCGCCGACGGCTGAGGCTGGGCAGGGCCTCTCGCCCCCCTCACTTCCAGGAACTCGGGGCAGGTAGTCGTGGCGTGACCCTCCGCCTGGTGGAAGTCACAGTACAGTAACTCTGCTCTGACTCTTCCTCTTCCCGCGCGGTTCTTCCTCTCCCTTCGACCAATCACCATTGCTTGCTGCGGTGGGGGCAAAAGCTGTCTTGTGGCTTGCCTTTGAAAATTGAACCTCCCTTGACCCCCATGAAAGTTCCCCCCACCCTGGATGAGAGCTCTTCCTGGACCCTGGGCAGGTCCTCCTTGCTGCCTCCAGCCTGGTTCCGGACCCTCCTGTCCCTGGAACCCCTGAGCTCTCTACTCTTCTCTCCGTCTTCCTTCCTGATGCCTCGAGCCACCTTGCTCCTTCGGCTCCGCCTTGTTAGCCTTGCCAACTTCTTGACAAATGCCGGGTTGGCCGCCTCCATGGCTATCTCCTCTGCCACCCTTTCCATCAACTCCTCGAAGGAAAGGGGGGCCTTTCGGGTCAAGCTCATCTTGAAGAACCCTTCGCGCAACCCCACCGTGAATGCCATTTGGAGGGCATACCCTGACATCTCCTGGATATCCAGGATCTCCTCCTGAAACCTGTCAACATAGTGGGCCAGCGACTCCTCGGCCCTCTGCCTTATCAGAAAGATGGACTCAAGACTCCTCTTCCTCTTTTTGTAGGTGGAGAAGCGAAGCTGAAAGCACCGGCTTAATTCCTCGAACCCAAAGATCGACCTCGGAGGGAGTTGATGAAACCAGTCCCTTGCATTCTCCTTCAACGTGATCGCAAAGAGGCGACACTTGAAGGCATCTGTCATCGTCCTGATGGAGATGGCATCCTCGAACCACTGCAGGTGCTGGACGGGGTCATCCTTCTCGGTATAGTAAGCCATGTCTGGCTCTCTAAACCCCTCGGGAACGGGAGCTGAGATGATCAGCTCGCTGAAGGGTGACCCCCTGAGGGGTGCTCTCGCAACCTCTACTCGCGTGACCTGCTCGCCTGGAAGGCTAGCACTCGAGGGGCTGGGGAACAACTCCCGGCCGGTGAGGTCTCGCTCGACCCCTTCTCCAATCCTCTCCTTCCTAGGTCGCCTACCTGGTGCACTTCCTTCTCCCCCTGCAGGGGTCATCTCGCTCGGACCCCTGGGGGTCGACTCATCGAGAGGGGGGGGGGCTAGCTCCTGGGGGGTTGGGGTGGAGCTGCCACCCCGAGGAGCCAAACTTCGCAGCATCCCCATGATGCCTTGAATGGAAGCCATGAACTCCTCCCTCCCTACGAAGGGTCCGGGGTTTGGGAGCTCGCCGAGATCATCACCACCTCCCTGATCTCCAGTCATGGCACTCTCCCGATATCTTCTGTGTTGGTCACTTTCCATGCTCACCGCACCATAATGTTGAAGCCAGAATTAACCTCTCGTGGAGTTCGGGGTCCCAAAAGAGGGGTGACCTCACACCTACTACACTCGGAGGAACGTCATGGACCTAAGACCTGGGAAACTAGGAACAGACTCTCGGCTCTAGCGTGGAGGTCCCACCTCACACCCGGAAGACCTTTGAGGTCTCCCCCTTCCTAGCCAATGCTTGAGCTAGGTGCCTTGGAGGAAGAAAACAAGGGGATTTTAGTGCCTCAGAAGCAGTGCTCACCAAGGCACCCTCAAGGGTCTATTTATAGATTTTCCAAGTCCTGGGGTTAAAAATAACCACAATGCCCCTAGGGCAAATAAGCCTCAAGCTAATAGAAAACCTCCACACTGGGGGGGGGGGGGTAAAGAGGTAATTCCCCCCGAGGGCAAAACGATAAAAGCACGGCCCAAAGAGGTCCAAGGGCGGGAGGAGGCCAAGCCATACCCCCACCTCCCCAGGCACCCGAGACGAGTGGGCTAACCGCGCGGGCAAGACCCTGGCTGCCGGCCGGTCTCGCCCCGCAAGCTCACCGCGCGGGCGAGACCCTGACCGTCGGCCGGTCTCGCCCCGCAAGCTCACCGCGCGGGCGAGACCCTGACCGTCGGCCGGTCTCGCCCCGCAAGCTCACCGCGCGGGCGAGACCCTGGCCATCGGCCGGTCTCGCCCCACGAGCTCATTGCGCGGGCGAGACCCTGTCCGCCGGCCGGTCTCGCCCCCGCGAACTCACCGCGCTGGCGAGACCCTGGCCGCCTTCCGGTCTTGCCCCGCGAGCTCACCGTGCGGGCGAGACCTTGACCGCCGGCCGGTCTCGCCTTGCGAACCAACCACGCGGGGGGAGAGCCTGGCCGCAGGCCGCTCTCTCCCCCGCGAGCTGACCGCGCGGGGCGAGAGCCTGGCCGCAAGCCGCTCTCGCCCCCGCGAGCTGACCGCCCGACCAGTCTTGCCCTACCCAAGGCTAAGGTGCAGGGGGCGGGATCCTGGCCTCCAGCGGATCCTACTGCTCCTACCTCGCACCTAACGAGCTGGGGGCAGGTGTCGACCAACTCGACACACCCGCTCCCTAAAGGGGCCAAAGGAGGAGGTAGTTTTTTCCTCCCTCTACTAGTATATTTCCAAGGCCAAGCCAAAATTGACCACAAAGAGTGCAAAACTCTCAAAAAGCTTAAAAAACCCAAAACAGGTCCTGCACTTGCCAAACGGACCCCACTCGACGAATACGGGATTGTACAACAATACCACAAAAAATAAGAGAGTTAGGATATGAAATCTGCATTATCCAGTAAGGCTAAGTCGAAGGTGATATCCATTAAGTCTTTATTGAGTATTGATGATCAATTTTTAAGTCTGGATGGACACTAAAGCTATGTTTGGAGGCACTTATTTCCACCGGTCAAACAGTAACGATACTTTAATTAAGGTGATTGTTATTAGCACTGTACTTTTGGATATTCGCACTTTATTTGCTCTTAATTTTTCTCGCCTTTGAAAATACTCCTTGTACATGCATTTTTAAAAAAAGTGTTCAACACGAAAGTTGTAGATCTCGACGAGATCTACAACTTTCGTGTTGAACACTTTTCCTAAAAATGCATGTACAAGGAGTATTTTCAAAAGGCGCGAAATCTGAGCGTATTTTTATAAATACGCTTTATACATGCATTTTTAGGAAAAGTGTTCAACACGAAAGTTGTAGATCTCGTCGAGATCTATAACTTTCGTGTTGAACACTTTTCCTAAAAATGCATGTACAAGGAGTATTTTCAAAAGACGCGGAAAATTAAGAGTAAATAAAGTGCGAATATCCAAAAATGCAGTGTTAATAACAGTCACCTTAATTAACTCCTCCCAAGATTGAGCAAAGATGGACATATGAGTGAGTACTTAATGGCCTGACAAGTGAAGAGACAAAAGATAGAACACAGAAAGACAGATATATTAAGAATTGAAAAATGAAATGTTGAAGTTGAGCCCGGCGACAATGACATCGAATATAATCTGTCACTTTGCGAAAGCACAAGGATCGAGGCAACACCTATAACCTCCCTCATGTTAGTGCACCAAAGCTTCCCAAGACTTTATCAGTCTATACTAATTTAGGCTCCGTTTGGGGGGACTTATTTTCACCGGTCAAACGGTTACGACCGCATGAATCGGGCCTTAATTAAAGCCCGGTTCATGCGATTGTAACCGCTTGACCGGTGAAAATAAGTCCCGCCAAACGGAACCTTAATAAGCATTACAAGATTCGTTTAATTGTACTCTTCACTTGTGATGTCAAGCAGCGAAAAAGATGAGGCGTGGGCATCGAGTGACGAGAAAACAGGCGGAGAGCGAAAGCGAAGGAGAGGGGGAGGATTCGGCTGCGGGTTTAGGGCTTGAGAGAACTTAAAGTTGTGGGTACAAATATCGGGTGGATTTTTATAAAAAAAAAACGCTAAAATTTCTAATTTTGTGGGTGATATCCAATAACAATTCACTTGTTTAAACGCAAATACTTTTATCACAACTGAGAAACAAACGACTCCAAAACAATATTAATAAAACTTCTCTCAAAGGCCGTACATCCCTTACCTTGGCGCGCGCCCGCGCTCCATTCTCGCTCTTGACCTCCGGCGGCATTCTCCGATCCCCGATTCCCCAGTCTCCGGCAGCTCTCCGGCCTCCGCCCATTCTCGATTCGCCTCAGTCTTCCGAACTGTCTGCCTCTTCACTCTCTCGCCATCTCTCGGCGAAGCAAAGAAGTATAAATTCGCCGTCGCCGCTGAAACACGAAGGTACTGTTTCAAATCATTCTCAATATCATATTCTCTCGAATCTGTTCTGCTTCTCTTCATCAAACTGTATCGATGTTATATTGCTATTTGTTGCCTGATTAATGCTGTTCTGTTCTACCGAATCTAGCCACCACGCCACTGCCCTAATAGGCTTTAGTTCTGCTAGGATACGCCCTGATCTAAATTTTAGTCCCGCGGTGGTTTCTTATTAATAAACCCTAGTGAATGCGGTCTCACACTTTATGTATGCAGCAATTAAGCTTCGATGGCTTATATTGATTATCTCTAGGTTTAGTTTACAGTGAAGAACACAAGCTATTTTGTTTTGTATGTGTGGAAAAGCACCATAATAGAAAAAATAAATGATAATTTTATTAATTTCTCCAATTGTTCTATACATACATGTATTTGTACATTTATATAGGAAGAGAAAGAGAGAAAACAATCTCAATCTAAGACGTGAGATTAAAGTATAAGGAGGAAGAGGGCCCTAGAATCTAAATGGGTCTTGCATTGGGCTTTTACAAATCTTTTTTTTAACACTCTCCCGCAAGCTGGAGCATTCAAATCATAGACACCCAGTTTGGACAAGAACTGATAGTATAACACACGTGGTAAGGTCTTAGTGAGAATATCGGCAACTTGATAAGCAGCCGGAAAATGTTTCAATTCTAGCTTCTTCATCTGAACTTTCTCCCGAATGAAGTGGCAGTTGAATTTAATGTGTTTGGTCCGCTCATAGTAAATCAGATTCTTAGCAATATGTATAGCCACTTGACTGTCGCAAAATAAAGTAGCTGGTGAGGAAAGTTTGACTCCCAAATCATCTAGGAGACTTTCTAACCACGTAAGCTCAAAGCCTCAAATACAATAGACACCATTAAACAATACTCGACTTTGGCCGAAGTGCGAGCAACCACAAATTGTTTCTTGCTGCGTTAGGTAATAAAGTGTTCTCTGAAGTAAGTACATAATTCACTCGTGGAACGTCGATCATCCAAAGAGCCAACATAATCAGCATCAGAATAAACAATCAATGACATAGTAGAAGAGGAAGAGGGTTTGTATACTAGCCCTTGTCCAGGGGCAGTCTTCAGATATCTTCGGATGCGCTCGACAACCTGGAGATGAGACATCCGTGCATGAATCGGCTGACAACTCCAACAACAAATGAGATATCTGGTCTTGTAACTGTAAGATAAATCAACTTTCCTACAAAGCATCAATAATGGTTTGGATTTATAAGAAGTAGATCGGTGTCAGAGGCATGCACACAGGGCTTGTGATTGAATTCCATAGAAGTATCAACAGGCTTGCATCCAGAATAACTAGCATCATGAAGAAGTTCAAAACAGTACTTTCGTTAAGATAGGACAAGACCATCAAGACGTCTTGCAACCTCTAGGCCAAGAAAGTACCAAACATTTCCCAAATCTTTAATTTGAAAAACTGAATTCAAGTGTTGCTTGATCATTTGTATTCTTTTGAAATCATCTCTTGTAATTAGAATGTCATCGACATAAACTAAGAGAATCGCTGTGTCTGTTGTTTGGTGACGAGTAAAGAGAGAGAAGACCGCCGAGATTCGAGTGAATCCGACATCACGGACAACCTTACTGAACTTGTCAAACTATGCGCGATGAGACTGTTTGAGACCATAAATAGATTTCTTGAGGTGACAAATAAGAGACTCCCCCGTGGTCTCAAACCCGGGAGGTTGATGCATATAAACAGTTTCTTGAAGGTCGTCATTGAGAAAGACATTCTTGATGTCTAATTGATGTAATGACCACTGACGATGCACAACCAAGGACATTAGGACACGAATAGTGTTCAACTTGGCAATGAGAGAGAAGGTCTCATCATAATTGAGGCCTTGTTGTTGAGTAAATTCACGTGCCACAAGATGAGCCTTGAGACGGTCAACTGTCCCATCAAGAGCATGTTTGATCGCGAATACCCATTTACATCCAATACAAGTCTGCCTCGGAGGAAGAGAGACCAGATCCCAGGTCTTATTAGCCTAGAGGCAGTCATTTCCTCATCTATGGCCGCACACCACCCTGGATGTCAGAGAGGCTCCTTCACAGAATTAGGTATAGAAATGAAGGATAAAGAAGTTGCAAATTTGAAAAGAAGAGGCGATGCAAAGATACATAGTTTGTTAGGAGATGAGCCGTTGAGATAGGAGCCGTATCATCACGCCGCAAGTACCAGATGCAGAAAGTGACTGTTGAGGGGCGTTAAAGTGAGGAGGATGACGAGTGTAGACACGAAGAAGAGGTGTCTTGTTCGGTACGGGAACCAGGGTTGGAAGTAGTGTTGGGAGAGGAGATGTAACTGGGATGACCTGTCAATAACGACGGTGGAAGAGGTGAGGACCGAGGAGAGTTAAAAGGTTGATCTTCTAGAAAAGTAACATCAGCAGACACAACAACCCTGCGATTAGTGAGTAGCACACATATCCTTTCTGAGTATGGGAGTAACCAACGAACATATATTTGATTACCCGAGAAACAAGCTTCTCGGTAGAAAGACCAAGATTATGGGCATAAAAGCTATAACTAAATACTCGAGATGTGATGGAGAAGGGTAGTGTGAAGAGAATGAGAAGACTAAACAGAGTGGCATGATTGAGAATGGAGGAGGGTAGGAGATTGATGAGATAATATATCGTAGATACTACAAAGTGCCAATAAGCTTTGAGAACCTGCATTTGAAACATAAGTGAGTGAGCAACATCAAGAAATGTTTATTCTTTCCCTCAACCACACAATTTTGTTGGGCGGGTATAAGCACAAGCAGTATGATCGATGCATAGTTGTCAAGGCACGCGCCTAGGCGCGCCTGAGGCGCCGGGCACACCAGGCGCAGCCCGCTGCGCCTCAGCACAGCTGAGGCGAGCGATGTGCCCTAGGTGCGCCTCAGGCGCGCGCCTTACAGGCTCCCAGGCGCGCCCGGGTCTTTCAAAGTATTTTTTTAAAAAAATTTGATATGGGCAAAAACATGATCTTAGACGCACCCGAGGCACCTATAGGCGCACTTAGGAGTCCAATTCGCTCAATTTCAGCGAATTGGGCGTCGCTCAATTTCCCTTTTCCCCAATTTTTGCGCCTCACATGCCTCAGGCGCGCGCCTGCGCCTTGCGCCTAGACTCCAGGGGTCCTTTGCGCCTCGGTGCGCCCTGCTCCTTTGATAACTTAGAATGGATGATCCCAAACTCAGTACAGAGATTATCAAACGTATGATTGATGTATTCACGAGTATTGTCTGTACGTATAGTTTTAATTGTTCGGGAAAATTGAGTACGAGTCTCATTAATAAATGCACGAAACACACGAGTTAGATCCAATCGATCACGAAGTAAGCTTAGTCACGTCATACGAGAGTAATCATCAATAAAAGTAATGAAATAACGATAATAAAAAATACTAGTAATTTTATACGGACCCCAAACATCAGAATGTACTAAATTAAAAGGAGCATCGCTCCAAGTACAACACGGCGAAAAAGAAGAACAATATTATTTACCAAAGATACACAACTCGCAGGTAAAGATAGGAAGAGGTAGGATCAGGAAGAGCCTTCTTGAGAATTGTAAGAGGCTCATGCCCAAGACGCCAATGTCAATCCACAGAGGTGACGGTTGAGAGAATGGTGGTAGAAACGTCCAGGAGATAAAGCTCGTTGCATCGTCATCCTTTACCAATGGTATTATGCGTTCGTCGATCCTGCACCACAAAAGAAGAAGACGTAAAGGTCACAAAGCAGCGAAGATCTTCAATAAGACGACTAACAGAAAGAAGATTGAAAGGAGATCCCGGGATGTGAAGAGTCGAGCGAAGAGAGATAGAGAGGTTGAGAAGCATATTAACAGTGCCCGAGACAGAAACGGTGTCACCATTGGCCACTGTGATAAACTAGGGATGCATAGATGTCAATTTCTGTGGTGGTTTCTGCGGAGTGATATGGTGGGTGACATTAGAGTCCACAATCCAATGTGGACTATGAGAGAGACAAACGATACCTTCATTGGAGATAGAGACAATGGGGTCAGGCGGACGATTGAGTAACCCTTGGAGATGCTGGAGTTGTATGCGCATGTCGTCAATATCGACATGAGTGGCAGAAGAGGTGTCAGTAACAACGAAGACATTAGGCAGTGGAGGAAGACCAAGGGGGAGTACTCTGGTTGGAAGCGAACAGAGACAACAGTCGGCCTCTTGACACTAGCAAAACTCTGTGATCACTAATGCTCACTGGAAGAGGCCTCGCGGTTAGAAGGAAGCGACAAGGAGCACACAAGAAGCAACGAGTAGTCAGAAGACACTTCGGTGACTAGACGAGCAAAGAAGCGAGCAACGACAAGCCAAACCGAGACTGCTGAAATGACAATGTGGCGGGGCCTAATGAAGTCGAGAGAAACTTGCTATAAAACCAGGGGAAGCACGAGGAGAACGTCGGGAGCAAGGGAATCCAGGGATGCTGCGGCTAAGAGAAATTTAACCGCGGAGATGGACGTGAGCAGGACCCTAACTTTTTTTTAATGAAAACAAATTTAAAGGATCAAAAGCTTTGATACCATGTGAAAAAACACAAAAATAGAGAAAATAAATAATAATTTTATTAATTTCTCCAATTGTTCTATACATGCATGTATTTGCACATTTATATAGGAAGAGAAAGAGAGAAAATAATCCCAATCTAAGATGCGGGATTAAAACATAAGGAAGAAGAGGGCTCTAGATGAGCCTTGCATTTGGGTCTTTACAAATCTTTCTTCTAACAGTATGAAATGAAATTAGAGTTATTCTTATATATAGTTCTTCTGATCATGACTCGTGCAAAGAAAAAAAGTGAAACTCGGGGTAATTGACAACTTTGCACCCCAAAATTTCACTTTTTTGCACTTTGCACCCACCAATTATATAAAATTTGGCATTTTGCACCCACCAATTATATAAAATTTGGCATTTTGCACCCTAGGGCTCAATTGATTAAGGTATTTTGTGTCTGGAAACTTATAATAACAGATTTGAGGTTTAGCATTACTTTCTAGTTGATTGAAGGTTGTTGTTTATACCCCATTTTCATTCAGCAAAATGAACTTAATCTACTCATTTTGGGGTGCAAACTGCCAAACTTAATAATTTGGGGTGAAAAGTGCCAATAAATTCATTTTAGGATGATGCTCAGGACCAAAATACTTCTCATATTTAAACCTAGAGTGCAACTAGCCAACTTAAAAATAACTGGGAGGTGCAGAGTGCCAAATACCCTGGGAACTTCATTACCAATTTTTGCACAAACTTCACTACGTCCCTATCAAATGATTTGCAGAAATTCCCTACAGTTTCGATGTAAATATGAGATCAGTATCACCTTATGAGTTATGAAAGATTTTGTTAACTGATCACAAATAATGATAATTGATGGGATTTTCCACTGAATTTTCTAGTCCAACCAGAAAGATTTCGATCAAGGACACAAAGGTGAGCCAACCTGGCCGAGCGAGCCACGCACACCAAGCCGCTCCCGCCTCAAAGGCCCAAAAGCACTTCGAAAGGAGACCGAAGCCAAGTACGCACGTGCGAGCAGCGAGCACGTGCCCGAGCAGCGCCATTGCACGCGGGCAGCCTACTGGCCGACCTGCGTACACACAGTTTGTGCGCCCGCACGGCTGGCCTGCTCGGGCGATGCCTGTGCCGCTGTGCGCCCGCGCGGCCGGCTTGCACGCGCGCTGTCTGTGTGCCTTGCGCGGCCGACCGGCCTGGGCGCTCAGGCTCGTGCGGCTTACGCGCTCGCTAGCGCGCGTCACGCACGCGCACTGGCGGCCGCCGGCCGCCGTTGTCACTGGGCACCTTACCCAGGCTGCCCGGGGGTACGTCTGTCCTTTCATGAAAATTGGCAATCCAGGTGACCTGAACGGAGCAACGTCATTCGTCAAATCAAGATCCAGGCCGACGCAATTACCACTACGTTCATCCAAAAAACTATAAATAACCTTTCATGTCTTCATTTGAAGACAAACAACTCCAGAGATTAGAGAGAGCTCTGAGATTTTTCGGTGAGAATGTGAGACTTAGATCGTTTCTCCGCTTGGTACTCGCTCTGCTCCCTTTCTATTGTATACAATACCCGACGATCACTTGGACGCTTTTGTGAGCTTAGGAGAAGGCGCTGGAAAGTGCTCCCATGGATGCTCGCGCGAAGACACTCCAAGACTTCAAAGACTTAACATTTTTCTCCATGTGGACGCTCTCATTCAAGCTTCGTGGACGCTCTCATTCAAACTTCTTGGACGCCTTCATCCAAGTTTCATGGACTTAGTTTATTTTCCATTTTTCCTGTACTCAGGGCTTGTAACGGAGAGGTGACCTGTCACTCTCTGAGGAGACTTTCAATATTTATAAACTCAAGGCTAAATAGTTGATTTTGGCTTGACACAGATCCGACCACGTGGTTTTTCACCCCTTCCATATTTTCCACGGTAAAAAAACCCTCTTGTCATTGCTGCTGAATTTTCGTTGACTGTTTGCGCGTCCGGTCCAACTCCGAGCTAAGACGGTCCGATTCTCTGGACAGGAGGAAAATCGTGTGACCCGCAACAGTTTCGATGTAATGATTTGTAGAAATTCATTACTAATTTTTATCGGGTGACTGGAGGATATGAGTTCAGTAGATCTCCTTATGAAAGATCTTGTTAACAGATCACAAATAATGATAATATTTCCAATTTCTGCCAATTTTTACTGATTCTCACATGTACTACTAGGTTGTAGGCTAACATATGCTATCTCCTAACTGATCCAGGCACACACATTTGATTTTTCATCCTAAAGATTCATTCTTCCAAGCTCTAAAGATATATAAATACTTAACAATGCCCCCCTGATGTGCTGCATTAATTCTCTACCATTGGAAATATTGATGTAGTAATCATCATCAAATCCTTTCTTATCATTAACTGTTTCCTCAAAATGCCTCAATTATGCATCAGTGTGCTTCTCATTTGACCCTAGGTTCATCCCTAGCATTTCCAATTTGTCATCGCTGGAGCTGCACCTCAATTTCTCAGGAAATTCTTTTGAATTTTATTTCATTAAATTGCTTTTTGATTATATATATATATATATAATATTGACTTATCAAAGAGCTTGAGTATAAATGAAGCCAATTTCTCCAATTGTCCCCAACTCATCAGACAGACCATGCTGCACAATTCAATTGCTTCTCAGCAGAAACTTCTGCCGGCTTTAAAGTCAATGCTATGCCATAGTTCTCGTCTAGGATATGTGCGGACGCCAAAGCAAGTATCAATCCTGAATAAGTTGTCTATACGCTAGTCCGTTTGGGACGGCGGTGGCGATCATGAGCGTGGTGGTTACGAACTGTCATTCATGAGTGGCCGACCTCACCTAAGGAACTCCTTCCAAATTTATGTTCAAAATTAGTTTTTTTTATTGGTTGCGGTCATAACCGTATTCATGTCAAACACATAATTTATGACGGTGATGTTTTTGTTCAAACTCACCGGAGCAAAAACGCCGCGCCAAAATGGTTAGCTAATAGGAAAATAAAAGTTGTAATAGGAATGCCATGTTGGCCTAAATTGTAAATAAACCGAACAGAGTCAACAGACGGACTAAAATTGAACCAAATCAAAATCGAACTAAAATCAAAACGATTTAAGATAACCACCGACCCCGGCTTGTTTCGGTTTTCAGTTTTAGGTAAAGCCGAACCACCCACACCCCTAGATACATCTTTTGCTTGAATATGATAAGCCTAATACTGCAGTATCTGACAACCAAATATCTGGAGTCCACCACGGTTTCACTCCTTGTAATTCTTGCTAGCAAATGAATGTCATAATTCTTTTATTTTGAACGCCTTTCTTTTAGGTAGTGAAATTTGCTTCATTTATTGCAGAGCCTAGGCCAATAGTTCTGCCAGCTTAAATTTTAATTATGGCAAGAATATTTCCCAGACAAATTAGAGCAAGCAGTTCTGCTAGGAGGTTCTTGAGTAGCTACAAGCAATAACTATGATCTTGCAATCGCAGATCTGAATAAGGTATATTATCTTCTTCCTTTTGTTTCTCAGCATGACTTGCTTTACTGTTTAAATTGGAGTGGGCCTGTTTTCAGTCAGGGGTCATTTGCTTCCTTGAAATTAGATTTTTTTTAAAATATTGTGTAGTTTGTTTAATGAAGGGGGAAGCCTTGGCGCACTAGTTAAGGTGTTGTCGTGTGACCTTGAGGTGACATGTTTGAGTCTTGGAAGTAGGCTCTTGTAAAAATGCAGGGTAAGGTTTGCCTATATTTCACCCTTGTGGTGGGATCCTTCCCTGGGCCCTCGCTGCGCGTGGATGCTTTGTGCACTGGGCTGCCCATTTTGTAGTTGTTGAATCCATTGATTCTATGTGGTTGATTCTAACAACTCAGAAGTCGAAATCATGGTTTTATCTACAAGCACCAAAATGAGTCCTAGGTTTGTATACATGAAGTATCGAAGTTTGGGTGTCCCTTACTTAATCCTCTTTAATAATTCTCTCCGGCTTTATTTGGTTTTATTTGCGCTTTCTTCCTGAGTGGTTGTTTTTACTATTTAATTTTCTTGACCTTCTTCCATAAAGTTGACCCCATATATTTGGGATTAAGGTTTTTTTGATGATGATGATACGACACAATCAGTTGCCAATAATATTTTTTGTTAATTTATATATTTTTATTAGTCACATAATCTACTGGCTGATTGTGTAGAAATAGTCATGTTAGGTCCTTTGTTTTTGAGCAAAGCTTTCTACGAGCACGGGAGAGAAAACGAACACTCAAAGCGAGGGGGAAGCGTGAGAGAGAAAGTCAAAGACGAATTGCATTGCATGAATTAGCAAATACAATTCGGGAGATAAGCTTCTACTAATTCTTGGAGGCTGGGTCCTCCAAAGAGGCACTCTCAAAGAGAGCCAAAATCTAAGGGGATTCAAAGATGCCAATCAATTCCTACCTCTCCCACTTATATGGATGAGGGATGACACAACTATTAAGACATACATTAATATTATAATTAATGTTAATCAATAATAATTAATTAATAGCAATTATTTGATTCTGTTAAAGATAAAATGAAATTAACCCATTTGGGAGGGCCATGTATAGCTACTTTAGTCCCACATTGTAAATGTAGATATCTCTCTCTCTATCTACCTCTATATAAGTGTATGCATTCCTATATTTTGGATTGATATACAACTATGGGGATTTTCTCTCTCCTGTTTCTCTCTTCTTACATGGTATCAAAGGAATTCGTCCCCTCCTGCGGACTCCAATCTTCTATCCGCCTACCCTAATCGCCAGCGGCCTGCGGACTCCGACTTCTATCCGCCTATCCCTACTCGCCCGCGGCCTGCGATTCTGTCCGCGGCCTGCGTTTTTCTATCCGCGGCCTGCATTTTTCTGTCCGCTCCCTTAGCCGCCTGGCCCCTGCGGCCTGTCCTTTCTGGGTCCGCTTCCTTTTCTCTCCGTGGTTCCACCCTCCTCCTCGGGCTTCTTATAGCCTCCTTTCTCTGTCCCGTGGGGTCCACTTATTCCCTGCCTCCTAACTCTTCTTCTTCAGTCCGCTGCGAGCTCCCTTCTCGCGGACTCTCCTCTTAGTCCGCTGCTGCGAGCTCCTTCTCGCTCCCTCTCCCCAGTCCGCTGCCCGCTACTCCTTCAGTCCGCTGCATGCCGCGGACTGCCCCAACCGCTGCGAGCTCTCTACTTGCGGACCTTCTTCTTAGTCCGCCGCGACCCTTCTCTTTGCAAGCTCCAGTTCGCTGCAAGTTCTTGCTTCTGTTCGTTGCGGGTTCCTCCTCCAGTCCGCTGCGAAACTTCTCTTCTTACGGACTGCTCCAGTCTGCCACGGCCTATATCAACTCTCGCCTTGTCGAGCTTCTTCGTCGCTTGCGATCTGCTTTATCACCGCGATCTACTCACCGCGACCTGCTCCAAGACTCCGGGTTCTTGCTCGCCCTTTCCTTCTTGCGGTCTGCTTCAGTTTGCTGCCACCTCTCTTTCTTGCGGGCTCCGCTTCAGTCCGCTGACAGCTGTTTCAGTCCGCTGCCGGCTGCTTCAGTCCGCTGCTTCGGTGCGCTGTCGCTATCCGCCATGGCATCCAGTGACTCAACTACAACTACCTCCTCTCTGCTCGCTCGTGTTGCTACCTTGCCTTCCGAGGTCCGTGATGAACTTCGCATCACCACTATCTCTCTCAGCGGGAAGGCTAACTATGCCGAATGGGCTCATTCCGTTCGACGTGTTCTGCAAACTAAGGGTCTACTCCATCACCTTACTCGGGTCAAACCTGCTGATCCCTCTGATGACTGGCTCCGCAATGACGGTCGAGTCCAATCTTGGTTGCTCAACTCTATGGGCACAGAGTCTTATCGGATGGCAATGTATTACGACACAACTAAGGAAATGTGGGATAAGCTGCACTCCCTTTACTCTGGCCGGGATAGCTTACAACACCTCTTCGACATCATCTCTGCTCTTCAGTCACTGGACCCTGACACCACTGGCGACTTAACTTCCTTTGTTGCCAAGATTAGGACCCTGGTAGAGTCCTGGATACAACACCAACCTCCCTCTGCATACCTTGCTACTCAACGAGCACAGAAGGAGACTGTTGGGATCGCCATGATGATGGCTCATGTTTCTAGTCATCTTCACAGCATCCGGGCCCATATTCTCTCTTCTCCTACACCACCCTCTCTGTATGATGTTTTCTCAATGGTGCTTAAGGTTACACCTCCTCCCGAGGCTCTAGCCACTTTTTCTCCGGTTTTGCTCCAGCAGCCCCTACTCCCTACTCCTGCTCCGTCTGGCTGAGGATCTTCTACTCGGAGAGGCCGCTTCACGTCTCGTGATCGGGGACGTGATGGTCGTTCCACTCTCAAGTGTACTTATTGCGGTCGTGATGGCCACCTCGAAGCTACCTGCTATCGCAAACATGGTTTGCCCCCTCATCTCTCCGCTCCTGTTGTTGTTGCTGCTCCTGCGGGCCCCTCTCCCACCGACCCCTCTGCTGCTACTGCTCTGAAGGATATCAATGACCTCCGCCTACAGATACTCCAGCTTCAACACATGGTCAACCGTACCTCTGGCTCGGTTGCTTCATTCTCTACTGAAGGTGTCTCCTGTCTCTCCTACAGCTCTCAGTGGATCCTGGACTCTGGGGCTATGTTGCACCGACACCGACACCGGACACGCGATACGACACAACACGACACGCGGCTTGTCAATTCTCAAAAAATAACATATTCCGATACGCCGGGACACGTATATTAAATATTCATTTTTTATAATTATGAAAATCCTAAAACATTCAACAAAAAATAAAAAAATTAACAATTAACAAATATTTAAATAAGTTAAGTCATGTTTAAATATTACTCATCAAATATTCAAATGCAAAACTTAACAAATGATCAAAAAATGATAGAATATTAACACATTACTATTATATATCATTAGTAAAAATAATGGATTCACATGCAAACTTTTTTCTCCACTTTCAATCTTCCTTTTTCTAGAGAAAATATCTACGTCACTAGTAGATCTACTTTCACTACTTTAAATGCTAGAAAGGGGTAAAGACACTTGCAAGATAAATTACCACCCGCCTCATCATGAGTAACTAATTTAGGGACACGCGTGTCCGATTGAGCGGGACACGCGAGTCTCGCGTGAGCCAGTGTGTCAGATTTCCGACTCGAGTGTCGGAGAGTGTCGAAGAGTCGGACGAGTGTCGGACTCTCCGACACTGACACGCTGGGCATTTTGAAGTGTCGGTGCTTCATAACTCTGGGGCCACCCATCATATTATCTCTCAGAAACCTCCTCAGTACATGCACACTGGGTATCCCAAGTTTATCACTGTGGATGGCGATACTACTCCTGTGTCTGGAGCTGCTGATCTGCAACTTACTCCTACTCTCTCCTTAATCTCGGTCCTTCATGTTCCGGGCTCTCCCTTCAACCTATTGTCTGTTAGTCGGCTTGCTCAAGATCTTGATTGCTGTCTAATCTTTCTCCCTCTTCGTTTGTCATGCAGGATCGTCGCACACAGACTATCATTGGTAGAGGACAGCTGTCCAATGGGCTTTATCTCCTGGACGCTCTTCCCACTTCACTCTCTGCTTACCCTTCGTCAACTAGTATCGTCGTCTTGGCCATGCTCATCTTCAGATTCTCAAGAAGACTCTTCCTGATGTCTCTTTACAGGAATTTTCTTGTGAGTCATGTATCTTTGACAAGCAACATCGTACTTCTTTCCCTCCTGTATGTGACCGGAGTAGTACTCCATTTTCTTTAGTTCATTCCGATATCTGGGGTCCTTATAAACTACCCAGTCTATTTGGTTATCGCTACTTTGTAACATTTATTGATGACTATTCACGTCTCACATGACTTTATTTACTTCGTGATCGTACTGAGCTAACTTCTGTTTTCCGTGCGTTTGTTATTGAAATACGTACATTATTTTCTACTATCGTACAAATGCTTCGCACTGACAACGCTCGTGAATACACTAGTCGCAGCTTCTCCAACTTATGCACCGACTTTGGGATAATTCATCAAACTTCATTTGCGTACACACCCTAGCAGAATGGTGTGGCCGAACGGAAGAATCGCCATCTCCTTGATGTCACTCGGTCACTCATGCTTCAAATGCATGTTCGCGTTAAATATTGGAACTTTGTTGTCTCTACTGCTTGCTATCTCATTAATTATATGCCCTCCTCCGTTCTTAACTTTGCTTCTCCCTTCAGTCTCCTGTTTCCTTCTAAGTCTCCATTTTCTCTCACGCCTCACACATTTGGACGTGCCTGTTCTGTTCACTCTCTCGGACCACCAAGTGACAAACTTGCCGCCCGCGCTACCAAATGTGTATTTGTAGGCTACTCTCGTATCCAGAAGGGGTATGCTTGCTACTCTCCCACAATCAACAAGATGCTCGTCTCCGCGGATGTTACCTTTGCTGAAGGTGAAAGCTTTTTCTCCCTCCTCCACCTACCCGTGTCTACACTCACCGCGCGTCTAGGATTGCAGCCCGCCAGCAGCCCCCTACTACGGATTCTCTTCTGCGCCTTGACGATCAAGCACCACCCTCTACGGCTCATCACATGGGGAACTATGTATCCCTACATCGCCTCTCTCCACCTCTTCGCATTTTTGCCCTCTCTCTTTCCACTATTTCCCTTCCTAACTCCTTGCAGGATGCTCTACAACATTCGGGCTGGCGTGCGGCCATGGACGACGAGATGGCAGCTCTCTGGGCTAACCATACTTGGGACCTTGTTCCTCTCCCTCCTGGTCAATCTTGTGTTAGCTGCAAATGGGTCTTTGCAATCAAACATGCTCCTGATGGAACAGTCGATCGTCTCAAAGCCCGTCTGGTGGCTTGGAGCTTCACTCATCAACATGGTCTCGATTACGATGAAACGTTCTCTCCGGTGGCAAAACTGAGTACTATACGGGTTATGATATCTCTTATTGTGCACCGCCAATGACCCCTTCATCAATTGGATATCAAAAATGCCTTCCTCAATGACGATCTTCAGGAGACTGTGTATATGCACCAACCACCTGGGTTTGAGACCACGGGGGAGTCTCGTGTATGTCTTCTCCGGAAGTCTATATATGGTCTCAAACAATCCCCTCGCGCTTGGTTTGATAAGTTCAGTAAGGTGGTTCGCGAGATGAGATTCACTCGGAGTTCTGCAGATTTCTCTCTCTTTACTCATCATCAAGCAACAAGGACAGTTCTTCTTCTTGTCTATGTTAATGACATTCTGATTACGGAAAATGACACCATCGGGATACAGAAAATCAAACAACATGTGAACTCCGTCTTTTAGACAAAAGATCTGGGCAATCTGCGATACTTCCTTGGACTTGAGGTTGCAAGGCGACCTGATGGACTAGTCTTATCTCAACGGAAGTACTGCATAGATCTTCTACAAAGTGCGGGCTACTCGGGATGCAAACCTACAGATACCCCGATGGACGTGAATCATCAACTGTCAAATTAAGACTCTGGGAATGACCCTGTTCTAACCAGTCCAGAGTACTATCGACGTTTGGTGGGGAAATTAATCTACCTGACAGTTACGCGGCCTGACATCTCATTCGCTGTTGGAGTGGTAAGCCGATTCATGCATACTCCTCGGACTTCTCATCTCCGAGCCGTCGAGCGGATCCTCAGATATTTAAAGAAGGTTCATGGACAAGGACTTGTTTATAAGCCATCGTCTTCTTTATCTCTTGTTGCCTACTTTGATGCGAACTACACAGGGTCTCTTGATGATAGACATTCCACCACTGGTTTCTGCGCCTATCTCGGTGGACATCTTATTACCTGGCGCAGCAAGAAATAGACTGTTATTGCTCGCTCGTCTGCCGAGGCTGAATATCGCGCTATAGCAGCAGTCGTATCTGAGGTCACCTGGCTAGAGGGCCTCCTCAGTGATATGAGTCTCACACTCTCCTCTCCTGCTACCCTGCTCTGTGATAGTCAAGCTATCATACATATTGCCAAGAATCCAGTGTTCCATGAGCGCACAAAGCATATTGAAGTTGACTGTCACTTCGTTCGAGAAAAGGTTCAGTCAAAGAAGATAGTATTGGAACATGTCTCGGCCTCCAGTCAAATTGCTGATATTTTCACCAAGGCTCTCTCACGGACTTTGTACTATCAGTTTTTATCCAAGCTTGACGCTTATGACTTGTACGCTCCAGCTTGCGGGGGAGTGTTAAAGATAAAATAGAATTAGCCCATTTGGGAGGCCCATGTGTATTGACCCATGTATAACTACTTTAGTCCCACATTGTAAATGTAGATATCTCTCTCTGTCTACCTCTATATAAGTGTATGTATTCCTATACTTTGGATTGATATACAACTCTGGGGATTTTCTCTCTCCTGTTTCTCTCTTCTTACAGATTCATACTAATTAAATACCAAAATTACATATTATCATTGGTATTCATAGTGGTTCTCAAAATTGTTCTTGTGCTTCTCCGAGAATATTGTTCGTTGTAGGCCTGGAGCTATTTGAGTTCTGTCGGCGATGTGAGGGGGTCCGCTCAGGCATGTTTGTCCTAAGCTGAGTTTGCTTATTGAGCTCGAGCTTGAGGGTTGAGCTCGTGAGCTCGAGTTGCTCATGAGCTTTTCAGCTCATGAGTCTTTTTTTTATGATACAATTCGGGAGATAAGCTTTTGCTAATTCTTGGAGGCTGGGTCCTCCAAAGAGGCACTCTCAAAGAGAGCCAAAATCTAAGGGGATCCAAAGATGCCAATCAATTCCTGCCTCTCCCACTTATATGGATGAGGGATGACACAACTATTAAGACATACATTAATATTATAAATAATTTTAATCAATAATAATTAATTAATAGCAATTATTTGATTCATACTAATTAAATACCAAAATTACATATTATCATATTGGTATTCATAGTGGTTCTAAAAATTGTTCTTCTCCGAGAATGTTGTTCGTTGTAGGCATGGAGCTATTTGAGTTCTGTCGGCGATGTGAGGGGGTCCGCTCAGGCATGTTTGTCCCAAGCTGAGTTTACTTAGGCTCCATTTGGTTACTGGTGGCGGGTCGATCCGGCGGGTGGAGACGGAGTGTTCGAACCGGAGGGGGGAGGTGGCTGCTCCAAAAGGAGTTTTTTGGGGCGTTTCTCAAGGCGGGCGGGTGGAAAAGGAGCAAACGCCGCCGGAGGTCCATTTGTTTACCCTCCTTCCGGCGGCGTTTGTTCAAAACGGAGTAGCGAAACGCCCAAACAAATAGAGCCTTATTGAGCTCAAGCTTGAGGGTCAAGCTCGTGAGCTCGAGTTGCTCATGAGCTTTTCAGCTCATGAGTCTTATTTTTTAAATAATGAATAAATAAAATGGTCACGAGTTGATGAACAATAATATGTGAGCTCGAGCTCGACTCCTAATCGAGCTTGAGCTCCACAGACTCGAGCTCAAGTCAAGCTTACAAGTCGGATCAACTCAACTTGCACCCCTAGATGAAAGTTTAAGCCAAAATAAGATCAAATGGCCTATATATATAGGAAGATTACTGCCATTCGATCATGGAAATGGGAGGTCTGCTATTTTCTTGAATAAGATAGCAATCTCTCCCTCAATCCGCAGCTTCCCCGACGGACAACCCCCGATGGGTTCGCCAGGCCACGACGAACTGCCAGTGGGCTCCGAGCAGGCCGCCGGCTGCGACATTGGAAAGCCGCGAGCTACGTATGGTTAAGCCAATTAATCCCACATCGTGGGATACATTTTGCCTTGCCGGTATAAATAATATCAGACGCCTATTACTTCCGAAATTAATGATATATCAGGTCAATGGAGAGTTATAAATGGTTATGTTTAGGGTGGCTGAGTTGTGCTCGACGACTTCCGGCGGTGGCTGCTTTCAATAGCGTTGCCGCCTGTTTTTATTAGTTTTTTTTTAATTTTTTTAACTTTTTAATGATTTCTATTTCATTCTTATTTTTAAACAAAAAAATATACACTTTCCACTAATTTAAAAATTAACTTACATTAGAAACAAATTTTTAATAATTAACAAAAAAAGAAAAACAATATAAATAATAAGAATTGCCGGGGGCGGGCGAAGCCCGCCACCACGGGCCAGGTATTGTTGTATGGGGCACGGGAGGCCCTCCGTACACTGCCACTCATATGTATATATATATGTAAATATAGATAGATATATATCTATATTCTATGAAGTAATACGTAAAGGACCATTGAGGCTGAATTATGTTCACAATTATGTTCCTGATTCCTGCATCCCACACGCTTGCAGAGCCTGTGCCCTAAGTTGCTCGCAAGTCCCACTCCACGCCAACAACCTTCTGCTGCTTCCACGCCAACAACATTCACTGCATCCTCCCCCTTTCTGAACACATGACCCTGATACGAACTGGGCTCTTCCCGCCCTGGCAGCGCCGATCACGGGCCAAGATACCCTCCAAATACCCCTTCGTAATACCGGAAAACACCCAAAACAGATCCAATAGGAATCCAAAAAACACAGCACCTTCTTATAATAGCATTCAAGATCAACATCAAACACAAGCAAGAACAGGAACATATACAAAATCAGCCTGAGGAAGAGGATCCTTCCTGAACGGCGATCGGCTAAGGGAGAGGGCTGGTCTGATCTCCACACAGCAGCACAACAAAACAAGCTATCAGTTCTTTCACAAAAAAACAACCCTAGAAAAATACAAGATACTTATACCCAGCAAAATCCGACCCAAAGGTCCAAAATCCCCCCAAAGCTAGACCGGTTGAGCCCGCACGAACTGGATCGCATCAAATGCCTCCCCCAAAATCTGTTCCTTGACCCCAAGGAACAAAGGTGGGAAATTGTCGTTGTAGCGACCACAGATCCTCCCAGGTAGTGTCGTCCCGCGAACCGCTAGACCACTGTATAAGGAATTGAGTGACTGCACGGCCATCGCGATTGATAATTTGTCGCGCCAAGCTCTTGACAGGGTCCACTATAACGTTTCCCTCCGCCGTGATTGTTGTCGGCAGCTGCCCCGCATGATCTGGAGGGTCTCCCACATGTTCCTTCAGCTGCGAAATGTGGAAGGTTGGATGAATTTTAGCGTTGTCCGGTAACTCCAGGCGGTACGCCACTTTGTCCACTCGGTCCAACACCCGGAAGGGGCCGAAGAACTTAGGAGATAACTTCTGACAGTCATGAGGTCGAAGACTGGTTTGCCGATAGGGCTGTAGGCAGATGTAGACCCAAGAGCCCACCTCCAATTCGCGCTCCCGCCTTCCCTTGTCCGCCATCATCTTCATGCGATTTTGAGCTTGGGCCAAATTGTGTTTCAGAATGGACAATGTTCGTTCTCGGGCTACAAGTGTGCGATCCACGGCCTGGACTGGCGACGAACCGTCGATGTAGGTGGCCGGTAGTTGAGGTTCCGGGCCATAGACGACCTCGTAGGGTGTCATGCGAATATCACTTTGAAATGTAGAGTTATACCACCACTCGGCTAGAGGTAGCCATTCTGCCCAACTGCGAGGTCGATCATGACACATATAACGTAAGTAGCCTTCGACACATCGATTGACTACTTCAGACTGTCCATCGCTCTGCGGGTGGTAGGCCGTGGAGTGGTGGAGCTGAACCTGTAAAATGCGAAAGAGTTCCATCCAAAATTCGCTTTAGAAAAACCGCGTTCCTGTCGCTGACAACGGTGGCTGGCATGCCATGTAGTCGGAAGATAGTGTTGAGGAAAACACGGGCCACCCCCTCGGCGGTGTACGGATGTGCCAATGCCATAAAGTGAGCTTGTTTACTGAGCCGGTCCACCACCACCAACACCACCGATTTGCCCTGGCTCGTCGGAAGACCCTCGATAAAATCCATGGATATTGCTTGCCAAATACGTTCGGGAATTGGGAGGGGCTGCAGCGTACCCATCAGCAATTGATTGGTTGGCTTGCAAGTTTGACAAACAGAGCACTTTTGGATTTAGTTGTAGACATCCGGTTTCATTCGTTTCCAATAAAAAACCTTCTTCAGACGATGGTAAGTGGTCGTGACGCTGGAGTGCCCCCCACGGGGCTATCGTAATAGAGTTGGAGAAGCCTTTGTTTCACCTCCGTATCTTGCCCCACCACTAGCCGACCATGGCGCTGGAGAACACCCCGTCTCCATTTATATTTCGACATGCTGGATTCGTCGGCCTACTTGGCCGCAATGATTGCCTGAATATGTGCGTCCCGCTCCCAGGACTGGCGGACAGCATGCAGGATCTCAGACTGTACCGTGACCAAGGCCATGAGCTCTCCCTCCCCGTGTTCATATTTTCTGGACAGCGCGTCCGCGCATTTGTTGTCCACGCCCCTCTTGTATTGGATCTGAAAATCAAAACCCATTAGTTTAGAAATGTACCGTTGTTGGGCTGGTGTCGCGATTCGTTTCTCCAAAAGAAATTTTAAGCTTTGGTGGTCCGTTTTGATGATGAAGGGACCATGGGCCAAATAATGTCGCCATTGTTGGACGGTCATGACCATGGCCAACAACTCTTTTTCGTAGGTCGAAAGACGGGCATTCTTTGGCCCAAGAGCTTTGCTAAAGTATGCCACCGGATGCCCCTCTTGTAATAACAACACACCCACTCCCGAATCTGCTGCGTCCGTCTCCAGCACGAACGCCTTCCGAAAATCGGGAAGCCGTAACACCGGGGGGTGAGACACCGCCTGTTTGAGTGCTTGAAATGCCACCTTTGCTTCAGCGCTCCAATGGAAGTGGCGGTGGTGAAGTAGAGCCGTGAGTGGTTTGGCCAATAACCCATAGCCTTTGATGAAACGCCGATAGTAGCCGATTAAGCCCAAGAACCCTCGTAACTTCTTGAGGTTAGTTGGTACCGCCCATTCCAACATTTCCTGAATCTTGGTTGGATCTGTTGCCACCCCTTGGCCAGAGATAAGATGTCCCAAGTAATGTATCTGCCGCATTCCGAAATTGCATTTGCTTTGCTTGAGGAACAGTTGGTGTTGTTGGATAAGCTGAAGCGCCGTGGTGAGGTGGTCCAAATGGTCGCTCCACGATCGACTGAGGACCAAAATGTCATCGAAGAAAACTAAGATAAAGCGGCGGAGGTGCGCTCGAAAGACCGAATTCATCAAACTCTGAAAAGTGGAGGGCGCATTGGATAAGCCCAACGACATTACTAAGAATTCGTAATGCCCATGGTGGGTGCAAAATGCGGTTTTGGGGATGTCGACGACTGCCATGCGTACTTGGTGATAGCAAGCTCGCAGATCTAACTTTGAAAAGAAAACCGCGTCATGCAGCTCTTCAAGTAACTCCTCAATCACCAGAATTGGAAATATGTCTTTAATTGTATTCTTGTTGAGTTGGCGATAGTCGACACATAGGCGCCAAGTGTCGTCGTTTTTCTTGACCAACACCACCGGGGATGTGAACGGGCTGTGACTGTGTTGTATCATCCCTGTCTCCAGTAATTCCTCCACCATCTTCTCAAGTAGTTCTTTTTGAACCGGCGGGTAACGATAGGGGCGGATGTTCACTGGTGTCGTACAGTCTAAAAGAGGAATCCGATGCTCGTATGGGCGGTGTGGGGGCAGCCCCTTTGGGTCCGTAAAAATGTCAGGAAACTGATTGAGGATATGCTGAAGTTGTTGTTGTTCGGAACTGTTTAAAGCTTGGTTGGAGATACCGGGTTGGATGCTAGTGTGCAGATGATGTTCCTCGGTGGAGGTGTGTGGTGCCCTGCTCAGTTCCTCACTACCGCTGGATATTTGACACAATGCGAGCATGTTGAGTTCACCTTCCCGGTCAACTAACTTCTGAGATTTTCGAGACTGCATCCACGAACTAGCCGATTGTTGGGAGCCTCGTAAGGAAATTTTGCGCCCATGAGTCATGAATTCCATCTTCAGGTTTTGGAAATCCCATTGAACCACGCCAAGGGTAACTAGCCATTGTACCCCTAACACCATTTCACAACCCCCCAATGGTAGTATGAGCATGTCCGATGTGAAAGTAACCCCTTGCATTTTCCATTAAAAGCCCAAGGCCTTGTGGGCGCTCGCAATCGTCTTCCCATTGGCCACCACGACGTCAAAATTGGGTATGGATGTGAGGGGACAGTTTAACCTCCCCGCTGTATCCCTGTCAAGAAAATCATGGGTGCTGCCGGAATCGATCAAAATGTAAATGGGGAGACCTCGATAAGACGCGGTGACGCGCATTGTTTGAAAGTGGGTGGTGCCATCTAAAGCTTGAACCGATACGTGCGGTTTAGGATCATCGTCATGCTCCTCCTCCAGGTGGAGCTCTTCGAACTGCGGATTGACCTCCTCTTCCGCCTCCGCATCCTCGGAGATGAGTTCCAAGGCATACGACTGGCGCCGCTCCAAGCAACGATGCCCCGGGGTGTATTTGTTATCGCACCAAAAACATAGACCTTTGCTTCTGCGTTCATCCATATCTATCGAGGAAAGTTTCCTTCCTCCCTGGCCCGGTTGGCCCAGCGGTTGAGAATTATGGCCGGTGACTGCCTGTGAGGGTGTGGTAGTTGACCCGGTGGGAGTGAAAGTCCGCCGACTGTCCCGCGTAAACCGCTCGGAATAACTGGACGAGCTGCGCTTGGTGGTCACAAGCAACTGTTGTTCTTGCAGGCGTGCTAGAGAAAACACCTCCTGAAGTGTTTTGGGTTGGAACATGCGGATGGCGTATTCGATTTCCCCCTTCAACCCCGCTAGACAAAAACTGATGGCATGGTCTTCCGGAATAGCGACCCGGTGCAACAATAGGTCAAACTCATCCAAGTAAGTTTGTACGGTTCCCTTCTGACGAAGGTTCTTCAGCTCACTCAGCGGATCATCGAACCAGAGGGTCCCAAAACGGCCGTTGAGGGCTTTACAGTATTCCTCCCACGAAGGCCATTGGCGTGTGATGCGGTTCTTCATGAACCCTTGATGCCAATATAAGGCTTTATCATCCATGTGTACGGAGGCAATGCGAACTTTCATATCATCCGGAGTGTCGTCCATGTCGAAGAATTGATCACACTTGTAGATCCAATCGAGAACTCCTTCCCCAAAAAATCGCGGAAATTCGAGGCGAGAGAAACGAGTCTGGACCTGATATTGATTTTGGGTATGACGTTGTCGCTCTGGTGGTGAGAATGCGCCGCCGCTCCCGCTGGCCTTGTCCGCCTTGAGAACGGATAAAATTTCTTTTACCTCCTCCGACGTCCTACTCTGTTGCTCCGTGAGGGACTGTAGAGATCGCGCGAGGGCTTCCTGCTGGTGGCGAAGAACGTCGATGTCGGTCGGTACATCCCGCGACCTGGTTGCGTCGGAAACCGGCATGGCACCGGCAGGATTGTGCTCCCTCTGATACCTTGATACGAACTGGGCTCTTCCCACCTTGGCAGCACCGATCACGGGCCAAGATACCCTCCAAATACCTCTTCGTAATACCGGAAAACACCCAAAACAAATCCAATAGGAATCCAAAAAAACACAACACCTTCTTATAATAGCATTCAAGATCAACAACAAACACAAGCAAGAACAGGAACAGATACAAAATCAGCCTAAGGAAGAGGATCCTCCCTGAACGGCGATCGGCTAAGGAAGAGGGCTGGTCCGATCTCCACACAACAACACAACAAAACAAGCTATCAGTTCTTTCACAAAAAAACAACCCTAGAAAAATACAAGATACTTATACCCAGCAAAACCCGACCCAAAGGTCCAAAATACCCCCAAAGCTAGACCGGTTGAGTCCGCACGAATCAGATCGCATCAGACCCTCCCAACACTCCTCTGTACAGCCTCCCCACGATCCCCAGAACCTTCACCCTTCCTTCTGTCGTGATCTGCTTTCATCCCACACACTTGGAGCGAGTGTCCCTTGTCCCACCAGCCCCCTCCCCCGGACGGCTGTTCCAACAGTGCCCCCCTCTACTCCTAGACAGCAGCCCGACAACTTCAATCAGTACATCTTCATCCCACGGCAGCTCCTTACGTCGTATATTCTTGTGGATCTTTTCTTCATTATTGACATATAGTTGTACGATATCATACTTGTTTGGATCTCTTGGCTTGTAATCGTTTGTTCTGGAACAATTTGTGATTTGCAAGATTCGTTCGCTAACGCCCTCTTGCTTTGACCTTCCACGCGGAGGAAAACCTAAGTTTACTTTTCTAAAAGAAATAAATTTGCATTGCTCACATTACTGCTTGCGATTTATTCCATTATTGCGCGTCATTAATTATTTCGTCGAATCTTGACTGTTGCCTGTAGTGGGTTAGACTTTAGAGCAATAGACTTGTTTTCCCTTGCGCTTCACGTTAGGATTGCATTTTGTTACACACCCATGTAGCCTACCCCACATCAACATGTTTCTTGTCATTGGATGGCGGTTGTGTGGGAGGATAAGACTGCCAAGGGATCATATGCGGGCGTGTAGTTAACAATGAAGTCTGTAAGAAGAGATGACTCAAAATACTCGGCCTGCTAGTTGCTACTGAAATTTAGTGGTGTGGCCGCAGGTTGATAAATGTTGAGGGCCTCGCTGCTTTAATGTAACTATTCAGCTAAAGCCTCTCCACTCAGTACTCTGATTTTCCATTTTGGATAGACTTCATTTTAGAACTCTCCCCATTTTCTTTATCTGAACCAAATACAAAATAAGATGAGTAATAAAAAGAAAAAATAAATAGAACTCTCCCCATTTTAGAACTCTCCCCATTTTCTTTATCTGAACTCCTCCCATTTTGGATAGACTTCATTTTAGAACTCTCCCCATTTGCTTCTCCTTCCCACATGTGTGGGATTTGGGCGCCCTCGCGCCATCCCGCGCCGTTGCCGTTGCTCCCCTCTCCTTCCCCCCAACCCCTGTGAGGCTGCCAGAAGGGCTGACCGCCGCCTCTTCTCATATTCACATTCCGCTGGTTCTTGTCGTCCTCTCGCCAAGCCACATGTGGCTACCGCTGCTGCCGGACTCCCCTGGGTTCCCTGGTGAACCCGCAAGAACCCCCGAAGTCGTCGCCAGTCCCCCAGACACCGCGCGGAGGCTGCCCATGTGCTCGCTGGCCCGGGGCGGCGGCCCCCTAGCCTCACCAGTGTTAAGTTTCCTGATCTAAACAATTGCAGGAAGAGAAGAAGAAGAAGAACAGAACAACACAAAAGCAGAGGAAGAAGATACTGCTACTTGCATAACCCAGCGGGCAAGAGTTCAAAGATAAAGACCACTACATCTGCTCACAAAAAACAAAGTGAACAGATGATAACATTGGGAATACCAACAACTGAGATAAATGATATATATTTATATACGTGCAGAGCACATATATAAATATATATATGAACTTGACTCCGGGCAGACAGAAAATAAAAGGGGGCATGAATATTAAATGTGGACTAATACTCCTCCTTAGTCATGTTCCCTTTTCATTTTCTAGGGTTGCGCCGCTGATAACTCTGATAGCTTTCCGGAAAGCATAAAATTTCTCCGCAGATAGGGCCTTCGTCATTCCATCTGCAAGCTGGTCTTCACTGCTGCAGTGGCATACATCAATTTCCTTCTCTTCAATCAAATCTCTGATGAAGTGATGCTTAATTTGAATGTGCTTCGTTCGATTATGAAGAACGAGATTTTTGCTGATGGAAATCGCCGAGGTGCTGTCGACCATGAGAGTAAATGCCTGAGATTCTTCTTGATACTTCAGACTGGTTAGTAATCGATTGAGCCATACTCCTTCCTTTGCTGCTTCCCCGACGGCTACGTACTCCACCTCGGCGGAGGAAAGTGCGACACATTTCTGTTTTCTTGAATTCCAGGATATAGACATATGCCCCAATTGAAACAAGAAGCCGCTTGTACTCTTACGGTCGTCAGCACTTCCGGCCCAATTGCTATCAGAGAATCCAAGAATGCTCTCATCTTCATCCTTTTTTTTCTGAAGCATAAGACCAAAATCTCTGGTCCCTTGCAAGAATCTGAAGATCCTTTTTACTGCTTTCATATGACTAACTCTTGGATCATTGACAAATCTGGAGACAATGCCCACAGCGTGTTCGATGTCCGGTCGGCTGCTAGTTAAGTAGATGAGGGCCCCCACTGCACTGCGAAACATTTCCTCACTAATTTTTTCTTCCTCTGCATTTCTCTGCAGTTTCTCTCCCGTCACCATAGGAGTAAATGTGGGCTTGCAGTCCTGCTTGTCGAAGCGACGCAGCAATTCCCCTATATACTTTTGCTGATGCAGGAAGATAGAACTTGGTGTTTGCACAATTTGCAATCCCAAAAAATATCGCATGACGCCAAGATCACTCATCTCAAACTCCTATTTCATTATGAATTTGAACT
This sequence comes from Platanthera zijinensis, assembly GCA_039513925.1. Lineage (NCBI taxonomy): Eukaryota > Viridiplantae > Streptophyta > Magnoliopsida > Asparagales > Orchidaceae > Platanthera > Platanthera zijinensis. The sequence goes on along the minus strand of CM077079.1, from coordinate 10,649,701 downwards.
CCTCTATGAGTTGGGGAGATGAACCAGTGACAAGTAAATCGTCAACGTAGATGCACACAATCACAAAATTATCCTGAGACGAATGTTTGATATAGAGCGAAGCTTCACATGGGCTTCTAATGTACCTACTTTTCTTCATGTAAGCATCGATCCTATCGTTCCATGCTCGAGGTGCCTAGCGTAGACCATAGAGAGCCTTTTTAAATTTATATACTTTCTCTTCACTCCCCTTCACAATAAATCCTTTTGGCTGATGTACAAACACCTCCTCTTGTATTTCACCATTAAGGAAAGTGGATTTAACATCCAACTGATGAATCTTCAAACCTCGTTGCACTGTAAAGGCTAGCAGCAATTTTATCGTCTCCATACAGGCAACTGGGGCAAATGTCTCAAAATCCCGTCCGGGTTGCTGAGAATAGCATTTGGCGACTAACCTGGCTTTGTGTTTTTCCACCTCTCCTTGTTCATTCATTTTCAATTTATATACCCATTTGAGACCAATTATAGGTTTGTTTGCAGGTTTTGGTATGAGATCCCAAGTATTGTTCTTATTTATCATGGCAATTTCCTCCTCCATAGCTTTAACCCATTGAGTTTGTGCAGCTGCTTCAGTAAATTTGGTGGGTTCTTGACACAAAAGTGCCACATTACAGGATTGATATATATCGGTAATAGAACGATATTTGGGGGAAGGAGATGATGAGTCTAACCTCTCATCCAGAGATGGATTGTCTGAATTCTGTGGACTGGGCGGCCGAAGGATTTGATCAGTAAGTGGGTCATCCATGGCATCCTCTACAGCAACATGAAACAATAGACGCTGATCATCAGTGACCCCCCAATCATTCCAGCTTCCCTCCTCATCAAAAACAACATCTCTGCTGATGACTAATCTTAGGTTCCGTGGGTTAAACAAACGATATCACTTTGATTCGTGGCTATACCCCACAAAAATGTATTTCTCCCCTTTCACCTCCAATTTGTCTCTGTGCACATTTGCAGGGAGGGCATAAGCCAAGCTCCCAAATATCTTTAAGTGATCAAGGGAAGGTTTTTGTTGATGCCATGCTTCATAAGGAGTGGTATCCTTTAGGGCCTTTGTAGGGACTCTATTGAGGATGTAGACACTTGTGCTCATGGCTTCACCCCAAAACTGCTTGGGTAACTTCTTTTGTCTCATCATGCTTCTCCCCATTTCAACAACAGTGCGATTTCTCCTCTCCACCACTCCATTCTGCTGAGAACCTTGAGGTACTGTCAGCTGCCACGCGATGCCTTGTGACTCACAGTAATGTGTGAATTCCTTGCTGGTAAACTCTCCTCCTCTGTCAGTTCTGAGAATCTTAATCTTACTATTCTTTTCATTCTCAACCAAGGTTTTGAATTTAACAAAGGTGTTAAAAGCTTCAAATTTTTGGGTGAGGAAATAGATCCACATCATACGTGTGTGGTCATCCACTAAAAGAAGATAATACTCGTTACCTGCTCAAATTGGTGTTGTTGCTGGACCCCAAAGGTCAGCATGGATGAGCTCCAGAGGTGCCGAGGCTCTCCATTGGCTTTGGGAATGGAAGGATCTCCTATGGATTTTACCGACGGCACACACCTCGCAGAATTCTGTCACTTAGGTTGCCTGATACTCCTACCACCATTTCCTTCAACTTCTTCATTTTTTTAAAATTGATGTGTCCACATCGGGAATGCCATAGCATTGAGTTGTCAATACTTCTAGCAGTGTTTGCCTGAGTCCTCTCTTCAGTACTCAATTGCAATTTGAGAGGGAAAATTTTATTCGCAGACATTTGAACTATAGTGATGAGTTTTTGAGATCGGTTGTCTACAATGCAACATTCATCTCTGTCGAATACTAGCTTATTTCCTTTTTTTCAATAGTTGCCCCACACTTAACAGATTTTGAGAGAGACTGGGAACATATTGCACATCATGGATGTGATTTGTTTCACCTGTTTTTAACTTTATTGCTACAACTCCTTTACCTTCAATCTTTCTAACATTTCCATCTCCCATAACTACTTCTGATTTTTCCGACTCATCGAGCTGTATAAATGCTTTTCTATTGTTGGACATATGATTGGAACAACCGCTATCGAGAAACCAGACCTCTGATTCTGATGTGGTAGAGTTGAGACAAGAGTAGAATAAAGATTTTGAATTACTGGAGAAGTTAGCTTCTTCTCTTTGTCTGTTTTCTCTATGCCAGCAGTCCCTTTGCAGATGGTTTGGATTTTTACATCTTTTACATTTAGAAAAACAATCTTTTGTAGAATGAGTATGTTTGTTGCAAAGCTTGCAGAAGGGTTTGTGTGCCTGATCAGCCCCCCTGTCTCTGTTGGACTGGTTCCAGGGACCTCTCTCTTCTGCCCCCCTGTCTCTGCTGGACCGGTTCCAGGGACCTCTCTCTATTTCTCCCCTATCTCTGGTGTGTTGATTCCATGAACTGGTGTTTGATTTTGTGGAAGACATACACAGCCTGCTTTGGAATTCCTGTTCCAGCTGAATGTCCTTTTTTTCATCCTTGCTTCATGGCCCTGCAAGGAACCCATGAGCTCAGTAATAGTCATCTTGTTGATATCCTTGGCCTCTTGGATTGCAGCGACTACATGCTCAAAACCAGGGCTCAAGCTTTCAAGAATGTGGGAGACAACTCTTTTCTCAGGAAGATCATCTCCATACGGCCTTATTTGATTTACTATCATTGAGGTTCTTGAGATATATTGTTGCACAGACTCACTGTCCTTCATGGTGCAAGTATCAAATTCTCTCCAAAGGATGGTAAGTTTGATGGAGATCACACGCTCATTTCCTCTATATTCTTCTTTTAATATATCACAGGCCTCTTTTGCTGTGTCAGCATCGATAATAAGAGGGAGGATAGATCGTCCCACTCCCTGTTGGATACAGAGGATAGCTTTTGCATCCCTTCTCTGAGTTTCCACGAAAAGTTGGGATGTCGATACTTCTCCTTTCTCATCAGATGCTTTTCCATTTTCTGTCGGGGTTGGCACTAAACAACCATCTTGAACAAGGTCCCATAGACCTTGAGAGACGAAGAAGTCTTCATTTGTTTGCTCCGGTAGTCGTATGAATCGCCTTCAAAAATGGGAATTCCTGTCTGAGAGTACAGGAAGGCCTGCGAGTTCGATGATGCCGCCATGTGATGAAATCCAAAGAAAAAAAAGAATCACCAAGTGATTTTAGATGCTATGCTGGATCTTCTGATGGCGTGAGCCTCTTCCCTCTGATACCATGTTAAGTTTCCTGATCTAAACAATTGCAGGAAGAGAAGAAGAAGAAGAACAGAACAACACAAAAGCAGAGGAAGAAGAATAGAACAACACAAAAGCAGAGGAAGAAGATACTGCTACTTGCATAACCTAGCGGGCAAGAGTTCAAAGATAAAGACCACTACATTTGCTCACAAAAAACAAAGTGAACAGATGATAACATTGGGAATACCAACAACTGAGATAAATTATATATATTTATATATGTGCAGAGCACATATATAAATATATATATGAACTTGACTCCGGGCAGACAGAAAATAAAAGGGGGGCATGAATATTAAATGTGGACTAATAGCCAGATGCATCAAGTCCACTGTCAGACGCAGTCAATGGAACGCCTGCAGCATTCCTCCGGTCGACCGTCGGCTCCCCCCACGCCGCTGGATTCGGCTGTGCCATCGGCTGCCACCTCCTTGCCGCAAGCCATCGCCCGCTCGATGCGGCCCAACTTCTTGTCGAGCGCATGCGTCGCTTCTGCAAAGGCCGCACGAAATCACTCCTCCCCGTCGCCAATCCTCTGCGAAAGCTCCTGTTTCAGCGCCTCTACCAAGTCCCGTAAGCCCTGTTGTTCCTCTTCCAGCGCCGTTAGGTGGTTGCCGTGGGTTGTCGTGGTTGGTGTGGGAGGAGACTCCTTTAATACCAGATGTTAGGCTACCGCTATTCCTACGGAAGAAAAAATAAGCAAATACCTGAGATATGCGATGCGTGCCCTAGGGATGTGGCGGCATCCCCCCAAAATACCCAGCCGTGAACCGACTGGGCCCAACCTGCTTGCTTAGGAGGAGGGAGAGACTCCGCGATCCTTGCCCCCTTCCGATGATAGACCCCCTGAATCGGCTCCAGGTCATATCAGTTTCCAATCGCAAGGAGGAAGTTTCATTCAAGAACACTTTTTTATCTTCATTTCCAACCTCTCCATCTCCAACCACATCCGGTGTCAGTGGTTGTGGTTTGAGATGGAGAGGTAACCAGGGTGAGTGGTTGCGGTTGGAAATGGAGAGGTTGAAAATGAAGATAAAACAGTGTTCTTGAATGAAGCTCCCTTCCTGAGGTTGTAATTAGACATAAAACGGGGTTTTAGGGTATCAATGATTTCAAATGGAGGCTATTCAAGGAGACAAAAATAGTATTTGCATTTTTTGAAAACCTCAATTATTAAGAGTTTGTGAACACTATTTTCTTGAACCATAACCCTTCACAAACAGCCAATGACACTCATTTTGGTTCGCATTCCAGACCAAAATTGATTTTGGAAGAATAGGAGCTTGTTTTTCGGAAATTTTTGTGTGTGTGTTACTCTCACCTACGATCACCATACGTTAGGCGTTATCAGATCGTCGGTTCTTGCAAAAAATCGTGTTTGATCGAAATACGACCGTATATCGATAAATATGATCGTATTTCAGCACGGCCGTATTTTCGTCAAAAAAGCTTCGTCGTAGGATCACAAATTAGACGCTTGTACGAGTAACGCACGGAGAGAATGATGCGAACAATGCACCAAAATATTTCCCTAGTTTTTCGTCTACCATTTTGTCTAATTTTAAGAAATCAAGGCAGTGGCCTGTCTATATTCTGAATATGCCTCACCTGTTTCAGGAAATGGAGTCCATTTTCGGCCAGTCTACTTCAGCCGGCGCCATATCTCCTTCAGCCGGCTGCGGCATTGATCGATTAACGGTTGAAGAGACTCTGGGCCTTCCCTCATCGAATGAAGGCCAATCAGGCCTCTCCCACGTCGATGGCATCGGAAAAGCGAAGATGGTCGATGTCTCATCCAAAGACGACGGCAAGCGAATTGCGGCGGCCAGTTGCCGGGTCCTCTTGGGCCAGCACGCGTTCAGCTTGGTGGCGGCCAACCGGATCGCAAAAGGCGACGTGTTGAATGTGGCAAAGATTGCGGGCATTCAGGGAGCCAAGAGAACGAGCGACCTCGTCCCTCTGTGCCACAACATCTCTCTCGACCGTGTTGACGTCAGCCTGGCTTTGAACGAGGATGACTACAGCGTGGAAATTGTCGGGGAGGTGGCGGCTACGGCGAAAACCGGGGTCGAGATGGAAGCGATGACGGCAGCTGCCGTCGCCGGGCTCACCGTGTACGATATGTGCAAGGCTGCGGCAAAAGATATTCGGATCACGGATGTTCGTTTGGAGTGGAAAATTGGAGGGAAAAGTGGTGGTTGGTCGAGAAAACAGTAACAGATGCATTTTGAAGGCGCTTGTTTTCCGGGCAATAATTGTTCTGTTTGGGAGAGTGGTGTGGTTTGAAACTCTGCCGTGGGAAATGCCAGCACTGTTCCGTTAGTTATATTTCCTCAAACTGTTTGATCCAGACACAGCTGCTTTTCCTGCTACCGTTTCTTGCTCAAATACCGCCATTTTCTTTGGGTCTTGTGTCCGATTTTGGTACTTATACACACCTATTTTCAGAGGTGCGCGAGCAGATTCGGCCATAGGATCGTAATTTTCAACGGCATAGATCATTCCCTGCAAAATGCGGCCGTATTTCTCGAATACAACCGTATCAGAAAGTGAACGTAGCACAGTTCAAACAAATCTGCGTTGTTGATCTTGAGGAGTATACAATCAGATCTGCTCGTGCACCAGTCTAAGGTATGCATACATACCAAATTATTGCCTTCGGGGGCAGCGGTGGGGTGGAAAAAATAATGGCGGGAAACTAGTGGTGATATTAGTGCAATTCGGAAAGTTATTTTAAAATAATTGGAAGACTTTTTGGAAAATCTCTACTTAAGATCATTTTCAAAAAATGTTTTACATTGTTCTATTTGTAATAACAACATTTGAATAGATGTTTAACTTTTTAATAATTATTTATTGTATAAATAAATAAATATTATATAAATCTTAAATAAAGATATTATAAAGATCGTTAATGAGTGAAGAATCCTGAATAAGAAAAGAAAATCTTTTGGAACAACGAAAAGTAAAAAAAAGACAGTAATTGATCAGAGCGTGATTTTTCTAAAATCTGGAATAAAAGAGGAAAAGTTAAAATCAATTTTATATGAATTATTAAAATTTCACCTATGTTGAGATAGCATTATTGTACGCAGGTTTATTAAAGTATGCATTTTGAATTTTAGGATCCGTTTTGCACGATGTTTTTACTCCGATGAGTTTGGACCAAGCAATACGTCATAGAATGTATGTTGACGTACAATGATTCTAACCATCACCCCAAAAAAATAAAACTAGTTTTAAACATAAATATCGATGAAATTTCTTAGATGACGTTGGACTTTCATGAACGATGATTTGTAAGTCTTGAGTTCATGATCGCCGCCACTGTGGTAATGGGAGTAAAAATTAGGTCCGCTGTCCGGATCTTCCTCTAGGTTCCTTCCAATGAGAAAGAAGAGGAGCTGGTAATTATGTGGGGTCCGCCATACATAGTTAATATCTGCATGTTGGGCTCACAAAAATACAGAGTTTTTATTGGACAGCGGACGTTCCTATATGTCCTCATGGCGGACGAAATTTTTTTCCTGGCAACGGAGCCTAAAATATAATAGTAAACCTTACGTGCAGTGGCAGGTTTAGGATTATTATCAGGAGGACATCAACTTCCTCCCAAAAAAATTGAACTGTCTCCCGAAATCATTTCTTCAGAGAGAAATCCAAAACATCTAACAATTTGAGAAAAATGGCTATGAACAGATCATTTTTTTTGATCTCTTTGATTTTTTTTTTATTTTTTTTTATTTTGATCTGCCATTAATAATGATCTCCCCATAACTAAAATTGGTCTCCAAATAACATCATTATTAAGATTAGTTAAGTGCGCTCGAAGCCACCTTCCATTCTGCAACTGTGTTCGAAGTGACCACCGTCACGACGGCAAGGGTTTGGCCGGTGGTCTCCGGCGTCAAATGATCCCACCTTTACGAACACCGGCTTACGCATCGCCGGAATGCGCCGCCGCCTACATAACCGCAAAATGAAATCCATCGGAGCTTAGAATCTAACGCAATTTGGGATTTCAGCAAAAAGGGGCGAGAACTATCCATGGACGCTTCACTCGGCAAGCCCATCTTCCGCGGTGCTTCTTTTCCCAGTCGCCGTCCCACTCTTTCGACTCAATATAGTAGGCAATCAGCAACGGGATTGATGGATTTCTCCGTCCCATTTCTCAAACTCCCTTCTCGGAGCTCTTCGACGGCTCGAAGATGGTCGAAGCTGCCGGTGTTTTCGCCGTTCGCCGGACCATCTCGGCGCCGCCGGAACTCGCTCAGGGAGAAGCTCCTTCCCCGGCAAGAAAAGGTGTCTCCGTCTCCAGGGAACTCGGGCTTAACAGAACATGAAAGTAATGTGCATGATTTAAGTGACAATTTTGATGGTGCAGATGACTTTGCAGGAGCCATGGATTCTAAAAAGTTTGATTTCTCCCGGAAATCTGCATTGTGGGATAAGCTTGATAATTGGGTTGATCGATATAGAGAAGATTCAGAGTTCTGGGGGATTGGGACTGGCCCCATTTTCACCATCTTTCAAAATCCTGATGGTAATGTCGCTCGAGTTTCTGTGGATGAAGATGAAATTCTGAAAAGGAGCAGAATCCAAGCATTGTCCATGGAAGGTGACGAGGAGAGTGGCGAGCTGAAGGCTGCCAAATCTATGATATCTCGAGCGAGGATCATCGCTAGAGAGATTGAAATTGGAGCATACACCATGCCAAGAAATAGCTCGATCGCTAAGTTCGTATCCGATGGAATCCATCAGTCTTCTTCAGCTGGTGTTTTCCATGCCTTCTCCTCCAGGAGTGAATCTCTGATTAGAATCTTCCCGAGAATTGGTTTGACAGTTTTGTGCTGTTTATGTGTTTTGGGTGCTGCAAGGAAGCTGTTTGCAGGACGTAATGATGTGAAGCTCACAAGGGAAGAGGCTGAAATGCTTAGGAGAAAGAAGAAATCAAGGATGGAGAGGGAGGAGTTACAGAGGAGCTGTGTTGAAGTTGTTCAGAATGGCAATGAGTTGCCATTGATATCTGGCGCTATGCCACAGCTCGACAGGGATGAACTAATGAAGAATATAGCACAGGCCAAGAAAATGACAGACGTTTCGGTTTTGTCAGTTCCTCCGGGTCACCCCGCTGCTGAAAATCTTGATTTTGAGAAGAAAGTGAGGGAAATTAGAGATATGGTGAGGACAGTTCGCGAAGCGGAAAGTCAAAATCAGTCTTCAAACGGTCATATAGTTGAGCAGAATGATCACACTTCTATTACAGTTGATTCTGAGATTCCTGCCATCGAAAACAACACGGTGGATTGCCCCAATGAAGAGATGGCTATTTCTATTGGTGAGTTTTCACTGGGAGAATCCTTGCATAGATTTGAGGAACAAGAAACAAGTGTTCTGAAAAATTCTCAGAAGTTTCTTGCTGATATCGATATTTCAGATTCAGTCTGTTTGAGCAACAAAGATAAAGTTAGGAGGGAGGAGGAGGATAATAATAGTGTGAGAGGTGCAAAAACCAAAAAAAGAGGCACACCAAAAGTCATAACATCACTAAAGGAAGCCAATGAGTATCTTAGTACTAAAGGCAGAATACCTGTAGTGTCAAGACAAACCGAGGAGCCAATTAGTGCGAAAGGAGCACCAGAATTTTTGCATAATTGTGCTGACAGATCTGTTGCTCCTAGGTTTTCTGATTTTAAATCGCATGGAAATGATGACAAAATTGAGAATTTGGCATTTCAAAATGTTGATGGAGCAGCTTGTTTGAACCAGAATCATAGTGATCACAAATCTCAAAACAAACAAGTGGCCGAGTCCAAAGGTGTTCTATCATATAATTCATCTTTGAGAATTGCTCTTGACCAAGTTGATGGGATGATGTCGAAGAAATTGTCTCATCCAGAAGAACTTGATGTTACCCATGATGAGCAGCTTGATCATGTTGCAGAAGTTGGAAGATCTGAATGTGCTATAACTAGATCGTTTGAGTCGGATTTTAAACTTCAAATCCCTCAGTCATCTGTCAGTACAAATATGGCTTCTAGTTTTGATAAATGCAGAGAAAATGATAACATTTCTCAATCAAGTGCAGTTCATACTTCATTTAACTCTAAAGATGAGGATGCATTGAAAGATCTTTCTTCTAAAGCAGGTGTCTTTTCAAATTCTAGTAGGAATTCAATGGACCAGAATGAGAAGTTGCCCAAAACTTCTAGAAAGAACTGGGTGGAGGACAATTTTCAGCAGTTTGATTCTATTATTGAGAAGATTGGGATTGGCTTCCAGGATAACTACATGTTGGCAAAAGTAAAGGCTCAGGAGAATCCCTTATCCAGTGCTGAGATAGGCAAACTCAGTTTGTGGGGAGAGGACGAAGAACTTGAATGGATGAAAGATGAGAATCTTCTAGAAATTGTTTTCCAAGTTCGTGAGAACGAGTTGGCGGGACGAGATCCATTTTACTCGATGGATGCTGAGGACCAACAAGCCTTCTTCCACGGACTTGAACGTAAAGCCGAGAAGGTCAACGAAAAGCTCGCAGGGGTGCATGAGTGGATACACTCAAAGATTGAGAATTTAGATTATGGCACAGGTAAAATTTCATGGTCCAAGGTTTAGTTTAACCTAGAAAATGCAGTGAATATTTCTTTTTGTTTATAACTTTATCCTCTTTTTCTAGAAGGATTTATGCATCTTTTTTTCCCTCATAAAATGTTTTGAACATATTTCTTAACTTGAATCTGGTGGTTTTCAAAATCTAATCCATCCTTTTTGTTAAAAAAAAAAACAGATGGCATCGGCTTGGATGATCCATTGGAAAAGATTATCCCTCGTTGGAAAGGTCCACCGATTGACCAAGACCCCGAATTTCTCGAGAAATTCATTAAGAATGGGAATTCTGTTTTGGCTGAAAATATAAGAAATTTGGATTATATTTCAGGGGATAAGCACTACGGTTTTCAGAAATCAGAAAACATACCAAATTCAGACAGCATTTCTCCCAATTCTCCAGCAAATAATAAAATAAATTTGTCTAAAAAAGGCACATCAACAGCACCAAAAACACTTATAGAATGCAGTGATGGCTCCAGCAGAGCTGGGAAGAAGAAAATGAAGGATCAATGGCAACATACAAAGAGATGGTCCCAAGGTTTTCTAGAAGTTTATAATGCAGAGACAGATCCTGAGGTCAAATCTATACTGAAGGACATGGGAAAGGATTTGGACAGATGGATAACTGATAAAGAAATGAAAAATGTGGCTGATATGGTGACCAGAATGCCTAAAAAGAAGAAGAGATTTATAGAAAATAAAATGAACAAAGTTAAAAAAGAGGTGGAGAAGTATGGTGCCCAAGCAGTGGTTAGCAAGTATAAGGAATATGCAGGTGAAAAGGAGGAAGATTATTTCTGGTGGTTAGATCTTCAATTTGTTCTGGTAAACATAAAAAATTTCCCTTTTTATTGGCTTTGATGTGTATTTACCATTTAGTATTCGTTGTTATTAATTGTTATTATTTTGATTGGTAGTGCATTGAACTATACTCTTTGGAAGATGATGTCCCAAGAATTGGATTTTATTCATTGGAAATGGCTGAAGATCTTGAGCTTAGTCCTAAGCAATATCATGTGATTGCTTTCCAGGATGCAGGAGATTCAAAAAACTTCTGCTATATTCTACAAACTCAGATGGATATGTTGGGGAGTGGTAAAGCTTTTGTCGTTGCTCGGCCCCCGAAGGTAATTTAATAGTCCCATGCCACCATAGGAGCATTCTATTTTGTTAACTTTCTCTTCATTTTGAGTAGGAACATTTATTGGGACCTCCCCTCAATCTTTGCATATTTACAGGAACCTCCCCTCCAAATTTGTATAATTACAAGGACCTCCCCTCTAACTTATAAAATTAGTAGAAGGATATTAATTACTATGCTTTGTTGGATGAAAAATCACATGCTTTTATTATTGCGAAATCACGGGATTTGCAGGATCAATTCGATGAATGCTTAAATTGTGTTGCCACTCAATTAGTTGTGAACTAATATTTGCTTTTTCGACTCAATTTTCACGTGAATGATTGTTCTCAAACTGTGCTCTATTGTACATAATTATTTATTGTGAAATTAGTTAGGTGTTGTGAGAGTCTAGTCACTAGGCATGTTAAACGAGGGAGGGGTAGACCAATAAAGACTTGGAATGAAACTATAAGGAAAGACGTGATGTACTTAGGCATTAGTGAGATTATGACAAAAGATAGGGCACAATGGCGACAAAGGATCCATATAGCCGACCCCACTATAGTGGGATAAAGGTTTGAGTGTTGTTGTATTTATTGTCAAATTGTATTCGGACTAATTCATTTGCACTTTCATTGTAGTCACATTATATTGGATCACGTGCATACTTTCATGCCATTTTAGAGTTGTCGTAACTTCATTCGCATGTGTCGTGTATTTACTTACATTGCACTGAGTTAGGGCATCAATTTTCCTCCACCTGTAGACTCGTGATGCATGTGGTCATATCCATATTTAGCCTTCTTCAAATAATGGCTGCTTTTTGGCACTTAACACCCCCCAATTTGAGGGGTTTGACACATTGGACCCTAAGATTTATTTTTTTTGGCATTTTACACCCTACAATCCCTTTAATAGAGGTACTTTGCACACTCTCTTTTTTGCAGCCATTTTTTTTATTCACAAAATAATTTGATAATAATGGGAAAGGGTATTTCAGCCATTTCTTCTGCTGACGCAAACCTTCTTCCTGGCAACCTCTCTCCCTGGAAACCTCTCTCCTCGGTGACCTCTCTCCCCGCTCTGGTGTTCTCTCCTTCCACCAACAGCGTAGCGTCTCTTGAATCCGCATTTCTCCGCTTGCCGCTCCAACATCACCCCGTTTTTCACTACCCTCAACATCACGATCAACTGCCGCTCCGAGACCGGTCACTCAAATCTTGCGCTCACGTTGTTTGACAAAATTACAAACTGGGGTTTTACCCCAAACATTGTTACATTCACAACTCTGATCAAATCCCTCTGCAGAGAAGGTAATCCGTTGCTCAACAAATTTTCAGTCAGATGAAGAAGAAATGGACCGCCCCCGAACACGTTTACCTATGGAATATGTTACGTGCTCGGGATTGCGAGCGTATGCTCCGGGGAAGAGGAGGGAAGTCCTCAAGGGAGGAGGAGAAGGGATTTCGGCGAGCTATGGCGGCGGCGGCTGGAGGCGTGCGAATCGGCGGAAGCGGCACAGTAGAATTGCGGTTTTCGCGATTTCCTGCGGGAGATGAAGCCGGCTAGGGCAACCCGGCGGGATAAGCACGATAGAGAGAGAGAGAGAACTAGAGAGAGGGTTAGAGAAAACAAAATGAAAATACTTCTTGTTTACTTGTCTTGGCCACACACACACTATATATAGTTTATAAAAGTGCCCCTTCCTTGGGCTTAGACATGGAGGATCGATTACGCCTACAAAATATAAAGTCGACTAGATAAATAGTTCGCGACATGTGCAACCAAGGCGGGACCGTAATATCCCCACCATGCCCGACGACAAGCTTGCCCTCAAGCGTTGTCTGTAGTGATGGTGGGCGTCGGATCTCTCGTGTCAGTGTCAGCATCCTGTTCAGAAGCTGAGTTGTCGACCTCCAACCAGAAGAGGCGCTTGCAGCGATGTCCACGGAAAAATGGCTCGTCGCAGTTGTAACAGAGGCCCTTGGCACGACGGTCATTCATCTCCTGTGGCGAAAGTCGTCGAATGGTAGTTGGGCGGTCGGCGTCGCGGTCTGGGGCGATGAGACTGGCTGTGGTCGATGACATAGGCCGCGGAGGACGCTTGGACCCCTCGGCGTCCTGGTGATGTAGATGAGGGCGGTCCAAAAGCAGACGCTTCTCGCAAATGCGAGCCAAACTCATTGCCGTGGTCAGATCTGCGGGTGCCTGAAATTCTACGTCCATGCGAAGACGCTCATGGAGTCCCGCCTTGAAGATGGACACCTGCTGTGTCGGAAGAACGGTGGTAGTGCGGGCCAGGAGGACTTGAAACTGTTCAAGGTACTCGTCGATTAGACCAGTCTGCCGGATGGAAATGAGATTCCCCAAGGGATTGCTGTGGAGGGGTGGCCTGAAGCGGAGGGTGCAGTTCACCTTGAAATATTCCCAAGAAAAGAGTGGTTTCTCTCGTTGTAGTTGGGAAAACCAAAGTTGCGCGGGGCCCATCAGGTGAAAGACAGCAATGCTGAGCCACTCGTCCCAAGGGGTGCGCTGGTGGGCGAAGAACTACTCGCAACGAGAGAGCCAAACTAAGGGGTCTTCGTGGTTGTCGAATATTGGAAAATCTAGCCACAAGTATCGTGGCATCCCGTTGCCGCCATGCCGCGAGGGACAAAACTCTTGCAGGGTTGGCGGAATCGGCGCTTCACTGGAGGAACCCGTGGCCGGTTGGGCCCGTCGGTTAGCCGCTAGTTTGGTGGTGACAGCGACAATGAGTGCGTTGTTGTTATCCGTGAGGAGCTTGGCGAGAGACTCGAAAATCTGCGAGAGGGAGAGCTGATCGGTCATCGTGTGAGGCGGAGGTGGTGGGTTAGCGGCGCCGTAGGGAATGGAGGTAAAAGGTGCCGGTGGCGGAAGTAGTCCGGTAGAGGCGGCGAGCAAGGGGGCCCCGTCAAGGGAGGTGCCGAGAAGGATGCGCTGGGAAGAGGGGCAGGTGGTGAGCGGCCGGTGCGAAGCCGGGTGCTGAGGGTTTGACTGCGCAAAGAGGTCGTGCGGGCCGGAGGAGGTCGGGGAGGGTCCGGATGGGCCGCAGCTGGTCGGGAAGGGGCCGTGCGGGTCGGAGGAGGTCGGGGCGGCACTGTGTGGGTCGGAGGTGGTCGGGGCGGAGCTGTGCGGGTCGGGGCTGGCCGAGGCGGCGTTGTGCGGGCCGGAATTGGTCGGGGCGGAGCTGTGCGGGTCGGGGTTGGCCGGGGCGGTGCTGTGCGGGCCAGAGTTGGTCGGGGCAGAGCTCCGTCGGGGCAGATCTGGCGTGTTGGCGGCGGGGAGGAGCGTTCCCTCTGATACCAAGTTGTTACGTGCTCGGGATTGCGAGCGTGTGCTCCGGGGAAGAGGAGGGAAGTCCTCAAGGGAGGAGGAGGGATTTTTGCGAGCTTTGGTGGCGGTGACTGGAGGCATGCGAATCGGCGGAGGCAGCACTGTAGAATCGCGGTTTTCGCGATTTCTTGCAGGAGATGAAGCCGGCTAGGGCAACCCGGAGGGATAAGCATGGTAGAGAGAGAGAGGGTTAGAGAAAACAAAATGAAAATACTTCTTGCTTACTTGTCTTGGCCACACACACATATATATAGTTCATAAATGTGCCCCCTCCTTGGGCTTAGACATGGAGGATCGATTACACCTACAATATATAATGTCGACTAGATAAATAGTTCGCGACATGCACGATCAAGGCGGGACCAGGCCGGGACTGTAATCGAATACTCCTTGGATATTTCTGTGGCGAATTAAATCCTCTAAATAGCCTCTGTTTGATTGCTGAGATGTTGCAATTTGGGTTGGAGCCAAGTGATTTTAGTTATAATCTGGTTCCGAGCTGCTTGTGCAAAAAAGGAAGGATCTTGTCTGCTGAAGTTCTTCACGGAAGAATGATAAAACTGGGAATTAGAGGAAATGTGGTTTCTTATACCAGTTTTATCAATTGTTTTTGTCGAGAGAAGAAGCTTGCAGAAGCTAAATTTTTTTTCTTTGAGATGCAAGAAAATGGCGTCCCTCCAGATATTACTACTTATAATTCATTAATCCATGGCCATTGTTCGAATGAAAAATTAGAAGATGGATGGTTTGGGAATGTTAGCTCTAATGGCTTCCTTCAATCTTTCCCCCTATGTAGAGACATATACAATAATCATTGGAGGTTTTTGCAAAGTGGGCAGGATTGAAGAATCACTGAAAGTCTGAAGCCTGATCCATGAAGGGCTGCAATAATTCAAAAAGATGTTGACGTTTACAATAGTTTGATACGGATACTGCAAGACGGGTGATATGGAGAGCACGAGAAGGATCTTTGATCAAATTAGGGAGAAAAATTGTTTCCTACAATTCCTTCAGGAAGTAGTTGGAAGCAAGAATCTATGTCAGTCCAAATGTCGGGGAGATAGGTCACCGAGGAGAGAGGTTCGCCTGGGGGAGAGGTCACTGAGGAGAGAGGTTTCCTGGGAGAGAGGTTGCCAAGGAGAAGGTTTGCGTCGAGCTCGCCGAAGAAATGGCTGAAATACCATTTCTGATTATTATTATATTATTTTGTGAAATAAAAAAAAGGCTGGAAAAAAGAGAGGGTGCAAAGTGCCTCTATTAAAGGGATTGTGGGGTGCAAAGTGCCAAAAAATAAATCTTAGGATGCAATGTGCCAAACCCCCCAAATTGGGGGGTGTTAAGTGCCAAAAATCCTCAGAGAATATACATATGTTCTGTCTATGTACCATTATTTATACTTTAATATTTCATATTAGTGAGGATATAATTGGAGCTTTGTAGAAATATGCAACATGACAACTAAACGTCAAATTGAATGTTTTATGACTTCTTGTAGCTTAATAGAACAAGTGTGCAATCTTGATTAGTTTCCGGGTTTTCACGGTGACGGTGAAGATTTAATTCGTGTTGACAAAATGTAAGCACAAGTAGTTATGTTAGTTCTAGCCTCCTGGTAAACTTTAGAAATTATATAAACAATGAGAATCCTGCATTTACTTATGTTCTATTAACCCCCAAAATCCCTGTGAAACTGTCACGGACATGTTTGTGGGATGTTCATATGAAAGGAAGAAGCGCAGCGAACGGACGTATTCCTGCCCTTATTCTTATTTATCTGTAGCATATGTTTTATTTTTTGTGTTACTTCTTATGTTGTTTATGTTGCATGCATGTTCCCGTTCGGATTGATCTGAATAGAGTACTGCTGTTTATTTCCACCTCACGAGACAATTGTATTTATACCGTGGTTGGTTTAAAACCACGGTATGTTGAATCTAATCAAGTATTTTGGCATCAGATGTTTCAGGGATTCCTCACAAATCCACCACATCTCCCTTCTATCCCGTCATACCGCTCCGCCAGGAAGCTTTGGGCTGCCTCTACTTTCCTCACATTCGCACGTGATCAATAGAGCATCGATTTCTGCTCTATCCCAGCTGCACACCAACTCTTAGGACGGATTGGTCCCAGCAGGCCTCAGCACTGGTTTCACCTCAAGGCGCCAAACCATAGTTCATCATAAGACAACCGAAAGGGTTATGGAGGAAGTAATATACTTAGACACTCATCTACTTCTTCCTCGGCTGCATCCCGTCTGATGACCCAATTCGTCACATAAGGCATGTGCCAGAAACATCTTGGGAAGTTCCTTCCAAAGATGCTATGAGTGAAATATCAAATCTTGTGAGCTACATGTCTGTGTACTGGGCCTTGTACACGGTCGTGTAGACCGGAAAAGTGTTCAAATAGGCCCCTCAAACCACCGCAAGCTGTTACACATAGCCATGAACCTATCTAAGGCATTAACCTTACATTTTATGACACAAAACAGGAAAAATTGGCATGTGAAAATACATCAGCACCTATTGTTTGGCACTTTATTGACAAAAAGTATTCATCATAGTATCTATGTTCATCCTCTTCTATTATTTACACCTTCATGCTTGCCACAGGATGCTTTTAGGGAAGCTAAAGCCAATGGCTTTAGTCTTACTTTGATTAAAAAAGGTGAAGTAAAAATAAATGTGGATCAAACATTGGAGGAAGTAGAGGAACAATTAAAGGAGATTGGAAGCAAAATTTACCATGATAAGATCATGAATGAACGTGGAGTTGATATTCGCTCACTAATGAAGGGTGTGATTGTAGCTAATAAGTCCAGCAAGAGGTAACTTTTATTATTGACTTCTCACTTTTCACTTGGATCAGTGTTTTTACATGTTACTGCATCTTTCAAGTTTTATGCCTTCTCGCATGATCCGATAATCAAAATTGGGTGCCAAAATTTTAGTCAGAGCATTATGATCAAAACAAATTTTTTTTTTTTGAAGCGGTTGACCTTTTATTCTTTCTTCAGGTCATAATGGACTCAAATATCGTGCTAAGTCCTGAGTTTTTGGTAAGCAGAGTGCATTGTTTTACATGTTGAAGGCGATTTCAGACTAAAATAAAGGTAAGGGCTCCTGATATTTTTGCAGTAAACATGGTTTTTGCCTTTTGCCATGCAATGTCTTTTGTTATAAATGTTTATCATTCTTAAAAAACCTTATGACTGTGAAATTGCATGGTAAAAGGCAAAAACCATGTTTGCTGCAAAACACTATCACAGTCATTCTTAAATGTTTTATCATTCTTAGCTCACGTTTGCTAAAGCTTGATCACATGCATGATTGTGATAGTGTTTTGGCTTCAAACGTCATTTTGAGAGAATACTGTTTGTGATCACATTTACTAAAATGCTGCCTACATTATTTATAACTACATTTGCAACGGCCCCTGTTCTTCCACCGCTCTCCCAAACAAGGTTTAAATTTGTTCTGGTGGTAAACCCAGCCGACAGTCTCTTGACATTCTTTGCACAAAGTATTAGATTCAAAACATCTAGCCTGAATTATGTTGATGAAGAAGATATATCGGAAAGTTATGTTATAATTTAATACAAAGTATTAGATTAATGGCACACTCAAAGGTTGTGAAAGTGTTTTTTGAATATTGAATTCTAGTTTAGTATATACGGTGTTGTAGATATCGGCCGACATGTCGGACAATATCTCCCGACATTAAGGTTTCATGGAAAAAACGACACGTTTCCGACATATTTTGCAAAATATCCTTAAATATATCGGCGATATATCCCGAGGGTATAACCATTGATTTTTTTAAATTTTTTTTTTATTTAGCTTATATAGTTTAATAGATAACAAAATGAAACTGTTTTGTTGTCTCGATTATTTCTTGGACTAGCTCTTAAATCTCTTCCTACTTCATCTAGCTTTCTTCCATGCGCATGTATGTTGTCGATGTTGATCCTACTTGGTCTTTAGATTTTGGATTGGGGATTCCTTATCTTTGATTGTTGTCTTCCACTTTCGGGCTTCCTGCTTATTCTAATTTTCTTTCTCGTGTTATATTACTTGTGTAACATAAAATGTCCATACTAGTTTGATAGATTTAGAATTTCAATAAATGTTAAATTGTTAATATAAATATTTAACTATTATATCAAATAATTATTTAAATATTGAAATCCGATATATGAAATATCCTCAATATATTTCCCTACATATTAAAACCGACATGAAACTCAAACCGACGTGTCTCCGATATCCGACATCTGCAACCTTAAGTACATAGAAGTTTTAGACTCATCTCTTCTGCATTTCAGTGGATATTTTTATTCTTATAAATGATGTTTATATCTATCATTTGAATTTTAGTCAAGTTTGAATATAATTGCTTATGTTAGAAAAGCCTGTTGAGATTTCTGCCTCAAGATTCTGTTGTATGGAATATTATACATCATATGTTGTCCTAGATGTGAGAGTGCATGGGATCTGGCTTGTTAATAATTTTGGAGGATATTTGATGTTTGAATATAATTTTGATCTTAATTTGTTATATTACTTATGCAGGATCATGACGAGGATATTTAGGAGCTTATTATGTTTTCAAATAGTATTTATACCCCTTGAAAGAAGAGGAAATTAATACATCATTTTTATTAGATTTTGAGAGAAGGGACACTAACCTAGACACATGTGAGAACTACTAGATGATAACTTGGATCCGTGAAAACCCATATAGGGCGCCGACATCAGGTGTTCCCCCGATGTAGGGCGGAAGATACCCCACGGCATGGGTACACCGACCGTTTGGCTACGCCGGCGTCGGGTGTTCCCCGGTCACACACCAACAAATCCATGAAAACCTGACTGAGGACCCGGGACTGCGACTGTGTATCCACGTTGAGGGAGCTCCGACAGATGCAGAATAAATGCGGCATGCTAAGGTTGGGAGAACTTCATATTATGTTTCCATTGGACCCTTAACCACTATCAAGCTCAAATGCAAGATGAATGCGAATCAATTAACTCAGAATACAGATGTCAATGCTCAAATCCCAAACCGAACCGGAAATATAATATGAAACAACCGAAGCATAATCGAATCAGAACCACATAGAATCAGACCGAACAGCTACTGAATAATTTGGTTTTGGTTCTTGTTGAACTGAAGCCAGAAACGTAGGCATGATAGTTTCAAAAATTATGCTGAAACCGGAACCGATCAAACCAAATAAGGTTGTGGTTCTAATTTGAAGAACAGTTACCTTAACGGTTCAATTAATGGTTTTAGTAGAACTGGAATCGAACCAGAAGTGTGACAGCTCTAATCTCAACAATATTCCCTTTAACTCAATATGATGGTGTTCAACTTTGAATCTACACTTGTATAACCGCCTCTTCAATCTATGGCTCTATTTTGGAGAGCATTGTCACTGGCTCCGGTGGAAAATGAAACTCCGGTGAAAAATAGAGCTTGGACCATGCAATGGGAAATGGAGCTCAAAATAGAGTTTTTGACATTTCTCAACTCACCGGAGTTTCAAGATGGAGGTTTACCAAACCAAACGAAGCTTGATTTTTCCCGCGGTGCATTTATCCCACCGAAGTTGAGTTAAAATACCCAAACAAACACTGCCCATGCCTTCAAAGTGCCTAAATTACTTCACAATCAAAATAACTTCAAAGCAATTATGTTTTAACCAAAATGAATTCTTACCTTCAAACTGTTTCTCTTTGTTCTTCATAGTATTGTGGTATGCCCTCACAATGAACAAACTATACAACAATGAGATCAATCATCCCCCTCATTCTTTAATGCCTGAGTTTATTCCTAGATTTTGTTTGTAACCACGAAATTTGTGATTTCTACTCCAAAAATTATATCCTTGTTCAGTCTTTCCCTTGATCATTCTTCAGGTAGAAGGCTACTGCCGTCGTTGGCTCTGCTGTCAAGGCGTGAAACAATGTGCCGCCGTTATTTCACACCCTCTTTTCGTGTCATGGAGGGCTGCTTCTGACAGTGGACATAAGCAGTCTGGTTTTCGTAAGTACATTTTTTTTAAATCCGACTCGTGAATTTGTTGTCGATCATTTAATGCATGAATAGAGATTTAGGCTCCGTTTGGCACGGTGTTGGCGGTCATGAACATGGGGTTAAATTGTCATTCGTTAACGCTCACCTAAGAAACTTCATCCATTTTTATGTTCAAACGGATGATGTTTGTTAGATGATCCTTAACGAATGACGGTTTAACCCATGCATTTAGGACCGCCACCACCATACCAAATGGAGCCATAGAGTTTTATCCTCTTTATGTCATAAGAGCATATTGTTGGTTCTTTAGCTTTTGACCTTCATGTATAGAACTTCACTGAGGTTAAGTGTTGTTGAAGATATTGCCATGCGTAAATTTCATGAGAGATTTTGTGCTAGTACTTTACCGTTTGATTTTTTCCATAAGATTAATGGTAAGGTTTAAGGCATCTTTAATTTATTTATTTCGTGAATGTCTTTGAATCTTTGATCTTTTTCATGCTGAAGAAGACTCTTTGGTGCAGTGATAATCACAGGAGAGAACATTTCAATATTATGCTTTCATATGAATGTTAATTAATGGCTAAAATGGTTCATAAATCATATTCTCGTATGATTTTACTCTTACAAACCACAAAATACAAATTGTAGGCTCCGTTTGTTTAAGCGGCCGGGCTCCGTTTCTTTTTGGCGAAAACGGTGCTTCTACAAATGTGATCGTTTGCGGGGGATTTATCCTAATACTCTGTTTATAAAATAAGTTTCGATTAGTGCAAATTCCATTCGCCGTTCCTAGCTCCGTTCCATACGTTTCGAAAGGCGCATCTCATCTTCTCCTCTCGGTCCCGACCCTCAATCCTGATTTCTTCTTTCTCGCGATGGGTCGGAGCTTTCAGTTATGGAGAAAACGGAGAAGGCGATGGCCTCGTCCTCACCTACCTCTTCCTCAACGGTGCATCTGCCTGCTTATAGCCTCCGAGGTCGCTCTCGTCCCCTCTCCTCCACCACACGGTGTGCGGTTGTCGACGGATCTGCATACACCTCTCTTTCCTCTAGGTGCTATGTTCTTCAACTATACATGTTCTTCGGTTTTATGTGTTATCTTATGATGATTGTTCTTCGATTTTTGGTGTCAGTGTTCTTTGATTTTAGGTGTTATCCACATCGGTTTAAGGATATCTCTTTTCCGCTAGTTTCAGGCGATCTCCTCCTTCCTCGTCGATTTCAGGCGATCTCCTCCTTCCTCGTCGATTTCATCCTTCCTCGTCGATTTCAGGTGATCTCATCCTTCCTCGTCGATTTCAGGCGATCTCATCCTTCCTCGTCGATTACAGGCGATTCGAAACAAAAAGTCCTCCCTGTCAGTCTAGTTTCAGGTGAATTAGCATTCTTCTCCCTTTTTTATCTATCAATCTTCTTGGGTTTTACATGCGTGGACCTTTGTATATTATTTTTTTTATCCTGAACTGCTTGTTGGCCCTCCTATGCCACTGTAATAAGAATAGTTGACTTCTCAAATGGAATGGCTTCTCAAAGCTTATCAGTTTATTGTTTGATGCTTGATGGGGTCAGCCCCAATTTATAGGAGAACCGGGCTGCACATAATCAAACCGGCCTCTCTCCCCACTAAGTTAGTGGAGAGTTACACCTAGAACCGCCGAACGTGCCATAACAGCCATGCACCTATTGTGCCTAAGCGTAAGGGCTAGCTAGAGAGCATGTGGGCATGTTGGGTTGATTCTTGTGAATATTTGGATCTTTGTGTTTTACTTACTGAAATTTTGGACTTCTACCTAAGGTTGTGAGCCATGAAGTAGAATTCAAGGCTTTGTGTTTGGTGGTGGTTTAGGAGACCTTATTGTTTAAGTGGACAGAGAGAGAGGGACAAAAATTGAATTTTCATAATTTCTTGCATAATGTCCTCAGGACCTGGGGGAGGGCTGCATATAATCTTTATTTAATGACATGGGTGTAAATAACCCCAACATAAAGAGAAATGCTCAAAACAATAAAGACACTAAGGACACACAAACTCAATTAATAAAAAAACGTCTAACATAAACACGTGACAACGTTATTTAACAACATAGATACTCGGTTCTGTAGAACCATAAGAAATTGATTTCCTACTATTTTAACACTACTACATCTTCCTAGCTTATTTAACATAATAAACACACAGAGAGTTTCTAAGGATTTCTTGATTCTGAAATGTTTTAGATACGATAAGATTGTTACAGGTATATGTGCTTCCCACATCTTGGTTTATTGATAACCAGTAGTGGGTTGTGCTTAATCTTCTAGTTTTATTACTCTACTAATAATTCTCTGTTGCTGTTATTATGTGATAGGGGAGGAGCGGTTGGGATTTTCGCTCATCCTACAACCCAATGTTGGGCCTTGTATGACGACACGTCTGGCATCGGGCCCGCTCTTGGCGATCATGTTGGGGGTGCAAAGTCTTTTATGGAAATACACACAAAGAGCCATTGAGTTATTTTTGTAATAATTTAATTAGTAAGATATTATTGGGTGTTTTTTGGGGTAGTTAGTTATGGGAACTACTTTCCTTAATTAGGGTGCCTTAGGCATCGATCTCGTGTCGTCACCCCCATTGGCATGCTGATTGATCGTGTGGGTGCACCAGTAGCGTGTTAATGAAGAGCATAGATGGTCATCGTCACAGTGTTTTGTTTTTGAGATGTTTGGTCTGATGGTTTGTGTTGGACAAGTGGTCACCGTCTCAGTACCGTTTTTACCGGTGTTAATGATTCACATTTTAGAGCTGATCAGTCTCTTTACATATATACACATACTCTTACAGATGTTAATGAAACATAAATCTTTATCGCACTTAGTGCAATTTTATATATTTAAATTCATGTGAATTCTTTCCTACTTACTGTATTATGATTTAGATGTTGTGATTTTGCAGTTAATCTGTTTTGGGTTGGTAACCCTCTTATCTCTGTGATTATTTGATTACGGTCTTTTACCTTCATTTGTACAATCTTGTTGAGGTGTTCTTTCTTTTGAATGCTTCAGGCTTGGAGTAGTAGCGGCCTGAGCAGCTAGGGTTGGTGGTTTTAGGCGTTGGAGTTAGTAACTTTGGTTTTTTCCCTCACCTTCGTGAGGTAGTTTGTTGTTCCTTTTCTTCTTGCTCAGACTCACATTGATCATGTGAGTTCATGTCAGGTTGTTGACGCCTAAAATATTTTTTTTAGTGGATGTTAGATTATTTGCTAGCTTTTAAGCTATTACTTACTGTTTGGGTTATCTACTTCCTCGCTGAGAAGGCTTTATGTTAGGATGTATGCTAGTTACTTTCAATGAATAAAAATCTGCATTTCCACTTGTACTCATAGCATCTCTTTCAATCTAAATCATATTTTAAAGGATTATAAGAGCTCTTTTCGCACTTATACTAAACTTAGAGTTGAGCATATCATAAGCAGGTCCGTTGAGTTCTCATGTTCATATAGGGCAATAAGTGAATCAAATCAAGTTTTTTTCCGCTGTGTACATGCTTATTTTTACTTGTGGACTAGTTTATTCATTGAACTGAGGGACACAGTCATCTAAAATTTAAAACTTAAATCTATATTTTATCATAAAAATAAATGACTTTTACGAAAGGTAATAGGAGAAGGTTTTTGCCTGAGCGTCCGCAGTTGTTCCCTGCACGGCGTGGCATCACAACGCGTATTTTCTCCTACTCTGATAATATAGTAAATATTGATAAAATGCAGGTTGTGACACCTCTCTCTTTTTTCACTCTCCCCCTCTCTCTATCTCTCCCGCCATACAGTTCTGCCACCCTCTCTCCCCCTCGAGCTCTTTCTCTCTCTCCTCCTCTTTTTCTCTCTCTCCGATCCCTCACCCGCAGTAGGTATGAGAGATCTTTTTTTTTTATTTTCTCCAACATGAATGATCCGATGATGCCTGATTTCGGGTGGCTGATCCGATGGCCACACTTTCTAACATAGATTTTAAAATCATGACTTTTAATTGTCATTTGATATATTTTTTATAGTATATATACACGTCGGAATTAGGCAAATAATCATGAATTTTATAGTCAAGAACGAGATCTACAACTTTCATGTTGAACATTTTTTTAAAATTTGCACGGTTTAGCCGGAATCTAACATGAAAGATTGCTGACTCGAATTTTGAAATTTATTATTATTATATTCATTTCGAGCCAGCAATCTTTCAGGCGAGATTCCGGTCAAACTGTGCAAATTTTAGAAAAATGTTCAACATGATAGTTGTTGATCTCGTTCTTGACTACAAAATGCATATATTATTTCTCTAATTCCGGCATGTATTGTGGGAGAAGCAGCTCAAGTTTTTTTAGCTTAAAAAAGCTTGAACTTATATATGTAATTCTGATATAGGGTTTGGAATATACCATATATAAAGAAGTATCAAAATCATGAATTTTAAACTCATTGGAGTGATTGCGGTCGTCGAATCTGGCTTGATATTTCAGCAGCCGTCTGATCAACCCACACCCTCTCTCTTCACTTTCTTTTAGTTTTTCTAAACCTATTAGAATGTGTGCTAAACCTAAGTGAAATTACCATTTTACCATTTCAATTCTGTAAAAAATATATATATTTATCGGGACGTCCCCTCTAATTTTGCTAAATTACTGACAACACTCCTCTTATTTTTGAAATTACAAAATCTTCCTCTAAAGTTTTCATTTCATTATAAAACCTCCCCTGAAGTTTTAATTTCATAACATCCATGCACAAAAATACTCCCCTTGGTGTATAATGTTCAGGTGGTATTTTTCTTCATAGATGCAATGAAATGAAAAGACCAGAGGAGATTTTTGTAATGAAATGAAAATTTAAGGTGAGTTTTTTGTAATTTAAAAAGTAAGAGGGGTGCTCTCACTAATTATGTTAATTTATAAGAGAGGTTTGGGTAATTATATATATATATATATATATATATATATATATATATATATATATATATATATATATCTTTTTCTTTATAAAGATGTAGTTTGGATTGCATCTAGGCCGTTCAAGATAGTCATAAGATCCAAACATTCAATCTCAATCGTTCGTTATTTTATGATTAAACAATGAAAAAATGTAGATCTCCTTACCCTATTGACATGGAAGGCTCGGAAAGAGAGAGAAAGGGAGGGAGGGAGAAAAAAAGAGAGGAGAGAGGGTGTGAGGGCTGCTAGGAGAGAGGGGGGAGAGAGAGGGAGAGAGGGAAAGATAGGAGAGAGGGAGGAGAGAGCGGCTGTAAAAGTTAATGATGAGAGAGATAGAGAGAAAGATTGAGAAAGAGGGGAAGAGAGAGAGAGAGAGAGAGAAAGAGACAAAAAGATATGAGAAGATAGAGAGAAAGAGGAACCGGAGCGACGGCATTTAAGAAGGGGGCTATTTATTATTAGGGTGGTGTTAAAGGCACACCATTTTCGGCTATGTGCACACCCATCAAAAATATAATCTTTAATAATTTAGGTTTTCTAAACCCCACCCAACTAAAGCCGAAACAGCCCGCCTCCCCCTTTTCGATACGCGCTTTTTTGAACTGCGTCTTCTACGTGCATTTTTATGAAATGTGTTCAACATGAAAGTTGTAGATCTCGACGATATCTACAACTTTCATGTTGAACACTTTTTGATTTAAAGCCGTTTAGGCCCCCGATTTGGCCCCCGAAAAAAATCACGCGGAACACTTTGATTTGAAAAATCACGCGTGATTTTTTTCGGGGGCCAAATCGGGAGCCTAAACGGCTTTAAATCAAAAAGTGTTCAACATAAAAGTTGTAGATATCGTCGAGATCTACAACTTTCATGTTAAACACGTTACATAAAAATGCACGTAGAAGACGAGGTTCAAAAAGGCGCGTATTTCATTTAAAAAAAAACTATGCAATCACGGCAACATCATCCTCCCCACAGCTCTTGTGGACATGTACTGCAGATGCGGGTGCGTTGAAGCAGCTTTGGAGGTGTTCCGCTGGGTTTCGAGCAAAGACGTCGTGCTTTGGAACGTGATGATCAGAGGGCTCGCGATGCACGGCCATGACCGCCTTGCCGTCGATCTGTTTGCTCTGATGAAGGAGACGGCAACGGCGCCCAACGAGTTCACATACATTGCAGCTATGTTTTCTCAGACTGTGCACATAGTATTGGTGTGCACAAAGCCGAAGATGATGTGCACATAAAATTTCAATGGGTGCACATAGTATTGGTGTGCACAAAGCCGAAGATGGTGTGCTTTTAACACCATTCTATTATTATCATATTAATAGATAGATATATATTATTATCTTATTAAATATTAATAGATAGATATATATTATTATGTATAGATATGTTATGAGCCGCAGCAGTTACGAAGGTTGCGAGAAGAATGGGGTGAGGCATTTACGAGGCCTATATAATACATAATTTATATATTATGTATTCAATAGGAGCTGGTGCAGCCTGCAGGATGCATCCACACAGGCTTATTCAATAGGAGCTGGTGCAGCCTGCAGCGATGCAGCCGTCCGATCAACCCACGCCCTCTCTCTCCACTTTTTTTAGGTCTTCTAAACATATTAGGAGGTATGCTAAATCTAAGTGAAATTACCATTTTACCCTTTCAATTCTGTAAAATTTATATCAGGCCCGCCCAACGTACCGTTAGCACGCGCAAAGAGCCTGCCTGGCCCGCACGGTATAGTCCTGCATAGCCCGCTCGAACTGACGATTTTCAAACAATGATGGTCGGGTTTTGTATTTATATTCCAAATTGAAATTTGTTTTCCCGATGTGGGACTAAACGAAACAAGTATACAAAAAACACATGATTTACATTTTACACGCGTACGTACACACTACACAGCCCACCGCTACAATGAGAAGACGATGTTTTAGGCTCCGTTTGAGGGGGGGGGGGGACTTATTTTCATCGGTCAAGCTGTTACGACCGCATAAATCGGATCTTAATAAAGATCTGGTTCATGCGATCGTAACCGCTTGACCGGTGAAAATAAGCCGCTTGACCGGTGGAAATAAGCCCCTCCCCCTCAAACGGAGCCTAAATCACTATAATCAAATCTTTAAAATGAAAACCAAAATTTCCCTCCCGGCTATAGCGGTCATGAACACGGTGGTTATGAACCATCGCTCGTGAACGCCCGAGTCCCGACCTTGTCTAAGGAACACCATCCACTTTTATGTTCGAAACTACTTTTCTTTTTTTGGTGGCAGTGTTCCGAACCGTTGTCATGTTAACTGTCGTTTCTGTCCAAACTCATAGGAGCAAAAACATCGCGTCAAACGGAACCTATATATGCCCGATAGTAAAAAAATAACTTATATATTAATTTTGTATAATATTTTTCGTTCCATAATCGAATTTATATAAAAATATATCATTATAGATTGCAATTTCAAAAGAGGGCAAAATGATTTCATACCTTGCGGCCAACGAACGGTATTTCGACTGCAATATTGTCCCGATGTGACGAAACTTCTGCCGCTCGCTGCTCCCCGATCGTAGCCGTCCACTGTTAAGAGGAGGAAAGCTCTGGAACCTATTTCATCGGACGATCAAAATTAAATTGAATTTCAGATTTGGCGCATGGATCAGATGATCCGTCACCGTTACTTCACAAAAAATGCTAAGGGAATCTATAGATATTGATATATGGACGTTGCTTTGGTAAATAGTATATACTTTCAAACATTTTGCTGTGGGGCATTCGGTTTTTCTCCGGTCCAAAAAATCGGACTATCTTACCTCGAACTTGGCCCGAGCACGCAAATAGTCAATGAAAGTCCAGCAGTAATGATGAGAGGTTTTTTTTACCATGGAAAACCCAAAAATTCTGAAAAATCATGTGATTGGATCAGTGTCGGGCCAAAATCCACTATTTTAGCTTTGAGTTTACAAGTATTGGGAGTTTCCTCAGAGGGTGACAGCCTGATAGGCCACCGCTCCATTACAAGCTCTGAGTACAGAAAATGCGGAAAATAAATTAAGTCCACGAAGCTTGGATGAGAGCATTCATGAAGCTTGGAGGAGAGTGTCCACGAAGCTTGGAGGAGAGCGTCCATGAATCTTGGATGAGAGCGTCCGCGTGAGCGTTCCTTTACGGGAGCGTTTTCTAGTGCCTTTTCCGGATCTCAAAGAAGCGTCCAAGTGAGCGTCAGGGATTGTGCAAGCTAAAGAGAGCAAAGCGAATTCCAAGCGGATAGAGAATCTAAGTCCCGCATTCTTGCCAGAAAACCTCAGAGCTATCTCTAGTCTCGGGAGTTGTTTGTCTTCAAATGAAGGCTTATGACCTTTTTTATAGCCTTCTAGAGGGACTTGTTGGTAATTGTGCTGAGTTAGTCTTGAATTAACGAATGATGTTGCTCCGTTTCAGACGCTTTGATCACCAATTTCCATGAAATGATGGACATGCCTCTCAGGCGGCCTAGGTAGGTTGTCGGTAGCGGTCGATGGGGACCGGAGGCGGCGGCGGTCGCCGACGCATGCGCGCGCGGGGCGCATGCGTGGGAGGCGCACTTTCACCTGCATGCGGGAGGTGCTCACTTGTATGCATACGCCCGCGCCTGGGCAAGGCTGGCGCACCCGCGCCTGGAGCAAGGCTGGCACGCCCGCAGTGCGTGCACGCGAGGCACACACGCTTGTGCGTGCGAGAGACATGAGGTGGGCGTTGTGTGCGTGTGCTGTGTGCGAGTTTTGTGGATCGTGATCATCAAAGCAACGAGCCTAGAAATTTATGTACTTTAACCTTTTCGCCCCGGGGTTGTGGACTTTGCACTGTTTCACCAAGCGCTGGTTATAGGGCGCTTCTTATTTTGCTGCGTTGAGTGTCCTTTTCGTTTGACTTGGATGTGTACACTGATCACCTAACACGGCTTGTGTCTGCTTTGCGAGCTGAAGGTTCCGCAGTGGGAGCCTGAACAATGATTCTTGTGTTTGATTACTCGTGCATCATCCTTGGTCGTTATGTGATGCTTACAGTGCGTTACAGGAACGTTCTTTTTCTCTACTCTTCGCGTGCTGCGCTGGTGCAAAAGTGTGTCGCTTTTCACATTTCCCCTTGTATGATTGTGCGAGTATGGCACTGCGTGCTAGCTTGTGCGGTTGTCGCACGGCGTTAGCACCGGTGGTGGTTTCTCGGATGTGACGTGAAGGAATGCTTTGCCCCCTTGTCTCGGTGGCGTGGAGGGACTAGCGGGTCCGTTCCGGCTAGAAGATATGGTAGGGACTTGATGTCCACTCTCGCGTGGAAGCATAAAAGAACACAATGCTCGTTCTTATCAAAAGTTGAGATAGTGCCTTTTTTAGGTAGTGGTCGTTGATGGCGCATGTTCCTTAGGATGTCAGAATGATGCGAGATTTTGTGTTTGTAGAACACCGGGATTTCTAGGGCCTTGGAGTGGAGTATTGTCGTGTAACACCCCAAATTTAACAGCAGAACTTTTGGTCGCTATCGCCAGACGACAGTGGGTATTGCTAGCGGCGATAACTGTAGCACTCGACGCAATGAAGCGTTGAGTGAGCTCAACACACTCGACGCCTTTTGATGAATCGTTGAGTAAGAGACTATCGCGTGACGATAGTGGGTATCGCGCGGCGATAGCCCCATCTCTAAACGCTCTCGATGCCTTAAAGTGTTGAGTGAACTCAACAAACTCAACACACTCGACGTCATAAAGCGTTGAGTGAGCTATCAGAACGACAATAGTGGATATCGCCAGACGATACTGCCACGTATGTGTGGACACATGTTAGATGGTCGGGCGGCGGCCGATGAGCGGTGATTGACTGGGGTCA
Source organism: Platanthera zijinensis (assembly GCA_039513925.1). Classification (NCBI taxonomy): domain Eukaryota; kingdom Viridiplantae; phylum Streptophyta; class Magnoliopsida; order Asparagales; family Orchidaceae; genus Platanthera; species Platanthera zijinensis. The sequence goes on along the minus strand of CM077079.1, from coordinate 10,619,464 downwards.
AAGCGGCTATCGACGCTATCGCCCTGGCGATAGCAAATATCGTCAGGCGATAGCGTTAATGTTGACTATTCAACCGAAATCGTGGTCTTTGCTCCCTTTTTATGAAATGATCCCGTGGCTGAGCTTAATCCCAAAGCCACTTATGCAGAGGAGTAGAGGAATAAGAATTCATTCTCTTCTTCGCACTCTCAGCTCTCTCCTTCTTTCATCTAAGTTCTTGAGAGAAAGCGCTAAGAGTTGGAGCTAAGGGCTGGAATAGCTTAGTGAATGAGATCCAGTACTCGGAAGCAAGATCCGATTCTTGGTTCATGAAGAGGAAAGCGCGGTGCTCCTTTCCAACCGGACAGAAAAGCGGTCATGGCTCCGAAGAAAACTACAAGGGTAACGATCTTCCTTCTTGGACAAGTGAAGTCCTTCTTTTGACATATGCATGGAATCCCCCACCAAAAGGTGAAAAAGCGAAGGGAATTCCTTTGGGTTGATTCATGAAATTCCCAGTGAGTCTTGCATATAGATCCGAAAATGTGTAGTACGGAATAGAAATGTTGTGTGAAGCCCATCTGAACAGGTTGGTCTGGATTGGTGATGTTTATTTTGCGTGTCGGAGAAGACTCCGAGTATAAATGAGTCGTTTACGGGGTCTGCGGGGTTGTACCTATGAACCGAAAGTAGCAGGAAGTACTGGAATTGCACTCCAGGAAAATACCCACGAAATATCACAGTTTGAATGACTGTTGGATATCATCGGGCGACAGTGAGTATCGCCAATGACGATAGCTCTAGGTGAGCTATTTGTGTCGTGTGCTGTAAAAGTCCAGTGTTTCTGGCACTGCAGGATGCTGCAGGGTTTTGGATTGAGTTTGAGCGCAGAAAGAGAACTTATGTTGGTCCCGCCAAGCGGTCGTGATGAACGTTGGCGATAACTCCCTTTTGATTATAAAGCCTGTCTCTGGGAGACTGTGAGGCTAATCTGTGAGCTGCGAGCTCCTAAGGGCCAGTGATCTGAACGGACAAGGGGAAGTTGACCCGCGTCAGACTAGACATTGAATTGATGATTTGAGCAACGGGCAATGGCTGAACTGTATCCGCATTATGGTTGCCTAACTCAAGTGCCTAAGTTGGCGTTCGTTAGGATCACATAATGAGAGTCTTCCGCTGTACGTCGTCAAGACTAAAGTCTCAGGTCGGGGCCGTAGAGACTATAAATGCTCAAAGTTAACTGTTATGTATGGGACCTCTGAACGGTGGTGGGACCCTGACAACAGGTACATCGAAAATGTGCCCTGAGTGCACGGAATGTTTGGTCGTTGAGGCATTCGTTTGTGATATATTGAACTGTGTGTGAGTGCACGTTCTTGTGATATCTGCTTGTGAAAATGTTATGCCTACAGGGAAGGAATACCTTTGCCCCAGAAAAGGGGTAGGGTCGTTATAAATTGGTCAGTTGAATGTTGACTGTTGCCTTGTTTGCCACCCTTGTGGTGGTTTGTCCTTGTGCAGGTGCTGGAGAGCCGAGCGGGAAATAGCGGGATGAAGCCCTTGCTGCTATGCTGGCCCTCGAAGGTCGAGCAAAAAAGTTTTACTGTTTTCATGTGTGGCCGGCCCGCGCGCCGATATTTTTAAACCGCACTTGTGAAGTATAACTGTAAGGCCTTAAAACCATAACTTTTGTGTATTTGTAATTGACATTCCTGTTGTATATATAAATGGTATGATTTATATATAGTGGACATTCAATTGGTATGAGTTCATGCAATCTTAAAGCTTTCGGTAGAATGCTCTAAGTTAGGGCACGAGTAGTCTTGTTATATTAACATGTAATTACGTTGCCTATTTGTTGAATATGGTGTGGGCCCCCGACTGGACTCTCTATTATATTTCATGTGACGGACGAAGGTGTTACATGTCAGACGGCTGAGTGAGCCCTGAGATGATGTCTACGAGGGTAGGTCTGTCACGATAGGACGAGCGTGTTGTTGAGTTCTGCATTGTACTTGGTGTTGTGTTTCACACAATGTGAAGGATGCGGGGGCGTTCTGTCCCTTGAACATGCGATGCCTCGAAAGATGGTGTTGGCGACAGGGGAGCACCTGGTTGTATCTGCGCCGTGCACATGCTTTGTCTCTTCTGTTAGTGTCTTGCCCTTATTATCGCAGGCATGAATTAGCCATGTAGTCTGCTTTCTGCTTGCGATATTTCTCCAGGGGCATCATAGAGTTGTTCTTTTGCTTGAACTTCGGGTATCCCATTGAATCAGGAGCGTTTTACCTTTTGTGTCCCCCTTACTTGAACGCACACGTTTATCACAATGTGTTGGTTTTGTGATGGCCGCTAGGCATGCAAGCCCGTGGTTGATGCATGAATGCAGTGCGAGGGGACATTTGCACCCTTTATTCAAATGGCGCCCAAGGACTCGGGGTCCGTTCGTTTGAGAGGGCCGAAGAACATTTGCTCGTTCAAGCTTTATTAGGACCTGGGTCCATCCGGGTGGAGGTGGCGAAAAACCTTTGTTCGTTGGCGCCTTGAGAGGACCGAGGCCCGTCCAGGTGGAGGTGGAAAAGAACCTTTGTTCGTTCGCGTCTCAGGAGGATCAGAGTCCGTCCGAGTGGAGGTGGCGAAGATCCTTTGTTTGTTCGCGCCTCAGGAGGACCGAGTTCAATACGGGAGGAGGTGGTAAAGAACCTTTGTTTGTTAGCACCTTCACATGATCGAGGTCCGTACGGGAGGAGGTGACGAAGAACCTTTATTCGTTTGTGCCTTAGAAGAACTGGGGTCCATCCGGGTGGAGGTGACAAAGAACATTTGTTCATTCGCGCCTCAGGAGGACCGAGGTTCGTCCGGGTGGAAGTGAAGAACCTTTATTCGTTCGTGCTTTAGGAGGATCGGGGTCCGTCCGGGTGGAGGTGACAAAGAACTTTTATTCTTCCCCGCCTTAGGAGGATTAGGGTCTGTCTTGGTGGAGTTGGCGAAGAACCTTTATTCGTCCGTGCCTTAGGAGGATCGAGGTCCGTCTGAGTGGAGGTGGCAAAGAACCTTTATTCGTTTGCGCCTTAGGACGGTCGGGGTACGTCCTAGTGGAGGTGGCACAGAACTTTTATTCGTTCGCGCCTTAGGAGGTTCAGGGTCCGTCTGGGTGGAGGTGGCGAAGAAACTTTATTCGTTCGCGCCTTAGGAGGACCAGGGTCCGTCCGGGTGGAGGTGGCAAAGAACCTTTGTTTGTTCGCACCTCAGGAGGAGCAAGGTACGTCCGGGTGAAGGTGCAGAAGGACCTTTGGCCATCTTGCCCGAGGTGCAGAAGGACTTCCGTCCATATCGCATGAGAGGTGCAGAAGGACTTGTGCCCATCTCGCCTGAAAGGTGCATAAGGGCTTTTGTCGATCTCGCCTGAGGTGTAGAAGGACTTTCACTCATCTCACCTGAGAGGTGCAGAAGGGCTTTCACCGATCTCTCTTGAGGTGTAGAAGGACTTTCGTTCATCTCGCCTGAGAGGTGCAGAAGGGCTTTCGCCGATCTCTCCTGAGGTGTAGAAGGACTTTTGCCCACCTCGCCTGAGAGGTGCAGAATGCCTTTCGCCCATCTCGCCTGAGAGGTTCAGAAGGACTTTCGCCCATCTCGCCTGAGAGGTGCAGAAGATCTTTTGTCGATATCGTCTTAGGAGTAGGAGGTTGCGGGGCTCGAGCTCCAAAAATGGCCATTGCAGTAGAAGAAACCATAATTCTTGATGTTGAAAGAAGATACAGGTGTGCACAGGTCCGACCGTGCATCTTGTTATTCTTGTAGTCGCGAAAGAGTAATCCATGGAGGGTGGCAGAGTTTCCTTTGAAAGCTCTACGAGTCAAGCTCTGGCATCGTCTTTTAGGAGTTGTATCCTGCACTTGGATTTTTATTGTGATACTTTGCGCAAGTGCGTCTGAGCAGGCGCCCTTAGAACTGGTCCTTGGAGAGCGGTGGTTTCGAGGGAGGATGGCTTGGCCATGGCTGGGCATGTTCCAAGGAAAGCTTCTTTGTCCCTTTGCCCATTATGGATTTGGTCTGGCAGATTGAATCACTATCCTTTTCCCTTGAGATTCTTTGAGATGGCCAGTGTGTACGATTCACCTGATTTCCTCTTTCAGGCTCATGCAATCTCCCGTGGCGTGCCCACGTCCTTGAATATAGTTATAGTACTTAGATTGGTCTTCAGAGTTTGGTGCGAGAGCCCTTGGATTCTGAAGGGTGCGATTATTGCAGATAGAGAGAAAAACTTCAGTCGAATGTCTCGAAGTCACGAAGTTTGATCCCGAGCAGAACGGGATGCGCCGGGACTTGCAAGGCTAGAGGAGAGATGTGGTGAATGGGGCATTGTGTTTCGCATCCAGGTGCCCCTTGCCTGCATTCCTCCTTGCTTATGCGCCTTGCTTCCTTGCGAGTGAGCCACCTATCGATTAAAGCTGCGACTTCTATTGGCATGCGAGAGTTTTCCTGCCTACGCCCAGGAAGCTCATCGACTAACGTGGGGTGCGCGGAGCTTGTAGCATCGGTCAACTTTTCTGTGGTGGAATCCCCGGAGATGGCAACGCATTCAGGAATTATGTGATTTGAGATCCACGACGGTTAGTCCCTTTGAACCATGACCGTGATGGGGGCACGATGGGCTCCAAGGTCTACTGGAGAGGTGAGCGCCTTCACTTATCGCCCCCTACTCAGGTGCATGTACTCTTCCTCAGAGGTTGGTGATGCGGTAGTGGCGGCGACTCCTTCCCATAGTCGGGCGTTGCCTGCGAGTGAGTTGGCGAGGGCTTTACTATCATGCAAAACTTTGACGTGAGAAGTATCAAGCAGGGTGAAGTGTGGGTCGCATAGCTGACCCCAGTCCTTGAGGTGTTGTTGAGGTGTCTACCTCCTTCAGATGTCGGGCTCAGGTTCTGCTCGTCCTTCCCCTTTTGATTTCCTTGACAGTGCTAAAGAAGTGCTTTGTGGGGAGTGATGTCTCTCGTGGTCGGTGCCCCCTCGAGTCATGCGCGACATGTGGCGCAGTTCACTCTGCTGAGCGAGCAGTGGCTTGAAGGGAATGATGACGAGCCTATTGTCATAAATATGCCCTCGGGGACTTAGAAGTCCCAAAGTCCCTTAACATAGCGAGGGCCTGAGCCTGATGTTCTTCCGTTTGTCGCATCCACTCCTTCACCGAAGCTACTAGTGCGGCGATTATCTTCTCGAGATGCAGCGTGTTGCTGACTGGTGAGTTGTTGGAGGCTTGATTGTTGGATTCCTCGAGGGTTGTTTGGTTTGCAGCGCACGCGCCTCCCTTCGTTATTGCGACTAGTTATGGGTGCTTACACGGGGTAAATGTTGTCTTCTAAATTTTTTTAGAGCTTTTGGGAACATCTTCCCACAGACGTCGCCAAATTATTGCGGGTCACCCAATTTTTGCCCGAGTCGGAGAATCGGACCGCCTTAGCTCAGAATTGGATCGGGCGCACAAATAGTTAATGAAAAACATCAACAAATGACAAAAGACTTTTTTACGTGGAAAACCCGAAAAATGTGAAATATCACGTGTCCGAATCTATGTCGAACCAAAATCCATTATTTTGTTCGATTTTACAATGGTTGACAGATTTACTCGGAGGTGACATGTCACTTATCCGTTACAAGTTTAGAATATGAAAACAACTGAAAATAAATTAAGTCCTTGGAGCCTGGATGAGAGCGTCTCAGCTGGAAAAATCGCTAAGTCCTCAAAGCCTCGATGGAAATGCTTCTGCTGAGTCAGAGCCTTGACGTGAGCGCTCCACTAATGAAGAATGTTGTGCCCTGTAAACCTTGGGATGCCTTCAAGCAAAGAGGGAGCGAAACAATTCCCAAGCGGAGGAACTATCCGAAATCAAGCACATTAGGATTTGATAGTCTTCATGGAATCACGGTGTGAGTGTCGTCAGGCAATGCAAAAAATTTTAGGTACCCGGGGGTACCTAGAGGAAGGTGCACGTGTGCATTGCGAGCCGCCCGATCTGTCAGGCCCACCGTCTGATCAAGATAACTCCTACCGAGTTTTTTATTTTTCAGCTCGCTTTAATCGCAACGATCAGATCTTAAATTCAACGAGCACTATTATCTTTGCACCTTCCTCTAGGTACCTGCGGGTACCATAAAAGCGCTCCAGGCAATGGGGCCCGCAACTACGTTTTTAGTCTTCAAGGAATCACTCGTTTTCCTTCTGATTTGATAGTCTAATGAATTCTAGTGGCCGGAAAAAAAAGACATGCACCGGCCGGAGGGCAGCCGCAGGTCGGAGCAGGGCCGCGATTAGAGATCTCCCCTCGCCGATCCGAAATCTGAGGATTAGGGTTTCCAATCTCTGATGCAAGCGCGACCGGCGAATCAGGAATCGAATCCGAAGAGCAAGCGGTCGGCGGTCGGCGAGCAGCCCGCGAAGGAGAACCGAAAGGTCGAAAAGCAGAGGAGACTGAATCTACCTCAAGGGGCGGAGGCGGCGGAGATGCCGGCGACAGGCACGAATGAAGACTCCTTACACTTCACCGTAGAAGAGATCGTGCAGCACCCTCTTCCCGGCTACGTGGTGCCGTCGTCGATCAGCTTCAGTCCCGACGACCGGCTGATTTCGTACCTGCTCTGCTCCGACAGCACACTTTACCGCAAGATATTCGCCTTCGATCTCGCGAGCAGCAGGCATGAGCTCGTCTTTTGCCCGCCGGACGGCGGCGGGCTCGACGAGAACAACCTGTCGACGGAAGAGAAGCTGAGGAGGGAGAGATCGAGGGAGAGGGGGCTGGGCGTTACCAGATATGAGTGGAGATCGAGCGCCCATCGAATCTCTGAGAAATCCAGCATAATGGTGCCCTTGCCCTCAGGGGTATAATTCATTTTCTTCTTCTCCCTTTTACTCTTCTGTTTCTGGGTTAATTTCTTCATTGTTATCTCTCGCTTGTGTTCTAGGTATATTTTCAGAGCATTTCTGGTTCGGAGCCTGAACTTAAGCTTCGGAGCTCGCCGGAGTCGCCGGTGATTGACCCGCGGCTGTCGCCGGATGGCAGCACGGTCGCTTATGTGAGGGATGATGAGCTTTTTGTTCTTGATTTGGGAGGCGGGGAACCAAAAAGGTTGACTTTTGGTGCGAAGGAAAATGGAAAGGTGATGTTCTTGTTGGTTTTCTCCCTTAATTTGAATTATGGTTAAGGTTTTGCTTGAGGATGGTGGCAATTCACCAAAAAACACTGCCTTTGATCTGATGATGGGGATTTAAATTTTTATGGATTTTAGTTCTGGAATATCTGCTGGCTGTATTTCTCTTCCTAGAAGATGGACCTGCCCCATGAACATGAAATTTCCAACCTTTGTTTAATTGATAGTGATTTGAGACAAGGGCTCCGTTTTGGGTGTAGCTTTTGCTCCTGTGAGTTTGGACAAAAACGCTGCTGTCGTAAAATGTATGTTTGGTATGACAACGGTTATGACTGATTGATCGCCACCAAGAAAAGACACTAACTTTGAACATAAAATTTGACGGAGTTCCTTAGGTGAGGTGGGATGCTCATGAATGACGGTTCATAATCACCGTGTTCATTATCTTCACCATTGTGCCAAATCAAGCCTAGATTATACTTTAAGCACTCCTATCATGCAAACCTTTTTGGTGATGGAATGTTGTAGATGTAATATAAATACTTTTTTTGTAGATTATGTTGATTAATAGAAAAGAGTTTCAATCTTAGAAAGTTTTGGAAGTGGTATTGTAAGAAACAAATAGAGAATTATCATGGAAATTTTTTACGTTGTAGATGCGATTGCCAAAAAATTGAAAATGAAAGAATTTAAAGTGGTGGTGGGGATGGATTTTCGTGGAGGTGGTGGTTGCTTGAGGGAGATCATCGGGGGTGGATTCCAACGATCTCCGAAAAATTGAAATTGAATTGAAATAAGAGCGTGGGGGGAGTTTTGTAGAGGCGGTGAGGAGGGATTTTGGAGAGGTGTTGGGTTTATGGTGGTGGCTGACTAGTGGAGTGTTATGATATCTTGATTGAAATCTCGTGAAGGGCCTGGATGAGATCCCACGTAGGAGGGCGTTGTTCCTTCCTTGATCCTATATGTGTTATGGTTGGTGACGGGGAAGGAGCCGAGCAGAGGAGGGAGCGGTAACGTCGATCGAGTGTGCGTCCAGGGTTCACGGTAACGAAATAGAAAGGAGATGGGAGATTTGGTTTAGAGAGAGTGGAGAATAGAGAGAGATTGATGAAGTTAAACTTGCATGATTAGCACTTGGCCCAACCGGCCGGCCATATAGGTGGTTCACCAATTTTGCCCCTCATTTGGGCTTACACATACGGGATAAAATACTGCAACACAAATATAAAATAACGCAAGCACGCGACTAGATTAAAGATAATTTAAATATACTCATGCATTCGTTGCATGCATGCGGCGTTGGTACGTGCGACCCCAGCACGGGTCGGACTCGTCGCATATTATAGCATGGAGATGGGGGCAGAGAGGTGGTCGACCATGGATGTAGGGGCTAGGAGGGTTACCAGCTAGATGGAGGGAGAAGGGATAACTTCGAAGCTTCGACACTTAGATTATCTGGCTTCGGTACCGGATGATCAAAAGGAGAATTTTCTTCTTCACTCAAACTTTTGTTGAAATTGTGAAGTGAAAGTGGGGGTTGATCAGGCAAACCGCACGGTCTAGGCGGACAGTCTCGTAGACTGATGGTGCGGCCTGGGCGGTCTGATCTTGCGGCCTGGTGGTGTGTCCTTGGAGGTAGCCGTGTGGATAGATGGTTTATCCACGGTCTGTGCGAACAGAGGTGACGGCCTGATAGACCGGCTTATGCTCAACAGACTTCCCAGAAGGTAACCGGACGGATATCTTCTCTATCTGCAGAGTCCGGCAAGGTGTAGACTGGGTTGGAGATCGGGAGTTCGGCTTTGACTTATGCCCTTGATCTCCTCTGGTGGTGCGGTTAGGAGGTAACCGCAGAGTTCGCGGTTAGGCGAGCTGTATTGGAGCTGGCGGACTGGGTGGTCAGTTGTTCCTGTCCGTAGAGCTCGCGCCAGAGGTTCTCCGGTTTGGGACTTGGTCACGTTTTGTGACAAGTTCAGTTTGATTACAGAGTCTGCAATGTCCGCTGGTTGACCGGGGGGCTTGTGCCTTTGGTCGTGGACATTGTTTCTTGCGGGCTGGTGCGGTGTCCGCTGGCATGCAGACTGGCTTCCTGCCCGGCCTCCTTTGATAGCAGGCAGATAGGATGGTGTCTGGCCTTGTCCTTGCGGACTGGGCAGACTGCTCTGTGCTAGCTGTGGGCTGGGGTGGTGTCTCTATCTACTAGGGCGGTGACCACACTACTCTCCGCGCTTATAAATAGGACCCCCTTGTGACATCATAATTAAGAAGAGTAAACAGTTAGTGAGCAGGAGTTAATGTTGCGGTTTCAGTTTTTCTGTCCGCGCGAATTGAGAAGTTTAGCCGGTTGCTTTTAAAGGTTGTGCTGCTAGCACTGAGAAATCAGGTGTTTGGTTCTGACTGCGGTCAGGGATCTGTGGAGGTCACGGTTTTCAACCAGTGGTTAAGCTGCAGGTCGCAGCTTGCGATCAGCGGTCTTCTCTTCTTCAGCACTTTCCCAGTTCAATAAGCTGTCCGCCGGTGGGCAGCTTGTTCCTTTATTCGGCATCCTGTTCACGGTCTAACTGGCGGCTAGGCGACCTCAGCGGTCAGGCGGCTTGCAGTTTGCGGACAACTCTTCTTCAGCTTGAATAACGGGTAGTCCGCGCGACCTCGCGGTCTCGGCGGACTTCGCTGTTCAGTTCGGCAAGGGCGGCGGTCTCGGCGGTCTCGGCTTCTGTCCGCCCGGCTTCTTGTTTTTTGTTGTTTTCGGCTTCTTTGTTTTACTTGGCGAAATCATGTCTCGCCATGTATACCTCTTGCTGTAAAGAAGATTGTTAATACATGACCTGCTTGTTACTTTCCTTGCATCTGGTTTATTGAGCTCGGTTTATGGTTGGAGTGTTCCTGCGTCTGGTTCCCGCTTTCCGCTTGATCAAGTTGTCATCTTGATAGCTCCGAAAGTTTTACTTGGTATCAGAGCTATCTCCTAATCATCTTGAGAAATTTCAACAGGGTATCAGAGGGAACAGGGGCTTGAGCAATGATTAACCATCAGTTGTGCTTGGTGCTTCTGGAAGCTAATAGATCAGTGGTTGTTGCAATGGAAGGTGGTTTTGCAAGGGGTCTTGGTATTGAGCTTCTTACACCGACCAACTTTAAAAAGTGGAAGTCGTGTATGAAGAACTATCTTTTGGGTGAGGAGTTGTGAGAATTCTTCGGTGGTGACGACAAGCAAGAAGTTATTACTGCAACTGGTACTGCTGAACAGGTGAGAGCTTTGAGAAAGACCAATGCGAAAACAGTGTTTGTTCTCAAGCGGGCTATCTCACCTGAACTCTTTGATCACATCTTAGGATGCGAGTCTGCTGCTGAGATTTGGATATCCCTCGATGGACTGTTCAACAGGAAGAATGTAGCAAGACTACAATTTCTTGAAAATGAGTTGGCTAGAGCAACTCAAGGAGATCTGCCCATCTCAAAGTTCTTTCTTAAGATGAAGAACTCGTGCGATGAGATCTCAGCGCTGGACCCTGATGAGCCTATTTCTGAAGCCAAGTTGAAGAGACACATAATCCGCGGTTTGCGGAAAGAATATGTGGCCTTTGTGACTTCTGTTCATGGCTGAGCTACTCAGCCACCCTTGCTGGAGCTGGAGAACCTGCTGGTTTCGCTGGAGAGCCTGGCTAGACAGATGACTTGGGTCACTATCTCTGAAGGAGGTAGTGAGACTCTCTTCACAGGTAAGAAGAAAAAGAGATGGGAGAAGAAGAAGACTGTTGCTGAGGATGAGCCTTCAACTTCCTATCAACAAGAGAGGAATGTTGCTCCTAAGAAGAGCTGGAAGAAGGAGTTAAAGTGCTACAGGTGCAATCAGCCCGATCACTTCAAATGAGACTGCAAGGTCAAGTTGCAGCCTGGACATGTTACAGATAAGGAGGAAGCTGGTTCCAGTGCTGAGGAAATCGGGTGGGGAGGATCTTTTCTGACAGGCACGTGTGTCTGTGTTCTTTCCACCGTCGACTACCAAGATGACTAGATAGTTTACTCGGGGTGTGGTCATCACCTCACTGGAGACGAGTCAAAGTTCTCATCGTTGCAAACGTTCTCAGGTAATGAAGTTATCATAACCGCTAATGATACTGTTCATACTGTAGAGAAGGAGGGTGTAATATCTTTGGGTAGTGCTCAGGGTCCACTCGCGTTAAAGAGTGTCTATCACGTACCTGACATGAAGAAGAAACTCTTCTCTGTGACCAATGCGGTTGACGTAGACTATCACGTTCTGTTCAGTCCAACAGAAGTGAAATTTCTCCGCAACGTATCAACGGTAAATGCTGATGTTGCTCATGTAGGGAGAATAGTTAGAGACTTGTTTGTTTTATCAACAAATTTTTATGTTGATCGGATAAGGGCCAACGATAGCGCTGCTATATGACATGAAAGACTAGGACACGTCGGGATGGACAAGTTGAAAGATATGACAGATAAAAGTCTTGTGAGAGGCTTGTCTAATTTGTCATCCGTCGGCGATGGCCACGTTTGGGCGGGGTGTCAGTATGGAAAGGCTCATTGCCTTCCGTTTGACAAGTCACAAACAAGGAGTAAAACACCATTAGAGTGTATCCATGGTGATCTGATGGGGCCAACTGTCACCGCTAGTCTTGGAGGCAGCAGATACATGCTGGTGCTGATTGATGACTATTCAAGATACACTTGGATGTATTTCATGAAGGAGAAGTCGGATGCTTTCCGATTGTTTGTGGAGTTCAAGGAACTGGTGGAGGGACGAATTGGTTTGAAGATCAAGAAGTTGAGTACAGACAACGGTGCTGAGTTTATCTCTTCCGAGTTCTCTAACTTCTGCAGGAAGCACGGGATCCAGAGAGCGGTCACTTGTGCTCATACTCCACAACAAAATGGAGTAGCAGAGTTGAAGATCCGTCATCTGACGGAAACCGGCAAGTGTTGGCTTCATGCGAAAGGCATTCCTAGGTCTTTCTGGGCAGAGGGAATGTCGTGCGCATCTTATGTTATCAATCAGATGCCTCTGAGTCCGATCAACATGAAGTCTCCTATTGAGATGATGTTTAAGGAGAAGTCTAGTGTGGAACACCTTCAGGTGTTTGGCTCTACCTGCTACGTACACATCCCGGATGCTCTGAGAACTAAGCTGGATGCAAATGCAAGGAAGCTTGTCTTTGTGGGCTATGACGAGTGGAAGAAGGGATGGAAGTGTATGGATTCAGTAACGAGGAAGTTCGTCGTCTCCAGGGACGTGGTCTTCGACGAGCTAACATCATATGGAGGAGGCTCATCTGTGGAGCTACCAGAGAGCAGGATGGATGAAGGGCAGAAGGAGGCTGCTGAAGATCTTCAAGTGGAGCTGCTTGTGTCACCAGGAACTTCAGGTGTTTCAAGCTCTGATGCAGAGGCTTCTGGTTCAGGAAGCAGGGGGAGCGATGCTCCAAGTTTGCCTAAGATTGGAGTTGATTCTGAAGAAGCAACGGAGGTGGTCAGCAAGGGTCAAACTCTTCGAAGATCGAAGATGATCATCAAACCACCAGCTCGTTATAACGAAGGAAACACGGTGAGCCTTGTCTCCTGTTTTCTTTGCAGGCCCTCTAGACGAGCGAGAGTCTTCTGACTTTAATGAAGCCACTGGAGTCAAGGAGTGATAAGATGTCATGGATGAGGAGATGACTGCCCTCAAGAAGAATGGGACATGGGATCTTGTGCCCAAGGTTGATGGCGTTACTTTTGTGACTTGCAAGTGAGTATATAAGTTTAAGAAGAAGGCGGATGGAAGCATCAAGCGGTACAAGGCTTGCCTTGTAGCTCGAGGTTTTTCACAACAGTAAGGCGAAGACTATGAAAAGACGTTTAGTCCCGTGGCAAAGATGACTTTAGTTCGGGTGGTGATGGCCTTGGGGGCTTGCCAGAGTTGGAAGATGTGGCAGCTAGACGTAAATAATGTCTTTCTTTACGGGGAAATCGACAAAGATATTTTCATGGATCAGCCACTGAGATACATATCTGAAGAACATCCTGATTACGTCTGCAAGCTCTGGAAAACCCTCTATGGTTTAAAACAGGCTCCTCGAGCTTGGCATGGGAAGATCGTAGAATACCTCAAGTTCTGCGGTTACCTTGCTTCTAATTCAGACTCGAGCTTGTTCATCAAGAAGAAGGGGGAGCTTCTAGTCTTGGTGTTGTTGTACGTGGATGATATGATCATCACAGGTAACTCCAAGGAGGAGGTAGTTAGGCTCAGGGCAGAGCTAGCTATAAGATTCGAGATGAAGGACTTGGGTGAACTCCACCACTTCCTTGGACTCGAGGTGGAGAATATTCGTTTCCCAAAAGGGCTATGCGGAACGGATCGTTCAGCGATTCGGCATGCGGAAGGGGAAGAGTAGCTCTACTCCTTTTGACTCTGACATCAAACTTCGGCGAGATGAGGGGAGGATTCTTCCAGATCCTCTTGTGTTCCGGGCTCTGGTTGGGAGCCTTATCTACTTGACGATTACAAGACCAGACATTGCTTATGCGGTGGCTGAGTAAGTCGGTATATGGCGGAACCCATGAAGCCTCATCTGATGGCGACAAGGATCATTCTGAAGTATCTGAAGTCCACTTCTGATACGGGTCTCCTTTATTGGAGAGACACGGGTTTTACCCTTCAAGGATACTCGGATGCCGATTATAGGAGAGATTCAGACGACTGTAAGTCAACATCCGATTATGTCTTCACATGTGGATCTGCCAGTATCTCTTGGTGTAGTAAAAAACAAGACTCGGTGTCCGTCTCTACTACGGAAGCAGAGTACAAGACTTCGGCCTTGACAGCTCGGGAAGCTATCTGGCTTAGGAGACTAGTATAGGACGTTTATGAAGAAGTGCGCGGTCCAACTCTGCTTCGCGATGACAATGAGAGTGCCCTGAAACTGGTTAATAATCCAGTTTGTCACGCGCGGACCAAACATATAGAGATTGAACACCACTTCATTCGAGAGAAAGATGTTGAGGGGATCTCTTATGGTTGAGCATGTGCGGAGTGAGGACAATATCGCAGACATCTTCACGAAATCGCTGCCGAAGGGGTCATTTACTCGGTTACGGGGACTGCTGGGTTTGGTCACCACTTCTCACTTCAAGGGGGAGTGTTGAAATTTTGAAGTGAAAGTGGGGGTTGATCCGGCAGACCGCACGCTCTGGGTGAACAGTCTCGCGGACTGATGGTGCGGCCTGGAGGTCTGATGTTGTGGCCTGGTGGTGTGTCCTTGGAGGTAGCCGTGCGGATAGATGGTTTGTCCGCGGTCTGTACGAACAGAGGTGCGGTCTGGCAGACCGGCTTATGCTTAGCAGACTTCCCAGAAGGTAACCGTGAGGATATCTTCTCTATCCGCGGAGTCCGGCAAGGTGCGGACTATGTTTGAGATCGGGAGTTCGGCTTGTGCTTATGCCCTTGATCTCCTCTGGTGGTGCGGTTAAGAGGTAACCGCAGAGTTTGCGGTTAGGCGAGCTGTATTGGAGCTGGAGGACTGGGTGGTCAGTTGTTCCTGTCCGCAGAGCTCGCGCCAGAGGTTCTCCGGTTTGGGACTTGGTCACGTTTTGTGACAAGTTCAGTTTGATTGCAGAGTCCGCAATGTCCGCTGGTTGACCGGGCGGCTTGTGCCTTTGGTCGTGGACATTGTTTATTGCGGGCTGGTGCGGTGTCCGCTGGCATACAGACTGGCTTCCTGTCCGGCTTCCTTTGATAACAGTCGGATAGGCTGGTGTCCGTCCTTGTCCATGCGGATTGGGTGGACTGCTTTGTGCTAGCTGCGGGCTGGGGTGATGTCTCTATCTACTTGGGCAGTGACCACACTACTCTTCGCGCCTATAAATAGGACCCCCTTGTGACATCATAATTAAGAAGAGTGAACAGTAAGTGAGCGGGAGTTAGTGTTGCGGTCTCAGTTTTTCTGTCTGCGCTAATTGAGAAGTTTAACCGGTTGCTTTTGCAGGTTGTGCGGCTAACATTGAGAAACCGGGTGTTTGGTTCTGACTGTGGTCAGGGATCAGTGGAGCTCGCGGTTTTCAATCAGTGGTTAAGCTGCAGGTCGCAGCTTGCGATCAACGGTCTTCGCTTCTTCAGCACTTTCCCAGTTCAATAAGATGTCCGCCAGTTGGCAGTTTGTTCCTCTGTTCGGCAGCCTGTTCGCGGTCTAACTGGCGGCTAGACAACCTCAGCGGTCAGGCGGTTTGCAGTTTGCGGATAGCTCTTCTTCAGCTTGAATTACGGGTAGTCCGCGCGACCTCGCGGTCTCGGCAGACTTCGCTATTCAGTTCGGCAAGGGCGGCGGTCTCGACGGTCTCGACTTCTGCCCGGCCGGCTTCTTGTTTTTTGTTGTTTTCTGCTTCTTTGTTTTACTTGGCGAAATCATGTCTCGTCATGTATACCTCTTGCTGTAAAGAAGATTGTTAATACATGACCTGCTTGTTACTTTCCTTGCATCTGGTTTATTGAGCTCGATTTATGGTTGAAGTGTTCCTGCGGCTGGTTCCCTCTTTCCGCTTGATCAAGTTGTCAACTTGATAGCTCTGAAAGTTTTACTTGGTATCAGAGCTATCTTCTGATCATTTTTAGAAATTTCAACATGGTATCAGAGGGAACATGGGTTTGAGCAGTGATTAACCATCAGTTGGCTTGGTGCTTCTGGAAGCTAATAGATCAGTGGTTGTTGCAATGGAAGGTGGTTTTGCAAGGGGTTTTGGTATTGAGCTTTTTACACCGACCAACTTAGAAAGTGAAAGTCGTGTATGAAGAACTATCTTCTGGGTGAGGAGTTGTGAGACGTCGTCGGTGGTGACGACAAGCAAGAAGTTACTGCTGCAACTGGTACTGCTGAACAGGTGAGAGTTTGGAGAAAAACCAATGCGAAAGCAGTGTTTGCTTTCAAGCGAGTTATCTCACCTGAACTCTTTGATCACATCTTAGGATGTGAGTCTGTTGCTGAGATTTGGACATCCTTCGATGGACTGTTCAATAGGAAGAATGTAGCAAGACTATAATTCCTGAAAAATGAGTTGGCTAGAGCAACTCAAAGAGATCTTCCCATCTCAAAGTTATTTCTTAAGATGAAGAACCTGTGCGCTGAGATCTCAGCGCTGGACCCCGATGAGCCCATTTCTGAAGCCAAGTTGAAGAGGCACATAATCCGCGGTTTGCGGAAGGAATATGTGGCCTTCGTGACTTCTGTTCAAGGCTGGGCTACTCAGCCACCCTTGCTGGAGCTGGAGAACCTGCTGGCTTCGCAGGAGAGCCTTGCTAGACAGATGGCTGGGGTCTCTATCTCTGAAGGAGGTAGTGATGGGTCTCTTCACAGGTAAGAAGAAAAAGAGATGGGAGAAGAAGAAGACTGTTGCTGAGGATGAGCCTTCAACTTTCTATCAACAAGAGAGGAGTGTTGCTCCTAAGAAGAGCTGGAAGAAAGAGTTAAAGTGCTACAGGTGCAATCAGCCCGGTCACTTCAAACAAGACTGCAAGGTCAAGTTACAGCCTGAGTATGTTGCAGATAAGGAGGAAGCTGGTTCCAGTGCTGAAGAAGCCTGGTGGGGAGGAGCTTTTCTGACAGGCACGTGTGTCCGTGCTCTTTCCACCGTCGACTACCAAGATGACTGGATAGTTGACTCGGGGTGTGGCCATCACCTCACTATAGACGAGACAAAGTTCTCATTGCTGCAAACTTTCTCAGGTAATAAAGCTATCATAACCGCTGATGATATTGTTCATACTGTAGAGAAGGAGGGTGTAGTATCTTTGGGTAGTGCCTAGGGTCCACTCACGTTTAGGAGTGTCTATCACATACCTGGCATGAAGAAGAACCTCTTCTCTGTGACCAATGCGGTTGACGCAGACTATCACGTTCTGTTCAGTCCAACAGAAGTGAAATTTCTCCGCAACGTATCAACGGTAAATGTTGATGTTGCTCATGTAGGGAGAAGAGTTAGAAACTTGTTTGTTTTATCAACAAGTTCTTATGTTGATCGGATGATGACCAACGATAGCGCTGCTATATGACATGAAAGACTGAGACACGTCGGGATGGACAAGTTGAAAGCTATGGCAGATAAATGTCTTGTGAGAGGATTGCCTAAGTTGTCATCCGTCGGCGATGACCACGTTTGCGCGGGCTGTCAGTATGGAAAGGCTCATCGCCTTCCGTTTGACAAGTCATAAATAAGGAGTAAAACACCATTAGAGTGTATCCATGGTGATCTGATGGGGCCAACTGTCACCGCTAGTCTTGGAGGCAGCAGATACATGCTGGTGCTGATTGATGATTATTTAAGATACACTTTGGTGTATTTCATGAAAGAGAAGTCAGATGCTTTCCGATTGTTTGTGAAGTTCAAGGAGCTGGTGGCGGGATGACTTGGCCTGAAGATCAAGAAGTTGAGTACAGACAATGGTGGTGAGTTTATCTCTTCCGAGTTCTCTAACTTCTGCAGGAAGCATGGGATCCAGAGAGAGCTCACTTGTGCTCATACTCCACAACAAAATGGAGTAGCAGAGCGGAAGATCCGTCATCTGACGGAAACCTGCAAGTGTTGGCTTCATGCGAAAGGCATTCCTAGGTCTTTCTGGGCAGAGGGAATGTCGTGCGCATCTTATGTCACAAATCGGATTCCTCTGAGTCCGATCAACATGAAGTCTCATGTTGAGATGATGTTTAAGGAGAAGCCTAGCGTGGAACACCTTCGGGTGTTTGGCTCTACCTGCTACGTACACATCCCGGATGCTCTGAGAACTAAGCTGGATGCAAAAGCAAAGAAGCTTGTCTTTGTGGGCTATGACGAGTGAATGAAGGGATGGAAGTGTATGGATTCAGTAACGAGGAAGTTCGTCGTCTCCAGGGACGTGGTCTTCGACGAGCTAACATCATATGGAGGAGGCTCATCTGTGGAGCTACCAGAGAGCAGGATGGATGAAGGGCAGAAGGAGGCTGCTGAAGATCTTCAAGTGGAGCTGCCTGTGTCACTAGGAGCTCTAGGTGTTTGAGTGTTTCAAGCTCTGATGCAGAGGCTTCTGGTTCAGGAAGCAGGGGGAGCGATGCTCCAAGTTTGCCTGAGATTAGAGCTGATTCTGAAGAAGCAGCGGAAGTGGTCAGCAAGGGTCAAACTCTTCGAAGATCGAAGGGGGAAATACGGTGAGTCTTGTCTCCTGTTTCTTCGCAGACCCTCTAGACGAGCGAGAGCCTTCTAGCTTTAATGAAGCCACTGAAGTTAAAGAGTGAGAAGATGCCATGGATGAGGAGATGGCTGCCCTGAAGAAGAATGAGACCTGGGACCTTGTGCACAAGGTTGATGACGTTACTCCTTTGACTTGCAAGTGAGTATATAAGCTGAAAAAGGAGGCGGATGGAAGCATCGAGCGGTACAAGGCTCGCCTTGTAGCTCGAGGTTTTTCACAACATTACGATGAAGACTATGAAGAGACGTTTAGTACCGTGACAAAGATGACTTCAGTTCGTGTGGTGATGGCTTTGGCGGCTTGCCAGGCTTGGAAGATGTGGCAGCTAGACGTAAAGAATGCATTTCTTTACGGGAAAATCGACGAAGACATTTTCATGGATCAGCCACTGGGATACATATCTGAAGAACATCTGGACTACGTCTGCAAGCTCCGAAAAGCCCTCTATGGTTTGAAGCAGGCTCCTCGAGCTTGGTATGAGAAGATCGCAGAATACCTCCAGTTCTGCGGTTACCTTGCTTCTAATTCAGACTCGAGCTTGTTCATCAAGAAGAAGGGGGAGCTTCTGGTCTTGGTGTTGTTGTACGTGGATGATATGATCATCACGGGTAACTCCAAGGAGGAGGTAGCTAGGCTCAGGGCAGAGCTAGCTATAAGATTCGAGATGTATGACTTGGGTGAGCTCCACCACTTCCTTGGACTCGAGGTGGAGAGGAAAGGGAACGACATACTCGTTTCCCAAAAGGGCTATGCGGAACGGATCGTTCAGCGATTCGACATGCGGGAGGGGAAGAGTAGCTCTACTCCTTTTGAATCTGACATCAAACTTCAGCGAGATGAGGGGAGGATTCTTCCAGATCCTCTTGTGTTCTGGGCTCTGGTTGAGAGCCTTATCTACTTGATGATTACAAGACCAAACATTGCTTATGCGGTTGGCCGAGTAAGTCGGTATATGGCGGAACACAGGAAGCCTCATCTGATGGCGACAAGGAACATTCTGAAGTATGTGAAGCCCACTTCTGATATGGGTCCTTTATTGGAGAGACACAAGTTTTACCCTTCAAGGATACTCGGATACTGATTATGGGGGAAATTCAGACGACCGGAAGTCAACATCCGGTTATGTCTTCACATGTGGATCAACCAGTATCTCTTGGTGTAGTAAAAAACAAGACTCGGTGCTCGTCTCTACTACAGAAGCAGAGTACAAGGTTTCGGCCTTGGCAGCTTGGGAAGCCATCTGACTTAGGAGCTAGTAGATGACGTCTATGAAGAAGTGCGCGGTCCAACTCTACTTCGCGGTGACAATGAGAGTGTCCCTGAAACTGGTTAATAATCCAGTTTGTCACGCGCGGACCAAGCATATAGAGATTGAACACCACTTCATTCGAGAGAAGGTGTTGGAGGGATCTCTTATGGTTGAGCATGTGCGGAGTGAGGACAACATCACAAACATCTTCACGAAACCGCTGCCGAAGGGGAAATTTACTCGGTTACGGGGACTGCTGGGTTTGATCACCACTTCTCACTTCAAGGGGGAATGTTGAAATTGTGATGTGAAAGTAGGGGTTGATCCGGCAGACCGCACGGTCTGGGTGGACAGTCTTGCGGACTGATGATGCGGCCTGGGCAGTCTGATGTTGCGGCCTGGTGGTGTGTCCTTGGAGGTAGCCGTGCGGATAGATGGTTTATCCGCGGTCTGTGCGAACAAAGGTGGCGGCCTGACAGACCGACTTATGCTCAGCAGACTTCCCAGAAGGTAACCGGGCGGATATCTTCTCTATCTGTGGAGTTCGGCAAGGTGCAGACTGGGTTGGAGATCGGGAGTTCGGCTTTGGCTTATGCCCTTAATCTCCTCTGGTGGTGCGGTTAGGAGGTAACCACAGAGTTCGCGGTTAGGCGAGCTGTATTGGAGCTGGCGGACTGGGTGGTCAGTTGTTCCTGTCCGCAGAGCTCGCGCTAGAGGTTCTCCGGTTTGGGACTTGGTCACGTTTTGTGACAAGTTCAATTTGATTGCAGAGTCCGCAATGTCCGCTGGTTGACCGAGCGGCTTGTGTTTTGGTCGTGGACATTGTTTATTGCGGGCTGGTGCAGTGTCCGTTGGCATGCAGACTGGCTTCCTGTCTGGCCTCCTTTGATAGCAGGCGGATAGGCCGGTGTCCTGCCTTGTCCATGCGGACTGGGCGGACTGCTCTGTACTAGCTGCGGGCTGGGGTGGTGTCTCTATTTACTAGGGCGGTGATCACACTCCTCTCCACGCCTATAAATAGGACCCCCTGTGACATCATAATTAAGAAGAGTGAACAGTAAGTGAGCGGGAGTTAGTGTTGCGGTCTCTGTTTTTCTGTCCGCGCGAATTGAGAAGTTTAACCGGTTGCTTTTGCAGGTTGTGCGGCTAGCACTGAGAAACCAGGTGTTTGATTGTGACTGCGGTCAGGGATCAGTGGAGCTCGCGGTTTTCAACCAGCGGTTAAGCTGCAGGCCGCAGCTTGCGATCAACGGTCTTCTCTTCTTCAGCACTTTCCCAGTTCAATAAGTTGTCCGCCAGTGGACAGTTTGTTCCTCTGTTCGGCAGCTTGTTCGCGATCTAACTGGCGGCTAGGCGACCTCAGCGGTCGGGCGGCTTGCAGTTTGCGGACGGCTCTTTTTCAGCTTGAATAACGGGTAGTCCGCGCGACCTCGCCGTCTTGGCGGACTTCGCTATTCAGTTCCACAAGGGCGGCGGTCTCGGCTTCTGTCCGCCCGGCTTCTTGTTTTTTGTTGTTTTCTGCTTCCTTGTTTTACTTGGCGAAATCATGTCTCGTCATGTATACCTATTGTTGTAAAGAAGATTGTTAATACATGACCTGCTTGTTACTTTCCTTGCATCTGGTTTATTGAGCTCGGTTTATGGTTAGAGTGTTCTTGCGCCTGGTTCCCGCTTTCCGCTTGATCAAGTTGTCATCTTGATAGCTCTGAAAGTTTTACTTGGTATCAGAGCTATCTCCTGATCATCTTGAGAAATTTCAACAACTTTCAATACTATCAAATGAACTCTCTATCTCTATTTATAGACTAAGGGGTTGTCATGGAAGGTAATGATTCTCCAATCATAACGGTCCTGAAATACAACAAAATAAAAATCAGAAAAGTAAACAAAAATAACCAAAACTCACGGATCGTCGATCCACACACAACAGACGACTGTTGATCGTCTGTAGATCTATGATTGTCACGATCTCCATCAGAATCTCTCTTTAAGAATAGAGATAATCCTTGCCATTTTTATTTTGGGGTGACTGTACTCTATTCAAAAGAACTGATATTATTTAAATATATTAACTAATTTAGATAGTTATTGTTATTATTTCATTAAATGTTGTGCTTACTTTATTATAAGCTGATGTCATGTCATTAAGTTATTTGTTATAGACAATCGTCCTAGTTATCATGTTATGAGTCTTCGTATCTAGTTTAATTAATGAGTCATTAATGTCTTGGTGATAGTTGAGGCAATTAATGTATGTCATTAATATGTTAGTTGTAGTTAGAGTTAATTAATATGTTATTGGTAGTTTAGATAATTAATGTGTCATTAATATGTCAATTACTAGTTGAGTCATTTAATGTTATTCATTAATATGTTAGTCGATGATTGAGTCTTGTAATCATATTTAAGTACGAGGATGAATGAAGTATACATGAATTGAAGTATATTCTTTTGTCCCAATTTATGAGATCGTGGTAGCTCTCTCTCACTTCCGAGCACACCTCGCTTAAGCAATCGCAGTTCCGGCTTCATTATATCTCGCATCTCCACCTTCAGTCATCTCTCTGTCGACTCCACTGACATTCTACGGGTTTTCCTGTAACAACTTGGTATAAGAGGCGTCCAATAATCTGACCCTCCTCTCGTTCCCCAACTAGCATACTTCTTTCCAGTATCTACAATCTGTGGGATTTCACGGACCAAATGAGTAAGCTTATGCAACTAATGCGCACTTTCATATGATCCAAGCCGCCGCTGAAGTTCAACACCAATAAGCTTAGGCTCGACACTAGGTCGCCCTTGCTACAGTCTCCAACATAATCAATGGACTTATGCCACGGCTAGGCATTAACGTCGTGATGCCAATGCATGAAGACAACTCAGCAACTCTAATGACATCCACAATCTCTCCAACCATTATGACACCAAGTATGTATGCCACCACTATTAAGCAATTACTTCCGGCGATTGCTACCGAGCCGGAAGAGCTACTCCTGACCCCTGTGATTCCCATCCTGCTGGCACATCAATCACCCCTGGTCGTCCAAGGCCACCAGACACCCTTGCCCCGACTCCAGTCTCCCATCCATCGGTATTAACGGTACTACACACTGGGTTTGTTGATTCCTTCTCCACGCAAGCAACAATCCCCCCCCCCCAACAACATCACCATCGTTCGTGTTATCATTAAGTATAACAGAGGCTCGTTGATCGAGAAATCCTTATCTCAGGCAACATGCTATGAGAAGTTGTTTTGAAGAGAAACTTAGGAACCAGATGATCACATCGTCAGAGCCCCATCCAAACTTAAGGGCTAGCTCGATTCGAAGGACGGGTGATATGTTATGCGCATTCGCACACAGTTATCATGCTATAAGTATTCGTGTCTAGTTTAATTAATATGACTCGTTAATGTCTTGTTGATGGTTGAGTCAAGTAATGTGTGCGTTAATATGTTAGTTGTAGTTAGTGTCAATTAATATGTCGTTGTTAGTTGAGTCATTTAATGTATGTCATTAATATGCTAGTTGATGGTTGAGTCTTGTTGTCCCATTTAAATACCCTTTAGAGGATAAACGAAGTATGCATGAATTGAAGTTTATTCTCTTGTCCTAAGTTATGAGGTCGTGATAGCTCTCTCTCGTTCTTTCAAGCACACCTTGCTTAGGCAACTGCAGTTTCGGTTTCATTGTATCTCCGCATCTCCACCATCATCTCCACCTCCGGTCACCTCTCCGAAGGCTCGATCGACGTTCTACGACTTTGCCCATAACAATTAGCAATATTCTTGACAATCTCTTGCTTGAAATTGCGGGCTAATGACAATTGCCCATTTGAGTTTTTTCTTCTTCATCATCGTCATCAGTAGTTTCATCCGAACTACTTGGTGTTGGCTTTATGAATCGTTATGTTCCATCTATCCTGCCATCTGCAAAGGCCACATGAGGTGTTAGCAATATAATGCACAAGTTATTTTCTTTATGAAAGAAACATAGCCAGATTTTCCATCTTTTGCATTTGAATGCACTACTGCATTCTTAAGAATTCGTTAATGTAATCAGTGATTTGGTATTCTATTGAAACTAATGATCTAAAAGTCTTCTTATTTACTTGTTAGAATTCGTGTTTATGTTAAAAATCTGACCACTGTGATTTGTTCTTAATTTGCAGACTCATGGTCTCGCTGAATATATAGCACAGGTACAATTCTTCTGCATCCTTTATCCCTCTTCATGTTTTCTTAGCTGCATGTTCTCTAGTTAATATTGCATCCTTCCCCATTCTCTGTGCTTCTTCTAGGAGGAGATGGATAGAAAGGCAGGATTCTGGTGGTCACCAGATAGCAGATACATTGCATTTGCAGAAGTTGATTCATCCAAAATACCTTCTTTTAGAATTATGCATCAGGGCAAAAATTTCGTCGGTGCAGATGCACAGGAAGATCATCCATACCCTTTCGCCGGAGCATCTAATGTAAAAGTTAGGCTCGGAGTAGTTTCAATATGCGGGGAAAAGCTCGTTTGGATGGATCTTGTCTGCGGAGGAAGCGATCAAGTAGATCGAGTAAATGATGACGAATATTTAGCTAGAGTCAATTGGATGCCTGATAATTCTCTTATGGTTCAAGTTCTCAACAGATATCATACTAAATTGAAAATTTTGAATTTTGATATCGGAACCGGGAAGAAGGAAGTTGTATTGGTAGAAGAACATGAAATATGGATCACTCTACATGATTGCTTCAGCCCCTTAGAGAAGGGTGTGAAGAAGTTTCCTGGTGGCTTCATCTGGGCTAGCGATAAGACTGGTTTCAGACATCTCTACCTTCATGAAAAGTCTGGATCTTGTTTGGGGCCAATTACACAAGGGGATTGGATGGTAGAGCAAATTGTTGGTGTTAATGAAACTTCTGGTCTAGTTTACTTCACTGGGACTGTGGATGGGCCCTTGGAGTCTAATTTGTACTGCACAAGCCTCTTTCCCGATTGGAAAATTCCCGTAAATTCACCAAGGAGGTTGACTCGTGGCAGGGGAAAGCATGCTGTTGTTGTTGATCATCAGATGCAAATGTTTGTTGATGTTCACGATTCTTTAAATGTTCCACCGAGGGTATTACTTTGTTCGCTACAAGATGGGAGCTTGATAATGCCCTTGTATGAGCAGCCACTTGTTATACCAAGGTGTAAAAGACTTCAATTAGCGACACCGGAGATAATTCAAATTTCCGCTAATGATGGAACTGTTCTTTATGGTGCTTTATATGAACCCGATCCGAAAAAATTTGGACCACCGCCTTATAAAACATTAATCAGTGTCTATGGGGGTCCGACTTTTCAGTTTGTTTGTGATTCATGGGTAACTACAGTTGACATGAGAGCTCAGTACTTGAGGAGCAAGGGGATTCTTGTGTGGAAGGTGAGTTGCTGATAAATATGATCTTTTCATGTTAAACTGATCTTCTAGCTTAACACTTTTCATAGCCTTTTTTGCAGCCATGATCTTGATAAATGCTTTAGTTGATCTGTAATTTTTTTGTTGCAAGAAATGTTGCACTTGTGGTTCTTCAATAATTGTCCTTTGTTTGGTAAACCTTCCTAAAATGGTCTAAGTGTGACAATTGTTGATGTTGATTTCATTATAGCTTATCAGAAGCAGTTGTAACGCAGGGTAAATCAATGTGTGTGCGGTAATCTCTTAGGACAATCTACGACGTGGCGACGGGTGAGACTCAATTAAACCTAGTAATGATGTATGCACACGTGGGCAGCTCCCGACACAAGATTGCACATGCAGTATGATCACAATCAATCCGCCTACTTCCCCCACACCCAGAAACCAACGATGAAGATCAAAGTCACTTGACTCCTCTTTGCATCGACGCCCTCATCGCCTGTCACGCGGGCAAAACCCTTGAGCCCAACGTCTTCCGTTTTCGCCAGCGCCTCGGTCATTTTTGCTGACCGCACGCATGCCCACCACTGCCATATGAAAACCCAGGGTGCTAGTATCAAGTTTCCCACCCTGTTTTTTGTGCCCTTTCGTGACTGCACGCAATCCGTACTTTATTTCTTTTGAGAAGTGAGTGTTTTGTGCCTCAAGCATGCTACCTCCAAAAGCACCCGTGAATTGATTTTTTAATTTATTAATCAACTATTTGATTAATTCATTAAATATTAATTCGCTTTTTTATAATTAATTACTTAATAATTAATTATATTTTATAATGACATCTGAGGCGTGAAGGAAATCCGGAGCGCCGAGAAGCAGAAATCCGAATAAAAGCAGTAAACAAAAGGAACAGAGCAAGCACACAAACACGAAAATTTCAGAGGTTCACCCAAAACCGGGCTACGTCCCCTATCCCTTCCCTTCTCAGTTCTTGTAATCACCAAAAGAAATACAGATTACAAAGGTTTCAAGGATCCAAAACCGATCCTACCTTAACTCCTCCTTCTGGACAAGAAACAACGGAAGAACCCCTTCTGGATCGCCTCCAACAAAAACCTCGTATGCGCCTCCAAAAGGGTATATCCGCCGAAAGCCGTCGTCTCAACCGTATCCCTAAAAAACAACCGGAATACGCCTTAAATAGGCTTCAGCACAACGTCGAACGTCGAACTCAGCTCGACGTTCGACGTCGAACGTCGAACTCAGGTCGACGTTCGACGAACGTCGAGCTGGGTTCGACGAATGTCGAACGTCGAGCTGAGTTCGACGAACGTCGAACTCAGTTCGACCATTGGAAGAAACACCCCCCAAAAATTTTGGGCCGGGGGCATTGCCCCCGCACCCCCACCGGGGACGCTGTCGTCGGCGCCAGATATGTCGGAGGGGGATCACACTTCGATTCCTCTAAGCTCACGTGGGCTAACCCGGTGTGAGAAACAAGAGGACCGGAAGTGTTCCACAATTCCAACAAGGCGGTCTGACATGAATATTGGGAGGCCAAGATGACCTCCCACACTTCGACAATACCAAGGTGCGTCGATGCCTTCCTCGCCAGACTCAATGACCTGCTTGCTGCTCACAAACATAAATAATTGCTCGATCGTTTTCCTCTCTCTGTGCCTCCATCGAGCTCGTTGTTTGTTCCACCGCAACCCATGCCAACCGTTATGTCAGCCACCATTTTCTTTAGGTCCTCTAGCTCCATTCCTTTCAGTGACCGTTCCTCAGTCGGCGGCGACACTTCCACTCATCGCGACTCACATTCAACAGACACACTCACTCTGCCGCCAACCATTATGCATGACAGGCTCTCCTCAGTGACCACTCGCGCCACACACCAGATCCTTGCAGCCCTCTGTGAAATCTATGAGCGCGATGAAGGTTTATCGCTCGTTCTGGACTCTGCTACAACGACTCACTACTGGGAGATATATTAGCGCAAAATAAAGGAGCTTGATGCTCACATTGGCCTAGTTTTGTTAAAGCTTGAGGACAAGCTCCATTTGAAGGTCGGTTGAGATTTTATGGGCCACGAGTCAAGGGCCTAGTTATTGTTATCTATTTAGTGTCTCTATTATTAGTTGTTCTAGTTGTCAGATGCTTAGGTTTTCATTAAGAGGGTTTTGTAGCCTTTTTAAAGACGAGTTTGGTTTGTATGAAAAATCCAAGGAGTATTTTTTATTTCCTTTGTCATGTGTATAAGATTTTGGTAGCTCTCCTCCCGAGTACACTTCGCCTAGGAAGCCGCGGTTTTGGCTCCATAGTACCCTATATCGTCATCTACCCCTCCGACCACTACTCCGACGAGCACATAACAATTTGGTATTAAACTCTCTTTCCTCGGATCTACGGTACCCTTTCGCAAACTTTCCGCGCTTATTTAGATCCTGACAAACCCTCCCGTCGACTTCCACAACTACGCACACCGAAGAGGCAGTCCCCTCCTTCCATCGTCAAGCCCGGCGACCACGATCTCCCCAAGCGTCGATCAATCTGTCTGCTTCCCCTACACCCATAAGTCTGTGTCGACCTTCTTCTTCGTATGCCCCCACTGTTGCACATCCATGACCCGTGGTGACGATCGAAATCACGCGACTTCTCCCTGCATTGACGCCATTCATCACCTGTCACGCACACAAAACCCTCGATCCCAGCGCCTCTGCCGTTTTTGCTGACTGCACGCAAGCTCACCGATTGCATCTGGAGACCCAGAGCACTCGTATCAAGATCCCCACCCTGTTCTCTGCGCCCTTTCGTGACCACCCGCTATCTGAACTTTATTGCTTTTGAGAAGTGGGCGTTATGTGCCTCAAGCCTGTTGTCTCCAAAAGCACCCGTTGATTATTTATTTATTAATCAACTAGTTGATTAATTCATTAAATATTACTTCACTTTTTTTAATTAATTATTTACTTGGTAAATAATTAAATTTGTGTGAGGCGGCCCAACATGAGTATTGGGATGCCTTGGTGGCCTCTCACGCTTCAACTATGGCAAGCTACGTCGCTACCTTCCTCACCAGGCTCGTCAACCTAATTGCTACACACAAACATAAACAATTACTTGATTGTCTTCCGCTCTTTGTGTCGTCATCGAGCTTGTTGATTGTCCCATCACAACCCGTGTCAACCATTCTGTCACCCACCTCCATCCAGCGTCCTCTGCTCCAATTACTTGTTCTGTCGGGTCCTCTGGTACTATTTCTTCTGGTGACCGTTCCTCAGTCGGCGCTGCCACTTCCGCTCGTCACGACTCATATTCAGCAGACACACTTGCCCCGCTGCCAGCTTTTATGTATGACAAGCTCTCCTCAAGAACCACTCACGCCACCCCCGATCCTTGCCGCCCTTCGGGACATCTGTGGGCATGATGACGACCAACCGCTCGTTGCGACCTCCGCTATAGCGAATTGCTATCGGGAGATATTTTGGCGCAAAATAAAGGAGCGCGATGCTCACATCAGCCGTGTTTTGTTCAAGCTTGAGGACAAGCTCGATTTGAAGGTCGGGTGAGATGTTATGGGCCACGGGCCTAGTTATTGCTATCTATTTAGTGTCGTTATTATTATTAATTGTTGTAGTTGTTAGATGTTTAGGTTTTCATTAGGAGGGTATTGTAGCCTATTTAAAGACAAGTTTGCTTTGTATGAAGAATCCAAGAAGTATTATCTATTTTCTTTGTCTTGTGTATGAGATTTGATAGCTCTCTCCTCCCGAGCACGTCCTGTCCAGGCAGCCGCGGTTCCGGCTCCACAATACCCCACTCCATCATCTACCCCTCCGACACTACTCTGGCGTGCACATAACAGTAAGCCTTCAAGCTTGAGTGACAGTTTGGAAGCGAAAACAAAATGAGAAATATGATGTAAGGTGCATGTGCATGGAGCTTTCAGACGAGCAATAGAGTGATCATTTGTATTAGGCATATAACTTGGGATAGAAGGTTGTCCCATATTTACTATACTGTGGAAGAAAGACACAATCTGACTAACAGATTGTTCCATCCAGATGGTCATTATATCCATAATATGTTGAGCATGAGTGGATGTGATGTGGGAGCATCTTGCTGTCATGGAGAATTCTTTTAACAAGAAGAGACAACTTCGATGCGAGGGAAAGCTCAAACAGATTGAAGAGACCGCCTTCTTCTGAGAGAAAGAGTCTGTCGAAGACGCTGGACATAAGAAGACCGACGCTCCACTAGATGCGACGAAGATGCAGAAAAGGGAGGGAATTATAGAGAGCGCATAGTCCATGTTGATCGCAGAAGGTGCATGTTACCGGTGGACAAATTGCTAGGATTTGGGATAGAAAAGGAGTGATATTGCATTAAACGATATTAAACATGCACAAGCCAATCTCCCTCAGGCTGGGTCAGATCTCCTCAGTCAAAATGAGAGCCCAAATGGACAATGGCCCAAAAGATCCCCAACGCTCATACCCTTCCCTCTTATATAGACGAGGGAGGGCACACATAATAAAAATGTACAAAACACATTAATTAATACAATTAATTAAATCAATATTAATTAATAATCAATATTAACTACTTAATTAACACTAACTAATTTAAAAAATTATATCCTTGCATATGAGCATTCAAGAAGCCTTTCCGTAAGCGTTCTCGTGGCTCATACGGGGGGATCTGCTTGGGCGAATGCGCAACCGTAACAGAGCTTTATCGATGTCATCAAGGGGAAATAAACTGATGAGAATGTGTTTCCAACCTTTCTCTGAAAGTGGGCTATAAACCTCCTCTTGCAGTTATGAACTTAAAAAAGTCCTTTTTAACATCATATTTTTCTTAGCACATCAGTTGTAAAAATTCAGGATAAGGTTAAGGTGTTGCAGTGTGATTTTGATGTCACGGGTTCGATTCCTCGAAGTAGTCTCTTTCAAAAATACAGGGTTAGGTTTGCCACATTTCACCCTTATGGTGAGACACTTCCCTGGACCCTCGTTGCACAGAGATGCTTTGTTCACGGGGCTGCCCTGCTCTTTTATCAGTTGTAAAAATTCAGAAATTATGCTATAATGTCCTTCATGTGCAAGTAACATTTAGAAATGATGTTACTCATTTGATAAATGAAAAATGGAAAAGCGGTTGGGTTAGACGATTTACCCATCGAAGTATGGAAATGTCTAGGGAATGAAGGAATTTTGTGGCTTACATGTTTTTTCAATAAGATACTGAACTCAAATAGGATGACAGACTAATGGAGAGAAAGTATCTTGATACTTTTGTATACAAACAAATGAGATATACAAAATTGTGTTAATTACAGATGAATTAAATTAATGAGTCATACCATGAAATTATGAGAACGAGTAATAGAAAGAAGAATAAGACGGAAGACTAACATCTCGGAGAATCAATTTGGATTCATGCCATGGAAGCTATATATCTCTTGAGGAGACTCATTGACAACTGCCGAGAAAGAAAACAAGATTTGCATATGGTGTTTATCGACCTTGAGAAGGCTTATGATAGAGTTCCAAGAGAGATCTTATGGAGAGTCTTAGAAAAGAAAGGTGTAAATGTGTCATACATTGACATAATCAAAGATATGTATACAAATTCAGTGACAAGGGTGAGGACATCTGGAGGATTAATACAGGAATTCCCTATTAATGTTGGCTTACATCAAGGTTCAGCTTTAAGCCCTTATCTCTTTACCCTTATCTTAGATGAGCTCACCAGACATATCCAACAAGCAATACCTTGATGTTTATTATTTGCGGATGATATCGTTTTGGTCGATGAGATACGCGAGGGTGTAAACGCAAAACTTGAATCTTGGCGAGACACTTTAGAAAAGAAGGGTTTTAGGTTGAGCAGGACAAAGACAGAGTATATGGAGTTTAAATTTAGCAGTGCAAGAAGGACGGATGACTTTGTTATCATGTTGGGTGATCAAGATACTTCCCGTAGTGAATGTTTTAAATATCTTGGATCGATAGTTCAAAAAGACGGAGGTATTGATAAAGATGTGACACATAGAATCCAAACGGGTTGGTAGTGAATGTTTTAAATATCTTGGATCGATAGTTCAAAAAGACGGAGGTATTGATAAAGATGTGACACATAGAATCCAAACGGGTTGGTTGAAGTGGAAAGGCGCGTCAGGGATCTTGTGTGATCGTAAAGTACCATTAAAACTTAAGGGCAAGTTTTACTGTACTGCGATTAGACCAACGATGCTCTATGGTTCTGAGTGTTGGGCAGTGAATTGTGTATGTTGGAAAAGCCCATGTATAAAGGCCCAAAATAGGCCCATTGTACTCTCTCTTCTTTAGTCCCACATCTTGTATAGGTTTTTTTCCTCTCTTCTCCTCTCCTATATAATTGTATTCTCTCCTTGTATTTAGTTACACAATCAATACATACAAGTTTTGACTTCTCTCTACATGGTATCAAAGGGAGGTTGATCTTAACCTCTTCTACCCGCCGCCTTCTGGCGGCCTCTACGCGGATTGTCTCCGGTCTCCAGCGGGCTCTCCAGCGGTCTCCCTCTGTGTCTACCCGCGGCTACTCACTCGCTGTCCGCAGGCTCGACGGACAGTCCGCTGTCTCTCCCCTTGGCTCCAGGTTCTCTCTTTTCTCCCCCTACCACCCCGTTTTATAGTTTCCCTCCCTTCTCTCGTGGACCCCACCCTCCATCCTCCTCGCGCGGTCTCTCGTTCTGCCCGCGCGAATTCCCCTCCTATCCGCTTGACATCTTCTACTTGCGGGCTCCTTCTCGCCGCTCGAGTTCGTCAACTCGCGGCTTCTCCTCCTACCCGCTCGGCGCCTGTTCGTGCGGTTTGCTCCTTCTCGCCGCTCGAGTTAGTCTACTCGCGGCTTCTCCTCCTATCCGCTCGGTGTCTTTTCCTTGCGGTTTGCTCCTTCTCGCCGCTCGAGTTAATCTACTCGCGGCTTCTCCTCCTATCCGCGCGGTCTCAGGTTCTTGCGGCTTGTTTCCTCTTGCCGCTCCTGATATTCTACTCGCGGCTTCTCTCTCTCCTCTCCGCTCGAGTTGGTTTACTCGCGGTCTCTTCATTCTCGCCGCCTTCTCGCGGTCTAAGACTTACCCGCTCTGGTCGTGGCCTGTATAGCCGCTGGTGTTCGCATCGTGACCGTGCGGGTTCGTTCTTCCAGCTTGTCCGCCCTTGCTTCCCTCTGCGGCCAGCTTCTCCGGCGGCCTCCTCCCTGGTCGCTGCGGTTTTTTGATCAGTTCGCTGCGGCCTTTGATCAGTTCGCTGCGGTCTCCTTCCAGGTCGGCGCGGCTTCCCTTCCCGAACCATGGGTTCCTCCGTTGACTCCACTGGCCCGGCGGCTAGTCCGCCCGCAGACCGCCCGGCTTGTCCAACCGACCTGCGCGATGAACTACGCATCACTACCATCTCTCTCTCCGGGAAGAAAAATTTTCTCCCTTGGGCGCATTCTGTGCGTCGGGTTCTCCAGGCCAAGGGTCTCCTGTCTTACCTCACCCAGGCTTCCCCGGATCCCCCTACGGACGAGTGGCTCCGCAACGATGGTCGTGTGCAGACTTGGCTTCTCAACTCCTTAGATGGTGAGCCATATCAGATGGCCATGTATCACGAGACGGCCAAGTCTATATGGGATGAGCTGCACTCTCTATACTCCGGCAAGGACAGCCTTCAGCACCTCTACGACATCATCACCGATCTCGTTTCTCTCGACACCGGTGGCGCCCCGGACATGACGTCCTTTGTTGCTCGGGCTAAGACTCTGGCCGAGGCCTGGATTCTGCATCAGCCTTCTACCACTGATCATGCTGCCCAGCGCGCTCAGAAGGAGGCGGTTTGCATTGCTATTATGATGGCCCGTCTTCCGCCTCACCTTCAGTCTATCCGGGCTCAGGTTCTGGCCTCTTCCACCGTTCCATCCCTGTCTGAGATCTGTTCCATGCTCCTCCGCGTGACGCCTCCTCCGGATACTCCTGCACCGACTTCCTCGGTCTTTGTTCAACAGGCCTCTCCGCCCCTGCTTCCCTCACCTCCCTCTGCTCGTGGTGGCCGCTTTGGCTCTCGGGGCCGCGGACGTGGTGGAAGGGGGCGGCCGAAGTGTTCATACTGCGGCAAGGACGGCCACTTTGAAGCAACCTGCTACCGCAAGAATGGCTATCCTCCTCGCCCGACGGCTTCGGTGGCCGCAGATGCCTCCTCTCCTACCTCTCCGGACCTTGAAGCCGTCCGGCTCCAGCTCCAGCACCTCCAGGGCCTGCTCAACCCGCCTCCTGCTTCCCTGGCCTCCACCTTCGTCTCCCAAGCAGGTATGGCTTGTCTCTCCACCGGTTCGTCCTGGATCATGGACTCAGGTGCCACTCATCACATTACGTCCAAGCAGCCTGCCACATACTTGGACTCTCCTCACCCGCGGTCTATCACCGTGGCAAATGGCGCTCTTATTCCCGTCTCCGGATCGACGGACATCTCTCTCAGCCCGTCGTTTCCTCTCCGCTCGGCTCTTCATGTTCCGAGTTCCCCCTTCAATTTACTTTCTGTTGGTCGCCTTACTGCTGATCTGGATTGCTCCGTGACATTTACTTCGTCTTCTTTTGTCATACAGGATCGCCGGACGCAGACTACCATTGGTAAAGGCGGATTGCGGAACAGGCTCTACCTTCTTGACACGCCTCCTACCATACTCTCCTCCGTCTCCTCCACCGAGTGGCATCGCCGTCTTGGCCACGCTCCTCTACCAGTTCTCCAGCGGGCTCTCCCTGATATATCTCTCCATCCGTTTCAGTGTGAGTCTTGTATCCTCGGCAAGCAGCCGCGTTCATCTTATCCTGCTCATTGTACCCGGAGCTCTGCTCCGTTTGATTTGTTGCATTCTGATGTATGGGGACCCTATAAACATACTAGTATATCTGGTTTCCGGTACTTTATTACTTTCATTGATGATTATTCTCGCCTGACGTGGCTATACTTACTTCGTGATCGCTCCGAGATTCCTCGCATTTTTCGTGCATTTATCGTTGAAACTCGTACCCAATTTCAAACCACTATCAAAACTGTGCGTACGGATAATGCTCGTGAGTACGTTGGCCACGACTTCACTACTTTATGCTCTGAATTCGGGATTCTCCACCAAACATCTTGTGCCTACACGCCTCAACAAAACGGCGTTGCCGAACGTAAAAACCGTCACTTACTTGATGTTGCTCGCTCCCTTATGCTTCAAATGCATGTGCCCAAACATTACTGGAACTTTGCGGTCTCCACGGCTTGTTTTCTCATCAACCGTCTCCCTTCCTCCGTTCTCCACTATGCTACTCCGTTCAGCCTGTTGTTTCCTTCAACTCCGCCCTTCCCTCTACCACCCCGTATCTTTGGTAGCACTTGTTACGTCCACCATCTGGGCCCGCCCTCGGACAAACTGGATCCCCGGGCGGCTAAACACATCTTTGTGGGCTATTCTCGTACTCAGAAGGGGTATCTCTGTTATTCTCCTGCTACTCGAAAGCTCTCTGTCTCTGCGGATGTCACCTTCCGCGAGACTCAACCTTTTTTTTCGGATTCTCTCCCTACTCCTTTCCCTTCGGCTCCTTCACCTCCCTCCATCCCACGACCAGTTCTCCCTGTTACGACGCCGCTGCTACCGGTTCCACCAGCTCTACCTCCTGTACCACCCGCACCTCCCATCATCCGGGTCTATACTCGTCGCCCCCCTTGCTCTATGGCCCCACTGCAGTCCGCCTCCACCACGGTCACTCCGCGCCCGGACGATCAGGTACAGACATCCACCGCTCATCCTCTGGCTCATTACGTTTCTCTCCATCGCCTCTCTCCCCCTCTTCACACTTTTGCTACTTCTCTTTCCTCGGTTTCTGTTCCTAATTCTGTGCAGGAGGCGCTCCAACATCCTGGCTGGCGGGCTGCCATGGAGGAGGAAATGGCTGCTCTCTGGACTAACCAGACCTGGACTCTCGTCCCTCTCCCTCCCGGTCAGAAACCCGTTGGGTGTAAATGGGTGTTTGTTATTAAACATGCTGCTGACGGCACTATTGACCGCCTAAAGGCCCGCCTTGTGGCTCGTGGCTTTACCCAGCAGCAGGGCCTCGACTACGAGGAGACTTTTTCCCCGGTGGCCAAACTCAACACAGTCCGGGTTCTCCTCTCTGTTGCGGTACATCGCCAGTGGCCCTTACTCCAACTGGATGTCAAGAATGCGTTTCTGAACGGTGATCTCCAGGAAACTGTCTATATGCAACAACCTCCCGGGTTTGAGACCACGGGGGAGTCTCAAGTCTGCCATCTTCGAAAGGCTCTTTATGGTCTCAAACAGTCTCCCCGGGCATGGTTTGACAAGTTCAGTAAGGCCCTCCGGGAGATTGGTTTTACTCGAAGCTCCGCCGACTTCTCGCTCTTCACTCGCCTCCGATCTACAGGGACCGTCCTTCTACTCGTCTATGTGGACGACATCATTATTACTGGGAACGACTCGAATGGGATACTGGCGGTCAAACTTCATCTGAGCACAGTTTTTCAAACGAAAGATCTGGGTCCCCTTCGGTACTTCTTGGGCCTAGAAGTCGCCAGACGGTCAGATGGGTTGATCCTCTCTCAGCGAAAGTACTGCACTGACCTTCTTCATGACGCGGGTTACTCAGGAGGTAAGCCAATTGACACCCCAATGGATGTCAATCACAAGTTATGCGCGCAGGCCTCTGACTCCGATACCCTACTAGATAATCCAGAGTATTACCGTCGCCTAGTTGGGAAATTGATATACCTCACAGTAACCAGACCAGATATCTCCTTCGCTGTTGGTATCGTCAGTCGATATATGCATTCCCCCAGAAGCTCTCATCTTCAGGCGGTTGAACGCATTCTCAGATACCTCAAAAAGGCTCCTGGACAAGGACTAGTGTACAAAGTATCTTCTTCTACTCCGACTCTGGTAGCCTACTCGGATGCTGACTATGCTGGGTCCCTCGATGATCGAAGGTCCACCAGTGGCTTCTGCACGTATTTTGGAGGACATCTGATCACCTGGCGGAGCAAGAAACAAGCGGTCGTTGCTCGATCATCAGCCGAGGCAGAATACCGGGCTATGGCATCAGTGGTGTCGGAACTAACGTGGCTTGAAAGTCTTCTCACCGATCTGGGTGTAAAGCTTCCTTCACCAGCTCTTCTCCTCTGTGACAGTCAAGCTGCTATACACATCGCCAAGAACCCAGTCTTTCACGAGAGAACTAAACATATTGAAGTCGACTGTCATTTTATCCGGGAAAAGGTTCAACTAAAGAAGATCGACCTCAGACATGTTCCGGGTACTGAACAAGTTGCGGATGTCCTCACAAAGGCCTTGTCTAGTACCCTCTTCTATCAATGTCTGTCCAAGCTTGGCGCATACGATTTGTATGCTCCAGCTTGCGGGGGAGTGTTGGAAAAGCCCATGTATAAAGGCCCAAAATAGGCCCATTGTACTCTCTCTTCTTTAGTCCCACATCTTGTATAGGTTTTTTTCCTCTCTTCTCCTCTCCTATATAATTGTATTCTCTCCTTGTATTTAGTTACACAATCAATACATACAAGTTTTGACTTCTCTCTACAGTGTACATGAGCAAAAAATGGGAGTTGCGGAGATGAGAATGCTTAGGTGGATGTGTGGACACACGCAACTGGATAGAATTAGGAATGAATGTATCAGGGATAAGCCAGGAGTAGCACCAATTGCAGAGAATATGTGATAAGCTCTGTTAAGATTGTTTGGACACGTGCAAAGGAGACCATTAGAGGCACCTGTTAGGCGTTGTGAGAGTCTAGTCACTGGGCATGTTAAACGAGGGAGGGGTAGACCAATAAAGACTTAAAATGAAACTATAAGGAAAGACATGATGTACTTAGGCACAAGACTGCTACTCTTGCAGCAAGAAACAGGGGTGAAGGATAAAGATTGAAAGACAGGAAAAGATGCTATTCTATTAGTCAAAAGAAGGGCTTGGTCTAGAAGCTTCACCTCCGACCTGTGACCAAAAGAAAAACCCATTGAAGGATCAACAGTTTCATTCGTGGTCACCCGAAGTTAGTACTCGTTGCTCAGCGTAGAGTACTAATACGAGTAGGAAAGATCCTAGGAGGTGCCTACCTTTCGTTCTTCTCCTAGGCAGTCGAACGGGGCGCGAGGTCTCGCTCTGTCACCTATGTGCGAAACTGAATGTTGATACGCAGGAGTTGCAAAATGATGGAACTTGAAGATGCACGCGCGATATGAATCATCTGGAACATCATAGAAGAGGCCGCTCGCGCCCGTACGGGCGGCTCGAATGAGGAACCATTTCTGGTCGAACCACCGAACCACACATCTTTTTTTGGTGGGAGGGTACTCCGAGTAGTGGGTACCCCGTAGGACCTCGACCCTCCTACTCTTTTTTACTTTTTTCTA
The DNA here is from genome assembly GCA_039513925.1 of Platanthera zijinensis. Classification (NCBI taxonomy): domain Eukaryota; kingdom Viridiplantae; phylum Streptophyta; class Magnoliopsida; order Asparagales; family Orchidaceae; genus Platanthera; species Platanthera zijinensis. The sequence continues at coordinate 10,582,031 of CM077079.1, read as the reverse complement.
TTTTGATATGCAATGACCCGACCGCTGAGCCGGAAGATCATACCGGAATGAAACGCTTCGCGCCTTTCAAGAAAGAAGGGCAAGACTCGAGATTTTCTGACTGAATATTCAGGGTGGTATAGTAAACAATTTCTCGAGAAAGAAGCCCCCCCCCCCCCCCCCCCATTCACTCAATTCAATCCTAGCTGTGACGCTGATTGAGTAAGTCAATTTAGTCGAGAAACAAGATGTGTATGTACAGGAAGACGGAGAAAGAAGGTCTATCTATTCGTCTTGCTTTCAAGTATGGGGGATCTGAGGGCCGATGTTAGTGAGATTATGGCACAAGATAGGGCACAATGATGGCAAAAGATCCATATAGCTGACCCCACTATAGTGGGATAAAGGCTTGAGTGTTGTTGTTGTTGTTGATACTTATTTGGTAAAGAGAGCAAAATTTTCTTTGTATTCCTAAACAAGTTTTTTTCTGAAGCATATCAATGTGTTCACATGTAAACCCGCATTTGTTGATAAATTCTCGGCGAAACTTCAATCAATTGGTTTATGGCTTTATTGCTGGCAGGTGGATAACAGAGGAACTGCAAGGCGAGGACTCAAATTTGAGAGCTTTTTGAAGCACAACATCGGGCGTTTAGACGCGGAAGATCAACTGACCGGTGCCGAGTGGCTCGTTAAACATGGACTCGCTAAACCAGGGCATATCGGTCTATACGGGTGGAGCTACGGCGGTTTCCTGTCGGCCTTGAGCCTGGCGAGGTTTCCCGACATATTCAGTTGCGCGGTGGCAGGCGCTCCAGTCACATCTTGGGATGGATACGACACCTTCTACACGGAAAAATACATGGGCTTGCCATCGGAAAATAAGGAGGGCTACGAATACGGCTCCATCATGCACCATGTGAGCAAATTGCAGGGAAAGCTGCTGCTTATCCATGGCATGGTCGATGAAAACGTGCATTTCAGGCACACCGCGAGGCTCATCAATGCGCTCACTGAAGCCGGAAAGTCTTACGAGCTTCTTCTCTTTCCCGACGAGCGTCATATGCCTCGTCGGTTCCGGGATCGTGTTTATATGGAGGAAAGGATTTGGGAGTTCATCGACCGGAACTTGTGAGGGAGAATCCTACTTGTTGTTCATACCATTACGGTCCCGAAGAACTTCTGACGGTGGTTCGGTGACTGAGAATCAGTTTGACTATAGAGTTGTTCGTCCTTTTACTCGTGTCGCCGGGGATCTCTTAAGATGGACGACGGTAAAGGTTTTCCCTTGTGTTTTTGGGCTGTAATCCCCCTTCCTGGAAAGCATGCCACTTGAAACTCCATTGAGTTCCTGATGGGGCTTTTTTCTGCCTTTCCTCCATGTAAAATTTTCTCCATATTTCTATAGTTAAAATAAGAAAATGTTAGCTTTCATAATTGTTCAAGATGATCTGTAATTTTCCTTTTTTTAATATTAATACAAATGATATATATGCATATATATATATATATATACTGAAAAATATTCTATAATTCCAATCATGATCTTTTTTTTTGGACTTCTATCACTAAGTACCCTTCAATTAGGGGGTTTTTGCATATTGCACTATAAATATTTAATTTTTGCACTTTGCACCTCCCTATAATATTGACATTTTATATCCTCCTAATTGAACAAGGTGCAAAATGTTAATGTTGTAGTAAAAAATGTCACCAACTTTCCGCGTGCTATCCCTGGGTAGGGTGGTCGGCAGAGGAAGGAGTTGTTCGCAAACGATCGGTTATTGGCCCCGCAAACTGTTTAAGCAAGTGAAAAGAGCGTGAAAAGGTGCCGCTGATAGCGGTGAACACCAGATTTGACCTGCCGCGGTGAATGTCTTTCTTGCGACGGGCGAGTACAAGGGGGGAATAAGAGAGAAAACTTGACTAGACTTAGTGTCCGTACCAACAATTAGGCTAGTTTTGAGCTAAGTCCGCGTGTCTCATCCAAGCCCTCATGGTCCCTATTTATACTCGAGGGTAGGCGGCTCAGACGATTCACGAACCGACAGGCTTTTAACACCTCATTAACTATGACATTAAATGCGCAGACGCCTGATGTACACAAAGAGTCGGGCGGCGGGGGTTGAGAGAAGAGACTGCAAGTAATCGTGCAATACCATCGAGGTCGATGTCAAAGAGGCTAGTCCGTGCGGGCTCCAGGAGAAGTGCCCGCCGCGACTTTTGGGCCGGATCAACGAAACTTCTTTATGAGAGACGGCCTGCCAGAAGCACATGTTGGGGTCGCCTGAAGAGTGCCCGCGCCGGACACTTTCGTGCTAAAGCCATAGACCAGAGAATGTCTGCAGACACCTGAAATGTTCGCCTGGAGGCTTTGCAAACTTTGGAATGGTCGACGGGTAAGTTATCCTTGTTGTCTGATGCTCGCCTCCGCTATCGCAGGATTTGAAATATTGTTGGAAATATTGGAAGAGAAAATATTAGCATGATTTATTCATCCATAGGAGGCTATATATTGGGGACTACATAAACTCATAATTCTTGACTCATGGTGTGGGACTAAATCCCCTCCCATACTAATAAAATCAAATAATAAAATATTAATTTCTCCAACACTCCCCCTCAAGTTGGGTGTGTAATATTTGTCATGTCCAACTTGCCTAATATTTTGTCAAAGGAGCACTGACTCAAACCCTTAGTAAACACACCTACAAGCTGCTGGTTTGATGAAACAAAGGGAATACTCACAATCCCCCTAACTATATTTTCCTTAATGAAGTGTTTGTTAATCTCCACGTGCTTAGTACAATCATGTTGAACTGGATTGTGGACAATGTTGATAGCAGTTTTATTACCACAATAGATCTTGATTAAACTCGCCCACTCCACACCCAGGTCTCCCATAATCGACTGAATCCACAACCCTTCACATATCTCATGTCTCATTGCTCGGAACTCGGCCTCAACACTGGATCTTGCTACATCGTGTTGTTTCTTGCTTCTCCATGTCACCAAATCGCCCCCAACAAGAGAGCAATATCATGATGTAGATCTTCGGTCCTCAACTGAATTTGCCCAGTCCGCATCGAGATACTTTAGGACTCTGTATGCAGCATCAAGGTGATGTGATCTTGGTGTGTGCATGTTCTAACTAAGGACACACACATAATAAGAGATGTCTGAACGAGTATGAGAGTGATAGATAAGTTTCCCCCACTAGTCATTGGAAACCTGGTATGTCATCAACTTCTCCACCATCTCTATCAAGCTTGTGAATGACTTCAATTGGGGTGTCAGTAGGTCTGCATCCAATCATTCTAGTTGCCTCAAACAAATCTAGAATGTACTTCTTTTGTGATATAAAGATCTCATGTTTGAAGTTAGTCGCATCTATGTCAAGAAAATACTTAAGAGGTCCAAGATTTTTCACTTCAAATTTCTTAGCCAACCTATGCTTTAATTGTTCATTCTCCAATGTGTCATCACCAGTTATCATTATGGCATCTACATAGATGATAAGAGCAGCCACTTGCCATCCTTGTGTTTCATAAATAAGGTGTGATCGACATTATTTTGTTTATATTCAAATGACATCATTGTCCGGTGAAATCTCCCAAACCAAGCACGTGGAGACTGCTTCAAACCATACATGGCTTTCTTTAACCTACAAGCTTTTCTTGCTGACCTTTTTGGAAGAACACCAGGTGGAAGGGACATGTAGACTTTCTCCTCAAGATCACCATGAAGAAATGTGTTCTTCACATCCAACTGACCGAGGCCTCATCCTTTGCACATGACACATGAAAGCAAAATCCTGATTGAATTCATTTTAACAATTAGAGCAAATGACTCTTGATAGTCGATACCAGCTGTTTGGGTATATCATCTAGCAATCAACCTAGTTTTGCACCATTCACTAGGTCTTGGGAGTTTTGCTTCATGAAGAAGACCCACTTACATCCCTTTATGCAGATGGACAAAATCCCAAATATGATTCTTATCAATGGACATTGTTTCCTCCCACATGGCTGCCTTCCATTTACTGTGCTCAAGAGCTTCCTGCCAAGAATGAGAGATAGATATGGAAGAAAAGGAAGTGACAAATGCTCTATGTGAAGGATACAAAAAGTCATAGGTCACAAAGTGAGAAAGATGATTATGGGTAGAAGCATAATTACCTTTATCAGTACTTGAATATGGATCAAGTGATGACCTAGGTAGCGTGGGCAAGGCCTGTATGTTCGTGCCCCTCCTACATAGCGTATAAACATGCAATGGAGGAGGTATCACCTGGTCCCCAGGGATAGGAGGGAGCACCAGATCACTAGGGATAGGAGGAGGCATCACCGGGTCCTTAGGGATAGGAGGGAGTACCAGATCACCAGGAACTGGAGGAGAGAATGTAGATGGTGGAAATGAAGAAGAAATAGGCAAAAGAATGGAAGGAGAACTCACTTCCCTAGTAATTGTCTCCCCCTGAAGAGAGGTTCCATAATAGGCTTCAGATTCCCCGAATGTGACATCCATAGTAACAAATGTTCACTTGGTGTTGAGATGAAAGCACTTATAGCCATTCTGGGTAGGAGAGTAGCCAATGAAGACACACCTCCGAGCGCGAGGGTCAAGTTTGATCTTTGAATGGACATGCACAAAACACACACATCCAAAAATATGAGGCAAAAGAGAAGTGGGACGAACCCCCAGAGTGGCCAGAGGAGTATGAAAAGGACATGAGTAGGAAGACGATTGATAATGTAGTAATTAAGCACTGAGAATTGCATCACCCCAATAATAGTTAGGGAGATTCAAGCAAAGAAGGAGACATCTGACAACCTCAAGTTGGTGCTAGTTCTTGCGCTTAATTACCCCATTCTGAGCCGGGGTATAAACACAAGAGGTTTGATGTATGATGCCAAGATCACTCAGATATTTCTCAAGCGGGAGTCAATATACTCACGACCATTGTCACCATGCAAGATCTTAATGGTATCACTAAATTGAGTTGTGACCATCTTATAAAAACACTGAAAGAGAAAACGTGTCACTTTTATGTTTCATCAAATATACTCAAATATAGCGAGAGTAACAATCAATAAAAGAAACAAATCACGAGCAATCAGAAATAAACGCAGTAGACATGGGGTCCCAAACATCAGTATGAATAAGAGTAAACAAAACTACGGTACGTGGAGACATAAGAGGAAGAAAAATACAATGATGTTTAGCAAGTTCACATACATCGCAATGAAAAAGACTAAACAAAGTAGGAGAAATAGTAGAAAGCAAAAGCTTCATAGTAGACACATGAGGATGTCCAAAGAGACAATGCCATGAATCCAAATCAGAGGGACGATCTGCATGGAGAGTTTTTGGAGGCGAAGTGAGGCTGGATGAAGTGGAGGATGAGGGGTCGAACACATAGAGCCTGTTGCACAGCCTACCAGAGTCAATCACCATCCCCGTCTTCAGCTTCTGAAAAATACAAGAGGTTGAAAAAAAGGTTACTGAGCAGTTAATAGAGTTAGTCAAATAACTAATAAACAGAAGATTTTTAGTGAAAGCAGGAACATGAGTGTAAGAGAGGAGCCTGAAATGAATCCTTTCCTAAAAATGGGAGATAATGATCCATTAGCAATGCTCACTTTGTCTCTGCTGGACAGAAGGGTGTAGGACACAACCTGTGGCTGACCTAGTCATACGATCAGTGGATTTAGAATAATGATACATTGCGAGGACAGGTGGGTGGAAGCAAAATGAGCATTTGTAGGGCCCTGGTGGGCATAGGAAGAGGGGGATGAATCGGCCTGCTTAACAGGATAGTCATGCATCAACCGGTGGAAAACCAAAATTTCTTCAACTGAAAGAGCTGGGGGGCTGTCACGTTGTAATCCAGAGAGATGAACAAAGGTGTCCTCCACAACATCAGACAATTGTGCAGAACAAGATAGGGATGATCTATTCTGGGAGCAACCAAGGCCACGTCCACCACAAGGAGCAAGCCCGCCCCCTAGAGAAGGAAACCCATGAAGCTTGAAACAAATATCTCTTGTATGACGAGACTTCCCATAATAATCACACACAAGATGATCTTTCTCCATAGGCTTTGATCTAGTGTCACGAGCAGGACAAACCCCGTGGTGAGAAAGAGTGACAAGAGCAGGAGAGTTTGTCGGTGGTTGAATTCCTGTTGTACAAGGTTGTACACTTCTAGTAAAGAAGGAAGAGGGGATCGTCCCAGGATTTGAATGCTAATCGGGTCAAAATCATGATGTGAGCCGCGAAGAAATTTGAAGATGCGATTCCATTTTCCCTTGCTCTCACCAACACCTCATCTTCTGAATATATGAGGGTCAGATAATCAAAATGATCATATTCCTGATAGAGTTGGGTGAACTTCTAGTAGTAGACAGATGGAGGTTGATCACCCTATCACAAGAGGAATATCCTGTTTCGAAGTTGGTAAATCTGAGCCAAATTTCCACAGCATGAGTATGTGGTCTCTGCGCGCTTTCAAATAACCACATCAATATCCAAGAATAGATAAATCCGAGTGATGTACTCCAACATAGAGTTAAGTAGCTAGGACATCACAAGAGAGTTCTCAGAGTCCCAATGAGGCCACTCTGGAGAATCAGAAGAAAGTTCCTTTGTAGTGCCATCGACATAGCCAAACAACCGACAACTTTGAGGGCAAGGATGATAAATTGTGCCCAAGGAAGGTAATTTCATAGTAATGATTTGAGGGGTGTCATGTTCAGGATTGTAAGAAGCGAACTAAAACAAGCCGGAAATGGTATAACTGAAATTTTATTATCAGAAAAAAGGTATCTATTACAAAGGTATGGCCTCCCTTATATAGAATGGAGGAGAGAAGAGAGAATACAAATAAGAGATGTGGGACTAAAACTATACAAAAGAATCTGGGCGGCTAGAACAACAGACCGGAACAAGCCGCGCGGTTAGACGGAAGGGCTAACCGCTCGGCCACTGCCAGAGAGAGAGACAAGCCGCCAAGGGAGACCGTTAGACCGCCCGGTCTCCTAGTCGCCAGTAACAGACCGCTAGACCGCTTGGACCTCAGACCTCAACGCAGCAACCAACCCGCTGGAGGCAAACGGCCAGACCGACAGACCGCCCGACAGACCGCCCGGTCTCAACTTCAACACTCCCCCTCAAGCTGGAGCATATATGTCGATCATGCCCAGCTTGTCACATATATGAAGAAATGAGGCGGATACTGGCTTGGTGAAGATGTCAGCCAGCTCTTTTTCAGACGTGACGAAGGGAGTGCAAATTTGTTCCTTCAGAATCTCTTCACGAATGAAATGACAGTCGACCTCAATGTGTTTGGTTCTCTCATGGAAGACTGGATTTTTGGAGATATATATAGCAGCCTTGTTGTCACAGAACATAGGTAGAGGATGGTTGTAGACCTCTCCTAAATCCAACATGAGAGCCCGTAGCCACTTTAGCTCGCAAGTGGTCGATGCCATACTCCGATACTCAGCTTCAGCACTGGACCTGGAGACAACAGATTGCTTCTTGCTCTTCCAACTTACCAGATTGCCCCCAACAAAGGTACAGAAACCGGAAGTAGACTTGCGGTCCCCTTTGTCATCCGCGTAACTCGCATCTGAGTAAGCTTCAACCCTCAGATGATCATTCTTCTGAAAGAGCAATCCTTTCCCAGGGGCTGCTTTGACGTACTCCAAGATCCGCAAGGCGGACTGTAGATGGCACTCCCTGGGAGCTTGCATGAATTGACTCACCTTGCCCACAGCATAGGAGATGTCGGGCCTAGTCACGGTGAGGTATATGAGCTTACCAACAAGACGCCTGTACCGCGAAGCATCTGAAAGAAGAGGCGAATCATCTGTCCAGGTTTTGTCTTCTCCAACAGCCATGGGACATCGGGCAGGTTTGGCCCCAGTCAATCCTGCTTCTTTTAAAATATCAAGAGCATACTTACGCTGAGAGAGGACTAAAGAGTTGGGCTTCCGAGAGATTTCGATCCCCAAAAAGTACTTCGGAGAACCCATATCTTTCGTGACTAGATGTTGACGAAGATGCCGCTTTGTCAAGGCTACCCCTTCCTGGTCATCACCAGTGAGAAGAATATCATCCACATATACTGCAAGAACCACCAGTCCCGAAGAGGTTTTGCGAATAAATAGAGAGTGATCAGCAGTGCTGCGAGCAAAACCAACGGCCGCCACGATGCCGCTGAATTTGTCAAACCAAGCTCGAGGGCTCTGCTTGAGGCCATAGATTGCCTTCTGTAGCCGGCAGACTCGTGTCTCCCCCTGAGCAACATACCCTAGAGGTTGCTCCATGTAGACGGCCTCCTGAAGATCACCATAAAGGAAGGCATTCTTGACATCCAGCTGGGAAAGGGGCCAGTCTTTGTTGACTGCCACAGAGAGAAGGACCCGTATAGTGCTGAGACGAGCCACGGGAGAGAAGGTGTCAAAGTAATCAACCCCATAGGTTTGAGTAAAGCCCTTAGCCACCAGACGAGCTTTGTAACGGTTTACAGTGCCATCTGGGCCAAACTTGACTACAAAGACCCATCGACAGCCAACAACATCTGTATCAAGAGGAGGAGGGACAAGAGTCCAGGTACCCCGCTCTGTGAGGGTCGCCATTTCCTCATCCATGGCCAGCTTCCAGTGAGGAATGGCAAGGGCCTCCTGGTAGGAACGAGGTGTGGTAGTAGCAGAGATAGCCAGCGCAAAGGCCCTGCGAGAAGGGGTAAGACGATCATATGAAACAACAGCAGCAAGGGGGTGTAAGGTACACGTCCGCACCCCTTTGCGAAGAGCGACAGGAAGATCCAGGTCGGCGGGCTCCTCGGCATCCAGAGCATCCGTGGCAGAGAGAGCTGGCCCGGGAGGAGAGAGCGACGGCAGCGGAGATGAGGGAGAGGGAGGCGGAGAGAGAGGCGGAGGGAGAGGAGTGGGCGGAGACGGAGGAGGAGCGGATATCGCAGTAGGAGACGAGGGAACGAACGGAATAACAGGAGCATCCGAGGTGAGAGGAAGAGAAGAGGAGGCATCCGAGAAGTAGGAGGCATTCTCGAAGAAGGTAACGTCAGCGGAGACAAACTGTTTACGAAGAACAGGATCAAAGCAGCAGTAGCCTTTCTGAGTGACCGAGTACCCCAGAAAAACACATTTGGTGGAGCGAGGGGAGAGCTTGTCACGGGTGGCAGATGGGACATGCACAAAAGCAGTGCACCCAAAGATTCGGAGAGGGAGAAAGAAAAGGCTCCTTGCTAGGATAAAGGATGGAAAAAAGGGGTTTTTCCCTGAAGAACAGAGGAGGGAATGCGATTGATGAGATAGCAAGCAAGAAGAACAGCATAGCCCCAATATGAGCGAGGGACATGCATTTGAGTCATTAATGTGCGAGCAACATCGAGGAGGTGACGGTTTTTGCGTTCCGCCACCCCATTTTGTTGGGATGTATAGACACAACTTGTCTGATGAATAACGCCATGTTGAACACAGAAAGAGGTAAAAACATGACTTAAGTATTCTTTTGCATTAGCAGAGCGAAAAGTTTTAACACTAACACCAAACTGATTTTTGATTAAATGATAAAAGGAGGTCCATATATTAAAAAGTTCAGAGCGATCTCGTAAGAGATACACCCAAGTACATCTAGAAAAATCATCAATAAAAGTTACAAAATAAGAACTACCCCGACCAATAGTAAGGGTAGGAGCAGGTCCCCAGATATCGGAGTGGACTAGATCAAACGGACGGGTAGAGCCCCGACCTTGCTTCGGCGGGAAGGAGGAACGATGATGCTTGCCAAGTTGACATGCTTCGCAGTGGAGAGGAGTAGTGGAGGGAGGGAGGTGGGGCAGAAGCTGATGCAGAAGCCGTGGTGGAGGATGACCGAGACGGAGATGCCACTGGAGAAGATCCGTACAAGAAGAAGAGAAGGCGGACAAAGCGGAAACGTTGTCGAGGAAGTAGAGGCCGCCGCTCTCAGTCCCAGTAGCAATCGTCCGCTGGGAGCTCGGATCCTGAAAAGAGCAAGAAGATGGAGTAAACGTTACAGAACATTGAAGCTGCTTGCACAAAGAAGTAACCGATAACAGATTGCACGGAAACTTGGGCACATAGAGAGTGTCCTCTAGCCGAAGGGACGGAGTAACATGAACCACTCCCGACCCATGAACCGGGGAGGGAGAACCGTCTGCAATGAGGACCGGGGGCAATCGATCATGCTGTTCGAGGAGAGAGAAGCACTGAGGATTGCCCGTCATATGATTAGTAGCACCGGAGTCGATAAGCCATTTACCTTGAGTGACTACATGGGCACTACCTGATGATGTGACCACGGAAGCAGACGGCTTGGAAGAAGAGGCGGAAGAGTCACCCGAGGGGCGAAGATGGGATGTTTTGTCCAGCAGCGGTCAAGAGTGTGTCCGGTGCGGCCGCAGTGAGAGCAGAGATAGCGGGAAGAAGGACGTCCGCCAGACTGATGACTGCGGCTACCAGAGCCACTCCGCTGAGTTTGATGAGCATAGTTATCCGGAGGAGAAGGAGCGGTAGAAGCGGGCGCTGAAGGAGAGAGGTGACAGCGGCGATGCGAGCAGCGGTGGCATCTAAGGTAGGAGATTCCGCCTCACCCAGAATTTGTTGGCGGATCATGTCATAGGTGTCAGGAAGACGGAGCAGATAACACACAACCAGAAGCTCCTGTAAGTGCTTGTGTTGTTGAGCCAGATCCGCAGAAAAGGGGCGATTCTGAAGAATCTCAGCCCCAAGAGCTTGAACTTGTTGGTAGGCAGCAGCAGGAGACAAGGTAGGCCGGGCAAAGAGGTCCGCATACAACGTATAGATGCGGGACGTCTGAGCCCCTTTGGAATACAAAGCAGCAAGATGAAGCCAAGCGGCCTTCACCGTCTCATCATGACGGATGACGGGAAGGCATTCATCGGATAGACTGTTAGCGAGCCAAGTACGCACAAGAGCGTCACTCGCATCCCAGTCATCAAAGAGAGGGGAAGTGGTAGGAGGAGGGTCATCAACGAGATGGTGGCGTTTGCGTTGCGAGCGAAGGAGAAAGGGACGCTCCAATCCGGGTAGTTGGAGCCGACAAGCTTGGAAACGGTGCCAAGGTTCCCGGAAGGAGTAGGAGGAGGAGCCGGATTGGCTACAGGGGGGGTGGCAGGAGTGGTGGCAGTAGAAGCATCAGAAAGAGCCATAAGAGTAAACAACAGGAAGCCGCGCGGTTAGAAAACAGGCCGCGCGGATAGGCAGAAGAGAAACTGCGGCGGTCAGGATGTCAGACACCAGCGGCCAGAGAGACCACGACCAAGCCGCAGTAACAAGCAAAGGGGAAGAAGTCGAGCGGCAAGCAGACAGTCCGCTCGAACAGAAGCACAAGAGAGGGCAAGGCACAGGGCAATAGGTCGCGGCGAACTAGGCAACAGGTCGCGGCAAACTAGGCAACAGGTCGCGACGACCAGAATAAGAGCAAACAGGAGGAGGCAAGGCACACGGCGATAGGTCGCGGCGAAGAAGGCAACAGATCGCAGTGAACAAGGCAACAGGTCGCGCACACAGAGGGCAACGACAAGGAGACCGCGCGGACAGGGCGCAAGCCGGAGAAGCAAGCCGCGCGGACAGAGAGAAGACAGAATCAGGAGGAAAGGATCGATTCCTCTGATACCATGTAAGAAGCGAACTAAAACAAGCCGGAAATGGTATAACTGAAATTTTATTATCAGAAAAAAGGTATCTATTACAAAGGTATGGCCTCCCTTATATAGAATGGAGGAGAGAAGAGAGAATACAAATAAGAGATGTGGGACTAAAACTATACAAAAGAATCTGGGCGGCTAGAACAACAGACCGGAACAAGCCGCGCGGTTAGACGGAAGGGCTAACCGCTCGGCCACTGCCAGAGAGAGAGACAAGCCGCCAAGGGAGACCGTTAGACCGCCCGGTCTCCTAGTCGCCAGTAACAGACCGCTAGACCGCTTGGACCTCAGACCTCAACGCAGCAACCAACCCGCTGGAGGCAAACGGCCAGACCGACAGACCGCCCGACAGACCGCCCGGTCTCAACTTCAACAAGGATTTACAACTAGGCCGGAGTAGGAGGAGGAGCTGCTCCGTCGAAAGACATATTTGTAGAGGAGTTACTCCCAGCTATAGAAATCCCCGAATAGAATTTGAGGGCACATATAAGAGATCACAACGGATGTCGTAAAATAAGAGTATCCCTCATAGAAAGAGGAGAAGAATCCACATGCCCAATAGAAATCGAAGGAAGAAAAACTGGAGAGGGAACGCCGGAAATGAGGGAATCAAGAACCCATGAGACCGACGTCCCTAGAGGACGGAGGCGTAGAAGAGAGAGGAAGGATGCACGACTGTTGTGAGGGACGGAAGATGCGGGCGGTCCAGGATCGGCTAGTGAGCGGGAGCAAAAGCGGTATCACGAGCAGGAGGCGAAGTCGGAATCGCCACGCAGGAGCGGGGTTGACGGACAAAAGAGTGGGTGACAGCGGGAGGTGAAGACGCGAGAACCCTAAGCCTCTGATACCATGTTGGAAATATTAAAATAGAAAATATTAGCATGATTTATTCATCCACATAGGAGGCTATATATAGGAGATTACATAAGACTCATAACTCTTGACTCATGCTGTTAGACTAAACTTACTTACATACTAATAAACTCAAATAATAAAATACTAATTTCTCTCCATAAACATTAAAATCTTTGGGTGATGCAAAATGTCAAAAGTAAATATTTAGAATGCAATGTGCAAAAATATGTTAATTAGTTGGTGCTTAGTGACAAAATTCCTCTCTTTTTTATTGAAAATTTAGTCCCACATTAAGAAATTAATGTACCATTGGTCCCTTCATTTATAACCAGTTGGTTTAAAGTTCGGATGTGTAAACGTTTACACGATCTCAGAGCAAACTAGGCCCCACAGTCCAATGCCACGTCACCCAAGTGCCGCCTCAAAGCGCATGAAGGGATACACATGTGTACCTTCTAATGGTCCCATTTAGGGTATGTTTGCACCAAGTGCCCTCTAAAAGTACACCAGGGACGCACTTGGCTTTGGTGAGCTAGCAAGGCTTGGCGGTTGAGTTTGTCAGCCCATAGTATTTTGGGCGGGACTCTCTTTCGCCTTTGAGTGGTTGACCATGTCCGCCGAATAAGGTCGTATTTGATGACAAAGTGCTCCGTTGAGATTACCCGCTATTTGTTATCATAGTAAGCATATGTCACATCCCGGGTCCGGCGACAGTAACGTGCAGCCGCTGCACTTTACCGTGCAGTGCGGCATCCAACGGATGTCCGCAGATCTCAGCTAGCTTTGAGCTGCGAGCACATCCCAACTCGCTTTGAAATGTGTGCGACCTCGCTTTGAGATGTGCGCGGACATCCACATCCATTGGATGCCGCACTGCATAGTAAAGTGCAGCGGTGCACTTTACTCTCCACAGAGGGATCCAAATCCTCTAGATTAGGGTTAAATGTAATAGCGGGGCCTTTGATGATAATCACCTCACACAAACGAGCTGCCATAATAGAGGAATCTCGACGGTCAAGATTTGTTATTGAAATCTCGACGTATTATTTTTATTTATTTATATTTTTCTAGAAATATTCTAGTTCAAAACCTTTCTTCCCTCATATTTTTTTCCCATGTGGTTGACAATCTTTCAAATTTATTTTCGCTTAGTTTTAAGCTCACTCAAAATTTTATACGGTAAAATAGTGAATTTTGTGAGTAGAAGAACTCGGCGAGGCCCCGAGAAATGTGACTCATCACCTCATTAGGTTGAATGATAGAGGTTGAATATATCATCTAAAATTATTAAAATTTAATGAAATATTTCAAATTTGTAATTTTTTTTTTTTGAGACAATGAGAAAAATAAAAATTAAGTACTTATTTCAAAGTTAGACTAAAAACGGAGGACTTAGGCTCTGTTTGTCACACACCGTCATAGAATATCTCTTTGACACGATAACGGTTATGACCGCTACAAAAAAAAATTAGTTTTGAACATAAAAATAGATAAGGAAAAAAAAATTTGGTACACATGACGCACTATTTTGTACGTGCAAAACTGCAAATGAGCTATTTTTCAATTTAAATCACATTTTTTCGTAACAAAAAATTGATTTTAGCAAAAAAAATTTATGAAATATAAATTATGATCATTTTTACAATCAATTTAAGCATTTATTTGCCCATAATCTGAACATTCCTGAAAAATTACATTTGTATTTTTTGGTTTTGAGCGAAAAATTCAAATTGAAATTATGAAATATTTTTCAGTCAAAAATAAAAATTACAACTTGATGGGATCCTCCCTCATTTTATAAGGAAAAAGGAGCTCCCCCCCCCCATGATCTCCATGAGGGAGAATCATGGGTGGGCCCCACCCCCCATGATCTCTCATGGAAATGATGGGGGCAGGACCCACTCCCCCACTTCGGGGAGGAACCGCCGCCGGTTAAGGCCGAACCGCCGCCGCCGGCCGGCCCTCCCTCGCCGGACCTCGGCCATGGCCGGGAGCGGCCATGGCCGCCCCGGCCATGGCCGCCCCGGCCATGGCCGCCCCGGCCATGGCCGCCCCGGCCATGGCCGCCCCGGCCATGGCCGCCCCGGCCATGGCCGCCCCGGCCATGGCCGCCCCGGCCATGGCCGATCCCGGCCATGGCCGATCCCGGCCATGGCCGCCCCGGCCATGGCCGCCCCGGCCATGGCCGCCCCGGCCATGGCCGATCCCGGCCATGGCCGCCCATAACCGTGACCGGCCGCGGCCTAGGCCGGCCTCCCTCGCCGGCCGCCCGGTCACCGCCGTCGTCACGTCGGCCCGCCATCTTGGAAAGCCCCCGGCCGTCCGATCAAGGGGGGCACCCTCCCTGCCGTCCGATCAAGGGGATAACCACCTATTTTCCCACCACTTTAGTGGTGGGGCCCGCCATAACCAACCCCTGGGGGCTATAAAAGGACCCCCAGGGGTCTCTTATTAAAGAGCTAATTCTCTCATCCTATTCTTCTCCTTCTTCTTCCTCAGGTGAGAGAGCCCCCGCCTCCTCCACCGAGTCGGCCGCTGCTCGCCACCAACCACCGGCGACCATCGACTGCCACCGGCGGCCACCAGCGACCTCCAGCGGCCACCAGCGGCCATCAACACCCGTCATCGGCTATTGGCACCCCACTAACGCGCAGTTAGGAAGGAGGCACCCAAAGTAAGAGGAAGCCGAGCAAAGGAGACAGTCGAAGCCCGCAAGTGCGCCGCCCCCCAGGCGCACGCGTCAGAAGCATCCCGCGCATTCCATCATTTAAGTCACTTAGGCGGAGCAGTCTGTTGCCCGCCCGCAGTTATAGCCATCCTCTCTCCCCACAAGCTGTAACGGAGCGACATGTCGCCCCGATTCACTCAACATACTGTAATCACCCTGATCTAGTGGATTTTGACAGACAGCGAACCGGTCACGTGGTTTTTCACCCGGTTGAAGGGTTTTTCACATTAAAACTCATTGTGTACATTTCCCCTCCTCAGCTGACTGTTGCGCGCTCGACCGCTCCGTGAGCTAAGACGGTCCAAGTTAGTACGGATCAACCGGAGCGCCGAATTTGGCCGCAACACAACTGTCATTTTTCAGAACAGAACTGTTAGAGAATATTTACAAATAAATACTTAAATTAATTATAAAAAATGTTATGATTTGTATTTTGTAATTTATTTTTACTAAAATATATTTTTCGTTGCAGAAAATTATGATTTAGATTTTAGATTGGAAAAGAATTCATTTGCTAATATTTTCTTATATTTTCATAATTATATGGTAATAGTTTTGTTAGGCAAAACAAACTAATCCGCTTACCATTTGTTGACCATCAGATGAATATTTTTTTAATTAAAAAAATCTGTCGAAAATGCTTAAATCGAATTTCCCACGTCAGCTTTTCTCGTCTCTCTCATCTGTTTTCAACTCCGCCTCCCTTAGGAACACGTCATCACGCGCTGTAGTAAAGACACGTCAAATTCCCGTTAAACTTAACGGTCATTTGAACTTGAGCACCAAGCTTTTACTCATTAATCACCCTCATAAATTAACATTATTACCTCTTAATTTCAAACTAAAATTACGGATAAGCCCATCGCAAGGTGCAGTTCTATGTCAAAATGAGCTGCCTGGTCAAGTGTGTTCACGAACCGAATTGAATTGAATAACTCTTCAATTAAATTCAAATTTGTCATAAAATGCAGGGATTCGTATTCGTTCGAATACTTGAATTCGGATTCGTCCTAAAACCCTGTATTTGTAAAATCTTTGATTGGACGAACATCATCGTCTTTATCTATACTATGTTAAACCAGAAAAAACACCATTTGGTGAAATATTAATTTTTCAATTTTATCCGTCTTTATTAAAAAATTTCAATTTCTTTTATCTATGGGTTTACTTTAATTTTAAAAAATGTGTTCTCATTTAGGTAAATTTTCTTAACTATAATAAAAATGTGCTCACTCTTCCGCTCGCAAATCCTCATACACACGAAAAAAGGAGACACATGCTTAGTGTAGCGCTCAGGGGTTTGCGAGCTGCGGGAGCGTCATTGTGTCGGGATAATATAGTGGTCAGAGTAATGTCGCATGGGACACTAAGGGCCCACCGTGCACTGTCGCGATTGACTGTAGGGACGGAGCCCCATGCCCGTCACTAGAATAAATATGAGTACTCATACTATTTGTGAATTATTCGCGAATCTTGACAAAGAGATAATATTATTCAAATTCGAGAAATGGAAATTTAATGGAATCTTCGTGAATTGATTTCGGAGCAACTTAGG
The DNA here is from genome assembly GCA_039513925.1 of Platanthera zijinensis. NCBI lineage: Eukaryota > Viridiplantae > Streptophyta > Magnoliopsida > Asparagales > Orchidaceae > Platanthera > Platanthera zijinensis. The sequence continues at coordinate 10,565,195 of CM077079.1, read as the reverse complement.
AGCAATTTGGGCTCTGTTTGGCGGAGTGGATCCACGTCGGTCTCACGGAAGGCACCGCCTAGCCATGAGTTCGCGTGTTTAGCCGCAGCCAGTGTCGGATCCAGAAAATTAATAATGGGGGTGCACAAATTGATAATGAGGGTGCACATAATTTTTTTTGAATGCGTCACTTGGTTCTAAAAATTATAACATGGGAGGCCAGACATCAACTTCCCTAAAAAAAAATTTAACGTTTCAATCCTATCAGAGCTGTTTCTCACTCATCTGGCCACCGTTTTTGACGTATAAGTAGTCAAAATTAATTGCATCGACGAGAGAAATCCACATACACTAACTATTTTGAAAAATAATGCGGGTGTCAGTATCCCTCGGACCCCCCTCTGAATCCGCCCCTGGCGGCAGTGCAGTCAGGCGGTGGGGATCCACCCGCTGCATTAATACCGCGAAAAATGCGTGAATTTCATCCACGCAGCGGAAATCACGGTCGCGAACCCGCGGCACGCCGCCGGGCCACCTCACCAAACAAACCCATGGTTTGCGAAGAGACCTACCGGTGACTAGTATGACAAGGGGTAATATCGTAATTTTTATGTTCTTCTCATTTCTACGAAGCATCCCTTTGAACCGGTTAGGACTTGAACCAAACGCCGTGAGCCTCCGTTTGGCGCAAGCGTATATAATGGCCTCCTTCGTCTTCGTTGTCTTCTCCATTTTCGTCGTTCTTCCGATTATTTTTTCGTCTCCGAAGCTTGCCGGAAAAAGTTGGGCATCTCAGGGCGGAGAGCTTGCCGGAGGGGGACCTGCTGATCCTATCAATCCGGCGATAGATTGGTAGGTGACGCGAATCGGGGAGGTTAGTAATTCTTATCCCGGCGGGGCCCGTCGAATTCCCGTGTTAAACTCCGGCGAGGCGGTAGTGTTTTGTCCCAGCTGTTTTGTTTGGATTAAAGTTGTTTTGTTCGTTTTGAATTCCTCCCCGGCTCCTTTCGAAGCTGGGAGCTAGGGTTTTTTTAGGTTTCGATTCCAGATCTTGAAACTTCCTTTCGTTTTTTTGATGGGGATTGCCGATTAGGAAATCTTAGGTGCCGATGTAGGGTTGTCTTTTAGGATACCGGATGATATAGTGCAGCGAGATGAGGATTTTGTGAGTTTCTGTAGTTTGAAGGACTCCGAGTTTCATCCTTGGTAGCACTTTAGGTCGAAAATGTCGTCGGCCGGCGTTGCGGTTAGCTCCATTAGGGAAGACGCGGCCCTTTCTTCGACCCCATTTTCGCGGAGCAGATCGCTGCATTGCTTGGAGGATTCGATCCTCATCTACCTCGCGGTCCCAGGATCGTCGGTGATCCCCATGAGCATTCTTGACTCCGATTCGATCGCTTCCGTCAAGCTGAGGATCCAGAGCTGCAAAGGATTTGTCGTTAAGAACCAGAAGCTGGTCTTCGATGGCCGCGAGCTGGCCCGTAATGACTGCCTTGTGCGGGATTATGGCGTCGCGGATGGGAACGTCCTCCACCTGGTTATCCGGATTTCCGATCTCCGTTTCATCACTGTCAGCACTAATGGCGGCAAGACATTTGAGCTTCAAGTCGAGCAGAGCCGGAATGTTGCTTACATCAAGGAACAGATCGCGAAGAAGGGTGCAGAATTTGGGGACGTTGAATCTCAAAAACTTCTATGCGGCGGGGAGGAGCTTGACGATCGGCTGATGGTCACCGACATCTGCAAGAACAGTGATGCAGTCATCCACTTGCTGATCAGGAAATCAGCAAAGGTTAGGTCGAAGCCTGTTGAGAACGACTTTGAGCTGACCATCAATGCTCCATTCTCTGAGCTGAATCAAGAAACCGATGCTCCGGCGACTAGAAAACCACCGGACAGACAGGTTTTGATCGAGCCAGTTATCGTGAATCCTAAAATTGAACTTTCCTCGATTCTCTGGGATCTGATTGAATCGACGCGTGCTGGATTGGAGAAGGGGAAGAAGCCGGTCATGTCCTCGGAAGGTTCCGGGGGAGTGTACTTCATGTTCGATGCAACGGGTCGGAAGTATGTGGCTGTGTTCAAGCCGATTGACGAGGAACCGATGTCTGAGAACAATCCACGAGGGCTCCCATTGTCATTGGATGGGGAAGGATTGAAGAGGGGGACCCGTGTGGGTGAGGGCGCCCTAAGGGAGGCTGCGGCCTACATCCTTGACCATCCAATCGGTGGTCCCCGGAGCTCCTCCTCTAACCAAGCGGGGTTCGCCGGAGTTCCTCCGACAGCCTTGGTTCGGTGCATCCGTGGCGGTTATGGGGAGAAAGAGATCAAGATTGGATCTTTGCAGATGTTTGTGAAGAACCATGGAAGCTGCGAGGATGTTGGCCCTCAGGCGTTTCCGGTGGAGGAGGTGCATAAGATAGCTGTTTTGGATTTGAGGTTGGCGAATGCTGATCGTCATGCTGGGAATATATTGCTGTCTAGGGACGAAGAAGATGGCCGAGTCATGCTGGTTCCTATTGATCATGGATACTGCCTGCCTGAAAATGTGAGTAATGTTATCTTTATGGAACTAATGTGCAATTTAACTGAATACTCTTGTGTTTTTTTTTTGCTTATATATATCTATTTCTATTTTGGTATCATTTCTAGGAAGGTGAAATATTATTACCCTAGCAAAGTTTAGTATTTGAAATATAAATTATGAGAAAGAACATGAAAGGAACTGATTTTTGGATCATAGCAATCCTCTACTTAATGCAGTATTCCGTTGTTCGATGTGCAGGAATGATAAACTTTAGATGCAAAAACTGAACCATTGTAATCAGACTTCTAGTTTTTTTTTGTAGAACAAATCACAATATAGCGAGAGTAATCGCATGCAAGAACACACTAGATTTAGAGTTTGTTTTTTTCGGTGATGAGAGTTGGAGTGGTGGGAATGGTAGCGTTGACAATGGAGCGGTGGGAAATGGAGGGGGGGTGGTTGCAGTCTTAAAAAAAGGCCAAACATGGCGTTTTGGAGCGGCGGCGGTGGGAACTGGAGGGTTACCATATTTTTAGCATTGCCTCCCCCCTCCCCCCGCCCCACCCACACACACATCACACCACACCACACACATCCAATGGAGATGGAGCAAAAACACCCAAGCAAACAGAGCCTTATAAGGTGGGCATGAAGCGATGGGAGATGGAGGGAGATGGCGAAAAATGGTATTTTTGAGTGGTGGCGGTGGGAATGAGACATTTACCAAACATTTATTTTGAGTTGTGACGTTTTTCTCCCACCAAAAATGGAGCAAAACGTCCCAAACAAACAAACCCTAATGATTCAGTCAAAATCAACTTATAAAGTTGCCAGGAAACTGTATAAAACAATTATGAATTAACTAAGGCAAAATTAAGGCACAATTATGAACCCTTTATATTATTAGGGTTTTTGAGATGAACAAAATTACCACATAGCATTTACATTAGTAGAAAAAATCTCTCTTAGGGGAGCTGCATTTGACCCGTGTCAACGCCGTTGCACACTGCAATGATTTCTGATCATGATTTCACCTGGAATATAAGACATCTAACATTTTCTTTGCTGTAGCATGAAATCAGTTTCAGAACACCAGCAATATGTAAACCTTGGATTTTAGCTCTGAAGTTTCGATTACTTAAGGATAATATGCTACCAAATATAAATTTTTTAGGCACAAGTGTTTGGGAGAGGCAATATTTTGCATGTGTTGAGCTCTATTTACCCTTCTTCCTCATTTGGAGTCAGTTCACATCCATTCCTCTTCTAGAAAATGATGCAGCTCTGTTCACTTAATATATATTATCTCCAGGACCTCTGCCTATAGTTATTTGGTTTAAAATTGGATGCTTGGTTTCTAACTTGGTAATGGTCTATTCCCCCGCTGCCGAATTAAAGAAGGGTCAGATATCCTACAGGTGAAAGGGCATGTCGAGATTGTAGTCCCACATCGAGAAATTCATGTACTCTTTTATGATTGATATAGTTCTTTTGATCCATCTGTCTAAACTATTTTGGGTTGGATGTTTAAATTTTAACATGCAATACCTTTATGTAAGTTCATTGTAAACCTAGCGTATATGATAAATTGTATCTAAAATGTTTATAAGTAATATTTTACTTATCTGAATTGCCCTAAACCCTAAGCTCTAAACTAAACCTTCTGATGAACATTCATCCTATTCCATGTGAATTCATAATTTTAGCTGTCCGTATGCACTGCAGTTCGAGGATTGCACGTTCGACTGGCTCTTCTGGCCCCAAGCGCGCCAGCCTTTCGACTCCAGGACCTTAGACTACATCAAATCCCTCGACGCTGAGCGAGACTTATCCCTCCTGAAATTCTACGGCTGGGAACCCTCGCCAGAGTGCTCCCGCACTCTCTCCATATCCACCATGCTCCTGAAGAAAGGAGCGGAAAGAGGCCTCACTCCCCGCGACATCGGGGGCATCTTGTGCCGACAAACTGTCAGGAAGGAATCCAGGATGGAGGAAATGATCCGAGAAGCGAAGGACGCTGTTCTCCCAGGTACGAGCGAAACCGTGTTCATGGAAACAATTTCGGAGATCATGGATCTTCATCTTGACAGTCTCTCCAAACAGTAATTGTTGTTGTTGTTGTTGTAGCTATACAGCTTATCACTGTCTGTCATAAATAAACCAGAAACTAACTCTGGGATTATCTTTTATTTTGTTGATGGGTTATGTTTGTTCATAGGTGGTTTATGTGCCTATATGATCATTTGTGTATAATTTTTTATACATATTATCATATATTTATATATATATATATATACAGATTTAAATTCATTATTGTATATATATATATATATATATTATGTTGTTTTTTGTTGCCTTATTTGTTGCTTCATTATGTTGTTTATCGTTTCGAGCAAAATAAATTGGTTGGTTACGGCTTACGGGTGAAGGGGGCGGAATTTATATTAAGCGGGCAACATTGTACTAGTTTTTTATGTGGGCTATATTCTCAACATTGGTCTCTTAACTGTTGAAATTTTCTGATTAGATATTGTGAGTGTTGGCGCTGGGCCTGGTTTGCTCAATGCCTTAGATTTATGGCAAAATATCTAATAAATCAGTTCTTCAATTTTAGTTCCTGAACCAATATGAAACAAATAAAGTTCAACAAGACAATTTCAGATGAGTTGGTGAATTTGTTGATGTGGGATTATATTTTCAACAAGTCAGATCTAGATGCAGAAGCCGCCACCCAATTTCACTATTAGCATTTTACAAAAGTAAGTATTTTTTATCCATGTTACATTGATTTTGTTTTTTTTTTAAATTTTGTTGTTGTGCATGCTCAAATCCCATGATTTTAATGTAGATTGTTCATATCAACAAATAAATTTTAAAAATGTTTTTTTGGGTTCAGGCAAAATAGTGTTGCCGCAGCTGGTTGCGGTGACTGGAGGCCACGCTTTGTGGTTTGCGCATAAGAAAGTTGGCATGTAGATTGGGCACTGAGAGGCAGGATAATGACGGCGCGGAGATGTGTTCATATGCAGAGTATTAAACGATGAAAGTGAGGATTGCTTAGAGGCACGTGGGGCGAGTTGTGCGTGCGTGAAAAATGAACAAATAATATTTGTAATTTTGTAAGCTTGCAAGGATACTTGGCGCACACGAAAGTAAAGCATAAACAAAAGTTATTTTTTTATGAACATTGGGGCATTATGCATGATTTTGTGGTGATGTTTAAGTTGATAGGTTTGGAAAAGGATTAGGTTGGTTATGTAGCTGGCTTTGATGCTTTAAGATCGCAAGAGAAGATTTTTGGGGTGATGGTGAACATGTTAAGGTGCGCAAAATTGTGTGCGCTGCTCGTCTCTAAATTGATGGAAATAACTCTGCGCGGATGCTCTGATATTAGACATATGTACTTCTCATTGAATTATTAAGCCTAGAGGTTTCACCCTTTCTTATTAGAAGTTTGAAGGCTTTATGTGTAGAAGTCATGAAGCTATAAAACTCTAAAATCTAAATACTTAGGCTTTATGTGTAGAAGTTTGAAGGCGATCTTATTTTCACCGCTTGACCGGTGAAAATAAGTCCCCCCAAACGGAGCCTTAGTAAACAAATGAATCAAAATGCTAAAAGCCAAAATAATACCAGCACTGAGCTCGAGAAGAGCCCTCTATAATAGTAATATATATTGTTTTGTTCCGTCAAATGGAATAAAAATGAAGGACTCGGATTCATTTGATGCTCTTATTTTAGGATTGTGATTGTCGAAGAGTTAAAGAATTAAGTCAAACATATGAACTTAAATAAAGACGGTGATGAAACTGTAGCAAGGGTGCTCGAAACATACGGAGGAAGGTCAAAGTGGAACCTACTCCCCGTTGCCCCCAGCTAGGTATAAATAGTTAAACCTAGGGTTAAGATCCGCAAAGCCCCCGAGCCCGTTATTAGTCTGAATATACACATACAATCTCCTCCTATATTCGTGACAAATAATGGTGACGTTTCGGGGTGTTGGAGCGTAGACATAATAATAATCTAAACTAAGCAAACCAAACATGACAGATCATACTAATAAATCAAAAAAAAGGTTTTGCCTATACGACAAACCATCACACAGATGCTATCCCAAACAAAGTCTGAATTATTACAAAACAAAACAAAACATGAATCAAACGTTTGATGATTCTACTCATCTAGTAGATCATCGTCATCCATGTCCAGGTCTACAGCTCCTCCAAAATCTCCATCGTAGCCTGCAAGGAATTTCATGAGTTAGACTCAATGAATTCATAAACATATGCATTAACATTTAAAGTAAACTAGCTCTTACTAAATGAGCTTAGCACTTCTAGCAACGGTGAAGTAACTCTGTCAGCATCTCATCCAGTCTAACTAGGACTAGTCACGTTACCTTACTCATTACTGATCACTATGTGCCTCACCAACACATGTGGGCACACATCACGTGCAACATTATCAAATGTGAAATAATGTGATGTGAACAATAATGTTTAGATTAACATATACAACGACTTTCAATTCCCAGTTGAATAACTCTTGAATCAACTTACAATGAGAGGACGTTAGGTTATCAAATGTGGAATAACCCGCATCCAACCATCTTGGGTTTTCATCAAAAAATTATTTGGGGTTTTCAGTCTGTCACTTATTAGATGCTTGAATGTTGGCAGCTATAAGCTCGTGCATATCAAAACATAAACGTTGGAGGAAAGTTTCATATTTCTATGAACTTTAATCTCATTTCCCACGATGTTTTGATTGTGAGAGCTCTATTTAATCCTTTAATAAGGGCGTCTGTAACATTATCTTTCGTTCTCACATCAACCAGGGTTATGATCTCTTGATGTGTGAGAGAGGTCAGCCAGGCCTGTTTCATCCTGAGTTGCCTTCTTTTGCCATTGAACAAAGTGTTCGTGGCAACCGTTTTAGTAGCCTGATTGTCGCAGTAAACTGCAACAGAACTCAGCTTCAGGCCCGACAATGGAATGTCCATCACCAAATCTCTTAACCACTCTGCTTCTTCACCAGCCGAAGCTAGAGCATAGAGTTCGGATTCCATGGATGAGAGTGCAATGCACGACTGTCTCTTGGACTTCCAGGCTACAGCTGCTCCTCCTAGTGTAAAGAGGAATCCACTAGTGGACTTGCTGTCGTTTATTTCTGAGCACCATGATGCATCAGAATATCCTTCCAAAACGGGAGGATGACCACTATAACATAAAGCATACTTTCGGGTGTGCTTTAAGTAACGCATCAGCCTATCGTGGGCATCCCAGTGGTCTTGGCCAGGATTGCTAGTGAACCTACTTAACATGCCGACCGTGAAGGCTATGTCAGGTCTCGTACAGACCATAGCGTACATGAGGCTACCAAGCAGTTTAGAATAATCTAACTGTCGAACCGCAGCGCCATCATTGGGCTTTAAGCGGTTAGAATAGTCGTATGGTGTCTCAGCCGCTTTCCGTTCACTGTATCCCCACGTGTCCAACAAGGACTGGATGTAGTGGCTTTGACTTAGGGAAATGCCATGTTTCCCAAAGCTCACTTGCATACCTAGTATAGTGTCAGCTATACCGAGGTCCGTCACGCTAAATTCTTTAATTAGACCTGACTTTACGTCATCCACTTCGGATTGATCAGATCCAAGAATAAGCATATCATCCACATACAAGCATATTATGGCGACGTGGTCTGATCTATGACGTATGTAAAGACATTTATCCGAGAGACTCGACATGAATCCCATGTTCTTTACAGTATAGTCAAACTTCTCATGCCATAATTTCGGAGCTTGCTTCAATCCGTATAGCGACTTTAAAAGCTTACAGACCTTGTTGTCGTGACCGTCTACAATGAAACCTTCAGGTTGACTCATGTAGATCTCTTCGGTCAGATCTCCGTTCAAGAACGCAGTCTTAACATCCATTTGATGAACAATAAAGTTCTCAATGGCCGAAATAGCAAGAAGAACCATAATGGTTGCTAAGTGACACACGGGTGAGTATACGTCAAAATAGTCTACTCCGCTTACTTGTGTGAAACCTTTAGCCACCAGGCGTGCTTTATACTTAGTTACACTACCATTGGGATTTAACTTCTTTTTCAGAACCCACTTGCACCCTACAGTTTTAGCCCCTATTGGCTTATCAACTAACATCCAGGTGTCGTTCTGAAGGAGAGAGTTCATCTCATCCTCAATTGCTTCTTTCCAGAGTAGGGAATCCCTTGATCTCATCGCTTCCTTAAAATTAGATGGATCGGCCTCAACGTGGTAAGTGACAAAATCATTACCGAAGGTTCTAGGGGTTCGCTCTCTCACTGAAGTCCTTCTAGACTCTAGGCCAGAGTTGTCTACCGGAACGGAATAGGAGGTGCTCGGTACTGATTCAGGATCTTCCTCAGTAATAGTTGTGTGCATACCTGGGATAGTTAAGTTCTTATCTTTGAGGAATTTATCCTCGAAGAACACTGCATCCCTAGATTCAATAATTATATTATTAGACAGGTCTAAGAATCTATCAGCAGCACTATCTTCAGCACAACCTAAGTAGACACATGTATTGGTCCTAGGTCCAACCTTAGACCGTCTAGGGTCAGGAACCCTGACATAAGCTATACAGCCCCAGGTCTTAAGTCTAGTTAAAGACGGGGGTCGCTTAAACCAAAGCTCGTAGGGTGTAACCTCTAACTTAGCATGAGGAACTTTGTTCAGAATGTGATTCGCAGTCAAGACTGCTTCTCCCCAATAAGCGGAAGGCATGCCTGCAGTGAGCAGCATAGAGTTTAACATCTCTGTTAACGTTCTATTCTTACGCTCGGCTATGCCGTTAGATTGGGGGGAGTAAGGAGCAGTGGTTTCTGCTATGATGCCTTGTGAAGCAAGGAAGCATCTGAACTCACTGGACATATATTCTCCTCCTCTATCACTTCTAAACCTCTTAATTTTCATGCTTAACTGGTTTTCTACCCTGTTTTTGAAAAAACAAAACTTTTCAAACGCTTCATCTTTAGTTTTAAGTAACGAAATGTGACAAAATCTCGTGCAGTCATCTATGAACGTGATCATATACTTCCTCCCACCTCTTGTGACAAAACTCTTAAAGTCATAAATATCGGAATGTATAAGCTCAAGAGGTGTTGTGCTCCTAGTAACCGTGCCAAAAGGTTTCCTAGTGATCTTGGTCTGAGCACACACTTCACATTTTCCAAGAGGAGACTTAGTGTCTAGTGTGATCTTATGAGTTCTAGCTACTTGGAACATTTTCCTATAGTTTACGTGTCCTAGTCTCTCATGTAGAGTCCTAGGGCTAACTAAGTTCAAGTGAACTTGTTATACTACCTCATTTGCGAGACTCAAACGGTACATCCTATTCTGGACGTAAGCACATCCAAAGTAGTGTGAGTTGACTGACAGAGTCACTCTACCACCACAGAAGTGAATAGACATATCAGCATCACACAGTAAACTAATAGACACTAAGTTAGCAGATAAGAAAGGAATAAATTTGACGTTCTTTAAAAGTAAAGACTTACCTGAGGAGAACATCAGAGTTGTGTTTCCCACCTTCAGTACGTCGGCTGTGCCACCATCTGCAACAGTCACTGATTCGTTTGCATCCTTCAGCTCTGTCAGAAGATTAGCGTTGTTGCAAATGTTGCACGTTGCCCCAGAATCTAGGAACCACTCCGTGCTGGCCTGCGCGTGTCCGACCATGGCAACAAAGTCGGATGGCTCAGCGTGGCTAACCAGATGAGCCTGGTTGCCTTCTTGCGGTGCTCTAGTTCTTTCTTTCCTCGGTAGCTTGCAGTCAGATGCACAGTGTCCTGACTTGTTGCAGTTAAAGCATTTACCCTTAAACTTTTTAGAGGGTCTACTTGGTCCTGCAACCTAAGGGCTACTGCGAGGTGGTTTGGTCTTGTGAGAGGGAGGAGTGCGCTTGGAGATGGTAATCATGTTGGCAGCAGCCTTCTGCTTGCCAACAGCTTCCAAAGCGTGCTTCGTCCGGTTCTCGTCCTCAATGCGAATGAAGCGCTTGAGGTCGTTCAAACCAACTTGCATCTTCTTGCGGTACATTTCCGTTTTGAAATTGTACCACGAGGAGGGCAGCTTATACACAATTGTGCCGGCAACAAAACTTTCAGGCAGGCTAATGGACTCACTATGCAGAGAATCAACCAAATTTTCAAAATTTGATACCTGAGGGAGAATGGCTTTCTCCTCGTCGAAGCTGAAGGAGTGGAACTTGTCCACTAGATGAGCTTTGGAGAGGTCCTCCTCCTGTCTGAAGTGCTCCTCTAGGGCTTCCCAGATCTCCTTCGCAGACTGCATCTTGATGTAGTTCTTGGCCAGGCTGGAAGAGAGACAATTCAGCAGGTAGTCCCTGCAGAAATCCTCATCTTCAGCCCACTGCGCCTCATCTGCAGTCCCAGCAACGTCAGCACGAGCAGTCTTGATGGTGTAGAAGACATTCAGGTATTTTATCCCAAATTGCGTGTTCAACTTCCAATCGTTGAACTCGGAGGCCGTGAACTTTTCCAACTTGTTCATGGGAACCGGAGAGGACAGAGAAGAGTTCCTCATTGCTTCTCTTACTGCAAGCCCGAACACTGTAACAGAGGCTTGGATCGGCGGAGATAGTAACTGGATCAACTCCAGGAAAACATCGACCAGAGAAATCGTCGACCGGGAAAACGTCGACCGGAGGCGTCGAACGGAGGCTCGACGATCGTCGACCGGAAGAGAACGTCGATCGTGGACCGGGAAGAAAATCGTCGACCGTCGACCGGGAAAAACGTCGACCGGAGGCGTCGAACTGGAGGCTCGACGATCGTCGACTGGAAGAAAACGTCGATCGTCGACCGGGAAGAAAATCGTCGATCGTCGACCGGGAAAAACGTCGACTGGAGGCGTCGAACTGGAGGCTCGACGATCGTCGACCGGAAGAAAACGTCGATCGTCGACCGGGAAGAAAATCGTCGATCGTCGACCAGATCCTTTGGGAGCGAAAAGCTAGGGCTTGACGCAAACGGTGACGGCAACCGAGCTCCTCCACCTCTTGATCGGCGAGAAAGAACGTTGCCCCAGACCGACGGAACTCCTCCTTCTAGCGGCGGCAACGACCTGGAAGAAGCGAGCGGCGACGAGAAGAAGGATCGGCAAGTCCTATCTTCGCGAGCGAAAAAGGCCCCGGCGACCTGGAAGAAGCGACCCGCGAAGAGGACGAAGTAGGGAGAGGCGGAGCTTGCCCTAGCAGGCAAACGGAAGACCAGCGAGCTCTCTAGTCCACGATCGGCCACGGACGATCGAGCGCCGAAGAAAAGGGAGGGCTAGCCCTGGATCCGCGAGGAGCGATGGCGGAAGCTTGCCCTAGCAGGCGACCGGCGACGGGAAAACAGGGCTAGACAGGTCCTCGATCGGCCTGCAAACGAGCGGCGGCTTGCCCTAGATCCGCGCACAGGAGAAGAGCACCGGGGAAGGGAACAACTGTTTCGAGAATGTAGCAAGGGTGCTCGAAACATACGGAGGAAGGTCAAAGTGGAACCTACTCCCCGTTGCCCCCAGCTAGGTATAAATAGTTAAACCTAGGGTTAAGATCCGCAAAGCCCCCGAGCCCGTTATTAGTCCGAATATACACTTACAGAAACAAGTTTACATACACGTCTATCCTTCGTTCGACTAGTCAAAATTAGGGTTTAGGTAGTTTTATAACCATAGATGTTTAGAAGTTTAAAATTAACAATGTTTCAAGTGTTATGACGTGCCCTAAGAAATGTACCTCTTTCTATGCAAACATGCATTTTGATTTATGCATGGACCTGGCTAGACCTTCCTTTTCTTCTTCTTAACTCGTTATATCACAATGCACCTACCGCGATCATTTCCTTCTCGTGTCATCTCGACCTTCTTCAACAATACAAATAAAAACCTAACTTTAATACCAGTTATCAAGCGCTTGTTGTCTCGATAAGAGGAAAAAGAAAGATTATCATCATGCATGTTAACTTCTACCTCAGGGTCATGACAATGTGCTAACAAATGCAATCAACTAATGTATCTCAACCTTTTAATTGCAGTTGTTTGATGTTTGTGGATTGGTGTTGCTTGAAGTTATCTTTCAACGAAATTTCTAACAAAAACACGGTTCGCTTGATGTGGTTTTTATCCAGGCAGTGGTAGTAGTACTGTAGCAGTAGTTGAAAAGTATTCTGCTTGTTTATGAAATTTGCAGTCTTTTTCTTCCACGGAACCATTGTGTGGCCTTTCTGGGGTGGTTATATAGTGTGTTTTGTAATCTTCTATCTATTAATAATAATATTATTATTATTATCATCATTTTGCTGCTTCTATTGTTATTTGAAGCACATTGCTCTACTAAATTTATCATCACTCCAGAGTATTATTAGTTATTCAGCCATTCTTTGCATAATAAATTGATTTTATGTCAATTATTATTAGTTATTATATATAGGCCGGCCTCCAGAAGTATGCAAGGCCTCTCAGGCTATTTTTCCTTTTTTATCTTAACTATTGTGTGGCACCTGCTCAGCCGTGCGGTCGACCTACAACGAAATCCTAGCTAATTGGCTCGCATGTTGGTAAATAGACAGTGGCCACCAAACCAACTATTCGCCCAAACAGAATCCGGCGAACAACTTATTAAACAACTGCTGGAGAACAACCTGTCTGCAGCTCTGCCTGCCTGATGGCAAAGATCAGCTAACGCAGAAGCCGCTCGAACAGATGCTGCTGAACTGGGAAACTGTCAAACCGCTGAGACCGGGCGAACTGCCTTATTGAACTATTCGCGAACCGCCAAGGAAGTAGACTTCTGGTCGCACAAACCGCGACTTGTTGGTAAACCGCAAACTGCTATCCGCGAACTGAACCGCACTGAGCCTCCACTAACAAACTGACAGTACTAGTTGTCTAGTTGCTCGGCGCTAGCCGCACAGCCTGCACAACACAAATCAACTTCACTTAGTCCCTTGATTAACAAAAGTATAACCGTAAGTTCAAGAAGTGAGCTGAGTTCTCACTGTTCCCATTAGTTATGACGAGGCTAACACCCCAATTTATAGCCGAGCAACCGGATATCGTCACCGCACAGGGGGATAGGAGATTACCTTTTTTGAACCTTGAAATTTATTGAAGATGTCGCATGCTTCCTTTGATGTGGCATCCCTATTATCCTTGGGCAGATGTCCTAGCTCATCCCTTGATGCAACAAGAGAAGAGCTTTTGCTTCTAGCTTTGCTACTTCCTGGGTCTCTTTAAAAGTTTCAACATCATTTTTTTCTTTCCTTTTGGACGAAGTAGCGAGTTGCTATGTTTTCCCTTTCTTCAACAAGTTCCAGATCTCTTAAGACTGGAAGAAAAGACGCATATATGTGAACCTAAAATCATAGTGCTCTCCATCAGAGATGAGAACACCAGATAGTGTGAACTTAAACATATGAGATGAGTTCAAGACTGCCATATGATGAGTAAGACAGTAAGGATGGCATGTCGATATGAATGCTAATTCAAATGACCGAACAACCTTTCTCTGATGGCTTCTTTCAAGTTGAAACCTAGCTCTGATACCATGGTGAAATTAGTAGAAGATAGCGGCACATACACTTGAAAAAAGGGAAAAGAAAAACAAGAGGGAAGTACAGTAGGAAATTGTCATTGCATTCTCATATTCATTAACTTAAGCCGATTACATCATTGATCTTTTTATAGAGAAAGAAGTAGTACAAAAAAACGTAAATAAAAAGCATTAGCTTCAGGAATTTGTTGCTTTGACTTCTCCTGCGGTGCGCCTCAATTCCTCTTTAAAATTGCTTCGACTTCCGTCATGCTTTAACTTCTTCTCTTGGTATTTGCATTGATTTATTATGGCTCCTCATCTTCTCTACTTCTTCAATGTCTTCGGCATTAATGTTCTCATCAGATTGTTATACTTAGGCTTCGTTTGGTTCGGCACCCGGCGAGTCGAAATTGGGCTTTGGAACTAGAGGGGGAGAGACGGGGGTCGAAACGGAGCGGATCGGAGCCATTTCCTCCTTGCTGCGGGCGGAAACAGAGCAAACGGGGACGGCGGGTCATTTGGTTACCCGCCATCCGACAGCGTTTGCTCCAAACGGCGCCCGGAAATGCGGAACCAAACGAAGCCTTAGTTACAAGAATGCCCAAGATAGGGACGGGCATAGCAAGCACAATAGATACATTAGAGAAGAGAAGAAGAAGACGAGAGAAAAGAAGGAAAATAGTAGTCCTTATTTATACAAATGTTAAATATAAAATAGTTGTTCGGCTGATCTTTTTTAATATTACAACTATAGCCCGTCCTTTTGTTGTCCAGATGGTGCAATATGCTCCGTTTAAGTTGTAACGCTAATGCTAGCGAGCGACTCCAACACGGAGGATTTTTCAGACTGGTCGTAGACAACAACGAATCATGTTGGGGTAGGGGATAAAGAACTTTAAGATATGTGTGATTTGAGATGCAAACCATTGAATACTCATACTTTACAGTAAAGTGCGTGACCGCACTTATCTCGCCCTTTCCAGACGGCGGGGAGCTCGACTTCCTCTTGCAAAATCTTGAGTTGACGTAGGCGATCAAGGACAAGAGGTTGTATAAATTTGACTTAGAGGTCGTAAATATCCAGCCCTGTAAAGTAAGATTTGTGACAAAAATTGGCAAGATACTATAAAATGTAGGTAGTCCTCCTTCACTCTTTCGTCATGGTCGTTGGTTGATTCAACGGCAAATTGTGAATCTCCTTTATAATAATAATAATTATTATTATTAGAGGCTTCGTTTGGTTTGACGTTTTGCTCAGGCGGCGGTAAGAGAAGGAGAGCTTTTGGAACCGGAGGAGGGAGGTTGCGGCTGGAATCCCTCCGTTTTCCTTCATTTCTCATGGTGCGGCGGGTGTAAACGGAGCAAACGCCGCCGCCGGCCATTTGGTTACCTGCCGTGTGGCGGCGTTTGCCCCAAACAGAGAACTCTAAATGATGCGCCAAACACAGCTTTAGTTTGAGCCCACGGGAAGGAGTAAGCGATAACTTAAGTATACAATATGTTCGGCAACCAGAATGCTTGTGCAGACTTTTTTCTTCAATAAAAAAAAAACATTTTTGCTCTGTCTCCTATTTTATATATTTTTTATTTATTTTGCTTATATTTTAAAGTTTTTTTATATTTATTTAACTTTTGTACTTATGATATGTGAGCTGAATCCAACTCAAGAAATCACAGGGATATTAATTGGCTCAAAATAAATATAAAAATTAAATTGAGAAAATATCATATTTATCAACATAAATTACATCTTGCATATCTTTACACGATCAGAATTGATGGGTCTTCTTAGAGCACTAAACGCACCCTCATACATGGGGTGTGGCTATCAGAAAAAATTCCCCACTAACACGTAACTGCTTGTTAGTGGGGGAGCTGACCAAGGCGACACCGCCCCGGCTCAACCGCATGTCCCCTTCCGCCGCCCAAATCGGGCGGCCCTCTGCGCCCCTAGCCGCCCAAATGGGGCAGACTTCTCGCTTCCTGAGCTGGGTGACCCGTTCTCAGGCGTGCATCTAGAATGACACGTGCATCTAGAATGACACTAGCAGTCTAAGCATCCCTTATGCATGCATCAGCGCACTCCGTACGCATAACACACTCTAGTCGGCATCAAGCCGGCCTCTAGTCTATAACAAGTTGACCGCTGCAGACTCCTCTAAGCGCGGCAAGAGACAGGCCACAGAGACAAGGTGCGCAAAAACGCGCCGCACAAGCCTCCAATCTTCAGGCGAAGACTTCAGAGCACTTAAAGCGCAATTCTTCCCACTGTAGCAGACAAAAGAATTGGTTTCGAGAGTGGTGCATGACCTATCACCCTCCGAATCAATTTCTATGACTGTTTGCGCGCTTGACCGCTCACGAGCTAAGACGGTGCAATGTAGACCGGTCTACAAAAGCCTCGAGTGATCCACAACAAGGATTATCTCATTTCTATGAGTCGGCTTTATTTGAATTTCAATTTTGTCTTTCAAGCATGCGACCGAATGACGAATTTGGAATTGGATCTTCAATTCCAATTCCAAAATCTCAATTCCATATAAACAGATTTGAACTTTGGAGTAAATGTTAAAATATTTGATGAGATCTCCTGTTAGAAACAAGACTTATTCGTGTACCCAAAAAGGCCATAAAATATTATATAAAAACAAATGCCCAGAAAATTGAATGAAGAAAATATACAAACACTTATGGTGTGTTATATTTCATCAACATGAGCACATTTTCTTCAACTGGCGAGTAATGGATGCATCTACTAAGAAAACAATGAAAAGAAAACATTTTTTCTTAATAATAATAATTTAAATCCTACTTTGATTCCCTAATATCTCTCTGGTGGCCTGAGATTCACCTCTATCTCTCTCTCTACGTCTGTATCTGTCTCTTTCTCTCTCTTCTCTCTGTCAATATTTGTCTCTCTCCTCCCTCTCTCTGTCTTTGTCTCTCCCCTCTCTCTCTTTGTATCTGTCTCTCTCTCCCCTCTCTATGTCTTTGTATGTATCTGTCTCTCTCTCCCCTCTCTTTGTCTCTGTCTCTCTCGTATACACGTGAGCGCTCCATCATCCCGCTTTTTCACCTATAAATAATTTCATTTCAACTAAGTCCTCCTACCCTAAACCCTAGTCCAGAATACTCGTCGAAGTTCCCCATCTCCTAAACCCTAGATCCAGAATACTCGTCGAAGTTCCCCATCTCCTAAACCCATTGCCAACCATCTCATCTCCTCCTACACAGAATGTATCCGACCTCTACTCAATGCAATTAATGGTTTGCATCAACCGAACGTTTTGGAGGAGAGAGTCAAGCTCCTCACCATCGTCGTCGTCGGCGACCAATCATCTGGCAAAGCCTCTGTTATAGAATCACTCGCGGGCATCAACCTCCCTCAGGGCGGCACCGGCTGGTCGTCGGAGATGACGATGCAACACAGGCTCTACCTCCAGTAAGGGGGCAACAGAATGGGAATATTATCAAAAGAGTCCATTGAGCACGCCATTCAAGTCGTTACCACTCAGATCGTTGGCAAGGGGAAGAGCTACTCTGACACTCCACTCACGCTGATGTTCCGTAAACATGGTGTGTCTGAACTCACAATCACCGACCTCCCTAAATGTCCACTCGCTCCGGCCGCCGGAGAGTTGGAGCACTTCTCCAGCATTACAATGAGCTATATACAGCCGTCCAACAACATTTTACTTAATGTCCTATCAGCAGGTTCAGACCCATCAACTAGCCAGTTCGCGAGAATGTGCCAGCAGGTTGACGGCAGAGGTGAGCGCACCCTTTACGTGATTACGAAGGCCGAAAAGTGACCGGAGACATTTGACACGGTTCATGGTGCCGACACGAGAAATTACATATTTTACTTGCGCAATAGGACCTACTCGGAGACGTTGGACGAAGCCCGGGGATTGGAGGCAGGACTATTTGAGTCCCATCATGCTCACTCGCAAATGGATCGGCCGAATGTTGGAATAATTGCTCTTGCACAAGGGATGATGTGGGTTTTAGCGGCTAAATGCATTCTCATCATCCTTGGTAAGGTAAATGAAAAATTAAATGTTTTAGTCCAGCTGATTCTTCGGTAGAGAGAGCCACAATCGTCATAAAGGAGTTGGTGGGAGTTGAAGACATGTAGAAGCGGATGGACAAGCTGGAAAGGGAGGTGAATCTTTTGAAGAAGTGGAATGCGGTTCTCGTTGCCGGAACTCGGGAGGACCCTCCTCTTAATCCATACGGGAAGAGACTTCGGAAAGAGGTGCATGCCCTGAACACGGCTTGTGCCAGGTTGAGCATAGCTTTAACGGCAGTACATAGTGCATTCGTCGAAATCATGAATGACTTGAAATCTTCTGATATGGGAGACGGCACCTACGGAGCGGGAGAGGGTTAACTGAGTTAAGTTTATGAATCTTGTAATAATAATGATAAGACTTTTTGGGGCTTTGCTTTGGGCGTCGTTTGACGCATGAACGTTTTATTTACCCGCGTTGCTTTTTTTAATCAGTATGCTTGTGCGAAAAAATAGCAGCTGATGGAGAGGATGAGTAGGAAAAAATAATAATAATGGACTTTTTAATTTGTGCTTTTGCGTGATGTTTGGCGCATAAACATTTTTTATGTTTTGCGCGTCGGTTGGCGCATGAATTTTTTATTTACCCGTATTGTTAATTCTGAATCAATATGCTTGTATTATGCGGGTGCTTGCGTTTTCCTTTTTTTTTGCAGGAAAAATAATTTTGACGGAGGTCATGAGCAAGCCGCTGCTGGTGTGGATTCTTGGACGGTGGACTGCGTGTGTGGAGCTCGGGATGACGATGGTGAGTGCTTGATCGCGTGTAACATATCATTTCCTTCTAGACCCCCTTAACACAAATTAGTGTAGGACATGTGGTGATTATGATGAGTTAGACAAGGTTGAGACTTTATGGCCTAATGAGTTAGGATGAACTCACATGAGACCCAATATAGTATATAAGTCAACTTTGGTCAAACTTGCCCAAATTAAGCTCACAAGTGCAAATTGACCTCATCACTATGTCCATAACCCTAGAGACTCACTTGATCACCATAAGACCCATGGTAGGGTTAACCTATTTGGTCAAATATGCCAAAGTCAAACCTAGATCAACATAGGTCAACTTAACCCTAATTGGATCAATTAAGTATCACATGATTAGTCACCCCACCACTATTCCAAATCTTAATAGGAGTGCATTGGACTGAAAAGCCTCACCACTTGGTCACCAAATAAGCCAAATTGACCAAAGTCAACTTGAGGTCAACATAGCCCAAATTAACTCAATTAATGATCAATTGATCTTCAATTGGCCAAATTGACCTAAACCCCAACCATATAACATCATTAGAAACTCAAGTGACCCAAAAGCTCTATCTATGTTCACCAAATTGGCCAAATTGACTAAAGTACTCTTTAAGTCAACTTAGGTCAATCTTTCACCATTAGGTCCAATTGACTCCCAAAACATGAAATTGACCTCACCTCGGGTCTTAGGATATCATAAGGGACCCAATTAACCCAAAAGTCTCATCATGGGATCATCAATTTGACTAATTTGGCAAAAGTCAAATTTAGCCCTAAATTGGCCAAAATCACACATATTGGCTAAATTGGCCCAATTAGGGCATCACCATGTGGTGTCAAGGGACTCAAGACACACACATTGGACCAGTCAAACCCTCAATTGACCAAGTCAAATCATCAAGTCAATCATGGTCAAAGTAAGCCCTAATTATGAAACAAAAGGCCAAATCATCTCCAATTGGGCTAAGCCCTAATCCAAGGCCCATCCAGCAAGCCCATGAGCCAAAAGACCCCCTAAGCCCCTCTGAATTTGAATGGAGGATTTTCATGGAGGGAAAAATGGGAATTTTTCCTAATTGGAGGAGAAAGAGGAGGATTTCATGGAGATCTTGTCAATTGGCACATTCATTATCTTCCTAAAGGCAGATAAGGCCTTCCCCATAGATTGGGAATGACCTCCCATTGAATTCATGCACACTCTAATTAAGGAGAAACCTGTAAATTGTCTTGGCCGAAATTCCTTAATAATATCCAGTGATACAACCACCCTCCCCTCATTTCGACCTCACCATCATCTTCAGAGGGATGCAAGGAGTCGAAATTCTATATTGGATCAAAGGAATTGGTGGAGAATAGAAGGATCGGTCTAGCTTGCCGGAGAGGAGAAAATCCATGGCCAACCACCGCCATTGCCGCAACCAAGCTCCATTAACGGTCTGTTTTTCCTCAGCTCCCTCTGTGCTAGTCTTATAAATCAACTAGGAGAGACATCAGGCTCAATTGAGCTTGCGCCCGATTCCATGTGAGCTTGGTGAGAAAATCTCAAGCTTTCTTTTTTGCTTGGGATCATCGGAGAGGCATTTTACGGCCGTAATTTCGTCACCAAACGATGACCACCACCTCAACGGAGGTGGTGGACCGGTGGTGGTGGTAGCCGGTCGTGGAGGCCAAGGGGTGTCCTGGAAATGGAGTTTAAAGAGACTATGGGTAGGGAAATCTCAGTCGTTTGCTGGAGGTTAAGACAACCCGATGCCATCCATTTTGATCGATTTTAATTTAATTAAATAATGTGCATTTTGTCACACATAAACAAATATTTTCAAACTGAAATTGCGACCCCTTAAAGGTAGATATGAAAAATACAAGACATGAAAGTTGAAGTTATATGTCTCTTTCTCTCCCCTCTCTCTCTCTCTCTGTTAGTATATGTCTCTCTATCCCCTCTCTCTATCCCTGTCTCTCTTCTCTCTCTATTTGTATCTGTCTCTCTCCCCTCTCTCTGTCTTTATCCGTATACACGCGAGCGCTCCACCACCCTGCTTCCCCACCTATAAATAATTTCATTTTCAGGTGAGTCCTCCTACCCTAAACCCCAGATCCAGAATACTCGTCGAAGTTCCTCTTCCCCCAAACCCATGGCCAACCCTCTCATCTGCTCCTACACTAAATGCATCCGACCTCTACTCGATACAGTTAATGGCCTGCATCAACAGAACATTCTAGAGGAGGGAGTCGAGCTCCCCACCATTGTAGTCGTCGGTGACCAATCATCCGGCAAAGCCTCTGTTATAGAATCACTCGCGGACATCAACCTCCCTCAGGGCGGCACCGGCTGGTCGTCAGAGATGATGATGCAACGCGGGCTTTACCTCCAGTACGGGGGTAACCGAATGGGAATATTATGAGAAGAGTCCATTGAGGACGCCATTCAAGTCGTTACCAATCAGATCGCTGGCAAGGGGAAGAGCTACTCTGACACTCCATTCACACTGATGTTCCACAAACATGGCGTGCCTGAACTCACAATCATCGACCTCTCTGAATGTCCACTCGCGTCGGCCGCTAGAGAGACGGGGTACTTCTCCAGCATTACAATGAGCTATATACATCCATCCAACAACATTTTACTTAATATGTTATCAGCGGGTTCAGACCTTTCAATTAGCCAGTCCACGAGAATGTGTCGGCAGGTTGATGATAGAGGCGAGCACACCCTTTCGTGATTTCGAAGGCCGACAAGGGGCCGGAGACATTTTACACGGTTCATAGTGCCAACACGAGAAATGACATCTTTACTTGTGCAAAAGGACCGGCTCAGAGACGTTGGACGAAGCCCGGGGATTGGAGGCAGGACTGTTTGAGTCCCATCATATTCACTCATGAATGGATCAGACGAATGTTGGAATAACTGCTCTTGCACAAGGAATGATGTGATTTTTAGCGGCTAAATGCATTCTTTTCATCCTTGGTAAGGTAAATAAAAAATTAAATGTTTTAGTCTCAGCTGATTCTTCTGCAGAGAGTGTCACGATCGTCATAAAAGAGTTTGAGAGAGTTGAAGCCATGCAGAAGCGGATGGACAAGCTGAAATGGGAGGTGGAGCTTTTGAAGAAGTGGAATGCGTCTCTCATTGCCGAAACTCACGAGGACCCTCCTCTTAATCCATACGGGAAGAGACTCCAGAAAGAGGTGCATTCCCTGTACACAGCTTTTGTCAGGTTGAGCATGGCTTTGACGGCAACACATAGTGCATTCGTCGAAGTCATGAATGACTTGAAATCTTCTGATGAGGGAGACGGCACCTTCGGAGCAGGAGAGGGTTAGCTGAGTTAATTTTATGAATCTTGTAATAATAATGACACTTTTTTAGGCTTTGCTTTGTGCACCGTTTGGCGCATAAACGTTTTATGTACCCGTGTTACATTTTTTTAATCAGTATGTTTGTGTTGTATTGTGAGGGTGCTTGCATTTTCGTTTTTTTTTTATTTTTGCAGGAAAAAATAGCCGTTAATGGAGAGGATGAATAGGAAAACATAATAATAGACTTTTTTGTGTTTTGCATGCTTTTTGGTGCATGAACATTTTTTATGCTTTGCGCGCGGTTTGGTGTATAAACTTTTTATTTACCTGCATTGCTAATTTTGAATCAATATGCTTGTATTGTGCGGGTGTTTGCGTTTTCCTTTCTTTTTTGTAGGAAAAATAATTTTGACGGAGGTCATGAGCAAGACGTTGATGGTGCAGATTCGTGGACGGTGGACTGCGTGTGTGGAGCTTAGGATGACGTCGGCGAGCGCATGATCACGTGTAACATCTCATTTACTTATAGACCCCCTTAACACAAATTAGGGTAGGGCATGAGGTGATTATGATGAGTTATGCTAGATGGTGACCTTAGGACGCAATGAGTTAAGGTGAACTCACATGGGGCCCACTATAGTGTATAAGTCAACATTGGTCAAACTAGACCAAATTAAGCTCGCAAGTGCAAATTGACCTTGTCACTATGTCCCTAACCTTAAAGGAGACTCACTTAACTATAAGACCTATGATGGGGTCAACATATTTGGCCAAATAGGCCAAAATCAAACCTAGATCAACATATGTCAACTCAATCGTAATTGAATCAATTAGGCATCACATGGTTAAAGTCACTCCACCACTATATTATAAACTCCAATAGAAGTGCATTGGACTGAAAAGCTTCATCACTTGGATACCAAATAAGCCAAATTGATCAAAGTCAATTTAGAATCAACATAACCCAAATTAACCCAATCAAGGATCAATTGGTCTTCAACTGACCAAATTGACCTAAACCTCAACCATATAACATCATTAGAAACTCAAGTGACCCAAAATCTCAATCATAGGGTCACCAAATTGACCAAATTGACCAAAGTACCCTTTAGGTCAACTTAGGTCAATCCTTCATCATTAGGCCTTAGGACATCATAATGGACCCAATTGATCCAAAAGCCTCATCATGAGATCATTAATTTGACCAATTTGACAAAAGTCAAACTTAGCCATAAATTAGTCAAAATCACATATATTGGTGAAATTGGCCCAATTATGGCATCACCGTGACCCAATCAACATTGGGTGGTGTCAAGGGACTCAAGATACATACATTGGACATGTCAAACCCTCAGTTGAACAAGTCAAACCATCAAGTCAACCATGATTAAAGAAAACCCTAATTATGAAAATAAAAACTCAAATCATATCCAATTGGGTTAAGCCCTAATCCAAGGCCCATCCAACAAGCCTATGATCCAAATGACCCCCTAAGCCCCTCTGAATTTGAATGGAGGATTTCATGGAGGGCAAAATGGGAATTTCTCCTAATTGGAGGATAAAGATGAGGATTTCATGGAGATCTTGCCACTTGGCACCTCCCTCCTCTTCCCAAAGGCAGTTAAGGCCTTCCCATGCATTGGCACTGACCTCCCATTGAATTCTAGCAGACTACAATTAAGGAGAAGCGTCCAAACTGTCTTGGCTGAAATCCCCTTAATGATATCCAGTGATACAACCACCCTCACCTCATTTCGACCTCACCATCATCTTCAGAGGACTGTAAGGAGTCGAAATGCTATATTGGATCAAAGGAATTGGTGGAGAATATAAGGATCGGGCTAGCTCCCCGGAGAGGAGAAAATCCATGATCAACCGCCGTCATTGTCGCCGCCAAACTCCATTAACGGCCTGTTTCTCCTCCTTTCCCTCTGTGCTAGTCTTCTAGATCAAGTATGAGAGACATCAGGCTCAATTGAGCCCGATTCCATGTGAGCTTGGTGAGAAAACCTCAAGCTTTCTTTCTTGTTTGGGATCGCCAGAGAGGCATTTTACGGCCGCCATTTAGCCGTCAAATGATGGCAACCACCTTAACGGAGGAGGTGGTGGTGGTTGTCGGCCATGGAGGCCAAGGGGTCGCTTGGAAATGGAGTTTGAAGGGACTCCATGTCGGGGAAATTTCAGCCGTTGGCTGGAGGTTAAAGACATCTGAATGCCATCCATTTTGATCAATTTTAATTTAATTAAATAATGTGTATTTTTGTCACACATAAACATACATTTTCTAACTGAAATTGATACCCCTTAGATGTAGATTCATGGAAAATACAAAACATGAAAGTTTTAGTTGTATGTTTCTTTCTCTCTCCTCTCTCTTTCTCTATCTCTCCCCGCTTTCTCTCTATCTCTCTGTCAGTATCTATCTATCTCTCCCCTCTCTCTGTCTCTCCCCTCTCTCTCTGTATTTGTCTCTCTCTCCCCTCTCTTTGTCTCTGTCTATATATCTCTCTCTCTTCCCTCTCTTTATCTTTGTGTCTCTCATATACACGCAAGCGCTCCACCACTCTGCTTCCCCACCTACAAATAATTTCAGTTCAACTGAGTCCTCCTACCCTAAACCCCAGATCTAGAATAGTTATCGAAGTTCCACTTCCCCCAAACCCATGGCCAACCCTCACATCGCCTCCTACACTTAATGTATTTGACCTCTACTCAATGCAGTTAATGGCCCGCGTCAATAGAACATTCTAGAGGAGGGATTCGAGCTCCTCACCATCGTCGTTGTCAGCAACCAGACATTCGGCAAAGCCTCTGTTATAGAATCACTCGCGGGCATCAACCTCCCTCAGGGCGGCACTGAATGGTCATCGGAGATGTCGGTGCAACACGGGCTATACCTCTAGTACAGGGGCAACCGAATGGGAATATTATTAAAAGAGTCCATTGAGGACGTCATTCAAGTCATTACCAATCAAATTACTGGCAAGGGGAAGAGCTACTGCGACACTCCACTCACACTGATGTTCCATAAACATGGCATGCCTGAACTCAAAATCACCGACCTCTCTGAATATCCACTCACTCCGGCCGCCGGAGAGCTGCAGCAGTTCTCCAGCATTACAATGAGTTATATATAGCCATCCAACAATATTTTACTTAATGTGTTATCAGTAAGTTCAGACTTTTGAACTAGCTAGTTTGCGAGAATGTGTCGGCGGTTGAAGGCAGAGGTGAGCACACCCTTTGCGTGATTACGAAGGTCGACAAGTGGTCGGAGACATTTCACACGGTTCATGGTGACGACACGAGAAATGACGTCTTTTACTTGCGTAATATGACCGACTCAGAGACGTTGAACGAAGCCCAGGGATTGGAGGCAGGAATGTTTGAGTCACATCATGTTCACCCGCGAATAGATCGGCTGAATGTTGGAATAACTACTATTGCACAAGGGCTGATGCGGGTTTTAGCGGCTAAATGCATTCTCATCATCCTTGGTAAGGTAAATGAAAAATTAAATGCTTTAGTCTCATTTGATTCTTCTGTAGAGAGTGTCATGATCTTCATAAAGGAGTTGGAGGGAGTTGAAGCCATGCAGAAGCGGATGGACAAGCTGGAAAAAGAGGTGGAGCTTTTGAAGAAGTGAAATGCGACTCTCATTGCCGGAACTAAGGAGGACCCTCCTCTTAATCCATACAGGAAGAGACTTCAGAAAGAGGTGCATGCCCTGGACACGGCTTGTGTCAGGTTGAGAATGACTTTGACGGCGACACATAGTGCATTCATCAAAGTCATGAATGACTTGAAATCTTCTGATGGGTGAGACGGCACTTTCGGAGCGGGAGAGGGTTAGTTGAGTTAATTTTATGAATCTTGTAATAATAATGTTAAGACTTTTTTGGGCTTTGCTTTTGGCGTTGTTTGGCACATGAATGCTTTATTTACCCGCGTTGCTTTTTTTAATCAGTATGTTTGTGTTGTATTATGCAGGTGTTTGCGTTTTTATTTTTTAAATTTTTGCCGGAAAAAATAGTCGCGATGGAGAGGATGAGCGGGAAAAAATAATAATGATAGACTTTTTGTGATTTGCGCGCTGTTTGGCGCATGAACATTTTTATGTTTTGCGCGTCGATTGGCGCATGAATTTTTTATTAACTCGCATTGTTAATTCTGAATCGGTATGATTGTATTGTGTGAGTACTGGAGTTTCCTTTTTTAAAATTTTTTTGTAGGAAACATAATTTTGACGAAGGCCATGAGCAAGTCGTTTATGGTGCGAATTCATGGATGGTGGACTACGTATGTCGAGCTCAGGATGATGACGGCGAGCGCATGGTTGCTTGTAACATCTCATTTTCTTCTAGACCCCCTTAACACAAATTAGGGTAGGTCATGTGGTGATTATGATGAGTTATGCTAGGTGATGACCTTAGGGCCCAATGAGTTATGGTGAACTCACATGAGGGCCCACTATAGTGTATAAGCCAACATTGGTCATACTAGCCTAAATTAAGCTCACAAGTGCAAATTGATCTCACCACTATGTCATTTACTCTAAAGGAGACTCACTTGACCATAAGACTCATGGTGGGGTAAACCTATTTGGCCAAATATGCCAAAATACAACCTAGATCAGGTCAACTCAACCACTCTATTCCAAACCCTAATAGGAATGCATTGGGCTGAAAAGCCTCATCACTTGGTCACCAAATAAACCAAATTAACCAAAGTCAACTTGGTGTCAACATAACCCAAATTAACTCAATCAAGGATCAATTGGTCTTCAATTGGCCAAATTGATCAAAACCATAATCATTTAGCGTCATTAGAAACTCAAATGACCCAAAAGCTCTATTATAGGGTCACCAAATTAGTCAAATTGACCAAAGTACCTTTTAGGTCAACTAAGGCCAATCTTTCACCATTAAGTCCAATTTGCTCCCAAAACATGAAATTGACCTCATCCCTGGTCTAAGGACATCATAAGGGACCCAATTGACCCAAAAGTCTCATCATGGGATCATCAATTTGACCAATTTGATAAAAGTCAAACTTAGCCCTAAATTGATCAAAATCACACATACTGGTTAAATTGGCCCAATTAGAGCATCACCATGACCCAGCCAACATTTGGTGGTGTCAAGGAACTCAAGACACAAACATTGGATCAGTCAAACCCTGAGTTGACTAAGTAAAACCATCAAGTCAACTATAGTCAGAGTAAGCCCTAATTATGAAAATAAAAGCCCAAATCATATCCAATTGGGCTAAGCCCTAATACAAGGCCTATCCAGCAAGCCTATGAGCCAAATGACCCCCTAAGCCCCTCTGAATTTGAATGGAGGATTTTCATGGAGGGCAAAATAGGAATTTCTCCTAATTGGAGGAGAAAGAGGAGGATTTCATAGAGATCTTGCCACTTGGCACATCCCTCCTCTTCCCAAAGGCAACTAAGGCCTTCCCATGAATTGAGACTGACCTCTCATTGAATTCCAGCATACTACAATTAAGGAGAAGCCTCCAAATTGTCTTGGCCGAAATCTTCTTAATGATATCCAGTGATACAGCCACCCTCACCTCATTTCGACCTCACCATCATCTTCAGAGGACTACAAGGAGTCAAAATGTTATATTGGATCAAAGGAATTGGTGGAGAATAGAGGGATCAGGCTAGCTCCTCGGAGAGAAAAAAATCTATGGCCAACCGCCGCCATTGCCACCGCCAAGATCCATTAACGGTCTGTTTATTTCCCCTCCCTCTGTGCTAGTCTTCTAGATCAACTAGGAGAGACATCAGACTCAATTAAGCCTGATTCCATATGAGCTTGGTGATAAAACATCAAGTCTTCTTTCTTGCTTGGGATCGTCGGAGAGGTGTTTTACGGCCGCCATTTCGCTGCCAAACGATGGCCACCACCTTAATGGAGGTGGTAATGGTGGTAGCCGTCCATGGAGGCCAATGGGTGGCCTGGAAATGGAGTTTGAAGGAACTATAGGTCGGGGAAATCTCAACCGTTGGCTGGAGGTTGAAGACAACCTAATGCCATCCATTTTGATCAATTTTAATTTAATTAAATAATGTATATTTTTGTCACACATAAACATATATTTTAAAACTGAAATAGAGACCCCTTACGGGTGGATTCATGAAACATACAAACATGAAAGGTTTAGATGTATGTCTCTTTCTCTCTCCTTTCTCTGTTTCTGTCTCTCCCCTCTCTTTATCTCTGTCTCTCCCCTCTCTCTCTGTCAGTGTACAATCCCGTATCCGGGCGAGCGGGATCCTCCCCAAGTGACGGACTCGGGACATGCTATGAGCGGCAATGTGACGCAGTCCCGTTCGAATACGTGCGGGTGCTCGTGTACGCATGTTAAGATTATATGTGGTGGATTATGATATATATTATATATATATATTATATATATATTTATTATAATAATATATATACTTTATATATATATATATATATTTATATTTATACATATATATTTATATGATGAATAAAGAGGGTGCAGGGGGGGTACGGGTATAGCAGAAGAAACAAAAGAAAAAAGAAAACAAAATGAAAAAGATAAGAGAGAGGGGGGCTGGGTACAGGCAGGCAGGAAAAAGACAAAAGATAAAATAAAAAAGAAAAAAGCAAAAGAGATAGCAGCAGGGGTGGGCTCGGTACAGGGATGGAAGAAGAAAAAAGGAAAAAGGAAAAAAGGAGGAAGAAAGGCCCTAGGGCAAGCCGCTCGGCCTCCTCCTCTCCCGCCGCCGGCCTCAGCAGCCCGGCTCAAGCCCGGCCTCCTCCTCTCCCGTCTCCGGCCAAGCCTGGAGCAAGGCTCGGCTCTTCCTCTTTCTCTCGTCGATCGCCTGCAGCACACCCGACGCCGAGCCCGAGCTCTTCTCTCTCTGCCATGGCTGCCGCCGGCAAGCCCGAGCCCGAGCTCTTCTCTCTCTGCCATGGCCGCCGCCGGCAAGCCCGAGCCCGAACTCTTCTCTCTCTGCCATGGCCGCCGCCGGCAAGCCCGAGCCCGAGCTCCTCCTTTCCTCCTCCTGTCTAGGCCGCCGCCGCAAGGAGGAAGCCACCTTTTTTCCTCCTTCTCTCCTCCTATCCAGGCCGCCGCCGCAAGGAGAAAGTCGCCTCCAGCAAGGGTTGCCCGAGCCTCTCATGATGAGGGCTATTGCTACCAAGATCCACAACAACAAAAAAAGATCAGAGTTCATACTGCGACGTCCGGATCCGTGCTTGTACGGTCGATACGCGGTTGCGCCTTCGTCAAGCACGCGTCAAGGGTAACGAAGTTTCTTCTCGGGCAGGTGAAGCCCTCAATTTACATATTTGCATGGAAGCCCCTCTCCACCAATGGGTGGGGGAAGGGAGCTCTCCGACGGGTTGACGTGTACGTCCCCGCTATTGATTGCATTTAGTATCCGAAAGTGTGAGTGCGGATTTAGGCATGCTGTGTGAAGCCCATTCGGACGTACGAGCCGAATTGGTGATGTGCTGTGTGAAGCCCATTCGGACGCACGAGCCGAATTGGTGATGTGCTGTGTGAAGCCCATTCGGACGCATGAGCCAAATTGGTGATGTTCTGTGTGAATCCCGTCCGGACGTATGAGCCGGATAGGTGATGTTCTGGGGTTCCCGGAGAAGACTCGGAGGAAGTTGGATATTATCTATTTGCAGGGAATGCGCACCGTGACCCCGAAAAAGGGGTGTACGGAATATATTTGGCCAGCTTATGTTAGCCGACTGTAGTTCAGCGGGCAGTCGTTCGTCGAGACGTTGGCGTACAGGTGTTGCAGTACCAAGCGAGGAATAGCGGGCTTAAGCCCAAGCTCGTGCCGGCCCTCGAAGGCCTACTTTTGTTTACATTGCCGGCCTGCGTGTCGATGTATGGAATTAATATTCCTGTAATAATTTATAATCTGTGATGCTCTGCGAATGTGTGATCTACTCTTTTTGCTTTGGGCGAGCGGTGTGCTCGTGAACCGCTCGTCCCGTGGGAGCCCCGAGGTTTATGCCGGGAAGCCCCTGTTGGCCTGTTGATAGCCTTTCAAGGCAGCGGAGTCGCGCTGTTTGCAGCCCAGTTGGGCAGCGAGTTGTAGAATTGCTCGGCGATGTTGCGCCTTTAGTAGCGCGGGTGAGGAATATTTTGTATTGACCCAAGGAGACACATCTGGATAGGAGAGAGTTGGTCTTGAGACCCTCCTTAGATGTTCCGGCCGGCCAAAAGTGCCCTCCGAAGGTGTCTTAGCTCAGCCTTTGGCTTGGGAGGGGAAGAGTTCGTTAGTCTTCCGGGTATGCGGTGGGTCCTCCGCTCTGAGACATTGGGTCTGTTCCTTATGTTCCTAGTCTAGAGCCTAGATCGTTCATTTGAGTGTAGTAGGTGTGCGGTCACCCCTCTTTTGGGACCCCGAACTCCACGGAAGTCAATTTTGACTTCGG
This sequence comes from Platanthera zijinensis, assembly GCA_039513925.1. NCBI lineage: Eukaryota > Viridiplantae > Streptophyta > Magnoliopsida > Asparagales > Orchidaceae > Platanthera > Platanthera zijinensis. Next base: position 10,534,541 of record CM077079.1, on the reverse strand, counting down.
TCATTTTTGGCTTCAACAGTCAGTATCTATCTTTGCCTCCCCTCTCTCTGTCTCTATCTCTCCCCTATCTCTCTAGCTGTATCTGTCTCTCTCACCCCTCTCTCTATCTCTGTCTACATCTGTCTCTCTCACCCCTCTCTTTGTCTCTGTCTCTCCCGTATACACGCGAGCGCTCCACCACCTCGCTTCTCCACCTATAAATAATTTCATTTCAGTTGAGTCCTCCTATCATAAACCCTAGATCCAGAATACTCGTCGAAGTTCCCCTTCCTCCAAACCCTTGGCCAACCATCTCATCTCCTCCTACACTGAATGCATCTGACCTCTACTCAATGCATTTAATGACATACGTCAATAGAACATTCTAGAGGAGGGAGTCGAGATCCCCACCATCGTTGTTGTCAGCGACCAGTCATCCGACAAAGCCTCTGTTATCGAATCACTCGTGGGCATCAACATCCCTTAGGGCGTCACTGATTGGTCGTCGGAGATGTCGGTACAATGCGGGCTCTACCTCTAGTACGGGGCAACCAAATGTGAATATTATCAGAAGAGTCCATTGAGGACATTATTCAAGCCAGTACCAATCAGATTGCTGGCAAGGGGAAGAGCTACTCTGACACTCCACTCACGCTGATATTCCATAAACATGGCGTGTCTGAACTCAAAATCATCGACCTCCCTGAATGTTCACTCGCTCCGGCTACCGGAGAGCTGGAGCAATTCTCCAGTATTATATTGAGCTATATACAGCCGCCTAACAACATTTTACTTAATGTGCTATCGGCAAGTTCAGACCTTTCAACTAGCCAGTCCGCGAGAATGTGTTGGCAGGTTGACGGCAGAGATAAGCACAACCTTTGCGTGATTACGAAGGTTGACAAGTGGCCGGAGACATTTGACACGGTTCATGGTGCCGACACAAGTAATGACATCTTTTACTTGCGCAATAATATCGGCTCGGAGATGTTGGATGAAGCCCGAGGATTGGAGGCAGGACTGTTTGAGTCCCATCATGTTCACTCGTGAATGGATTGGCTGAATGTTGGAATAACTGCTCTTGCACAAGGTTGATGCGAGTTTTAGCGACTAAATGCATTCTCATCATCCTTGGTAAGGTAAATGAAAAATTAAATGTTTTAGCCTTAGATGATTCTTCTGCAGAGAGTGTCACGATCGTCATAAAGAAGTCAGAGGGAGTTGAAGCCATGCAGAAGCGGATGGACAAGGTGGAAATTGAGGTAGAGCTTTTGAAGAAGTGGAATGCGACTCTCGTTGTCGGAACTCAGGAGGACCCTCCTCTTAATCCATATGGGAAGAGACTCCAGAAAGAGGTGCATGCCCTGGACACGGCTTGTGCCAGGTTGAGCATGGATTTGACGGGGGCACATAGTGCATTCGTCGAAGTCATGAACGACTTGAAATCTTCTGATGGGGGAGACATTACCTGCGGAGCGGGAGATGGGTAGATGAGTTAATTTTATGAATCTTATAATAATAATGATAAGACTTTTTTTGGGGCTTTGCTTTGGGTGTCGTTTGACACATGAACGTTTTATTTACCCGCGTTGCTTTTTTTTAATCAGTAGCTTGTGTTGTATTGTGCGGTTGCTTGTGTTTTCGTTTTTAAATTTTTGCAGGAAAAAATAGTCGCGATGGAGAGGATGAGTAGGAAAAAATAATAATAATGGGCTTTTTTGTGTTGTGCGCTATTTGGCGCATGAACATTTTTATGCTTTGCGCGTCGGTTGACGCATGAACTTTTTATTTACCTGCATTGCTAATTCTTAATCGGTATGCTTGTATTGTGCGGGTGCTAGTGTTTTCATTTTTTTTATTTTTTGCAGGAAAAATAATTTTGACGGAGGCCATAAGCAAGTCGCTGATGGTGTGGATTTGTGGGTGGTGGACTGCGTGTGTGGAGCTCAAGATGACGACGGCGAGTGCATGGTCGCTAGTAACATCTCATTTCCTTCTTGACCCCTCTTAACACAAATTAGGGTAGGGCATGTGGTGATTATGATGAGTTAGGCTATGTGATGACCTTAGGGCCCTATGAGTTATGGTGAACTCACATAGAGCCCACTATAGCGTACAAGTCAACCTTGGTCAAATTAGCCCAAATTAAGCTCACAAGTGCAAATTGACCTCACCACTATGTCCCTAATCCTAAAGGAGACTCACTTGACCATAAGACCCATGGTGGGGTAAACCTATTTGGCCAAATAGGTCAAAGTCAAACCTAGATCAACATAGGTCAACTCAACCCTAATTGGATCAATTAGGCATCACATGGTTAAAGTCACCCCACCACTATATTCCAAATCCTAATATGAGTGCATTGGACTAAAAAGTTCCATCACTTGGTCACCAAATAAGTCAAATTGACCAAAGTCAACTTAGGGTCAACATAGCCCAAATTAACCCAATCAAGGAACAATTGGTCTTCAATTGGCCAAATTGACCTAAACCCCACCATATAACATCATTAGAAACTCAAGTGACCCAAAAGCTCTATCATAGGGTCACCAAATTGATCAAATTGACCAAAGTACCAATTAGGTCAACTTAGGTCAATCTTTCATCATTAGCTTCAATTAGCTCCCAAAACATGAAATTGACCTCACCCCTAATCTTAGGATATCATAAGGGATCCAATTTACCCAAAAGCATCATCATGAGATCATCAATTTGACAAATTTGGCAAAAGTCAAATTTAGCCCTAAATTGGTCAAAATCGCATATATTGGCTAAATTGACCAAATTAGGCATCACCATGACCCAACTAATATTGGGTTGTGTCAAGGGACTTAAGACACTCACATTTGATCAGTCAAACTCTCAGTTGATGCTGTCAAATCATCAAGTCATTCATGGTCAAATAAGCCGGTCGTGTTTAGGGTTTAGGGTTTAGGGTTTAGGGTTTAGGGTTTAGGGTTTAGGGTTTAGGGTTTAGGGTTTTTAGGGTTTAGGGTTTTTAGGGTTTAGGGTTTAGGGTTTAGGGTTTAGGGTTTAGGGTTTAGGGTTTAGGGTTTAGGGTTTAGGGTTTAGGGTTTAGGGTTTAGGGGTTTGGGGTTTGGGGTTTGGGGTTTGGGGTTTAGGGTTTAGGGTTTAGGGGTTTAGGGGTTTAGGGTTTAGGGTTTTAGGGTTTAGGGTTTAGGGTTTAGGGTTTAGGGTTTAGGGTTTAGGGTTTAGGGTTTAGGGTTTAGGGTTTAGGGTTTAGGGTTTAGGGTTTAGGGTTTAGGGTTTAGGGTTTAGGGTTTAGGGTTTAGGGTTTAGGGTTTTAGGGTTTAGGGTTTAGGGTTTAGGGTTTAGGGTTTTGGGTTTAGGGTTTAGGGTTTTTAGGGTTTAGGGTTTAGGGTTTAGGGTTTAGGGTTTAGGGTTTAGGGTTTAGGGTTTAGGGTTTAGGGTTTAGGGTTTAGGTTTTAGGTTTTAGGTTTTAGGGTTTAGGGTTTAGGGTTTAGGGTTTAGGGTTTAGGGTTTAGGGTTTAGGGTTTAGGGTTTAGGGTTTAGGGTTTTAGGGTTTAGGGTTTTAGGGTTTAGGGTTTTAGGGTTTAGGGTTTAGGGTTTAGGGTTTAGGGTTTAGGGTTTAGGGTTTAGGCCACCATTTCACCGCCAAACGATGACCACCACCTCAACGGAGGTGGTGTTGGTGGTAGCCGGTCGTGGAGGCCAAGGAGTGGCCTCGAAATGGAGTTTAAAGGGACTACAAGTCAGGGAAATCTCAACTGTTGGGTCGTTGGCTGGAGGTTGAAGACAACCCAATGTCATCCATTTTGATCAGTTTTAATTTAATTACATAATGTATATTTTTGTCACACATAAATATATATTTTCAAACTGAAATTGAGACCCCTTAGAGGTAGATTCATGAAAATAAGAAGACATTAAAGTTGTAGTTATATGTCTTAACTTTAATTAGGAATTTGAATCAGAGCATTTAGAATCCTACATCCTCCTATAGGGTTGTTTTACTGATCTGTGTCCTAGTGAAGGGACAAACCATCAAATGTGAATATATTTCATATGGTAGTTTGCATGGGTCTGAAATTTTGGTCGTGCAAGAATATACCCTAGATACACCTACAGTACAAAAATAAAAAATTTTGTACAACATTTTTCTATAGTTTTAGAAAAAAAATATGATTTTTAATATAAATGAAATATTTGTGGTTTAAATTACCCTAATGACCCAAATTTTGGATGGGATGAACCTTAGGGCATTAAAAATCCCTTGTAAAAATTTCAAGTCATTAAGACCTCTGCATGTTGGTGGATCTAACTTGTATGTTGAGATAGTGTACAAATATAGGGGTGCAAATAGCAAAAAGGACAAAATGGAGATTTTAGCCCATTTGGCATGATGCATGTAACATCTCATTTCCGACAAGACCTCTAGGAGAGGTTTTGTCATGACCAAGTCATCACAAAACCCTAGGAAGCCCAAGAAGGCCAAGTGATCCGGGCTCAAGGTGAAAATCACCTTGGTCTGCAAATAGTAGGGCAGAAATTTACTTAAAATAGGATTTGGGCTTGGGCGTTGAGTGCGTCGAGTGCACTCAACGCCAAAAGCTGAACGGTGTTGAGTGCACTGACTGCACTCAACGCCATCCTGTGTAGGGTGGATGGCGTTGAGTGAGCTGAGCTCACTCAACGCCATAGTCTGGATGGCGTTGAGTGAGCAGAGCTCACTCAACGCCGTAATCTGGATGGCTTTGAGTGAGCAGAGCTCACTCAACGCTATAGTCTGGATGGCGTTGAGTGAGCAGAGCTCACTCAACGCCGTAATCTGGATGGCATTGAGTGAGCAGAGCTCATTCAACGTCATAGTCTGGATGGCGTTGAGTGAGCAGAACTCACTCAACGTCGTAGTCTGGAAGGGGTCGTATCCTGGATGGCGTTGAGTGAGCAGAGCTCACTCAACGCCGTAGCCTGGATGGCGTTGAGTGAGCAGAGCTCACTCAACGCCGCAGCCTGGATGGCATTGAGTGAGCTGAGCTCACTCAACGCCATTTTACTTAGAAAATTTTCTGGCAAGGTTTTGGCTTGGTTGCTGGTTCAGTTGAATCAGGCCGTTTCGGAAAGCAGGCTAGGATGTCTTAAATTAGCTGTTTCTTTTATTAAGACTTAATTAAGTCTTATTTTTAAAATGTTGACCGGTCAAGTGGGGTGATGCCACGTGGCCGTCGGTTTTGAAAAACAAAATGAACAGTCACGGCCATGGCCGTGAACCAGCTTTCACAGCCACTGATGGCATTTGATGTCATGGCCCCTTCACCTACTCCTTAATGGCTGGATTCAACTCCTTTAGGGAAGAGGAGGAGTTTCCAGCCGTTACTTGGCTGGATTAAGCCGTTTCATCTCCCCTCCACCATGGCCGAAGCATGCTTTTAAGGAAGCATTAATGGCTGGACAGCCTATACCCACCTGCATCCCCATTTCTCCCCTTTAAAAGACTCCCTGGACTTAGAGATGAAGTTTCCACCCTGACCCGACGGATTGGAGCTTTGTGCTGTGCTGTAGAAGAATTCCGGCGACGCCACCACCGCGCCAATGGCTTTCCGTCGATCTGCACGCCTCCAGCCCGCGAACAAGGTGCTCCTCTACCTCTTCTTCTATGGATAGATCTTAGGAATTATTAGGAGAGATATCGGGCTCAAAAGAGCTGGATCGGGTGAGCGTTTCCATGGTTTTTCCGAAATTCATGGTGGTCGGGTTCGTCGGAAACCGCCTCTCCGGCGGTCGTGCCGCCCCTTAACGGTAGCCCTCACCTCAACGGAGGTGGTGGTGGTGGTGGCTGGCCAGGGAGATGGCTGGGTTGACGGAAAATCAACTTGGAAAGCTACAGGTTATTAGGGCATTCTTTTTTTTACGAGCTCTGTTTGGAAGAACGAGATGAACAGTAAAAGTATTATTCTTATAATAAATATAATGATTTATTATCCCTTTTTAATATATTTTTTGACTCTACCAAATGAAACCCTTAGAAGCCAATTTAGGAAATATGGCAAACATCAAAGTTGAAGCCTATGAAGTCTAGTTTATTTTAAAATTTGTTTGAACCCATTTGGGTAAGTGGTTTGACCACAACACCCATTTTGGTAGGACCTATATCTAGGGCTATCCTGAAATTCAAATGGATGCCCACCCTTCATCCCTTGTCCAAATGATATGAAATTTTGGCAGGGAGTCTACCCTAGCTATATCTATGTCCTGTTCAAAAATGAGAATTTTTGGATAATATTTTTCTATAGTTTTTAGAAAAATTTAATAATCATTATATAAATTAATTAGGTGGCCTAATGACTTCTAAACCCTCCCAAATTTTGGTGAGTGGTCCTTGGGTTCATCATAAAGCTCTGTATAATTTTTTTATCTCATTTGGAGATGTTTTAGATTGGGAATGAACAAACCTAAGCTTTGCCCTACTAAGGGATTTTTATGTCAAAAGTGTACTTTGTGATTTGAGTGGTCAAATCACCTCAACAAAGGCTGATATTTTGACCACTGATTAGGCATGATTTCTAGCACCTTATCATGAAGTTTGAGGTGGATTGGGATAGATTTTCCCTAGGACCCAAGGCCAAATCCTAAGAATGGTTCTTGGTAGTTTGTGAAGGGCAGGTGGTCAAATGACCTTGATATGATTTGAAAATTTAGGACTATTATTTTGGATACTTCATTAACAATTTAGTAATTTGTATTATTTGCTTAGAAATTTATTATGAAGTAACTATTTTCTGGAAATTGATGAACTTTAGCCAGATGACTTTTTATTATGTTTTAAAGCTCTGTGAATTTTTATGGGATTTTTGGAAGATTATTTCATTCAGTATTGTTTCCCATGAAAACTTAATTAAATTTATTTTGGTGTCTATCAAGCCTGTAAAATTATGATCTTTACACAATGACCATTTTTATACCATATTAAGATTCTGTAATTTTTATATAATTTTCTGATGAATAATTTTAGTACTTTCTTCTTTACTTATGATTAATGGAATTATAATAGATAAATTAATTAGAGGCTAAATCAATGCTGTAAAATCATGAAAATTAATGTTTATTGATATCTCTCTGTTATTTAGTGATTATAATTTTTGGGTGGCCATTACTTGAGAAAATCATGTAGTTCATGTTTAAAATTACCCATAGCCAATCTTTGGGAAAATTAAATAAATATCACATTAATTAGGAAAATTATAAATTTCTGGATTTAGACTAATTATGTCATGATAGACTTTCAGTAAATTTTATAGGAGATTTGGGAGACAATTTGGGGTGCCTCCCTTTGTATACCCCATATAACTTAGGATGGTCTGCGTTTAGTAAAAACTGTTGAAATCATATTAAGCTGCAGGATGAACTTAGAGGATTTTGATATTGGGAATATGGTTTGGAAATGTTTGAATGCATCCTCAGTAACCAAGATGAGGATAGGTTGGTAGGTTGTCTAGTCATAAGAGGTGCTCGGGACCGACGAAAGATCGTCCTCCCCGGTAGGAGAGGAAGAGTCTTAATACACTAGGGTTAGATCCAAGGTAATTTGAATTGGATCGGGTAATGGTTAATAACCAATAAAAGTAAGTGTCTTGCGAAAGGGAGCTTTGGGCTTCAGCCCATCGTAATTCCTAGTGCCCTTTGAGAGCCCTTCACGGGGTATACCGGGGGCAGTCATGGGCTAACGTAAACCGTATGAACAATAAATTAAAAAAAACTAGTATAACTAGGGTTGCACATTCACACACCCCGGTAGTTAGGGAGGTAGAATAGGTTGGTTTGATTGTCATTCAGACGATAGCTTCTGAAGGTAGTTGCACAGACGGGACAGTCCGGGGAGCCGAGGGCTCGAGGGTTTGAATATAGAATAAGGTGGTGGATCTTCGGTATTTGACTGTCGTTCACACCGATGTCGGTACGTTGACTCGGCGGTGTGAGACACTTAGCCAAAGAAAGTCTGGTGGGTACAGTCAGCACTAGTACGTGGATACTCTAGGTTGTGTTCTTCTAGGGGCGTACGGAAGGGCTAGGCCCGATAGTGTGGATACCCGCCTAGGAGTGGGGGGCCGGACCCACTGTCTCAGTTTGCCACTACGGAGGTTCCTGAGAGTGAAGCTAGCTGCCCGAACAAGGGGAACTAAAGGTCTGTGCGCATAGAGTCGTGTGCGTGAGTTGCACTTACATGAATCATGGCATAGCACATCACTACACTCATATTTGCATACAACCGACACTCCAACGTATAAATTGGTATGAGACTTTTTATACGATGGAAGCCAGCTTGCAGAAGATTCCTTAACTTATAAGTTTGTATGAGCATTCATATAAGTTAAGATTACTTACTTACTTACTTTCTATTTGGTTTCTTATATATATACTGCTTGCTACATGTTTACTTTACTGCTCACTATCGTAGAACTGCTAGATGTACTTTAGTTTAACTAGCTATTTGTACACCATGAATTACTGTTAGACTAGTTCTGCTGTCACCCGCCTTGCTTATTCTCCACCTTCGTAGCTTCCATTTCCTCCTCTCCGCTTGGTGCTTAGGAGCCGTGGGGGGAAGGATAGGGGATGATAGGGCTTAGTCTTTATGACTAATGGTTTTCGAACCACAACATTACAGGAGCTCCGGATGGGAGACAGGGACCAGCAGTCCAGGGACCAGCACCAGCAGGGTACGGTGCGCATGGAGGTGGGTCAGTCTAGTTCTGTAGTACCTGTGACCAGCTCCGTGAGTGATTAGTCTTTCTTATAGCTTCCACGATATGTGATTTGTAGTGAGGACTCTGATGTATCGGGCTGAGCCCGTTTATATATTTCATCTGTACTGTTCTTTTGCAGTACTTTCTACTTTCTATATATTGATGAACTTGCTGTGATTTTTATTCATATATGATTATGTGGACATGTTGCATTTATTTCTCTCTCTTTGTGCTCGAAAAAGGCTGGCAGAATTGGCGTTTTGTAGTGGCAGCCTTCCCGAGTGTCGGTGCCACCGCAAAGCGGCAATTCTGGGCATAAGACACCGATGGTTGAAAAAGAAAAAAAAGGGGTCTTATAATGCATGCCCATGAAAGGTTGGACAATGGCTTATGATGATGGAATACACCATCCATTGTAATATTAGGATTTTGGGGACAAAAATCCTAGGGTTTGCAAATTATTTTACTTATGACATATTTTTAAATTAAGAAAATATAAGCGAGCAAATTAACTTGGAAAACTTTAGTTTTCTTCCACTAATATTATATTGGCATTATACATCTCTGGAAAAACTTTGGATGAGATTCTAGAACAATTACTGTTAGTAATATTCAAATTTGCATGTTACACCCTTTGAAGTTTTAAGAATATCATGGTATATGTTCTTTAGAAAAATCTGGAATTTTGGCTACTCCCAATTTATACTATTTTATGTCAGTGAAAATTTAATTGATATTTTTAGAATTTTATTACAGGTAGTTCATGAACAAAAGTAGAAAAGTCATTAATTTAGAGTGAAGGTAAACTAGGCCTTAATGACTTGTGATGGACACCAAAATCTGTTGAACTTTTTTAAGTTAATATATCACCCTAAAATTTTTTTAGCATTATTGGATGTCAAGAGAGTAGTGTTACTCAAATTATTCCATTTGTGCCCCTTTAATGTTTCTGAAATTTCTATGATCATATCATTGAAGAAAATTATGAATCTCTGTAATTATATTGTATTTAACATTTACCTTCTTTAAAAAATTTTATGGAATTTATTTATCAAGTATGTCAAGTACTTCCTTTGGAAAGTGACATAGATGTCCTATTTTTGAAAAATTCATTTGAGCCATTAAATGTCACTTAAAAGTTATGAAATTTTGTCCAAACTCATGCCTCATCAATATGATATTAGGATATTTTAATCATCATGGTTTGATAAAAGAAAGTGACACTTCATGTTCAAAATCACTAGTGACATTAATTTAGGAAAATTATATTTATGGTTGATTAATTTAGGAAAATTAGGAATCTTTGGAATTAAGTCAAATATGTCATGATAGAACCCTGGAAATAATTTTAGGGTGTTTGAGAAAGTATACTGAGGATTTTCAATTCATACACTCAGACGTGTTCACATGTTCTGCATTTAACAATTTTGACAAAATAAGGATTCAGTAATCGATCTTGCTTAGGATAATGAGTTTAATAAGGGTATCATAACTTTATTAAATATCTTGAGAAAGGAAACGATGAGATTCATCTCATCATAGTTCCTAGTACCGCTGCGAGCCCTTCACCGGGTAGACCTCGGAAAGTCCCAGATTAACCCTAAATTACTAAGTGCAGCTAAATGTTAGACACATAAATCCAAGGGTAACCTTGAAAGAGAGTTTGAATAAGGGAAGCACCAATAATATTAAATATCTTGAGAAAAGGAGATTTGGGCTTCAGCCCATCGTATCTCCTAGTACCGTTGCGAGCCCTTCACCGGGTAGACCTTAAAAAGTTCAAGATCAACCATAAGTCGTTGTGTACAACTAAAAGTTAGACAAGAATAGTCTAATAGGTTAAAGGAATAACATAGTAATCTCACCCCTGTATGGGTTGGAGTGATTCAAGATTCGCTAGTCCTGCGAGCTGGAGACTCGGGATAGTAATAAATTAAAGACGTGTTAGTCCCGCGAGCTTAAGGCTCAGTGTTATATAAGACTTGAGGACAGGATGGTCCTGCAAGCTGGAGGCTCAGATAGATATTGTTATACCTGGATTGTGTTTGTTGTGGTGGGTCAACCAGTACTGGTCCAGTCGGCACACCGACGAAAGTACGTTGACTCTTGTGAGAAGTGCAGGTTTTTGGGGCCAGTAGGTTGTTTATACTGCGGTCTGGAGTACTATCCCCTAAACGCACTCCCTACCATAAAGACTGGTGGATTTTTAGTAAGAGTACGCGGGAGCTCCGCTATTGTGTTCTTAGCGTTGAGGCGTACGTAAGGTCTAGGCCTGATAGTGTGTCTGTCCGCCTAGGAGTGGAGATACCCACTCCACTACCACCGTGAGCCACGACGGTTGATACCTGAGAGTCTAGCTACCTCCAAAAAGTGGGGAATGTTTGAAAGGTTTGTGCATAGAGTCTGATGGGTGAGTTGCATCTCAAATTATTACATTACAACACATATCATGACATACATTAATTAGTATAGTTTAGATTATAACTGTAGACCTCATCATATAAATTATTATGAGCACTTTTATATGATGAGTTATTTTAGAAACTTTAACTTATAAGTTTGTATGGACATTCATATAAGTTAAAATACGTTCTGTGATGATAGCATAACTCGTTTACTTTACCTTTTTATACATTACTGCACTGCTCTTATTTTACTGTTACTGGCTTATAGTATTTCTCTTTATGCATACATATTTCTGCTAATATAATTCCATGTCACCTGCTTGTTATACTCTGCCTTGTTGTCCTCATCTTTCTTCCTCCCGCGCGGTGCCTAGGAGTCGCGGGGGTGAGGCGAGGACGAAGCGATTTAGTCTTTTTGACTAATAATCGGTAGGCCACGAGCATGCGAGGAAGTTGCTCGATAACCAACTCTCACATCTGCTTTTACCAGGCCCGGCGTCATTGACACCAATGCGAAGGATGGCGGTCATGGAAAATAAGTCCAACAATGCCTTGCGGCGCTGAAGAGGCATAGCTTGGTGCTATAGTGAATATCTCCAACGATGTTTTTGGCAGCTTTGCGGAGCGGGAGTTCTACTTCCCTTGTCAGAGAAGTGGGATTGATTGAATTTTAAAGAGGGCGGAGCTTGTTGAATATTATAGGGAACACTTCTTCGCCAGCAAGTCGCACAGATAGCTCCTTCGTCGCACACAAACTAGGGTGCATGTATTCAGGAGCCACGTGATTGGACTTCGAAAGTAGGGAATAGTGCACTGGAGCATATTTATAAATAAAAGTCCAATTTTTTTTAAAAAAAACCATAAATTCAAATGACAAGAAAATTAATTTATGCATAAATAAATGATAATAACAATTCTCAATATTAATGAGCTCAAATTTTGGTGGGGGTAACACAACTATCGTGCAAGATTAAATTTAGTCCTAAGATTCGCGATCCTAGGGTGTAGCTTTTTTGAGAAATACATGAGGCCAGATTTTAAATGAATAAAGACAAGTGATTGATCGAAAAAAAAATGTCTAATATTAATGATGACAAAATATTCAGAGTCAATTATTGTACATTTATTAAGGGAATTGTTAAGGGCCGCCCATAGTTAATAGCAAATAATATTTTTTTTCACATGTACATCAATTTGTTAATGAAAGCCCAAAAAAAGTTTAGAAAAATTAAAAGAAAAATTTATAATTGAAAATATAAACCTTCGTCACTAAGAAAATATCCAAAATTAGATGAATGTTCATCTTATTACAAAATGTTCTCGTATGAGACTAATGTATTTCAAAATAATATGATCTTCATGTTCCGCAAAAAGCGAACTTGAAATTCAAAAATAAATATTACGTTAAAGATTTGAACCAGTTAAAAAATGAAAATAATAATTTTTGTAGATCAATTGTAAAAAGAGAATAATTTTAACCGTACAATAAAATATTCTACTGTAATTTGACAAGTGGTAGTCCAAAAACTTGCATTATGTAAGACCCCCCTCCCGGAACACAAAACACGACACGAGAGGGGTCTTAAGCCCAAAACAGTTGTCTTGCGGTAGCACTAGCACTCGGGCTAGCTTGTACTACAAGACGCATATTTTGTCGGCCTTTACCAATATCAAACATTGCCAACCCAACTATGATATAGAGTTAGAAGTCAAAATCCACACAAACATATAATAGTTCAAATACAACAAGTAAAGAAGCTACAACAAGCTTCTATAATCAGAGTACGTAAAATATTTTGTCCAAAGGGCTACATCAAGTCTTGTTAGATTTTTGCCTCCATTAACTCCCCAACATCGTACCAAACCTCCGGGCGCGCAAGAAAATTTTTCAGGGGCAAATTTCTGCAATTTTCAAATTTTGGCAGAAAAGTTGCAACCTCGAAAAAGCAGGTTGCAATCTCGCGAGTTCTGACTTTTATTCAGAATTCTGAACTGGATTTTTTATTTGGTTTAATTATTAAATCTATAAATATGCGGTTCTTTCCCCTGTTTCCTGCGCTCAACCCTAGCCGTCTCCTCCCCTGTACCCCCCTATCTCATTGGCCTCTCTCTCTCTCTGCCTCTCGCTGAAGGAGGACCGCCGCCGTCGCTGCTCCGACCGCCGCCGCTGCTGCTTTGAAGAGCCGCCGCCGCTGCTTTGGAGAGCCGTCGCCGCCGCTGTTTTGGGAGAGAGCGCCACCGCTGTGCCGGGTTTTGAAAGGGGTTGTTGCTTGTTGCAGTTTTTTGAGGAAGATGCCGTCGTCGTAGAGACACCGTCGGAGTTTGGGTTGCCGCCGTGCTTGGCCGTGAGGAACTTCCTCTTTCTTCGGTCGTTTTGCCGCAAGGTATCCGAGAGTCACCTTTTTTTATCTCATTTTGGACAGGGGTAATTTATCTCATTTGTAACACTGTGTATTTTGTGTTGAATGAGATTGTGACTGTCATTTCCGCCCGTGGACGTACCCATTCAGGGGGAACCACGTTATTTCTGGTGTTCTTCTTATGCTTTTGTGTTTTCTATTATTATTACTTGTGCCAGCATCAGGTTTTCTGCACTACAGCACCGCTTCGAATCCCAACAAGTGGTATCAGAGGGAGGTTGCGGGCTGACACTTTTGTTTAAAGGACGAGTTGTTTCCGATCTCGAGTGTACACTTGGGTGCGGTAGTTTGCGACCGTTGGTCCGCTGGCTATCCCCTTAGTTGTGCACTGCTGAGGTCGCTAACTCAAGTTTAGTGTTCCGTGCAGTTTCTGCGTTCCGTTCTCGATAGCTTCGTCTATTCCTGGTGCTGTGGCCAAGTTTGATGGGAAACAAAACTTTGGTCTTTGGCAGGTCAAAGTTCGTGCACTTCTTATAAAAGAAGGCTTACACCATGCCTTACTGGGCAAGACCAGTAAGGATGTTGAGGTTTCTGATCGTATGTGGGAGGACATGGATCTCAAAGCGTTGTCCACCATACAGCTTTGCTTACATGATGACGTGCTATATGGAGTTCTTTCAGAGACGACTGCCTCTGGCATTTGGGCAAAGTTGGAGAGTACCTACATGACAAAGTCTCTCCCCAACCGGATCTACCTCAAGCAGCAGTTGTACAAGTTTAGCATGAAGGAGGGATCCTCTATTCATGACCACCTGAACAGTTTCAACAGACTGTTATCAGAGTGTCTCAGCATGGATATTCAGGTTGATGAAGAGGACAAAACAGTGATCCTTTTGAACTCTCTTCCAAAGCTCTATGAGAGCATGGTTACCACCCTTACCTACAGTAAGGACGTCTTGGACTTGGAAGAGGTGACTGCGGCCCTACTCTCAGATGACATTCGGAAGCGGTCTTCAGGTTCTCGTGTTACTGAAGACTCCGTTCTATACTCTCGGGGTCATTCTGGTTCTGATAGAGGGGGCAAGTCTAAGTCAAAAGACAGTTCAGATTTATACTGCAAATACTGCAAGAAGAAGGGTCACGTGATCAAGGACTGCTGGAAGCTTCAGAACAATGATAAAGGGAAGAGCACTGGTGATGAAAAGGGGAAGTCTGACATATCCATGTGCTTTGAGGATGTGGGAGATAACCTCATCTAGGTCATCCTTCTCTCTGCTCTTCTACTTTCCGTTTATATGTTCGTGCTTCCTGTTCCGTTTGTTCCCTATGTTGCTTGCTTTCCTTTCCCTCATTATGTTCATGTTATTCCTGTTATCTTTCTTATAACCTGTCTTTGAGTTATTTATTCCGTCATTACTCTGTTGTATGAATGTTTTTGTTTCACCCTAGTACCTAAGCTCTTTCATTGTTACTCCTTCGTCACATGAGCTTAGTGTGTGTGTCTAATCAACATTTCCTGATTAGCTCGTATAGGGGTTCTCTTTGTCCATGTTGAGATCAGTTTTGCCTGCATTCAATTGTTGATGTGTTTGCATTTATCATTTTTCTCCCCGCGCACATCATTTCTGGAGTCTGTGATATTTCTTTTGCTTTGGGAGACCACCGCTGGAGGTGGAGCAGTTAGACCTTTGCTTCAGGTGGAGCATTTCTGGAGTAGTCACGTCAGTCCAGTTTGTGTACTACTCAGATTGAAGGAGTTCACTTTATCTGCCCTTGGCGGGAGCAGATTCAGTTGATGCGATTTGCATCGTTCTTGGTGGCAACTTGGTTGGTTGGAGTTATCTCGGCAGGTGGAGTTTGTTAGGTTTTTGCCTTCCATTAACTCCCTAACATCGTACCAAACCTCCGGGTGCGCAAGGAAATTTTTCAGGGGCAAATTTCTGCAATTTTCAAATTTTGGCAGAAAAGTTGCAACCTCGAAAAAGCAGGTTGCAATCTCGCGAGTTCTGACTTTTATTCAGAATTCTGAACCGGATTTTTTATTTGGTTTAATTATTAAATCTATAAATATGCGGTTCTTTCCCCTGTTTCCTGCGCTCAACCCTAGCCGTCTCCTCCCCTGTACCCCCCTATCTCATTGGCCTCTCTCTCTGTCTCTCGCTGAAGGAGGACCGCCGCCGTCGCTGCTCCGACCGCCGCCGCCGCTGCTTTGAAGAGCCGCCGCCGCTGCTTTGGAGAGCCGCCGCCGTCGCTGTTTTGGGAGAGAGCGCCACCGCTGTGCCGGGTTTTGAAAGGGGTTGCTGCTTGCTGCAGTTTTTTGAGGAAGACGTCGTCGTCGTAGAGACGCCGTCGGAGTTTGGGTTGCCGCCGTGCTTGGCTGTGAGGAACTTCCTCTTTCTTTGGTCGTTTTGCCGCAAGGTATCCGGGAGTTACCTTTTTTTATCTCATTTTGGACATGGGTAATTTATCCCCATTTGTAACACTGTGTATTTTGTGTTGAATGAGATTGTGACTGCCATTTCCGCCCGTGGACGTACCCATTCAGGGGGAACCACGTTATTTCTGGTGTTCTTCTTGTGCTTTTGTGTTTTCTATTATTATTACTTGTGCCAGCATCAGGTTTTCTGCACTACAGCACCGCTTCGAATCCCAACAAGTCTCTCTCACACTCACATCAATAACCGACAGTAACGACCGTACCGTCCCCTCAGGCCCTGTCGTCCTGGCCTGGCTGTCCTGCTGCAAAACCTGCTGCTGCTCCGTTTGCGGGGTTTCCTCCTAAAAAGAAAGACGTAGCAATCGTTAGTCATAAACACTAAGTGGTTTCTCATCCGTTCCCCCGACGACTCCTCGGCACCGGGCGGAGAAATGGACAAAGGTACAATATATATAAAGTATGTAAGCATAAGTACAAGCAGGTGACATAGTATAATCAGTAAACATTATAATAATGTAGTAGCACAATAAATGATTAATCATTACTCTAGCAGTTCTATCATCTACAACATAGTATGAGAGAGTGTAAGCTACAACTGAAAGTAACTCAACTTATATGAATGCTCATACAGACATATAAATTGAGGATCAGTTCAACAAAAAGGTAACTCATTGTATAACAGTGCTCATACAAACTTATACGATGAGGATCTTGTGTATGTAATGTAATATTATGCAATAAATGTTATGATATGACTCACCCATGAACATGCACAAGCAATTGCTGTGTCGACACAGACTCTGTAGTTCTCACTTTTCGAGCAGGTAGCTAACCTCTCAGGCGTCAACCGTCGTGGCCAAACGGTGACAGTAGAGCGGGCATCTCCATTACTAGGCTGGTCTCCACACTACCTGGCCTAGGCCTTCGTATGCCTCAACGTTAAGCACACACAGCAGAGCTCACAAGCGTACAACGACTCAGCAGGTGTCTCGGGTAGATGTGCACCGAGATCCTAGCCCCGAACTGGCCTATGATGTGACCTGGAAGGAGCCTCAGAAATGAGCACGAGGACCAAGCACAACCGTTCACTTGGCACGGAAGGAGCCTCGGGACGTGAATACCGAGGACCAAACCCAACCGCCTAAGGTCTAACCGTCAACTCCCGTCGGTGTGATGACTAGCGAGTCCGTAGACCTGTCATACTATCCTTAACCTAGGATTACGACACCACGCGTCGACCCACACCGCATGCAATCTCACATCTCGAGCTCAACAGCTCACAAGGGTTCCTTACCAAATCTCTTATCATCACAAACGATCAAGTGCGGCAAACATTCACGCACAATCAACCCTTCACAAATCCATGCACTAACCTTAATCAATCCTCTTCCAACATTTCGAGCTCACATTACCGATTCACATATCGAGTTGTTTATTCAATCCAACTAGTCTACTCACTAGTGAACCTAGGGATCTATTAACCACCCATTTTGTTCAAGCAAGTTTTATTTCATCATTTGATTACAAGGAATCAACCAACAACTCGCAACAGTGCTTCAAGTTATTTACCATCAATCTCACCACTAAACCTAGTAGAGATTACATAAACAAAAGAGCAAGGTATGCAATAATCATATAAAATACAGAACTTCAACTGGGTATTCCTGAAGCTACGAGAATCCGGTGAAAATGTGTAACCCATCGTTAGAAAGATATTACTAAAGGCTACGACTTTCGTGTTTAGTCAGAAGCCCAGATTTGGCCGTATCATACTCGAAATCGACTTCTAAGACGGCTACATCCAAATTACAGTTTCAGCACGTTTACGTTATCAGCCGTCAATCTCGATCAGGCTTTCCTGTGGTTACAGACCTCGCCTAAATATGTGTAACCACTCGTTGGAAAGTCTCTCCAAAGCCTACAACTTTCGTGTTTAGTCGGAAGCCTGGATCTGACCATATCTCATCTTAAAAAGGCCACGAAGATCGCTGCGCGCAGAATGCAGATTTCTGCACGCAATTTAAGGCGGAATGAATGACATCGGTTCATCTTCCTCCTCTAGCGGATCTTCCCAAATCACAACAGAAATCCTCCTCCCTTATTCACCCTCATCAGGCCAATCCTCTTCACGATTCCATCTCCATCATCACATTGAAAGAATGAGAGGTTGAAGATGACTAATCCCTAGAACATAAGTCCTAGCATGGCCTCATCCTAGGAGTCTCCATCTCACACATCAAGACTCTTTTGAGTCGATATCTCGCCTAAGATTAACTACAGATCTAGCACCAAGGGAGAGGGGAGGAAACTCATCTCGTTTCCGGCGCTTCCGCTATTTCCGGCCATGGATCTCGTCACTCTTCGCGGAGGCATCTTCTTTTCCTTGGCGGCGGCGGTTCTTCACGGATTGTAGTTGATTCCAGCAACTCCTTCCCTCCTCCAACAGTTTCTCTACATAAAAGAAGGCTTGGGAAGAGGAAGAAAAACGGCTAATCCTATATAAATAGGACCAACACGGGTAGGAACACGCCCGTGTTCCTACCCGTGTCCCGCTCGGTGAAGCGTCGTTGATGGTTATAGTGTCTTATGGACACATACACGGGTAGGGACACGCCCGTGTCCACTGCCCGTGCCACGGGACACGGTCGTGTGCATGGCCGTATTCTTACCCGTGTCCTGCTCGGGAGACACGGTCGTCTTCTTGGAGATATGCACACGGTAGGGACACGCCCGTGTCTCTACCCGTTTCCTGCTCGGGACAGGCCCTGTCGATTCCACTCAACGCCTCTCTATACGGGTAGGGACACGCCTGTGTCTCTACCCGTGTCCTTCTTGGGACACGCTTGTCGGGTTCCACTCAACGCCTCTTCCACTCAACGCCTCTCGACACGGGTAGGGACACGCCCGTGTCTCTACCTGTGTCCTTCTCGGGACACGCCCTGTTGAGTTTCACTCAACGCCTCTCAAGTTCTACTCAATGCACACGGGTAGGGACACACCCGTGTCTCTACCCGTGTCCTATTCTGGACCAATTTCTCTTTTCCACACGAGTGTAAGCCTAGTCGCATGCACTCCCTGGGCCCAAGTCAGCTCTCCTAACTCAGAAGCACGCAATAGGGTCCTAGCGCGAATCGGGACGTTACACATCAAATGTTTCTTTGTACATGTTGCAGGTTGCCTGGTCTTTTTCCGGTCCGAAGAGATCGGACCGTCTTAGCTCAGAATCAGACCAGAAGCGCAAACACTCAAAGTAAACCGCAGCAAATGATAAGAAGCATTTCGACGTGGAAAATCCGGAAAGGGTGAAAAATCATGTTGTTTGAGCTGTGTCGAGCCAAAATTCACTAGCTTCTTGGAGTTTTACAAAAATTGATTTGATCTCTGAGGGCGATAGGTCGCTACTCCGTTACAGGTGCAAAGTACAAAAAATGAGGGAAAACTATTAAGTCATCGGTGCCTCGATGGAAACGCTCCGACTTTAGAATGTTACTAAGCTCGCGGAACCTTGGTGGGAGCGTTCCGACTGGAAAATTCTCCAAGTCCGCGGATCTTCTCGAGGGATCACTCTCGTTGATGGAAGTCTTGATGGGAGCGCTCTCGCGGAGGCGGTTGACGTGACTTGGAGCGTGTTGAAGCCTTAACGCAAGGAGAATAGCGAAAAGAATTTCTTAGCGGAGAATCGTCATAAGTCTATGATCCCGCTGGAAAACCTCAGAGCTCTTTCTTGCCTCTGAAGTTGCTTGTCCTCAAATTAAGGCCCGATAACCTGTTTATAGTTTTTTGTGGGTTATAGTGGTAATTGCGTTGTACAGTGATTTGTGTTGTCGAATGACGTTGCTCCGTTTCAGTTACCTAGATAACCAAATTCAGTGAAAATGACGGGGGTGCCCTTCGGGCAGTACGGGCGGCCTGGGCAAGGGTCCCAGAGGCGGCGGTGGACGCCAACTGTGAAGGCGGTCGGAGACGGCGAGGGTCGCCGGCAGCGGCGACGACGGCCGTCGGCACGCGCACAGGCGTGGTTGCGCGATGCACGACCCTGCACGACCGCGTGTAGAGCTGTCACGGTTCTGGTTTGATTCTAGTTCCACTAAAACCGTGAAACGAACCGCTAAGATAACAATTATTCAAATTAGAACCAAACCTTATTTGGCTTGACCGGTTCCAGTTCTGGATCCGGTTCCAACATAACTTTTGCAACCGTCGTGTCAACCGTTCCGGTTACGGTTCAACAAGAACTAAAACCAAACCGTCCACTAATGATTCTGTCCGGTTCTAAGCGGTTCGATCTTGTTCTAATATGTTCCAACAAAAATTAAAATCAAATTTGGCAGAATAGATGTGGGAGGTCAAAAATAAAACACCAAAGGGAAAAAGTAACACCGCTCGATTTTTTTTTACAAGTGAGATTTTGAAATATGAGAACCAGACGTGAGAATTTTGCCTTATACAAAATAATACTTTTCTGTATAATATAATAAAAACTTTGACTTGTTGCTTTTGAAATCTTGTTTTACAATTAAAATTTTGTTTGAATAATATATTAGTAAATTTAATTTGACTAATTTATCGACTACAATTATATTTGTCTTTTATGATTAATATTAAATAGTCTTTGTATACTATCTATAATTCTAAAATAAAATATTTAAAATAAATATGTGAGTAAAATTTAAAATACTTTATATAACTGTATAAAAACTGAAACCGCATTGCAAAAACCGACTCCAAAACGCGCTAATATTGAACCACACAACACGTTTTTGGTGCGGTGTGATTGTGTTCAATCCAAAACTTTTCCCCTTTGGTGCGATTGCGATTTGAGTTAAAATCACATCCGTTTCACCATTAATAGTAAATATAGATATTATAGCTAGATAAATTATAAAAAATAACAATATATAATAATATTATTATTAACAATAAAAATATTATAAAATAATAATAATAAACGAGTCGCAGTTCGGTCCTGCTTTGGTCTGGTTCAAATCGGGTCTAAAAATTCTATAACCGCTTGAAACTTGTATGTTGCGGTCCCGGTCCGAATAAAAAATGTAAGAACCACACTCAGACCAATGTTGTTCACGGTTCCAAAATTCAAATTGGAACCCGAATAATTCATGAACGGTTCGGTCCGGTTCTTTGCGGTTCCGATTCAGTTCTGGTTTGATTTACGGTTTTCGGTTTTAACTGACAACTCTAGCCGCGTGGTCTTGCGCGGCCTCGCGACCTTGCGGGGCGCGGTCTCGCACCTGCAAAATGAGAAAATTAGTTGCTCTAAAAAATTAACAAAATCTACAGGTGATGCAAAAATGATTCAAAAGGAAATGTCAACATGCATATCAAAATTTATCATTGACATGGTGAATGTACTAGGAGATGAACACTGTGGGTATCGTGTCATCAGTTCAACAATGAATATGAGGGATGATTGAAAGCAAGTGCAAAAAGTCATTTCAAATGAGATACAAAGTAATTTGACACTATATACAAACATATATGAAAACACGGGAATATCACAATTAATAGCCTCTTGGATTGTGAAGTCACTCCTGCCCCGTTGAGCAAGTGGATGAGTATGCTGGACATAGGATTGGTAGTGGCATCTTGCTACAATATAAAATTTGTTCACTTCTCGAAATTCCAATCCTTCACATTTTTACCGTTACATTCGGCGCCGCCAAAATTCACAAGAACTGTTTTCATTGCATTCATAATAACAATCACTTTGTACAACTGCTTATGCAGATGATTGTCCGTTACCATCCATATTTTCAAGTTAGAAGAGATATCATACAGATATCGCGAGACAATGAGATCTTGAAGTTTATGCATGTGTTGAACATCTATTCCTATTTTAATTATAACTCTTTATGAATATTTCATTTTAACATATTTTAAAAATCTTCGACAGCTGCAAAAAAATATTTGATGCAAGTTTTTGGACTACCAACTGTCAAATCATGGTAAAAAATTTTGTTGCACGAGTAAAATCTTCAAAAAATTGTGTTTTTGTTTTTTAACAAGTTCGAATCTTTGACCTAATAAATTTTTTTGAATTTCAAGTGCGCTTTTTACGGGACATAAATATCATTTATTTTGGACATGCATGGTATTTTGAAATGCTTCGGTCTCATACGAGACAATTTTGTAGCAAGATGAAATTCATCTAATTCTGGACATTTTCTAATCATGATTCATATTTATCCCATGAAATTTATGATTTTGTTGGTCTGCCATTAACAAATTGATCTACTTGTGTAAAAAAATAATTTGTCATTAACAATGAACTTGCGGCTAATAAATTAAGGCGATTGTTATCCGCACTACAGTTTTGGCTAGTCGCACATATTTTTTCCTAATTTCTCACGCCTTTTGGAAATACGCCTTGCACATGAATTTTTAAGAAAAGTGTTCAACACCAAAGTTGTAGATCTCATCGAGATCTATAACTTTCGTGTTGAACACTTTTCCTAAAAATGCATGTAGAAGGCGCATTTCTAAAAGACGCAAAATCTGGGTGTATTTCCAAAGTACGTCTTGTACATGCATTTTTAGGAAAAGTGTTCAACACAAAAGTTGTAGATCTCGTCAAGATCTACAACTTTTGTGTTGAACACTTTTCCTAAAAATGCATGTACAAGACGTATTTCCAAAAGACGTAAAAAATTAGGAGAAAACATAGTGCAAATAATCAAAACTGTAGTGCCAATAACCATCGCCTAAATTAATGCGCAGCCTTTAACAATTCCTTAAAATAATTTGACTATCATTATTCACTGGCCTTTAGGAACTGTCCTTAACAATTACCTTTATTAATAGTTGTACTTGTTCGACCGGAATCGAGAACCGGAGATAGAAGAACCAGGACCGGGCCGGCTTTGTATATTAAAGGCGACACTAGGGTTTCCAGTTTTGAACTCCGTCTTCACGATAACTCCTCGCTCTCCCTCTCTCCCTCCGCCTCCGCACGCTCGTGCTTCGCGTCTTCTCATCTTCTCCCCGCCGGGCGCCGCTGCCGGGTTTTGTTCTCGCTCGTGTTGCGCCTCTTCTCTTCATCTCCCAGCCGGGGGCCCCCGCCGCTAGGGTTCTGGTCTTACTTTTCTCTCCGATCTCCGGCGACCGGGCGTCTTTCTTCTCGGATCTCACTACTCGACGCAGAGGTCGTGGGAATTTGTTCTATCGAATCAAGATAGGACCGAGCGGGTTAGTATTAAAGGTAAAACTAGGGTTTCGATTTCTCATTTGCCCCTTTTAGGGTAACCCTGTTTCCTTTTCTCTTCACGGATTCAAGTTTACTGCTATATTTAGTGCTTTTATGTATCTTTTTGCTCTTGTATCAATGCCGGCTTTTCTCTATGTAGTTGCACTGTATTTTTGTAGGGTTTTCACACCGATCTTGAACAGATTTTAATATTCCGAGTTGCCTCAATCCAATTTGATGCCCTATTCAGTTTCGAGGTTATCTTAGATCAGATCAAGATCGATTCCCAACTATCAAGATTCTGTATACAAATTGTGTTATAAGTTTCGAACTACCCCGGTCTTCCAATAAGGACTGAAATCATAAAATAGAACTGAAATATCTGCAGATAACACAGCTTGATTTCTACACCGACCCTTTTTTAGAGAGGATCCCTTCAATACTGCATGGTTTTCCCAATTATGTTAAACCCATTAAGCCTTCCAACAAATTTGTTAGGATAGGCATTGACATGTTCTGCTTACCAAGATTTTAGTTATTTGTTTATGATTTCAGTCTTTATTGGAAAATTAGTTAGCGGGGATATGTTTGAATGAATGAACTTTGAATAACATTTTGATGGAGCTATTATGTCGCTTAGCCTCTGTTTGTTTGAGCTGTGGGAATGGGAGGCATTGAGAAAATTGGAGCTTCTGCCCTTTGGTGGGAATGTGTAGCGGTCCGGTGGCGGTCTGACTACTCTACATGCATATAACCAGGAGAATGGTCGGAGGGGTGGCCGAGGAAGGGGAAAACGACATGGAATAGGGATAGAGAAGAAGGTAAAAAAGAATTTATTCACATAAATCTTTCTTAATTACAAATCTCTTGATTACAAATATTTAAACTAAAGATTAATTACAACTATCCGTTGAAAACTAACGACTATAAAATAAGCCATCAGGAACCGTTGGATCCTCACATTAACCTGAACTGAATGGGGGCCATGTGTCAGTCTCTAATTCTGGCTTAATATTTCTGAACCGTTGGATAGGAGGATTGATCTCATAAGCCGCCCTTTCCTCTGTACACGTTTCCTCCTGAACAAAGCCCCTGCTAGTAAGGTTTGAAACGTTGGATGTTTCTATAATGCTCTGAACCATTGGATATTAATCTGATGTCTCAACATTTACCCCTCCTTAAAAGCAGCGATGTCCTCATCGCTTCACCATTTTATTTCGGTTGAAAAAAACCCTAGGAAGAGGACTAGGGAACGACGGAGCTTCCTGGTGTAGTTTCAACCATCTGGAGAGGCAATGGAGAAGGAAAATTGGAGAAATCTTCTGGTGACAACTCTTGCTTCACATCTTCAGCTGATGAAAGCTCCAGTCGTAAGTTCTGGGTTTCCTCTCCCTTTAGTAGATCTGGCCGTCTCTTTCTAGTGTTTCTCTTCTTCTTTGTTTTCCAAGTCCGGAGTTTGTTAGTGAGTTCTTCAGGTCTAATTAGTTCTGAAGGTAATGAAGAAAAGTCTTCCCATGTACTGTCAGTAGGAGGCAAGCCCTTCCACTGAACTAGCCCTTGCTGGATCGTCTTCCCTTGTCGTAGAATCTGTCGTGTGCTAATAACGGCCAGTGGTTCATAGATCGGCTGGTTATTTGTACTTGTAGGCAATAAGGTGATGACTTGGGCATGTTGATGCAACCCGCGTCGCCTCGTTTTTTATTTTTTTTTATCGCACGTCTTTCATTATTGTAGCGCACGTTTTCGCGCATTTTTTGGATTATTGTGTAGCGTAGAGTTGTATCGCGCACGTTATTTGCGCTTTTGTTGTAATTTTGTATCGCGCACGCTTTTGCGCAAAATGTTGTTTGGCTCGTTGGTGTGACCGGCCAACGAGACCCTAAATGCATAGGTCCGTTAATTAGGAGTGGGTTAATTTAGGGCAAGCTTATATTAATTAGCTATGCATTTACAACCTTTATTTTTGTTGTCAAAAATCAGCCCACACTAAAGATGACCACCAAAGCCCACTTAACTCCTAACCCTAATTCCCTTCTATAAAACAAACCCCCCCTTACTGTAGACGACGGTTTTGGAAATAGAACTGATCGAGAACATTTCTCTCGGTTTTCTCTCCAGCTGCCTGCTCCTGCGCTTTCTCCTCCCGACGAAGCTCGACACCGCCCATCTCCTGCTCGCCGGCCTGCGTCGCCGCTCCCTGATGCTCCACCAAGGTCCGGCGATCCCTCCTCAGGCTGGCTCCTAGTAGTTCGGCAACTCCAGATGCTGTTCCGGTTCGCCCGCGTACGCCGCCGGCTCCAGGTCTTCTCCAAACCTCCGTCGACTACTACTAAAGCTCCAGAAGACTTCTCCGGCCCCTTTCCCGGCGACTCCAGTGGCCTCCGGTGATTTTCCCTCCCCAACAAGCTCCGGCGCCCTCCTCCTCCGACAGATTCAGAGTTCCTCCGACGATTTCCTCGCTTCCAGCCGACTCTTCCCTGCTCCAGTGCTCGCTACAGCCGCCCGATCGACCACCTGCTCCCAGTGACTCTTCTACGGCTAGCCTCCTTTATTTCCGGCAATCTCTGTCCAGCCATTGCCTCCTTCCCCTTTGGTATACCTCTCTACCCCTCCTTGCTCTTCCACAATCTTTATTTTGTGTTTTAATATTTAAATGAATAATTATTATTAGACCTTGCCCTAGTTTCTCATCCCTTAATTAACGTTGTTTTCATTTTTTGTGTTGCCACCCACTTGATCGCTAAGTTTGTGGAATCAGCTTCATAGCGTTGCATGCTCGTGCGGTAGCGTTTACGTTCGTGTGCGACGCTTAGGTCGTTTATTTCGTTAGAAATAGTCCGCCAAAGTCTCTCGCGCCATTAAGTTTAAATAGGTCGTTATATTATATTTCAAAACTACAACCCCTAGATTTTAAATCACATCACATGTTTATCACCTCGATAGGGTTTTAGTAGGGATACATGGAAAACATTATGTATTTTTGATTCGGGTGGAAGCTCCAGTCGGTAAGCTGTGTCGTTGATTACTTCTATGATCTGGAAGGGCCCATAATATTTCAGGCTCAGCTTGCGGTTGTTATTCCTTTCAAGAGTCAGTTGACGATAGAGGTGTAACTTTAGTAACACCCAGTCTCCTTTAAATTTGATGTTCATGCGTTTACTATCAGCATAAGTCTTCATTCGATTTTGGGCTTTAGCTAGGTTGACTCGGAGTTGTTGGAGTACTGTGTCTCTATCCTTCAAGTAGCTTCCACGGCTTTTTTTTTTATCTCCCCTGCACAATAAGAATGTAAACAAAGGGATTTTCGATCGAACATGGCCTCAAATGGGGTCATACCAATTGAGGCGTTAAATGAAGTATTATGATGATATTCTGCGAGACTTAAATAAGTAGTCCACTTTCGTGGGGAATTATGAACAAATATCCTTAGGTATTGAGTTAAACAGTGATTAGTTCTTTCAGTTAAACCATCTGTCTCTGAGTGATAGGCTGAGCTATATTTTAAGGTTGTTCCCTGGTGTAAGAACAAATCTCTCCAGAAATCACTAAGAAATATAGTGTCTCTATCAGTGATAATTGATTCTGGAATACCGTAAATCTTTCCCACAGATTCCCAGAATTCCTTGGCCACCACAAGTCCTCTAATTGGCCCCTTTAAGAGGGAAAATGGGCTGCTTTTGAAAGTCTATCCACGACTACAAATATTATCGTAAATGAGTTTGACACCGGAAGGTTGGTTACAAAATCCATGGTTAAATCAACCCACAACTTCTGTGATATGGGCAATGGTTGTAGTAAACCATAGGGTGTGTGGTTTACTGGCTTAGATTTTTGACATATTTCACAATTATTGATATAGTTCGTAATATCTTCTTTCATTTTGTGCCAATAGAATTGATCTGGTAGCTTATGTAGTGTCCTCTTAATTCCCGAATGTCCACCCTGTTTACTATCACGAGCCTCTTGCAATATTAGTTTTTTTATATGGGAGTTGTTGGGAATATAATGTCTATGTTTATAATAGAGGTAATTCCCTCTGATGGTCCATCCTGGATATGTCAGTGGTTCGTTCTCTATTTGTTTTATTAATTCTATTGTTTCATCTGAATGATAATCCTGTTCTAATCCTTCTAACAAAGGAGAGATTGGAACAATGATTGCTTGGAGGCTCATAGGATCACCTTGATTAGAAATGGGGTTAGTTCTGTACAGGGCATCAACTACCTTATTTTGCTTGCCTGTTTTATATTTGATTGAATAGTCGAAACCTAGCAACTTAGTCATGGAATTCTGCTGCTCCGGGGTGTGTAAGTCATGTGTTAACATGTGGCGTATACTTTGATTATTTGTGAGTATTTTGAAATGGTGCCCTAGTAAGTATTGTCTCCATTTTGCAACTGCAGATGTGACTGCATGCATTTCTCTTACATACGTGGATTTTTGCCGCATAGTTGGAGATAGTTTCTTACTGTAGTATGCTATTACCCGATGATTCTGCATTAACACAGCTCTTATTCCGGAACCAGAAGCATCAGTTTCTAGCATGAACGATTCTTTAAAGTTTGGCAAAGTTAATATTGGATAAGTGATGAGTTTTTATTTTAATTGTTCAAAAGCTTCTTGGGCTTGCTGAGTCCATTTAAATGGAAGTTTCTTTAATAATTCTGTCAATGGATGAGCTATCATCGCATAATTGCGTATAAATTTTCTATAATACCATGTAAGCCCTAAGCCCTTAATGTTTTGTGTGTGTTTGGTGTGGGAAAGTTTGTAATGGTTTTTATATTATTCAGATTAGGCATAACCCCTTCCTCAACAATAATATGTCCCAGGAACTCTATTTCAGCAGGGAAAAAAACTACATTTGGACTTCTTTATTAAAAGTTGATTTTGAGAAATAATTTCCAGAGTCTGTATTAAATGATTTTCATGCTCCTTCATAGTCGAGCTATATACTAATATGTCATCGAAGAATACTACAATGAATTTTCTGAGATAGGGTTGAAAAATATTATTCATTAAAGCTTGAAAAGTTGAGGGGGGGCATTAGGTAGACCAAACGACATTACAGTAAACTCATAGTGACCCTGATGAGTTCTGAATGCGGTTTTGTGTATGTCTTCTTCGGCCATCCTAATTTGCTGGTAACCTGACCGTAAGTTTAATTTTGAGAATAATCTTGCCTCGAACAATTCATCTAATAGTTCATCGATCATGGGAATTGGAAATTTATTTTTTATAGTGAGTTTATTCAAAGCCCTATAATCAACACAGAATCGCCATCCACCATCTTTCTTCCTAACTAATATGACTGGAGAACTAAAATTGGAGGTACTATGTCGTATCAGTCCCACATCCAACATTTCACTAATCATTTTTTCTATATCATTTTTCTGGATATACTGATAACGGTAAGGTTTTATACTTGGTGGGATTGATCCTAGGGTTAAAATGATTTTATGATCAATTGGCCGGGTGGGTGTTAATCCTTTGAGTTCATTGAACAATTGTTTATAGGACTTTAATATCTTTTCTTGTTCCTTAGATAGTTTGTTCCCTTTATTTAATCTTGGGGGTAACTTTTCATTTTCAGCTGTCATGACTATACATAATGCTGTGGATTGTAATGACATTAGCCGAGATAATTGCGATGATGTTATGACACTCAATGGGGAATAATTCTGTCCCTTCAAAATAACTGTTTCCTCATAGTCCTTATAAGACAAGGTATTTTTATTATAATCCGTAGTTACAGGACCCAGAGTC
This sequence comes from Platanthera zijinensis, assembly GCA_039513925.1. Taxonomy (NCBI): domain Eukaryota; kingdom Viridiplantae; phylum Streptophyta; class Magnoliopsida; order Asparagales; family Orchidaceae; genus Platanthera; species Platanthera zijinensis. The sequence continues at coordinate 10,505,667 of CM077079.1, read as the reverse complement.
TGTAACCATCTATCTGATCCTTCAATGTCGAGTACAAATAGATTTATAATGTATTCTTTTGCCTGAATGAGCAGACGAACATCTCGACATAATCCATTGCATTCCGATGTGGTCCCGTTGCCCATATAAACTGGAAACTTTTTAATGGCATGTATGGTTAGCTGTTAGGAATTTTAACATTCTATGGGATATGAAACTATGGGAACTCCCTCCGTTAATATAAGTTTCTATGGGTTGTCTATTGTAATATGCGGTCGCTCTCAGCCCGTGTGCTGGAGGATATCTCGTTAAATCTTGTATAGTAACAGCTGAATCAGGTACTTCTTCTATTGCTATCATTTCCTTAGCGTCTGGGCATTCTCCCTCTAATCCTTTAACATATAAAAGGGCTCCTTTACCTTTACATCTATGTCTAGCATGATATTTTTCATCACAATTATAACATAATCCTTTTTCTCTTCTCTTTTGTAATTCCTCTGGAGTTAATCTCTTGATGGGTGGAAATTTTGTAACCTCCGTTTTGGGACTATACATTTTTATATTACTTCCTATGAATGTTTTTGACGAGTTTGTGCGTAATTTATTAGCATTTTCTCGTTCCTGATCTTCAAACATCCTAGCCAGAGCATAAGCGTTTTGAACCTCTTTGGGTTGTTGTATTTTCACCATTTGCTATCTTTCAACCCAGTTACGAACATGCTCCTGATGAGCCATGGGGCTTATCCCGGTACTTTTGTGGTTAAATCTTCAAATTCTTGTTTATACGCCTCTACTGTTGTTGTTTGTTGTAACTTAGTTAAAGTTCCCGCGGGGTCGTCATAACAAGAAGGTCCGAATCTTTTTTGGAGGGCTTCAACGAACATTGGAAAAGATATTGCTCGGTGGTCTCTTAACATGGCTTGGTACCATTTCGAGGCGGGTTTGTCTAAGTGCAAAGTGGCCAATACTAAGTAATCTTGTGGTCTTACATTGTGAAAATTAAAATATAATTGAAGTTCATATAGAAAATCTGTAGGATCTCCATCAGTGAATCGGGGCATTGAACATATACGAGCTGATTAGGTTGGTTTGTTATTACCTGGTTTGTGGCCCTTAACGGACTTCTCCCCAGAATTCCTCCTAAATATTGACCCGTCTCAAAATTGTGTACTGGTATCTGGAATGCTTCTTAGAATCTTGGGAATGCCCGATTTGGACTGGCTTCTATTGGTTTTTCCGGCTGCTTGGACTGAGAGGCTCCAGTAGTCTCTGAATTCGCCATATTACTTGCTCCCATATTTTTATGAAGATTACTGAATTGGTCCATGATTTCCTTGCGAAAACTAGAGAACTGGCTATTGATTTGCTTCGTGGCATGTTCTCTTGAATCCACAATCTACTGGACTAATAGATTTTCCTTGGTCTGTAACTCAATGCAAAATTGCCTCTGAATTCCTTCCATCTGCAAACGTCTTGTGTTTTGTTCATCCTCGATCGCTTTCTTGAGTTCCGTTACCTGCTGACTTATATCCTTGGATCTGGTACTGTCACACATGATGACGACGATGAAGCTCTCAACGAGAGCACCAAAGATATAGCGATCCAGTGGCGGTCCAATTACTCTACATGCATAGAACCAGAAGAATGATCGAAGGGGTGGCCGGGGAGGGGGAAGACGACAGGGAATATGGATAGAGAAGGTAAAAAGGAATTTATTAACATAAATCTTTCTTAATTACAAATCCTTTGATTACAAGTATTTAAACTAAAGATTAATTACCACTATCCGTTGAAAACTAACGGCTATAAAATAAGCCATCAGAAACTGCTGGATCCTCACATGAACCTGAACTGGATGGGGGCCACGTGTCAGTTTCTAATTTTGTCTTAATATTTCTGCACCGTCGAATAGGAGGATTGATCTCATAAGCCGCCCTTTCGTCTGTACACGTGTCCTTCTGAACAAAGCCCCTGCTGGTAAGGTTTGAACTGTTGGATGTTTCTATAATGCTCTGAACCGTTGGATATTAATTTGATCTCTCAACATGAGAGCTTTAAATGGAGTTTTTCACCTTCCTCGCCGCTCCTGAGTTTCAAAATCAAGGTTTACTAAACACTTGTTTGTGTTTGATGATGTTTTCCTCTCACCAAAATGGAGCTAAAACACCTAAACAAACAGAGCCTTAGTATGGTATTGATGATCATTTTGTATATGTTGTATGATTTGATTGTTATTATTTAAAAGAGCACTTTTAGTGAAAATAAGGATTATTCTCGTATTTCTTGTTTTAGGGTAGTCTTGACCATTCTTGTCACGGCGTCAAGGCGAACCAAGGCGAGCGTCGGGAGCCTTGACGCCTAGGCGACAAGGCGGACGCCTAGGCGACCACAAGGCGAGCAAGTCGCAAGGCGCCAATTTCCTTCTATTTAATTTTTTTTTATAAAAAATACTATAGACTGCGGTTATTATAATAACCACAGTCTATAGTCTTTTGTCTAAAGACTGCGGTTACTATAGACTGCGGTTATTATAATAACCGCAGTCTATAGTCTTCAGTCTAAAGACTGCGGTTACTATAGACTGCGGTTATTATAATAACCGCAGCCTATATACTGCCAGCCACACTTTAGACTGCGGTTATTATAATAACCGCAGTCTAAAGCTTTTTTTTATTATTTAAATAATGACAGTAGTTACACCAAATTACAAAATACACAGTTACATTACAAATTACAAACACAGCCACAGTTTTTTTTTCTTCATAGCAGTAAGAACTAAGAAGTAGCTTCTGATATATCATATATCATATATGGGCAGTTAGCCTAATTCAGTAAATTACTAAACTACCAAATACACAGTTACACACTTACACAATTACACAACCACCAAGTAGCAAACTAGAAAGTAGAAACTACCAAATACAAAGTTACAAACACAGCCGGCCAAGTAGCAAACTACCAAATACAAACACTGTCACAGATTTTTTTTCATAGCTAAGTGCACAGCCACCAAGTACCAAACAACCAAATACAATTATACAAACACAGGCACAGCCGCACAGCCACCAAGTACCAAACTACCAAATAGGCAAATACAAACAATAAACAACTAAACACACAGAGAAAGCAATAACATTTAATATAATAATGTACCAAATACCAAATTCAGTCAACTAGAATTATCATCCAATCCACAGAGAAAGCATGAATAATGTTTTAAAAAAAATTAAAAATCAGAAAAGATCAACTAGAATCATCATCTAGTAAGTTATCATTGGCATTGCATGTGCTTGGTTGGTTTGAGGTACTTGGGTTTTGCCCATAATTATCCTCAATATCTTCATCATCATTGAAAATGAAAAAAATGATCCAAGTCCTCATCCCTTTCAGCCATTATTTGAAGATTAGCTTCAGCCCTACTTCGTAAATTTCGAGTCCCAGTTCCAATAGCTCTCTCTACATCATTCCATGTGAGATTATCATCATCAAAAACTAGAGCATCCTCTGCCTCTGGTTTGTTCACCATCTACTCATTACTCCAATCTAGCTCGTCAAGCACTAAAGGGTTGTAATTTTTTCCCTTTTCACGTCTTTTTTGGAATCGTGCTTGTAGACGACGATTATATTGGATGTATACAAGATCGCTAAGCCTTTGATGCTCCAACCTATTTCTTTTCTTTGTGTGAATCTGAATCAAGAATTCAAGATAATAGCAAACTTATTAGTAACTATAAAAATATTAAATTTTATAATTTATATTGATTTTTTGTATACGTAGTTACTTACAAACTCAGAAGTACTTCAATTGCGCTCACAACTAGAAGATGAACAACATAAGCCGAGTATGCGCAATGCTATCTTTGTAAGGTCAACATTCTGTCCTCCATGTGCACCCCACCAATCCACTATTAATTTAAGACAAATGTAAATTATTTGACATATAAATAATTTAAGAAAAAATAAAAACGTAATCAATAATTACTTGGATTTAAGGTGGTTCGTTGCCTAATAGTCATAGGCTTTCCAAAACTATTTCGAGATGCTTTGTTGTTAGTACCTTGCTCTGCAATCCTATCTTGCAATTCTTGATCGGGCACTAGTCTTGCAATAACATCATTGAAAGCATCTTGAAATTTTCAGGCATCATCATTATGTTTTTCCTCGTATTCAAAATATTTGCCTGGATTAAGAAATAAAGCCGCCCTATACAATTGTTGTTCCATTTGATTTGTCCATCTTTTTTCAACAATTTCAATAATCTTCTTATATAATCTTTCTTTATTATCAAAATGTTCTTTAATCTTTTACTTTGCTTCTTCCATCGCTACATATACTTCAGGCAGTAAGAGCAGCGACTGTAAAAAGAAGAACAAAAAAATCGGGGTAAAACAAGATTTTTACAGCTCACGGTTTAAAATAGATAGTATAGACTGCGGTTTTTACATAAACCGCAGTCTATTTCAAGAATAGACTGCGGTTTATGCAAAAACTGCAGTCTATTCTACCTCTGAATCTTGGAATAGACTGCGGTCTATTCTGCAATAAACCCTACAATAGACTGCGGTTTATATATAAACCGCAGTCTTTTCTAGAATAGACTGCGGTTTATATATAAACCGCAGTCTATTCTACAATGAACCCTGGAATAGATTGCGGTTTATATATAAACCGCAGTCTATTTAAGCTTAGACTGCGGTTTATATATAAACCGCAGTCTAAGCTTAAATAGACTGCGGTTTATATATAAACTGTTGTCTATAGAATAGACCACGGTTTATATATAAACCGCAGTCTATTCTACAATGAACCCTAGAATAGATTGCGGTTTATATATAAACCGCAGTCTATTTAAGCTTAGACTGCGGTTTTTATATAAACCGCAGTCTATTCTTCCAAAGCTCTTGTGTTTGTTCAAATCAATGTTGCAGATGTTAGATGTTGGGGACACGTCTGTTTGGGTTTTCATGTCGGTTTTTATATATCAGTGGATATATCGGGGATATTTCATATATCGGATTTTAATATTTAATTAATTATATGTATAATTAATTGTTATTTTTTATACATGTCACAATACTAACTATTTTACAACCTATTAAACTTTTAAATATTAAAAGCTATATGTAACATTTAACACACTTTAAAGATAAAAATTTATAAAACTAGTGATTTTAAGAAACTTGTAACTATATATTATTTTTATGAGATCAAAATTCCAAAAATTAAACTTCAAATATACCTCATTCTTCATCACTTAAGGACTTATTTATAGTCGACAGAGTAGATAGAATGTGATCTTCATCTGATGAACCCTCTAGATCTCCCTCGTCCACCTCATATGCTTTTCTCTTTTCTTCTTTGATAACTAATTGTCACTTCCTTACTTTTACCTAGTCTTGGAGGCCTCCTTTCATCATGATCAGCGTCGACTATATTGTCATTTTGCTCCCATGTTAGCCCCTCTCCAGGAAAGACTTCATCATCGCCATCTTCATTTTCATCCTTCTCAGGATCGACATTCACCATCCACTCTTGTACCATTCCAGAATTAACATTTTTAGCCGTTAATGGATCTCGAGATCTCTCTGAATATTTTGACTTTAGCAAAGCATTGAACTTTACAAATACTAAATCGTTTAATCTTTTGCTATGAATCATTCCTCTTTTTAGAATGTATTTACAAAAGTAAAAAAAAGTTAAATAATGCATACAATGTTATAATAAGATATTTATATTTAACTAAATAACTAAATTAATGCATACCATCTCGAAGGTGCTCCAGTTCCTCTCACAGTCAGAGAATGAAGTAACCAGACTTAAAATCTTCATAGTCATAGTTTTAAGGTATGACGTATCAACACCGTTAAGCCTCCACTAATGTTCTGTGAAAATTAAAATGTCAACACAATGTATTATACATAAATACATAATACATCATTAAAGTTAATAAAAATATATATTAAAATGTACATGGATTCAAGTTGGGATTTTGTAGCTGTCTCTTTGTCATATCTTTATCAAATAACCCTTGTTGGTATTGGTAAACATCAAGCTTGGCACTGATGTGATCCTGTGTAGAAGGATCTTTCCTATATATCTTCGAGAGACACTCAATAAAACCACTCATAAACCTTCCGTCAATCTCAATCTCCACTCGACGGGAATAATAAAAATACGGGTTGAAGTAATAACCTGCAAGGTGCAGAGTGTTGTTCAATCTCCACTCGACGAGAATAATAAAATTTGGGTTTAAGTGAACCTGCAAGGTGCAGAAGCTGCTCATCTTTTTCTCCCATTTGCTGTCAATCAACTTCCATGTAGGAAGATATTTATTCTCTTGGTGATCGAGAACAGCAGCAACCTCTTCCCTAACTTTTTTGATATCCTCATATAACCACCCCATGGATGGTGTATCCCCGTCAACTCTTCTCAAAATCTTCACAAATAGTGTGAATATATACCAACAGCCAGCTCAACATTCACCCAAAATCTAGCGCTCATCACTATCATTGCAGCCTAACATATGCAAAATAAATTATTAAGAAAATACTATAAAGCGTCAGTTGCAAACATATATTTTAAATGAAATGAATAAAGATGCAATAGTTTTACCTGCTTTCCCCCGGCACTACTGGTAAACTTTGTTGCATCCCACTTTGTAGATGTGAATAGGCCCCTCAATTGATTCTTCTTCTCTAAGATATTCTCCAAAGATAGAAACGTTGTAGCAAATCTAGTCACACCTAGTCGAATAAGCTCATGAGAGTCCAAGTCATTTGTTGACTCTCTAAACATATCGAGAGAGATGGTGTGACCATAGATGAAGATAGAGAGTTGGCATCTCAAAGAGATAACACTCAACACTCTTTATTGGCTTCAATTTTCCTATATCTTGTAACAATAGATTAAGTGTGAGCTGCACAACTAGTCAAAAAAAGCTTAGGACTTTTCAAAGCCATAAGCTTTGCAGCAGTCATAAGCTTTGCAGCAGCCATAAGCTTTGCAACAGCCATAAGCTTTGCAACAGCCATAAGCTTTGCAGCAGTCATATTATTGGACGCGCTATCCATCACAATCTGCAAGATACGATCCTCTCCTAGGCTCTCAGAGCTATCAATCGCCTCATCCAAGAAGTCAAAGATGAACTTTCCATCATGTGTGGAGGAGACATTCTTCGAAAGACAGAATGCCACTTCGGAACTACAATGTTTCATGATGTTCATCATGCTCCTACCCTTCTGATCTGTCCACACATCAGTCATGATAGTGCACCCATTCAATTTGTAGGTCTACGTGAATGTGCCCAACATCTCTTTCGTCCTCTCCATCTCCGCTCGCAAAATTGTCTCTCAACTCATAAAGTGTTGGGATCTTTATCCCAGGTCCGCATAACCCAATGGCATGAGCCATCTGCTGGAAGGATGAATTACATACGACATTAAACGAGATCCCGTTTTCATATGCCCATCTACCTATGTACACGGTAACATCATCTCTAGCTTTCTTTTTGTACTTACTCTCCATCGTGCTCTGTTGGGAATCTTTTTCCTTGTTAGACTCGGCAGCTAAATGAACAAATTGGTCCATTGGACACTTGAAACCTGTGCTCCTACGTATGCCAGTCTCCTCTAATTCATCCTCAGGGACTCCTCCAACAACCACCTCATTCAAGGCTGCTTGAAACTTTGCACTCTTAGCTCTTCTGCTCTCTAAATTTGAGTCTAGGGCCGACTCCGCCTTCGCCTTAACGTCGACGGGAACCTGAGGGCATGTTTTAACATTACCCTTCCACCTAGCCAAGTGATGCTTGAAACGTGTAATTCCACCATTCACTGTCTGCTTATAGTAGTTGCATTTGATTTAGTTGCTGTCGTTTGCAACCAACTTCTCACCAAATGTCCAGAACGAATCTCTACCTGTTGGTACCAGTGATACCGGCACCTTACTTGATCCAGTAGAAGAAGCAATTCTATAGAATATGAAAGGAAAGTAATATCAGTTAAATGAAATAAAATAACATAACTACATAACGAGAGAATATTAGTTAAAAAATCAACATCAGAAAGTCCCATAACTTCATTAGATCGTTAGATCTTCAATCACCTTTCATATTATTTACGTAACCTTTCATATTATTTACGTAACATTTTATTTATTCAACAACATTTTGCATCATCAGTAGTATACTAGTATCATTCAAACTTTCAAAGTATCCCACATTTTATTTATGATCAGTATCCCACATTTTATTTATCATCAGTAGTATACTACTATCATTCAAACTCTCAAAGTATCCAACAAAAGAAACAAAGCATTCAAGTATCATTCAAACTTTAAAAACATTCTCTTTTTTTATCATAAGGCACAAAGCAACAAGAAAATGAGATTGGAAATACATGCATTATCGATTGCAAAATGAAGTTGGATAAATAACTAGTAATAGGGGTATTTCAAATCATTTGTTGACTTATAAACATGCCAAATAAAAATAAGGCAACAACTAATAAGCCAACATGGAGCAATCAATAAGGCAACAATCCACAAGGCAGCCACCGTGCTATAGAACCAACAAGTCAGCCGACAAATAAGGCAACGGGGAACAAGTCAGTATGGCAGCTAGCCAATAAGGCAGCATGGCGTAAGGCAACAAGGTTGCATGGCAGCAGCTAGCACAACAACCAGCACAAAAAAATGCAGAGCAGGAGAATGAGAGTGGAGGTAGGGAGAAGAATGCACTAGCCGAGAGAGTCCCGAGATCGAAAGCACCAACGAGCTAGAGAGCACCAGAGAACCAGAGAGCTAGAGAGCACCAACGAGCAGGGAGAAGAAAGAACCAGAGAGATAGAGTGCTGACAGTGCACGAAAGAGGGAGAGCACCAGAGAGCCAAAGAATCAGAGAGCTAGAGAGCACCAGCGAGCAGGGAGAAGAAAGAACCAGAGAGATAGAGTGCCGACAGCGCGCGAGAAAGCGAGGGAGAGCACCATCGAGCTAGAGAGCACCAGAGAACCAGAGAGCTAGAGAGCGCCAGCGAGCAAGGAGAAAAAAGAATCAGAGAGATAGAGCATCGACAGCGCACGAGAGAGCGAGGGAGAGCACCAGCGAGCTAGAAAGCACCAGAGAGCTAGAGAGCACCAACGAGCCGAGAGAAGAAATAACCAGAGAGAGTGCCGACAACATGCGAGAGAGCGAGCGAGAACACCAACAGAGAGCGCGAGGGAGAGCTAGGGCAGGAGCGGCTGAGTGAAATGAAATGAGCGGGGTCCGGGGGAGTTAAAACCACGATCGTGTTTAATAAATAAAAAAATTAATTAATTAAAAACGGGCCATTTGCCCGTTTTTTTTGGGGCCGGTATGTCGGTTAAAACCGACATATCGGTCCGTTATTTTCAAAACGCCACCACCAAATTTTAAAATGGTTTCGTGGCGTTTTAACTCCCAAACCTTCATGTCGGCCGACATGTATGACATGTCGGCCGACATGTATGACATGTCGGCCGATATCCACAACACTAGTTCAAATAAAAAGTAGTTACAAATGCACAAACCATTTTAAATTTACCACTTTTTATTGATGATGATGATGTTATTTTTCTTAAAAGTATCAACTAAATCTTGATTTTTTAATGCTTGGTCACTTACATTTTCTTTATTTTACCATTTCCATAATTCAAATGCCATCCCCCTATTTATGATAATGGTGATTACTATTCTGTAGATGGCTTCTAATAAACTATCTACCGAGGCCATTGCATTAACTGAGAAAAAAATGGACATGACTTTAGGTATGTTTCTGGCCTTGATTTAGTACTCTTATGTTTATCAATCTAGTCTAGTGCTCTTATGTGCATTTCTGGTTTTCTTCCAGAGGATATTATTAAAATGTCCAAGAAAGCTCCTTTTAAAGGCAAACAGGCTCCTAGATCATCGGTGAGTTTACTTTTATTCGATATTTTTGGTATCCCACATGGGATAATATCTGCACATAATTTTTTTGTGAAAAGATTATATTAATTGTTTAAATTTCCCCCCTTTTATTAAAGAATAAAAGCCAAGGGCTCCTGAATGATCCTGTTGCTCAACGTAATGTCAAAGTTCAGAGGTTTATGAACTCTAGATCTTCCATCAGACAGGTATGAATGTATAATCTCATTCTAAATGCCTACCTGTCTACTTCCCTTCAATATATTTCTTAATGTGTTTTTTATGACTTTTTTTAGGGTCTTCTTGCTCAGAGAAGAACAAATTTTAAAGCGAATCAGTTTCCACTGACCACAGAGGTTGCTCGAAGGGTTGCTGCTTTGCCTAATCGCAATAGGGTGGCCAATCCAAGCAAGCAAAGGTTTAAAAAACGTATTTCATAAAGTTTTTTTTGGTTATGTTCTTTAGTCTTGGATATCTTATGACATGCATTATCCTGTACAGGTAATTCATGGTTCTTTGTGTGAATGATGGAAAATGTGAAGCTGTGTTGTTTGAAACATATATTCAGTGATCATGTGTGGGACATTCAACTGTCAAATCAACCAACAATTGCAGTTGTTTAAATATTTTGCATACAATTATTGGCATGGGTTGAAATATCGATCATGCTTCAAATGGGATTACTTTTAAGGCCTCGTGGTTCAAAACTGCATTTAATTGTGACTAGTTGATATGATTCCTCGGGGCGATAAGCCATACTGTCTTAGTCTAAGGAATCATAGAACTACAAGATTAGCAGTAGATTATAGTAGTATCAAGTGAAGATGGATGGAGTATGAAGTTTATTACTGCTGCTCAAACAAAGGAACTAATTCTGACCTTTGCTTTGATGTATCTGATTTATAAAAGTTCCCGGATGAGTTGTTAAGTTTGGAGAAACTGTTAGCTCTTCTAGATGTTGACTTAATTTCCTGGATTAATGTTGCATTCTTCAGAGAACGGGTTTGAATTTTTTATATTTCTGCTTATTTTCGTCTTCCCTCTGGGTTTTCTTGAATTTGGCCAGAAGCTTGCTCATTCTTGCTATATTCATGTTTTCTGGGGGATTTGGCTTGGGTAAAAGGATCTTATGGGCATCTTAAAGGGATCAAATGCATATATTGCCTGCTATAAAAGAGCACCTGTACTGGCAGCATACTGAATCACATGACAGGCTATTAGAGCAGTCCTAGCCCATTACATATGAGCTTAAGAGCATTTAGGTATTATTGTGTAGTTCTTATGGAGTTATAGCGCACATATGAGATATTCTCTGAAGGTTCTCTGGAAGACTATGATAAGAATGACGGATTCAAGGGGACGAGTGACATTTTACTGCAATGTATTTGAGTATCTTCAATGGGATCTTGAATGCCTTCTTATACTATTTACCCTGATCCTCTTAAGTTGGAGATTCATTTGTGGAGACAGCATGTGAGAGCTGCAGGGCTCTGAATGGTTTTGTATTGCACTTTTGATTTTTAATCTTTTGATTAAAGATTCTGTTTCAAAGAAGAGTATTTTGTTGAGAGGAAGCCAACTAAGTCTACTATCCATTTACAAATCTATGAATATCTTATTGGATTGAAGCAGGGGCTTAGAATAGAATTATGTGAACTTGGAGGCAGTAATAGGAGTCGCAAAGCATGTCATGTCAGCAAGGTTTTCTTTAAGTCTTTCATGCTGTTCTAATTTCATGTGGAAGTATTTGGGCAACCATTATGGAGTGACGTATCATGAAGCAGACTTAATTGACGATGTTTTAAGCTTTCCTGGTCACGTCATATTTGGGCACTCCAGTCCACACTGCCTTTCTTCAATGCGGGCACTTGTAACCTTGGTTGAGCGGTTTATAATTGTTTTAACTATAGTATCAATTTTTTTTTTTACTTTTGCTGTTGATAATGGTAAGCTTTCTAAACTTTGGGTGGGTTTACTGGTTATGCCTGATTATTGAAGCCATGTAATCATGTATATCTGATTCTTTACATTTTATTTATGTGGAAGTGATTAGTTGAGTTTTGCAGGGTTGTAGCTGCTCCAATTCAAACCATATCTCGTGATGGCAATTTTGCTGGAAAGGTGAGCAGTGCTTCTAATCAATGCGTTTAGATAATGACATATTTTAGAAGATGCGAGCATGTATGGCAATTCAACTTCGATGGATGTGTTTTGGAATTTATTTTACTTCAAATTCTACTTAGGGCTCATCTGATTGCTTGTAGAAAGATACTAAACATAAGGTGAGCAGTGCTTCTACACAATGCATTTAGATACCGACATATTTTAGAAAATGCGAGCATGTACGGCAACTTCGATGGATGTGTTTTGGAAGTTATTTTACTTCAAACTCTACTTAGGGATCATCTGATTGCTTGTAGAAAGATACTAAACATAAGGTGAGCAGTGCTTCTACACAATGCATTTAGATACCGACATATTTTAGAAAATGCGAGCATGTACGGCAACTTCGATGGATGTGTTTTGGAAGTTATTTTACTTCAAACTCTACTTAGGGCTCATCTGATTGCTTGTAGAAAGATACTAAACATAAGGTGAGCAGTGCTTCTACTCAATGCATTTAGATATCGACATATTTTAGAAAATGCGAGCATGTACGGCAATTCAACTTCGATGGATGTGTTTTGGAATTTATTTTACTTCAAACTCTACTTAGGGCTCATCTGATTGCTTGTAGAATGATACTAAACATAAGGTGAGCAGTGCTTCTACTCAATGCATTTAGATACCAACATATTTTAGAAAATGCGAGCATGTACGGCAATTCAACTTTGATGGTTGTGTGTGGGAATTTATTTTACTTCAAACTCTACTTAGGGCTCATCTAATTGCTTGTAGAAAGATACTAAACATGCTTCAGAAATAATGTGAGCATATATATTCCTATTCAACCCTTATGGATGTGTTTTGGCATGTATTTTCCCTTTCATTCTTTACATTGGGCTCATTCTGTTCATTGCAGATGCAAAACATGTTTTAGACAAGGTGTGCATGTATTCCTATTCAGCCCTTTTGGATGTGTTCTGGCCTATATTATTTTTTTCGATACCTACTTAGGGATCATTTGGTTGATTGTAGATACTAAACATGTTTTACAAAGTGATGATTTTGTTTTCACCCATTTTCATATTAGAAAATGACATCATTTTGTTTGATGAGTTCCGTTTGAGGTTTAAGATCAATTTTTGTTCCATTTTGCATAACATGTTTTTTAACTTGAAGCAACCAAATGGGCCCCTGTCTAAAATTTATACTTGGCAAGTCAATAAATGATTTGAGTAGGTTCCTGAGTATTTGATTTATTTACATACTAATTGAAGCCTTTTAGAATTGAAGTTTCATTCTTGTTGATATCTCATACAAGCGTTTTCGTTGTGAAACTCCTATATGAAATCTTCGTAGAAATTGTTATAGGAAAGAGCCTTCTTAAGTAATAAAAAATTCTTTGCAGGAGTCAGTTTCTTTCCACATTAGAGAATTTTCCTTTGCTGCAGAAAGCCTTGGACTCCTGCATCTCTGTAATACTACTGATAGATTTGTTTTTGTACATATTGGTTGTATCATCTACTAATAGATGTTTAGTTTAGTTTTGTATTATTAAATTAAGTGAATTATTGTCATCTTTTTAAAATTTATTTAGTACAATATCCTGCTATAACTTTTTGCACCTTCTTTTGTTAATCTATTATGTGTTCCCCTCATATATTTCTTAATGACGCAGAGGCAAGTCATGAATAACAAGCAGAAACCAAAAACTTTAGATGCCCTCTTTGCAAACCTGAAGGAGCAAAGGATGAGAATCATGTCCCAGCAGCTGGGACGCGGCCGTGTCCAGCCTGCCGGGCAGAGACGTGCACGTCTGCAGCAGCAGCAGCAAAGAGGACGGATTGGGGCTTCAAATGGCGGACCTTTCCCTCGATATGGTGCACAGTTTGGTGCATTTAGAAGATAAATCACTGATCGGCGCATTTGGATGATAAGACGTCAGTTTCCTGTTGATTTGCATGGATTTCAGGCTAGGGTCAAGTGTTTGTTTACAGGCTAGTTTCATCCTTATCATATATGATGTTATGGTGACTTTGGTCTGCAGATAAGTGCATTTCTTCTTTGAAATAAACCACTTTTTCCCCTTACATATCTTGTATAATTTGGACATCAACTCATTTTCCTATGTGGCTAAGTTTTTGTATTGTTTTTGTTTTCTTCTTCTGAAGCCTTTTTCATATATATTTTTGACTTTGTATAACCTATAATTCGTCGAGATTAGAGGTGACTGAGGACGGCTTAGAAGATCTCGCCCATCTTGGGCGAGTAGAGGAGATCTTGCCTACCTGGGACAAGTGCAGATCTCTCTCAGCTGGGGTGAGTGTGGGAGATCTCCTATTGTTAAGACGGGAGCGGCTTTTTGCAAACTGATAAACACTTTTAATGAATAAGACAAGTGAACCTATTGTTCATAGCAAATAAAGTTTTTTACCTTATGTTGTATTCCAAGGGATTTTTTCGACTACTCGTACTCACTCTTCTATTATCTTACTAAAGTCATTAAAGATGATTCTCTTCTCTACTAATTTCAATTAAAGTTAACTTCTTAAAAATGATCTAAAATTTTTGGAAAAATTCAGTGATTCAAAAGGTAATGTTTGAATGTGAAGAACATCTAGATGAAAGTAAAATGATCTTTTATTTCTTCATCTCTTCTCTCAATTCCTTCTAGACCATGGAGATTTCACAATGATATTGATTTCTCTCTCGTGCAAATCAATACTAAGTTTAGGTTGATTGATTAGGATTTCTCTTAGGTCAAAACCCCTACACTTGTTTTAACGCATAATAAATCTCACTTTTAGCTTTTACACTAAAACATGGGAGTTGTGTCTACTTATCTCTAAGTTAGCATACAACTTCCTTTACCTATACTAGATCTATTCAACTCTAGGGTTTCTCATTCTCAAGAGTATGAAATCATATAAGAAATAAACATCTGAATCAATGATTTTAGAGAGTTTAACATGCATTGATAAATCATAGAGAGGATTGAGAGGCGGAAAAGAAAACAAAGTTAATTAGCATAAAACATTCATTCAAGGTTCTTACATCCAAACGTTAAAAGAGATTTAGTTCCGATCCATAAAAATTATGAACGAAAAGAAGATAAAATTGAATGGACATTACAAGTTTTATTCCTTCAAAGTCTTTTTTCTCCCAAGAGTGCTCTTTCTCCAAAATTTTTGAGATCTCCTTTCTTTTTCTCCATTGCCAAAACTCTTAAGAGGCTTCTTTTTATAGGAGGAATGATGAAGGCTGAAAAATAGTTGTACACCGCCAGACACACGACTGTGTACGAAGTCTTGTGATACATCACTTAAACGGTTAGGCAGTGTGGTCGCGACGATTCAGAAGTCATGCTCTCGAACACGGCTTGGTACTCCACCGTGTACTTTAACATGCTTAAGTTGCCGGCCGTGTATGGTCACATGGTCTCTACCAGGATCAACTTCAAAGGATATACACGGTTACATACACGGCTGTTTGAAACAGCCGTGTTCGTTTTTGTCTTCTACTTCTCATTGAAATTCTTCGAACACAGCAAGACACCCTGCCGTGTGGAGTGATGTGTTGATGAACACGGCAACATACACGCCCATGTTAAAAGTCGTGTTCCTCTCTGTCCTCTTTTCTTGCTGAAGTCGTCTGAACATGGTAAACTTCCCAGCCGTGTGGATAACGTGTGATGGGACACGGCCATGTTTGAGCTTTGTTAGTAGTCGTGTAAAGTCCCCTTTTTCTTATCCAAATCCACCTGGATTCAATTATCAAGTTAAAATATAATAAAAATTTGATAAATAAGTAATATAAAAAGATTACACGCAAAATGATGAGTGTTTTAAAATTCAAATTGGTGTATCGATTTGAAATATTATCAATATTTGATAAATATAACCTTATCACAGACCATACCCATCCCCCTTGGATTTACCTATAAATAGGACCCCGAGACACAAGTAGAACACACCTCTCCCCCCCCCTCCCATGGTGGGCGAGTTCAGTGTCCACCTGACTTGTGCCAAGCTCAGCAAAAACTTTAGGAGGGGAAGTTTCTATAGACTTCCGGGTGTGTGGCGGGACCTCCTCGCTGCAGCACGCGAGTCTTATTTGTAGGCGATTCAAGAGAATTTCTTTTGCTCGCTAGCCACTTCTCATCATATCTCATCCGGGTCGACCACTAGACCAGTAAACTTTACTCACCTCACCCCCCGGGTCCGAATGTTGGGACCAAAATTTTTGGTTCCAACAGACTTATTTATATTATATCAGTCCGAATTCAAACCCTCCTTAAAGTTGTCATTTAACAAACTCTTATAAAGATTTAGATTCTAGGCTATCAACAATATTTCTGTTTTATCCATCTGTTCTTCTTTTGCTACTCTGAAAACCATTGATGTTTCAGTAGCTTCATATATAGGCATTTACCGGGATCTCCCCTCCAAGTTACTAAATTATATGTTGTGTACCCCTCTTATTTTTGAAAATCCAAAATCCTCCCCTAAAGTTTACTTTTGATGGCATTAACCTCTGAAGTTTGCTAAAATTTTCTTTTGGGTGGTTTTTTGTGCATGGATGTTATGAATTGTAAACTTCGGGTGAGGTTTTTGTAATTTCAAAAGTAAGAGGGGGTGTAACATGTAATTATGCTAACTTTGAGGAAATTTTTTGGTAATTATTCATATATATATGTATATATATATCTTTATTGTTGGTAGTATGCACAATTCTGTAACTATTATCATAGTATGATGGTTTAAATGTTACCCTTATCAATGACTTATCCTGAATATAGCGGCAGCCCGTTACTCTAGTTGGACCTCAATGTGGGGGGTAAATGAGTATTTTGGTTATGTTTATCTTTGCTCTAGGGTTTTCGAATCAGTCTTTGTACCTAGGAAACCACCATCTCTCGACTGTATCTCGATGGGAGCTTTTCTTTCTCGAAGTTCAAATTCTAGCTGTCCTCTTCCACATTCAATCTTCTTGTGTTATAACAACTTGGTTTTACTCACTGTACTGCCCTCTGTTTGATTGTGCATCTTTTCCCTAGCCAGATGCTTCCTTCCGCATGCGCCGTTCGAGCAATAGTCTGTTTGATTCTTATCAATCGCCCAGTCATTGACAAAGCGGTGTTGCCTACCAGGTTTGCTCTATCATGACATCCGTCAACTATTATGTGGATTTAAGCCAGGAACGTCGCTGTCCTTGCAACATTACATTACTCAGGCATGACCTCTTAACTTTTTATCTGTGTATGCCTTCACCTCCATCTCATTTGCACTGCAACAAGCTCATTTTGTCGAAGTTGAATTTTCTTACAATCATTGATCCATCATCAAATTCCCACCGCATTCCGATTGGATCCCCTACAACCATCTATTTGGCCTTTCGCCTCCCCGGCCCGAACATATTTGCACCAAAATTGAACCACCAACCTCAGCAACTTCCCCGCTAGGAGTATCTCGAGCTCCACCGCCAATACCCGTGCAACTGTATGCTCCTGCACATCGATGTCGGAATAAAGAAACATGCATTGCCCTTGATGGGAAACGAAAATATTACGACAACTGACTTTGACGCACCTGTCCTTGCATGATAATGACAGTGTTATCTCTCTCCCGATCTTGAGGGCAAGCTCAAGGTCTTTTTCCGAGAGGGATGTATTTATTACATATGCGAGCATTATAACCATCAATCGAGAGTATTATTAATGTGAGTTGTATCCTTGTATAAAAAAATCTTTGGCAGATTTACCCTCTTTTGCAATCAGTTTCTCTACAGCAGCTAATTATACACCCTTTCCAAGTGTGATTTCTATGTTACTTATGGCCCCATTTCTATGGGCAATTGGTTGAAGTAGATTTTCCTTTTTATCAATAAAATCTTTCCTAAACTGTAAAAGCTTCTTCCAAAGCACAAGACTTTCTATCATATATTTGGTTATATATGAATCCAAAGCCACCAAATCATCACTCTTCACAAGACTTTCTATCCTAATTGTACTTTATGTAGCTGTCGGAAAGGGGGAAGAAAGATTCCCCATTCTTTAGCCGTAAAGGTACGCGCCTTGTTTAGAGTTTAAGGTTTAGAGTTGAAGTAGTTGAATAGGAGAACCACTATGACTATAGCCTTTTGGTAGATTTATGGAAGGAGAAAATGATTTATTTGATAGTATGGATGATCTAAGCTCCATTTTGGGGGACTTATTTTCACCGGTCAAGCGGTTACAACCGAAGGCCCGGTTCATGCGGTCGTAACCGCTTGACCGGTGAAAATAAGTCCCCCAAAATGGAGCCCTAGGCTTCAGAGGGGACCGCTTCGTGTTTGTAGATTCGTCCGGCCTATTCCTCATTCCTTGTGCTTATCTTGCTTCAAGGGGTTGGTGTTCACAGATAGAACTATTGTAACTTCATGGTATACAACCCATGGGTTGGCTAGTTCTTGTTTGAAGGTTGTAATTTCTTAATTGCTGCTGTCTCTAGTCCTAATTGTGTAATACATTCTTTATTTGCTACTATGAGGCCATGAAGCACAAGGATATTTTACTCGGTCGCGTCAGTGAAGTGATTTGTGGACTTTTGTTGCTCTCGATGGTGCTTTCGGGCTAATGGGTTTCATATGGGTCAATTCGAACTTTGCTCAATCTGTTCAATTGTGACCTTATGATGCAATTGCATTTTTTTGGCTCCTATTACTCTTTTTGTTTGTGTATTATTGATTTATCCATTTTGGTCAATTTGGTTGGTTCTTTGCACCCAGTTCTGGCGCAGCTGCTATATTTTGATTTATCCCTTTTTAAGGGTTTCATAATTAAAATTAATGAATATTGAAAAATTAAAATATTAATTAAGAATTTGCTTTTAAAATATGCTTAAACAGCTATTTTGTGTGTATATTATCTATTTTTGGTCCCAATTTCATTAAAACCACATGAACCCTCCTTGATTGCCTATATTTTTGTTTACCATCTCATTAATAAACTGTCATGCATAAATTTAAATTGTTTTATTTACACTTGTGGGAAGGCGGTTTGCACGAGTTTTGAAAATATATCATTTTAATTCAATATCAAATTATGGCCTCGTTGGGCCCGGCGGGAGAGCCCGCCGTTGGAACTGGAAATTGTTCAAGATGGAGTGGGAGAGCGTTTGCTGCAAACACCTGCTCCAAATGCCGCGCCAAACGAGGACTAAATCCATCAGAGGTAGCTAAAGAAATTTGAGATACTCATGCAGAGTCAACAGCGTCTCTGCTATTCAAATTCTTGCAGTAAAACCTTTGCATAGTAGGAGGGTTTGGTAGCCCCTTCTTTAAAAATTTAATGCAGTTTTTGAAAAAAACATGTTTTTATTTTCATTTTTGACTTTAAGTTTTCTATTTGATGGCGGATATACATCAAATTAAAAAAAACCTCGTAAAAATATTAATGGTGTAAAGACCTCCAAATCTTTGCAAATAAGAGTACTTTAAATTACTTTTAGTTAAATCATTTAATTTTTTAAAAAATAAAACATGTTGAGAATTATAAATTTATTGTATTCTTTACAAAACTTAATTAGTATTGAGTTTACCTCCAACGCGATGAATTTTATGCTCCATTCGTTTCACAAAAATTGAAATTGAAGTTGATTTCAATTCTGTTATTCGACTAAATGCAGGAATTCTATCATAGGAATTGGAATTAGTGATTCCACTATTCGACTGCATATTATAATTTTGTCTGAACGTATATTTTTTGCCAGGACACTCATTTTTCGCACGGACGTCTGTTTTTCTGCCCGAGCGCACATTTTACACATAGGCGCACATTTTTAAAATAATGGAAAAAAATATACAAATTAGTCGCAAAACTTCGACCTAAGCTTTAAATATGTCCTTGGATTAAGTTGTGTTTAAACCCTAATAAAGGTAATCCCTTGTGCCTGGTTATTTGCGGGTACTGGAATGCGAAGAAGTGGAAGCTTGGCCGGTTCAGCCTTACGATCAAGCTGAGGCAGGGCTCGAGTTTAGGCTTGGTTTGAGCAAAATCATAAACCCAACGACCTCTATATAATTTAAAAGTATGGAACCAAATGGATCCACAAAAATCATTGGAATCAAACCGAATCATTCAGCTTGGTTTAAAAAACAGAACCAGAGACACAAATATCATACAATCCATGAGAAAATGAGAATAATATATATCATGTTAACTTAACAATAAACTCACATAATTAATGATGAGCTAATCTCAAAAAATTCCTCCAATTTATAATGTAATATCTATACAATTCGATTCGATTTAGCATTAAATAAAGCGAACCGGTTCGATTCTACCGCTCTTTTGGTTTTTTGCTTTCAGCCCTACTCAAAGCTTCGCCAAGGACTCTCTAGGGGATATTTTTATGCTTGCATGTGTCATATAAAATGTAAACTTATTCACAACACACAAAATTGATCCAATTACTACTCATAGCCCAATTTGGATGATAATTTTAAAGCTTTAATCCCACAACAGACATTTACATTCAATAAGCTCATCTTAAATGACCATATAAATAAATATCAATATACATTAAAAAAAATTTATGAACAGAATCAGCCTGCTGGGGATGTTCTAGTAACAACTGGAAGCTTCACAGAACTCAGATCTCCTGGATATGGAGTCCAGAGTCCTAATCCCCCCCTACTCTCCCTCAACCTGGACCCTCTGTTCACGAATTCGCTCATGTTTTTAACCCACTCGACGGCAGAGGAATGCTCCCGAGTGTGGCCGTGCAACACGAAGAGCGAATTATACTCGCAGTTAGGGAACATGTGCAACTTAAAAGCGTCTCCGAGCCTATAAACCACATAGCCAAAGCTGACTTGGTCTCTTGGAGTGAAGAGGTTGACTTCATTGAACCAGAGACAGCTGAAAAGATTATTCAGCGCAGTGTGCTTCCTGATGATCACAGCCCCCTCCGGCACATCTGCATTATAGCCCGACATCGTTAGCATGAGAAATACGGCTACTGAATGCGCCCAAAAAAGTAACAAATGTGCTCTCAGAGCCAAGAAATTAGCGCAATCGTAGAGAGCTGGCTTAGTATACTACCAAAAATCGATTCGAATTGGGTATGTAAGGCCATGTAAAGGACAGCGGTTGGAGCACGGTGGCAGTTGTGAACACGATTATGAAAACTAGTAACAGATGCTATTTTTCAAAATGACATTTAGGCCTAAATGTCACCACAGTCCAGCAGGTGTTGTTAAGTATCAACGGTTATGAACGGTCAGACCCAAGAATATGAAATTTGGGTCAAAAAAATGGTCATTAAACTTTTAAGCACGGGTAAACCGCCGTTATAGCATTTGCAACCATGGTATCACTGCGCCACCATTTGAACTCCACAGTTATCCCAGACAGAGCTCAATGATTATGGAGCTAATGATTACTTCTGATAAACACCTAGAAATATAATTCACTCGTATGTATATATAGGGTTATTTACCGGGACCTCCCCTCGAAGTTTGCATAATTAAAGCTTGCACCCCTCTAACTTTCGAAATTACAAAAATCTCCCCTCAATGTTTACATTTCATAACATCCATGCACAAAAGTATGCCCTTGAAGCAAATCTTCAGAGGGTCTTTTTGTGCATGGATGTTATGAAATGTAAACATTGAATGAGGGTGATTGTAATTTCGAAAGATA
Source organism: Platanthera zijinensis (assembly GCA_039513925.1). Classification (NCBI taxonomy): domain Eukaryota; kingdom Viridiplantae; phylum Streptophyta; class Magnoliopsida; order Asparagales; family Orchidaceae; genus Platanthera; species Platanthera zijinensis. The sequence goes on along the minus strand of CM077079.1, from coordinate 10,483,981 downwards.
GGGGGGTGCAAGCTGTAATTACACAAACTTTGAGGGGAGGTTCGGGTAAATAACCCTGTACATATATATATTATTTACAAATTGTGCCCCTCTTATTTTAATTTACAAAAAACTGTCCTATAAATTTATATTTCACTACATGCATTCACAAAAATACCTCCCAGAAGGATGGCAATATGAGATTTTTTGTGCATGCATATTACGAAATGTAAACTTAAATGGAAGGTTTTCATAATTCAAAATTGAAAATTGGGTCAAAAAAAACTATCATTAAAATTCTAAACACAGGTAAACCGTCACTACACTTAATGCCGCAATTTCACAGTGCCATCATTCAAACGCCGCAGTTATCCAAGACAGAGCGCAATGATTACGGAGCTAATGATTACTTCGAAGAAACACAATGAAATATAATTCATCATAAAATATAACAAATAAATTGGTTAACCAAATGTTTAGGGCTAAAGAATGCCATACCACTGAGTGTTCTTTTCTTTGTGCTCCAAGGCTCCATTCCCTCATAAACATAAATTTTCATTTGCAGATCAACCAAAGGCCGCGCATAACGCTTTCTTCGCTTGATGGCATCCGCCTCCTCGTATATACTTCTGTGATGTTTATGTTGAGCGATCGCAAATGTGTGCTTTCCCCGCCAAAGATATCTGTTAAATGGAGGTGATCACCGGTCGATTACATGTTTAGGGTTATTTACCGGTGCCTCCCCTCAAAGTTTGTAAAATTACACGTTTAGGGTTATTTACCGGGCCTCCCCCTCAAAGTTTGTAAAATTGCAGGCTCGCCGCTCTATCTTTTGAAATTACAGAAACCACCCCTGTAAGTTTACATTTCATAACATGGATGCACAAAATCCCCCCTCCCCATCCCGGCACTTTCCTGCAGGGAGGTATTTTTGTGCATGCATGTTATGAAATGTAAAATTACATGAGAGGATTTTGTAATTTCAAGAGATAGAGGGGTGCAATTTGTAATTTTGTAAACTTAGAAGGGAGATCCTGGTAGATAACCTCCACTGGGATTTTGCATAATTATACTGGCATCCCCTTTACTTTGTGAAATTACCAAAACTTCGCCGCCCACTCCCCAAGTTTACAATTTTAATATCTAGAACAAAAAAATTGTAATTTGCAGACTATGGGATGATTGCAAAATCAGAGAGGAGATATTTGTAATTTCCAAAGTAAGAAGGATGTCTCTATAATTATGCAAAGTCCCAAGAAGATTCCTGGTAATAATCCCTTAATAATATTACTATTTATTTTTTTAGGATCTAGCATATGGAAGTAACCAACCTTTCAAGAATCAGTAATGGATCAACAATGAGCTCCATTTTCCCATCAATCCAAATGCTGTATTTTGCTTGAGGAAACAATCTATGAGCTAGTATTTTTGGAACCTTTCCATTTCTTCGGGGCTCATCGTACGGTGAATGGCGCAAGGTCACAATTCGCCAAATTCCGACCCACTTTCCGCCGTCTTTGTCCGCTCTGACACTAACATTTCGCTTGATAAAATCAAGTGACGCCTCGTCCACCACCATTATAAAACAAAAGAGCTTCTGAGAACGAAGACTGATGTTTGCGGGTTGATGGGGAACATCATAGCCATCAAAAATTCCAGATGCAACCACAAATCTGCATTTCTTAGCGTACTCGGCATCCATCGGATCCATCCGCGCACCGCCATTTTGAATAAATCCACAGTGCACCTAGAAAACAGATGGATTAGAACACAGATTTTAGAATTATGAATCCAAAAGTAAAATTTAAAAGATGATTATGTAATGAAACATATCTTAAAGTGTTAATTGCATCAACGGCATGATTACCTAAGAATCACGGATATTTGCAACGACTTTTACACATCGTATCTCGAACATTTTGGAAACTCCCGTAAACCCATCCATGCAACTCCCAAAGACTTTTTTCTTTTAAATAATTTATACTATATTATAAAGAAACACACAGGATCGTCAAAACAATCTCATTCATCGACCTTAGTCTTCAATTAAGACTATCAAAGTAATATCATTCCTTCGATTTAAAGCTCCCCGAGCTAACTAAATGCAAGGACCACAATAAAAACAAAAATAAAACATAAATGTATGGGTCATGCACAGGATTCCTTGTAGCCAGTGTGCGGCGGCAGTAATGGTCGACCATCGCTCAAGTGACGGTCATATTGTCGTTGTCGCACACTGCACGCAAGGGAGCCCCGTGTCCGTGTCCGAACGCTAATTCTAAACAAAAAAATTTCCGAATACTCTCGGATACACATGAGTATGCTCTAAAACACTAAAAAATTATGTATATTATGACGATATGGACAAGCATTTGAAAGAGAAAGTGTTGAAACGTAAGTAATGAGAGTGAATTAGTCACATACTTTCACTCACGACTCATACATATCTATAAAGGTCCGTTCGTTTGCACGGAATTGAGCTCATGGAATTGGAATTGAAGGTCTAATTCCAATTCCATCGTTCGTCTGCACGTTTGACGTTGATATTTAAATTTTAATGAATTCCGTAGAATTCATTTTGAACTAAAGACAATTCTTTCCAATCTATATAAGAATTGGACAATTCCAGTCGAGACACATTTTAAAGCCCGGACGCGATTTTTTCTCCCGGACGCGAATTTTTTCTTTCGGGCGCGATTTTTTCGCCCGGGAGCGATTTTTTCCGCGCTGGAGCGTTTTTTTTCGCCCGGGCACTTTTTTTTCGCCCGGGCGCAATTTTTGCGCCCGGACGCGATTTTTTCGCTCGGTGCGTTTTTTTAGCTCGGCGCGAATTTTTTCCCCCAGGCGAGATTTTTTCGCCCGGACCCGATTTTTTCGCCCGGGCGCGATTTTTTCGCCCCGAGTGTTTTTTTTGCCCGGCGCGTTTTTCTCGCCCAACGAGATTTTTTCACTCGAGCGCGATTTTTTCGCTTGGGCGCGAATTTTTCGCCCGGACGCGATTTTTTTCGCCCGAGCACGATTTTTTTGACCGGGCGCGATTGTTTCGCCCGGGCGCGATTTTTTCAGCCGGGCGCGCTTTTATCGCGCGAGCGCGATTTTTTCGCTCGAGAAGGTTTTTTTTTCGCCCGGGCGCGATTTTTTGCTCGCGCGCGCTTTTTTGCCTCCAGCCGAAAAAATCACGCCCAAGCGACAAAAACGGGCCCGGGCGACATAATCGCGGCCAAGCGAAAAATAATCAAGGCCACGTGAAAAAATCCCACCCGTGAGAAAAAATCACGGCTAGGTGAAAAAAATCTCGCCCGGACAAAAAAATCGTGTCCGGACGAAAAATCGCGCCCGAGCAAAAAAATCGAATTCCAATTCCACAATATTCGTCAATATTCTTTATTAGGCGAACATTGGAATTGGAATTCATCACCAATATTTAATTCCCCAATATTCACAAATATTCAATTCCACTATCGAATTCCAATTCCGTGCAAACGAACGGACCCTAATGAAAAACAATTTTGTGACACAAACCCTATCTCATTTAATATATGATATATAAGATATAATACAACAACACTCAAGCCTTTATCCCACCATAATGGAGTCGGCCATATGGATCATTAGTCGTCATTGCGCCCTATCTTTAGTCATAATCTCATAATATCTAAGTACATCATGTCTTCTCTTAGGGTCCGTTCGTTTCGCGGGAATTGGGCCATTGGAATTGGAATTCATTTACCAATTCCAATTCAAAGCGTTCGGTAGCTAAACAAAACACGGAAATCGGCATTCAATTCCGATTTCCATCGGAAATGGGCATTATGGCTCCGCTCCGCTTCCTTCTGCCGTCGCCGCCAATCCCGCTCCCGCTAGGTCATATTTCCTCTCCCGATTTCCTCTCCCGGCTCCCGATTCTCCGTTTCTCGCTGCTCCTCCCGGCGAGGCCCAAATTGCCTCACATGCTTCAGTTTCAATAACTTATGTGACCCTCAAATCTGGTCATACTTATGTAGTATGCTGTTTATTTATGCTGTTAACTTGAGGCCCAAATTGCCTCACATGCTTCTTCTTATGTAGTATGCTGTTTATTTATGCTGTTAACTTGAGGCCCAAATTGCCTCACATGCTTCTTCTTATGTAGTATGATGTTTATTTATGTTGTTTATGCAATGGGGTAAGAAAGGATCTATGCTGTTTATTTATCTTGATTAAACTTATACTTGAATATCTCTGGAGTTGATATTAGGCTATGCTTCTAGATGCTCTAGCCAAGCTGGAATATATTAGCACTTGTCGTTGTGTGGAATTATTACCAGATACTTGTAAATATTGTGTTACAGTTCCTAATCAACATTACATTACGATTGATAATCTGGATCCAGAACATTACATTGGTATAATCCTAGGATTACAATAGCAAGGGTAATGTTATCTTACGATTAAAATGATAGCAACGGTAACGTTATCTTAGGATTACAGTGATATTGATAATTGGTCTCAAATCATATACACTTGGTTAACATGGTGTATATAGGTGTCAAATCATATATGTGTTAATAAACTACTGTAGTGGCCAAGTTATTCATACCCCCAACACTTAATTACATGCTGTTATCACATTAGCCATATCTTCTAGTTATTATAGCCAACTAGTTTGGCTTTGGTTCTATCAAACATAATACTGTTACTAGTTTTCTGTCTTTTTTAAATAATGTGCATTTTTTTATGTTTAGATGGATGAAACAGTGAAACGTCGTAGACGTAGGAGAGCAGCTGTAGCTGCTGCTCTTGCTGCTTCTGTCATAGTGTTGATGAGATGTGGGGCTAGAAGAAATATCGTGCATACTGATGCAAAGAATGTTGTAAGGGAAAGTTTGTTTAGGCGGTTGTATGGCGAAACAGATATAAATTGTTTTAACCAGCTTCGGATGAATAGAAGCTCGTTCGAAGTTTTGTGTAACATGCTAACCCAGCGTGGTTTGCTGAGAGACACAAAAAATGTTGGAGTTAGAGAGGCAGTCAGTGTTTTTTATAATGTTTTGGGGCACAACAAAAAATTTAGGGTTGTTGGCGGGACTTATCTACGATCAACAGATACAATTAGCCGTCATTTCAACACGGTGTTGCGAGCAGTTCTGAAATTAGGTCCTGACTTTATAAAACTTCCTGATGCGTCAACAGTACAAAGATGGCGTCATTTTCACGTAATGTTAATTCTTTTACAACTCTAAGTTTTACTTTAAAATATATTTAACAATATCTCAATTGTTGATATGTCTACATAGGATTGCATTGGTGCGATTGACGGCACTCATATTGAAGTTACAGTCCTACTCAAGACCAGGGTAGGTATCGGAATAGGAAACAGGCCATTACAACGAATGTAATGGCCGCATGTGATTCAAATATGAGGTTTTTGTATGTGTTACCTGGATGGGAGGGGTCCTCATCGGACTCTAGAGTTTTGCGCAATGCACTCGAAAGAGCAGATCGTTTTGAGGTGCCAATTGGAAAGTACTATCTGGTGGATGCGGGATACACCAATGGGCCTGGCTATCTAGCTCCATATAGGTCAACCAGATATCACCTGAAAGAATGAGCGGCACAAGGCAATAACCCTACCAATTATAAAGAGTTATTCAATCTCCGACACTCAAAGGAACGGAATGTCATAGAGCGGACATTCGGCCTCCTTAAAAAAAGATGGGCGATTTTGAGGGGACCATCATTCTATGGCATCAAAGTCCAGGTATACACATTTAAATCTTAACATTCGAATAAGTTAATTCATAATGTGTTTTTAATTACCTTTTACTTTTAACAGGTTCAAATTATAAATGCTTGCTGCATTCTGCATAATTTTCTTATAGAGAGGAGATTAGAAAATCATGGTCGAATGCTTGCCGAGGTAGATGCGGAAATATTAAATCAAGATACAACTTCTGCTAGTTTCGAGTACGCGGATACATTGGCTCCAGTCCAAGCAACACCAGAGTGGAGCACGTTTAGGGAAACTATGGCTATGAATATGTTTAATGAGTACTGTGCTCATCGGGGCAATTAAAATATGTGTGTTGTGTTAATTTCTGACTTATTTTAGGGAAACTATGGCTATGAATAATGTTATCTTACGAATATGTTTAATTAATGACTTATTTTAGGGAGCACATTTATGTTCTGCAATGTTGGTATGTTATGTGCACGTGTTACCTGTATGTGTTGTTAACTTCTTTTTAATCCATTTATGTGCACGTGTTAATCACTTTTTTGTGTGTCTGATTTATATATGCAGAAATAAATGGATAAAAAAGGAAAGGGGGCCAAGCCAAGTGAACGGTCCTATGTTCCGTGGACGTCGCAGATGGATTGTGCGTTATCGACTGCTCTCCTTGAGCAGCAAAATCTGGGAAATAAGGCGGCTAGCGGCTGGAAAAGTGTCGCGTACACGGCGGCAATACAGGCATTGAAGGATGATTGTCACGTTGATATTAGTAAGGAGAAGATAATGGCAAGGATTAAAACATGGAACAAATACTACCAGGAAATATCGACAATGCTGGATACCAGTGGTTTCGGATGGGATTGGGAGCGTAATGTGGTGAAGGTTGACAGCGAGGAAGTCTGGGCTAACTACGTACAGGTAAAATTTTAATTGAGCAAATATTTTACTTTGTAGAAACTATATTAAATTTGAATTCTAATTTACCCTAAACTTGTAGGCGCATCCGACAGTGAGACATTATCGGAGCAAGGTGATCGTCAATTGGGGGGACTTAGCTATGATTTGTGGGGTTGATCGGGCCACAGGAGCTAATGCTGCTACTGCGACTGAGCAAATGAACGAGATCCACATTGAAGACTCAGTGGACGAAAACGGCATGGAGGAGGTTGAGCCAAAGAGCAAGAAGAGGAAGGAGAAAACATCCGCGGTAGATATTATTGCTGATGCTGTTTCTGTGATAGCGAGGAACATGGAGCATGATAGCAGCGTGACTTCTCAGCCGCCACCACCACCGCCGCCGATCTCAAGGGCAGACAGGATATATGCGGCCATTGCAGCTATTACGGATTTGACTGAGAGTGAGGTCATACAGGCTATCGATATGCTGAGTGTTGACGACAACAAGGCCGACGTGTTCATGGCTTTACCGATGCCAATTAGGAGGACCTGGCTCCGCTTACATCTAAGCGATTGATTAGTTTATGTTTAGGACTTTTGGTTGAATGTGCGGACTATTATAATGTTGTAGACTATTTTTAACTATTTTGAACTTTTGTTAATGTTCGGTGTATGAACTACGAGTTTTTATTCTGTTGAAGTATGATTTTTATTTAGCTATTTCAAATCATTTTGTAATAAAAATTACAAATTTGAATTCTCTACTTTGAATTCCAGGATACAACCGAACATCGGAATTGCTAATTCCAATTCCTGTGACAGAATTCCTGCATTTAGCCGAACAGCAGAATTGGAATTGAATTCAATTCCAATTCCTGCGGGAATGGGAATTGAATTCAATTCCAATTCCTGCAGCTCAATTCCCGCGAAACGAACGGACCGTTATAGTTTCATTTCAAGTCTTTTTTGGTCTACCCCTCCCCCATTTAATATGCCTAGTAGCTAAACTCCCACAATGCCTAACATGTGCCTCTAATGGTCTCCTTTGTACGTGTCTTAACCATCTTAATCGAGCTTCTCACATCTTCTCTATAATTGGTGTCACTCATGTCTTATCTCTGATACACTCATTCCTAATGTTATCCAGTCTCGTGTGTCCACACATTCACCTAAGCATTCTCATCTCCACAACTCCCATTTGTTGCTCATGTACATAATTCACTGCCCAACACTCAAAACCGTGGAGTATCGCTAGTCTAATTGCAGTACAATAAAACTTGACTTTGATTTTTAATGGCACTTTACGATCACGTAAGATCCCAAACATACCTCTCCACTTCAACCAACCTGCTTGAATTTTATGAATCACATCTTTATCTACACCTCCATCTTTTTGAGCTATCGATCTCAAATATTTAAAGCACTCACTGCAGGTAATATTTTGGTCACTCAACTTAAAGACGGAGTTATCCGTCCTTCTTGCACTACTAAATTTAAGCTCCATATACTTCGTTTTTGACCTAATAAACCTAAAACCCTTCTTTTCTAAAGTGTCTTGCAAAGATTCAAATTTTGCATTTACAGCCTTACATCTCATTGACCAAAATAATATCATTTGCAAACAATAAACACCAAAGTATTGCTTGTTGGATATATCTGGTGAGCTTATCTAAGACAAGGGTAAAGAGATAATGGCTTAAATCTAACCCTTGATGTAAGCCAATAGTGATATGAAATTTCTGTGTTAATCCTCCAAATGTCCACACCCTCGTCACTGAATTTGTATGCAAATCTTTGATTATGTCAATATGATACATTTACACATTTCTTCTCTAAGACTCTCCATAATACCCCTCTTGGAACCCTATCATAAGTCTTCTCAAGATCAATAAACAACATATGCACATCTTGCTTTTTCCCGATAGTTGTCAATGAGTCTCCTCAAGAGATGTATAGTTTTCATGATCGACCACCCTAGCATAAATCCAAATTGATTCTCTGAGATGCTGATCTCTCAACGCTCGTCTTATTTTTCTCTCTATAACTCGTACTCATAGTTTAATGACATGACTCATTATTTTAATTCCTCTGTAATTAACAAAATTTTGTATATCTTTTTTATTCTTATACAAATGTACCAAGATACACGCTCAATTAGTCTGACATTCTTTTTGTCTTCAGTATCTTAATGAAGAAATATGTAAAGTCACAAAATTCCTTTCTTCCTTAAGCATTTTCATACTTCAATTGGTATATAGTATGACTCAATCATCTCTCCATTTTTCATCTTCTTAAGAATATCATTTACCTTTAATGATTGAATTTTACGAAAATAAGTTATGTTCATATACTACTCCGATTTACTTAACTCTTCCAAGCTCAGTTCATTGTATTTTCTTCATTGTATAGTTGATAAAATATTTTTTAATCGTTATTTAATAGCCACATCATCCATCAAAATTACATATGTTTCATCCTTTATGCATTTAACTTGACTTAAATCCTTTGTCTTCCTCTCACTAGCTTGAGCAATTTATATATATCACGCTCTCCATTTTTGATATCTAGTCACTTGTATAATTCTTCATAAGCTTTTTTTTTTGCTTTACTTACTGTCTTTTTAGCTTCTTTCTGAGTGACTTTATATCTTGTCAAGTTTTCATCATTCCTATAAGCGAAAAGTGTTTTATAGCTAATCTTATTTGCTCTCACTTTGTCTTGCACTTATTCTTTCCACCACCAAGATTCTTTATGTGAGGGTACACGACCTTTTGACTCTCCAATCACGTTCTTTCCACTTATCCTTAAATATGAAGATAACTTCTCATGTGACACTAGGATCAACATAAGTGTTCTCAACTAGTTGTTCAATAACATCTGCCATGAAGACAATCTGTTTTTCCATCTTCAAGTTCTATCACCAATTTTTTGACAACAATTGTATCTTTCTCTTAAATTTACTATATTTAATTTGCACATCCAAAACCATTAGGACTTATTGTATCATCACATTTTCTTCTGATATCACTTTGAAATCCTTATAAATCTTTCTATCCATTTTATGAGTCATAAAATAGTCAATTTATGACTTATTTGATCGGCTCTTAAACGTAAGTAAATGTTTTCTCTCTTCATGAATAACGCATTTGTCACAATCAGTTAATGCCCTATGGCAAAGTCAAATAGTTATTTTTTCTTCATTTCTTTCTTCATACTCAAATCTTCTATAAGTGTCTATATAATTTGTATTTTCTTCCCTTATATGTCTATTTAAGTCTTCTCCCATGAAGATATTCTCATTTTGTTGGATTTCTCTTACCAAATCATCCAAGTCTTCCCAAAATTGTACTTTAATAGTTTCGCATGATCCTACTTGTGTCACATAAACACTAATCACATTAATAGTTTTCTTTTCTACGACAAATTTAAGAGCTAAGATTTTATCATTTTTACTACTTACCCCAACTTCATCCCTCTAAGTAGTATCCACAATAATATATACTTTATTGCTTGTTTTATCTTTTCATGTGTACAATAATTTAAAACCCAAATTGTCTAAAAATTTAACTTGCCCACCCATTTTGTCTCTTGCAGGCATAAAATATTGTTAGAAAAGCCCATGTAAAGGGCCCAATATTGGACCCATGTTTTATTCTTTTCCCTCTTCTCTTATTAGTCTCACATCTTGTATAAGATTTCCTCTCTCTTTTTCTCTCATATATATTTGTATTCTCTCCTTGTATTCATATACACAAGAAATACATACAAGATTTGAGCTCTTTCTACATGGTATCAGAGAAACTCGTTGCCTCCCGCGGACTCCAAACCTCTATCTGCTTCTTCTGATCTCCTGCGGCCTGCGATCTCCGTTGCGGCCTGCGATCCCCTTCTCCCTTAGCCCGCTGCGAGCTCTGTCTATCCGCCCTTCTCCCTTAGTCCGCTGCGGCCTGTATTTCTGTATCCACTTCCTCTTCATCACCGTGGTTCCACCCTCCTCCTCGGGCTTCTTATAGCCTACTCTCTTTGTCCCGTGGGGCCCACTTCTCCTGCTGTTCTCATTCAGTCCGCTGCGAGCTCCTCCAGTCCGTTACGGGCTTTCTTCCCCTATACTTCTCTCCTACCTTGTGCGCTTCTACCCCAGTCCAGACCGGGCTCTCTTCTCGCTCGCGGCCTCTTGGTTTATCCCGCCGCGGACTGCTCCTAACCGCTGCGGGCTCCCTTCTCGCGAGCTGTCCAAGATCCGCTGCGATTTCCCTTCTTGCGGACTGCTCCAGTCCGCCGCGTGTTGAAGCCAAAATTGACCTCAACGGGAGTTCAAAACAAGGGTGCAGTCAACACCTACTTCCCTCAAGTCCCGACCCTCGACTGGTTGCTAAGCACCTAGGACTGACCCAAAGCCTCAGCAGGGAGGTCTCACCTCACACCCGGAAGATCTCTGAGAGCTTCCCCTTCAAAGTCAAAAACTAGGCTAGGAGCTCCTCAGAAAGCACTGAAGTTTGGAAAATAATGAGAATCTGCTTTCTAAGGAGCCTTTATGGGTCTATTTATAGTCTTTTGCTGATCTAAAGTTACTGAAATACCCCTAGCTGGTCTGCCAATAGCAAAATCCCGCTGTTTGTAAAGTACTAAGTGCAGCCCCTGGGGGTGTATGGGTAATTTTATCCGAGGGCAATTAAGTAATTTTACCCTAGGTCCTGGGCCCCACTCGACGAGAACTCTGTGCCGAGAACCTTCTCGTCTGCTTCTATGCGGGAGCTCCCCTTAGGCGGGAGCTTCTTTAATCTTGACATTGTCGCTGCTGGATGCGACGTTGAGTGAGTGGAGCTCACTCAGTGCCCTTGCTGCTGGCCACGACGTTGAGCGAGTGGAGCTCACTCAGCGCCCTTGCTGTTGGTCACGGCGTTGAGCGAGTGGAGCTCGCTCAACGCCCTTGCTGCTGACCACGGCATTGAGTGAGTGGAGCTCACTCAACGCCCTTGCTGCTGACCACGGCGTTGAGTGAGTGGAGCTCACTCAGCGCGGCGTTGAGACGACTCAACGCCTTCTCGCCCGCCTCTGGTCACGGGCGGGATCTCGCCCGCTCCTTGGCGGGAGCTCCTCCGGTGCGAGAGCTCTCCTGGTCCTTAGGCCCAAGCTAGCCCGAGGCTGGTCCAACCACGACCATTGATGTCCCTGGGTCCCACCCAGCGAATATGGGGTTGTACACCGCGGCCTATCTCAAATCGCGGACTGCTCCTCACCGCTGCGGTCTCTCTTCTCGCGAGCTGTTCAAGATCCGCTGCGATTTCCCTTCCTACGGACTGCTCCAGTCCGCAACGACCTATCTCAAATCGCGCCTTGCGGCCTGCCCTTTTCTCGCCGAAGTCACTTTCTCCCCTTGCGGCCTGCCCTGTCTAATTGATGCGGACTGCCCTAGTTCGCTGCGGACTATTCCTCCTTGCATCTTGCTCTAGTCGCTGCGACCTGCCCTTCGGGGTTTTTTGCTCGCCCTCTTCCAAGCGGGCTCCTGCTTCAGTCCGCTGCTGCTAGCCGCCTGTTCTGCTTCCTCTCCCCGCAATGGCTTCCAGCGACTCATCTGCAACTAGCCCCTCTACAGACCGCCCGACACCTGTTCCTGAAATCCGTGATGAGCTGCGGATTACAACAATTTCCCTCTCCGGGAAGAAGAATTTCCTCTCTTGGGTTCATTCTGTTCGCTGGGTTCTTCAGACCATGGGCCTTTTGCCTCACCTCACTCAGACTCCTCCTTCTCCTTCTACCGACGAATGGCTCCGCAATGATGGTCGTGTTCAGACATGGCTCCTCAATTCCCTCGATGGCGAACCTTATCAGATGGCCATGTATCACGAAACGGCCAAAGCTATGTGGGGTGAACTGCATTCCTTGTACTCGGGTAAAGACAGTCTCCAGCATCTCTACGACATCCTCACCGATCTTCTGGCTCTCCACACGGGCGGGGCTTCGGACATGACCTCTTTTGTCGCTCGTACAAAGACTCTCGCTGAGGCCTGGATTCAACATCAACCATCTACCAATAACCATACTACTCAGCGTGCTCAGAAGGAGGCCGTCTGCATTTCCATCATGATGGCTCGTCTCCCGCCTCACCTTCAGAATATTCGCACCTAGATTCTGGCTTCCTCCACTATACCCTCCTTATCTGATGTATGCTCCATGCTCCTTCGTGTTTCACCTCCTATGGATACTACTACGCCTCCGCCCTCGGCCCTTCTTCAGCAGACCACTTCCCCCTTACTGCCCCCACCTACCTCCGTTCGTGGTGGACGCTCGGGATCTAGGGGCCGCAGGCGCGGTGGTCGGGGTCGGCCGACTTGCTCCTACTGCGGAAAGGACGACCACTATGCGGCGACCTGCCACAAGAAGATTGGTTATCCTCCTCGTCCGACAGCCTCGGTTGTTGCGGACACATCCTCTGCCGCTCCTTCTGACCTTGAGGTTGTTCGTCTCCAGCTCCAGCAACTCCAAGGGCTACTCAACCCACCCTCTGCCTTCATCGCCACCGCCTCCAACGCAGGTAATGCTTGTTTATCCACCAGTCCGCGATGGATCATGGACTCGGGTTCCACTCATCATATTACCTCGCAACAGCCACCCAAGTACATGGATTCTCCTCATCTGAAGTGTATCACCGTGGCAAATGGGGAGACGGTTCCAGTCTCCGGCTCGACTGACCTTTTGCTCAACCCATCGATCTCCATTCGCTCGGCTCTTCATGTTCCGAGCTCCCCGTTCAATTTACTTTCTGTTGGTCGCCTTACAAATGATCTAAATTGCTCTGTCATATTCACCCCCTCTTCCTTTCTCATACAGGATCAGCGGACGCGGACTACCATTGGTAAAGGCACACTGCAGAGCAGGCTCTACCTTCTCGATGACTATCCCACTGTCTTATCTTCTGTCTCCTCCAGTGAGTGGTATCGACGTCTTGGCCACACTCCTCTCCCGGTGCTCCAGCGGGCTCTTCCTGATGTTTCCCTTCATTCTTTTAAGTGCGAGTCTTGTATCTTCGGCAAGCAGCCGCGTTCTTCTTTTCCTGCATATTGTACCCGGAGCACTGCTCCTTTTGATTTAGTGCATTCAGACATTTGGGGACATTATAAAGTTACTAGTATTTCTGGTTATCGTTATTTTATCACGTTTATTGATGACTACTCTCGCACAACGTGACTTTACTTGCTCCGTGATCGTACCGAGCTTCACCGTGTTTTTCGGGCCTTTGTCCTTGTAACCCGTACGCAATTCCACACCCCCCTCAAAACATTACGCATGGATAATGCTTGTGAATACACTAGCCATGGCTTTGCGGCTTTGTGCTCTGAATTCGGGATTCTTCATCAAACATCATGTGCTTACACACCCCAGCAAAACGGCGTTGCCGAACGGAAGAACCGGCATTTGCTTGATGTTGCCCGCTCTCTCATGCTTCAAATGCATGTTCCCAAAAGTTACTGGAATTTTGCGGTCTCTACTGCGTGCTTCCTGATCAACCGTCTCCCTTCCTCCGTCCTCCACTATGCTACTCCGTTTAGCCTACTATTTCCCTCTACTCCGGCTTTCCCTCTCCTGCCTCGGGTTTTTGGTTCCACCTGCTACGTCCAGTGCCTGGGTCTGTTCTCGGACAAGTTGGAACCCCGGGCAGCTAAACATGTCTTCGTTAGCTATTCGCGTACGCAGAAAGGCTATGTATGTTACTCTCCCGCTACCCGCAAGGTTTCCGTTTCTGCTGATGTTATCTTCTTGGAGGATCAACCATTCTTTTTTGCTCCTTTACCCACTCCTTTCACGCCGAAACCTCTACCACCACTCCTCCCACGACACGTTATCCCAGTTACTACACCTCTACCACTGGTACCACCTGCTCCGACTCCTGCCCCCTTCAGGCCACCTGTTATCCGTGTCTACTCTCGCCGCCCGTCCGACTCAGTTGCCCCTCTGCAGTCGTCCTCGACCTCGGCTACTCCGCGCCCTGCTGATCAGGTACCTGCCTCCGCTGCTCATCCTCTGGCAAACTGTGTCTCCTTGCATCGCCTCTCTCCTCACCTCCACACATCTGCTACTTCTCTTTCCTCGATTTCGGTTCATAACTCTGTGCAGGAGGCGCTACAACATCCTGGATAGCGGGCCACCATGGAAGAGGAAATGACTGTTCTCTGGGCCAACCAGACATGGACTCTTGTACCCCTTCCGCCGGGTCAGACACCGGTTGGGTGTAAATGGGTCTATGTTATCAAACATGTTGCTGACGGAACGATTGACCGCCTGACAGCTCGTCTGGTGGCTCGTAGCTTCACCCAACAATAGGGGCTCGACTATGAAGAAACTTTTTCTCTGGTTGCCAAACTCAACACCGTTCGAGTCCTCATCTTCGTGATTGTCTATCGCCGGTGGCCCTTATTCCAACTCGATATTAAGAATGTCTTTCTGAATGACGATCTCCAAGAGACGGTGTATATGCAGCAACCGCCCGGGTTTGAGACCACGGGGGAGTCTCAGGTCTGTCGTCTTACGAAGGCTCTGTATGGTCTCAAATAATCCACACGGGCGTGGTTTGACAAATTCAGTAAGGCCCTTCGGGAGGTTGGTTTTACTCGCAGCTCGACAGACTTCTCATTATTCACTCGTCATTGAACAATGAGAACGGTTCTTCTGTTAGTTTATGTTGACGATATCATAATTACGGGAGACGACTCGAAAGGAATACAGGAGGTCAAACTACACCTGGGCACAGTTTTTCAAACAAAAGATCTGGGGCCCCTTCGGTACTTCTTGGGCCTTGAGGTTGCCAGACGGCCAGATGGTCTCGTCCTCTCTCAGCGGAAGTATTGCCTCGACCTCCTTCGGGATGCTGATTATTCAGGTTGTAAGCCGATTGACACCCCAATGGATGCAAATCACAAGTTGTGCGCTCAGGCATCTGACTCAGATCTCCTACTCCAGAATTCAAAATACTATCGTCGTCTCGTTGGAAAATTGATCTATCTCATGGTAACCAGACCAGATATTTCCTTCGCTGTTGGTATTGTCAGTCGGTACATGCATACCCCTCGAAGATCTCATCTTCAGGCTGTTGAACGCATTCTCAGATACCTTAAAACGGCTCCTGGTCAAGGTCTGGTTTACAAAACCTCATCTTAAGCTCCAACTTTGGTGGCTTATTCCGATGTCGATTATGTTGTTTCCCTTGATGATCGACGGTCAACCAGTGGCTTTTGCACATATCTTGGAGGACATTTGATTACCTGTAGAAGCAAGAAACAAGCGGTCGTTGCTCGATCATCAGCTGAGGCCGAATACCGGGCAATGACGTCGGTGGTTTCTGAACTAACTTGGCTTGAAGGTCTTCTTACTGATCTGGGTGTAAAGCTCCCTTCCCCAGCTCTCCTCCTCTGTGACAGCCAGGATGTCATACATATAGCCAAGAACCCGGTATTCCACGAGAAACAAAACATATTGAAGTCGACTGCCACTTCATCCGGGAAAAGGTTCAAATGAAGAAACTTGACCTGAAGCATGTTCCAGGGACAGAACAAGTTGTGGATGTCCGCACAAAGGCTCTTTCCAGTACTCTCTTCTATCAGTGCTTGTCCAAGCTTGACGCATACGATTTGTACGCTCCAGCTTGCGGGGAAGTGTTAGAAAAGCCCATGTAAATGGCCCATTATTAGGCTCATGTTTTATTCTTTTCCCTCTTCTCTTATTAGTCCCACATCTTGTATAGGATTTCCTCTCTCTTTTTCTCTCCTATATATTTGTATTCTCTCCTTGTATTCATATACATAAGAAATACATACAAGATTTGAGCTCTTTCTACAAATATAAATCATTCTCCTAATCATTGTATCTACTTCTATCGCATTTCTCGTTAGTGTACCTATATTCCAACGTTCAAACCTAAGTTGGTCACAAATTCTATGATCTACTTTCCTAGGATGCCTAAAAAGTGAGAGCACTTGCATACACTACACCAAAGTCCTCTTGGAGGTGTAGTGGTCTTTGATAAGACGCCGCATTCAGACCATACGACGAGGACCCCTGCATATTTAACACTACACTCAAGTCCTGAAGATGGATCGATCGTTGCCGAGACGCCGCATTCAGACCATACAAAGCGTTCTTTACAGGGAACAACCTAAATTTTGCACAATTTCTCAAAAAATCCATATTCATAAGAGTGACAAAAATTTAACGTTGACCGTCTACCAAACACAACCCTCATCATTTTCATTCGAGATTGAGACTGACATAGACTAGTTTTATATAAGATATAATGATAAAAAAATGTAAATGTAACACTGTCCACATACTAATTCACATTTATATTTAAAAATAATTAAAAATATTTTGTATTCTAGGTTTTTCTTAAAAAAAAATCACTCAAAAGTCTGAGATAAAATGGAAGAAGAGGTGCAGACATATGGCATTTGATTTGTGATAGCATAAATAATTGAAATTCAAGGAAATTCTATTACATCTGGAAGTTCTAAGTTTAAAATTAAAAAAACTTGGTCTGAGAAACCTGTAGGATTTAATCAATCTTTGGACTCTTGATTGAAAAAAAACATCTCTATAACATCAGGATTAGTGGGTATTACCTTCTACATAAGGTAACAAGTTTCTGTAATACATCCTATAAATACTAAACTGGAAGAGATTGTGATGGGGATTATGTCACGTGGGCTGGAAGGGTTTACAAGTGCCGACCTAGGACGTGACAATAATGATTGAAACCGTTCATTTTGAATGGATCGTCGATCTAGAACTTTTATATTTTTTATGTATTTTTTATTTTTATTTTATCATGTTTTGGAGTCCATTATGATCGGAGAATCATGATCGCCCATGATTTGCACAACATTACTATAGTGATGATGTTGTGGAGCAAAGCAAAAGAAATTATGGTGCAAGTCTATGGTACATCCATGATGCTTCGGGAGAGACAGTACAACAAGGAATTAACTGGACATGGTAGCGACAAGGGTGTTGTATTATAAGTTAGAGGAATATGGTACATGTAACGACCCGATCCACAATGTCAAAGGTATTGTCCGTGTTGGTTCAACTCAGCCCATACTATGATGAACCACACACTTGTGTCCCCTCGACAGGTGGTTTACGAGTAATTTTTCAAGAGGTCACTCATATCAGGACTACTCCCACTGGAGCATGTTTAACTGCGTAGTTTTTTCAACACAACTTCATCAACTGCTCCAAATGGCATCTCTAATATTTGGGGTTCTGAATTATTACTTCAACCGGGTAATATTTCCCCTCATTTCGATGTGAGATTTAGTTCATCACCGTGGTCTTGGCTTCTCAATGAGCACTGCCCCACAAGAGATTCTCTATGTAGTCTTAGCTCCTCACACGAGCTTTGCACAGACAAGAGATTTGGGTTATTACAGGCTTGCCAACTTTCGTTGGTTAGTTCTCAAACCACATATCGTACTAAAGAATGTCATGCTCTGATACCATTTATAACAACCCTACCCACAATATCAGAGGTATTATTCGCTTTGATTCTACGTTCTACCCAACCTATAAAAAGATGGACCGCACGATTTTATCCTCATCCACATGTGTCTTACGAGCATTTCTCAAGAGGTCACCCATCACGAGACTACTCCTATCAGAGCATGCTTAAATACAGAGTTTTTCCAATACAATTCCACCAACTTCTTAAAAAGACTAATATTTAGAATTTTGAATTATTACTTGAGCCTCATAATTTTTCCTCTCATTCTGATGTGAGATTCAGTTTATCTCCATGATCTCGGCTCCTCAAGGAGCTCTGCCCACAAGAGACTTGGTGTATTATATGGGTATTTGTTGAAAAGACTATGCAGTTAAGACTTAAGCGTGCTCTGGTGGGAGTAATCTTGGAATGGGTCACCTCCTGAGAAGTACTCAAGTCACCGTGGAAGAGGACAAAACCGTACAATTCATCTTATTATGGGCTCAGTTGAACCAAAACTAAAAATACCTATGATATTGTGGGTGGGGTCGTTGCAGCACGAGTTAATAGATAATGTCGTGACACATCATGAAGCATTTTGCAGACAGGACAGGTCCAAACGGGTATTTGGGCGCAACATAGAAAAGACAAGCATTGCATAGTTAAGCACATGAGAACATCATGGTCTGCAAAGGCTAGCCACAATTGTGGCTCATGGTAGAGTTGGATATGGATAAAGGTCCATGAATTATGACCACAAGAGACACGTCATAGATGTGGACATGAAAATATACCACGGCCCATGAAGACATGGAGGGGCCATGATATTTTATCACATAAGAAATCACCAAAATCTTGAAGGGAATTCCTAAAGATGATGAAAGATTCTAGAGACAACCCAAGGAACCATGAGCCTCGAATAATATGGTGTATTCTATGGAGTCTTTATGCCAATCATATAAAAGTTTATAAAGTTATACGGAGATTTCCATAGTTATGTAGTTGTTTTCACATGTATGTAGGAGGTTCTAGATTATTCTAGAGTATCATGGTGGCATATCAAATCATGCAGAGAACTCTAGGTATGTGTGAAGCTTCTTGGAAAGTCTTGTATGTGTGTGGCTTGTTCTAGAGGAGTCTAGAGTATTTTGGATGACTTATGAATTTGTAACTAGGTAATAGCATTGTATAGAGCCATGAAATCAATATAGAAATGTGTAGAAGAGTCTAATGTGTGAAATATTCTAGTATTTACTTAGTTTTAAATGGAAAACCCCATGGAGCCTATAAAAGGAGAGGACCTCTTCATTTCTAGTCACTCTGAGTTTTAGAATAAATAGTTCTCCTGCAAAGCTTTCAAGTTTTGGAATTGTAGTATCGGTGTTGTGAAGTTCCTGAATGTTCTCCATCTCCACTATATTGTAATTATGTATTTTCATTGCAAGAGTGAAGGTGAGGCTGACTTAGCTAGCCGCATATGAAGACAAAAGGATCTAAGGCCGAATGGATTGAGGTTTGAGCGCGGGTTATGTGCTAGGTCAGTGACATCTAGCTTCCACTCCTGATTGTCGTCGCCTTATCGGGTTGAGGTTCGTCGACACTAGTCCCAGTACCGGCTTAAAAATACATTAGCCCCCAACCCACACTATTCCCTTAGTTGACCCAGATCTCTCTCGTGAACCTCCGTTTTTCCATACCCCTATCTAGCCAACCTCCATCTTTTTGCCCTCTATTTTTGTGGGCCACTAACTTTGTGGCCTACATCTCAGTAGTATCCATCTCTTGTAACTACAGCTTGCTAACCTTCATCTCGTGGGACTCCATCTCATCAAACTTCATCTTGTCAGTATGTATCTTATTAGTCTCTATCTCATTGAGCTCAATCTCGCGGACCTATATCTAATTAGCCTTGTTTTACCGGCTTCTATCTCATCGCCCACTATCACATCAACCTCAATCTCATAGTCTTAGATCAATTGTTTGCTCCTCTTTTGACCTCCAAACTCAAGTTAGTGATGGGCACAAAAAATAAAAGTGAGCAGACAGAGTGAAACAATAGTGCAAATCTCTATCATAAATTGATGGTCCCTCTTGAAACCGATTCATCATATGATGTGTAGATATTAAACCAGAAAAAACATGTTTAGCAGGATACTTAGGTCTTGTTTGGCGGGGCCGCGGCGGGATCTGCCCCGTCTAAGGAAATTCACATATTTCCGTCTCGGGGAGGTCGCCACGGTTGCGGTGGCCTCCCCGCGGATGGAGGACTCGTTAGGCAGGGAAAATCCCGCGCGGCCGTGACTCGTTTGGCGGGGCCGGGGCCGTGCAGCGGGATCCGCCCCACTTTAGGAAATCCGCGGTCACGGTGGCCACCGTGCAGATGTCTTCCGCGGGAAATCCGTGCGGCCAAATGAGGCCGAGGCCTTATCTGATAGGCGGCACCCAGACTTTGAGCATCAAATATCGGCACCTCGAACTCCACTATCAATTTGAAATGATTGAAAGTAAAAACAGTCAGATTTATCATAAAAGGTAGTGACTACCCCCGCACATTATCACGACCATAAAGAGAATAAAGCAAGGATTGTTAACACGGGATTGCATGTTGACAAAAGAAGATAGCTGTTGGTTAAAATAAACTTCAATTAAAGAAATAAGAAGCTAAATCTAAAAATTTGATAAAAAACAACTGGAGAGTTGAGGAAACCTCCAGACCTCAGAATGAATTTGAAACAAAGATACATCATATTTTTTCTCATTAACAGAAAAAAATAACAAATCATTTTAACCTTCATATTTGCAGAGGTAGTATTCTATCATTTGCGACTATTAGAAAAGCCCATGTATAAAGGCCTATAAAGGCCCTAGTATTCTCTCTTCTTTAGTCCCACATCTTGTATAGGATTTTTCCTCTCTTCTCATCTCTTATATAATTGTATTCTCTCCTTGTATTTACTTACACAAGCAATACATACAAGTTTTGGCTTCTCTCAACATGGTATCAGAGCCAGGTTCCATCCCCTAACCGTCCTGTGCATTTTTTAACCGCATCTACCCGCCACCTTCTGGCGAACTCCGCGGTCTCCTCGCGGACTATTTGCGGTCTCCAGCGGTCTGCCTCCTTTTCTATCCGCCGCTTCTCCCTCACTGTCCGCGGCCTCAACGGACAGTCCGCTGCCTCTCCCCGTGGATCCAGGTTCTCTCCTCTTCCCCCCTTTTTTATAGTTTTTCTCCTCTATCCCGTGGACCCCACCTCCCGTGCGTCTCGCACGGTCTCCCGTTCTAACCGCGCGGCTTCCCCTCCTATCCGCTCGGCCTCTGCTCCTTGCGATTTCCTTCTCCTATCCGCTCGAGTTTGTTAACTCGCGGTCTCTTTTCTCTCTCCCGCTCGAGTTCGTCAACTCGCGGCTTCTCTCTCTCCTATCTGCTCGAGTTTGTTAACTCGCGGTCTCTTTTCTCTCTCCCGCTCGAGTTCGTCAACTCGCGGCTTCTCTCTCCTATCCGCTCGAGTTTGTTAACTCGCGGTCTCTTTTCCTTTTTTTCTCGCCGCCTTCTCGCGGCCTCCGGACCGTGCGGTCAGCTTCTTACCCGCTCTGGTCGTGGCCTGTCTGGCCGCTGGTGTTCGCATCGTGACCGTGCGGGTTCATTCTCCCGGCCTTTTCTGCTCGCTGATTCGTCGCTGCGGCTTGTTCCTAGTCGCCGCGGTCTCCTCCCGTCTCTGCGGCCTGCCTCTCCAGCGGACCCCTGCCTGGTCGCTGCGGCCTCCTTCCTATTCGCTGCGGCCTCCTTCCAAGTCGGTTCGGCTTGTCTTCCTGGACTATGGGCTCCTCGGTTGACTCCACCGGCCCGGCGGCTAGTCCGCCCGCAGACCGCCCGACTTGTCCTACCGACCTGCGCGATGAATTAAGCATCACTACCATCTCTCTCTCCGGGAAGAAAAATTTTCTCCCTTGGGCGCATTCTGTGCGCCGGGTTCTCCAGGCCAAGGGTCTCCTGTCTTACCTCACCCAGGCTCCTCCGGCCCCCCCTACGGACGATTGGCTCCGCAACGATGGTCGTGTGCAGACTTGTCTCCTCAACTCCTTGGATGGTGAGCCGTATCAGATGGCCATGTATCACGAGACGGCCAAGTCTATATGGGATGAGCTGCACTCACTATATTCCGACAAGGACAGCCTTCAGCACCTCTACGACATCCTCACCGATCTCGTTGCTCTCGACGCCGGTGGCGCCCCGGACATGACGTCGTTCGTCGCTCGGGCTAAGACTTTGGCCGAGGCCTGGATACTGCACCAGCCTTCTACCAGTGATCATGCTGCCCAGCGCGCTCAGAAGGAGGCGGTTTGCATTGCTATTATGATGGCCCGTCTTCCGCCTCACCTTCAGACTATCCGGACTCAGGTTCTGGCATCTCCCACCGTTCCATCCCTGTCTGAGATCTGTTCCATGCTCCTCCGCGTGACGCCTCCTCCGGATGCTCCTGCGCCGACTTCCTCGGCCCTTCTTCAGCAGGCCCCTCCGCCCCTGCTTCCCTTGCCTCCCGCTGCTCGTGGTGGCCGCTCCGGCTCTCGGGGCCGCGGGCGTGGTGGCAGGGGGCGACCGAAGTGTTCCTACTGCGGTAAGGACGGACACCTTGAAGCGACTTGTTACCACAAGAATGGGTATCCTCCTCGACCGACGGCTTCGGTGGTCGCAGATGCCTCCTCTCCTGCCTCTCCGGACCTTGAAGCTGTCTGCCTCCAGCTCCAGCACCACCAGGGACTGCTCAACCCGCCTCCTGCTTCCCTGGCCTCCACCTTCGTCTCCCAAGCAGGTACGGCCTGTCTCTCCACCGGTCCGTCCTGGATCATGGACTCCGGTGCCATTCATCACATTACGTCCCAGCGGCCTGCCACATACTCGGACTCTCCTCATCCGCGGTCTATCACCGTGGCTAATGGGGCCCTTGTTCCCGTCTCCGGATCGACGGACATCTCTCTCAGCCCGTCGTTTCCTCTCCGCTCGGCTCTTCATGTTCCGAGTTCCCCCTTCAATTTACTTTCTGTTGGTCGCCTTACTGCTGATCTGGATTGCTCTGTTATATTCACTTCCTCTTCGTTTGTCATACAGGATCGCAGGACGCGGACTACCATTGGTAAAGGCGGATTGCGGAACGGGCTCTACCTTCTCGACACACCTCCTACTATCCTCTCCTCCGTCTCCTCCACCGAGTGGCATCGCCGTCTTGGCCACGCTCCTCTACCTGTTCTCCAGCGGGCTCTCCCTGATATCTCTCTCCATCCGTTTCAGTGTGAGTCTTGTATCCTCGGCAAGCAGCCGCGTTCATCTTATCCTACTCATTGTACCCGGAGCTCTGCTCCGTTTGATTTAGTGCATTCTGATGTATGGGGACCGTATAAAATTACTAGTATTTCTGGTTTCCGGTATTTTATTACTTTCATTGATGATTATTCTCGCATGACGTGGTTATACTTACTTCGTGATCGCTCCGAGCTTCCTCGCATTTTTCGAGCCTTTGTCGTTGAAACTCGTACCCAATTTCATACAACCCTCAAGACTGTGCGCACGGATAATGCTCGTGAGTACACTGGCCACGACTTTCCTACTATATGCTCTGAGTTCGGGATTATCCACCAAACCTCTTGTGCCTACACGCCTCAACAAAACGGCGTTGCCGAACGTAAAAACCGTCATTTACTTGATGTGGCTCGCTCCCTCATGCTTCAAATGCATGTGCCCAAGCATTACTGGAACTTTGCGGTCTCCACGGCTTGTTTTCTCATCAACCGTCTCCCTTCCTCCGTCATCCACTATGCTACTCCGTCCACCATCTGGGCCCGCCCTCGGACAAATTGGATCCCCGGGCGGCTAAACACATATTCGTGGGCTATTCCCGTACTCAGAAGGGGTATCTCTGTTATTCTCCCGTCACTCGGAAGCTCTCCGTCTCTGCGGATGTCACCTTCCGCGAGACTCAACCATTTTTTTCGGATTCTCTCACTACTCCTTCGGCTCCTTTACCTCCATCCATCCCACGCCCAGTTCTCCCCGTTACAACGCCGCTGCTACCGGTTCCACCAGCTCTACCTCCTGTTCCCCCCGCCCCACCCATCATCCGGGTCTATACTCGTCGCCCCCGTTGCTCTATGGCCCCACTGCAGTCCGCCTCAACCACGGTTACTCCGCGCCCGGCAGATCAGGTACAGACATCCACCGCTCATCCTCTGGCTCACTACGTCTCTCTACATCGCCTATCTCCCCATCTTCACACTTTTGCTACTTCTCTTTCCTCGGTTTCTGTTCCTAATTCTGTGCAGGAGGCGCTCGAACATCCTGGCTGGCGGGCTGCCATGGAGGAGGAAATGGCTGCTCTCTGGACTAATCATACCTGGACTCTCGTCCCTCTTCCTCCCGGTCAGAAACCCGTTGGGTGTAAATGGGTCTTTGTTATTAAACATGCTGCTGATGGCACTATTGACCGCCTAAAGGCCCGCCTTGTGGCTCGTGGCTTCACCCAGCAGGGCTCGACTACGAGGAGACCTTTTCCCCGGTGGCCAAACTCAATACAGTCCGGGTTCTCCTCTCTGTTGTGGTACATCGCCAGTGGCCCCTTCTCCAACTGGATGTCAAAAATGCGTTTCTGAACGGTGATCTCCAGGAAACTGTGTGTATGCAACAACCTCCCGGGTTTGAGACCACGGGGGAGTCTCAAGTCTGCCATCTTCGAAAGGCTCTTTATGGTCTCAAACAGTCCCCCCGGGCATGGTTTGACAAGTTCAGTAAGGCCCTCCGGGAGATTGGTTTTACTCGAAGCTCCGCCGACTTCTCGCTCTTCACACGCCACCAATCTACCGGGACCGTCCTTCTGCTAGTCTATGTGGACGACATCATTATTACTGGGAATGACTCGAATGGAATACTGGCGGTCAAACTTCATCTGAGCACCGTGTTTCAAACAAAAGATCTGGGGCCCCTTCGGTATTTCTTGGGCCTAGAAGTCGCCAGACGACCAGATGGTTTGATCCTTTCTCAGCGAAAGTACTGTACTGACCTTCTTCATGATGCGGGTTACTCAGGCTGTAAGCCGGTTGACACCCCAATGAATGTCAATCACACGTTATGCGCGCAGGCCTCTGACTCAGATATCCTACTGGAAAATCCAGAATATTACCGTCGCCTAGTTAGAAAATTGATATACCTCACAGTAACCAGACCAGATATCTCCTTCGCTGTTGGTATCGTCAGTCGGTATATGCATTCCCCCAGAAGCTCTCATCTTCAGGCGGTTGAGCGTATTCTCAGATACCTCAAAAAGGCTCCTGGACAAGGACTGGTGTACAAAGTCTCTTCTTCCTCTCCTACTTTGGTAGCATACTCTGATGCTGATTATGCTGGGTCCCTCGATGATCGAAGGTCCACCAGTGGCTTCTGCACGTACTTTGGAGGACATCTGATTACCTGGCGGAGCAAGAAACAAGCGGTCGTTGCTCGATCATCAGCTGAGGCAGAATATCGGGCGATGGCATCAGTGGTGTCGGAACTAACATGGCTTAAAAGCCTTCTCACCGATCTGGGTGTAAAGCTTCCTTCACCGGCTCTTCTCCTCTGTGACAGTCAAGTTGTTATACACATTGCCAAGAACCCAGTCTTTCATGAGAGAACTAAACATATTGAAGTCGACTGTCATTTTATCCGGGAAAAGGTTCAACTAAAGAAGATCGACCTCAGACATGTTCCTGGTACTGAACAAGTTGCGGATGTCCTCACAAAGGCCTTGTCAAGTACCCTCTTCTATCAATGCCTGTCCAAGCTTGGTGCATACGATTTGTACGCTCCAGCTTGCGGGGGAGTATTAGAAAAGCCCATGTATAAAGGCTCATAAAGGCCCTAGTATTCTCTCTTCTTTAGTCCCACATCTTGTATAGGATTTTTCCTCTCTTCTCATCTCCTATATAATTGTATTCTCTCCTTGTATTTACTTACACAAGCAATACATACAAGTTTTGGCTTCTCTCAATAGCGACTAATATAGATACTCCCTCATTACGCAGAGAATATTCTTCCTTGTATTTTGTTTATGTGCTTGCCAATATATGGGTTGTGTAATAGTTTATAATAGGTGAACTCCCTTCTCTGGACCCTCGCTGCGTGGGTCATGGTTCGAGTCTTAGAAGCAACCTCCTGCAAAAATGCAGAGTAAGGTTTGCCTAAATTTCACCCTTGTGGAGGGACCCTTCCCAGGACCCTCGTTGCGCAGGGATACTTTGTGCACTGAGCTGCCCTTTTTTATGCTTTATGTACTTGTCAATATATGAGTCATGTAATAGTTTATAGTAGGTGAGCATAATATAAGTTAAAACTCACATTCTCCTCTTCTAACATTCATAAAGTGAATTCAAGATTGACAAGGATGAAGTGGATAGAGAGGATAAGTATTTCACAATAATTGACTACAAATATCTTCATCCAAGTGGCACGCAAAAAAATAGCTAAAATTTGAAACTTATAGCATGCATTATGGGATGTAATGCTCTGTTCTAACATCGCTCGAGTTTGAAAAAAATGGTCTAGCGGTTATGATGCGCCATTGATCTTTTATTGCTTTGAAACACCAAAAGGCCCATAACCATGCTGACAATTTACTAAATCGCCGTCAATGGCAGCAATCTTATATCAACTATCTGACGCAAGGCTAGCCTATGTGAGTTGTGTTGGTTGACTCAAACAAACCAAACTATATGATGTGTGTATGATGTGTTTTAATCCGGAAGAAGATTTTAGAAAATATGATTATATTAGTTTAGCAATCAAACACAATGTTTGTAAGAATCTTCAACTACGGAAGTAAAGTCGTGTTCTCCTTAGCACGAAGGCCTTAAACAATACTTGCACAAATGGATTTTTATAGAATGATATGAAAATGAAATCAATTACGCAAACAAAACACCATTCTCAAATAATTATACGACATTCATCTCGTATTTGTAAAGAAAGATTAAAACAAAACAAGAAATACTCACAAGCATAAAGATCCGGCGGAGGAGTGACGTCGGGCTCTTGGAAAGTGGCTGGTGGTGGTGGCAGCACAGTTGGCGTGCAAACAGAAAGGAAGCTTGCAACAAGAGGCCGATGTAGAGGGAGATCAGGCGGTGGGAAGCCGGCTGTTGCGATGCATGCATCAGGATACATGTGGGGAGGCAGGAGATGAAGGATTTAGGCTACCGGTGGCCCTGAAGGTGGAGCTTGCAGGTGGGGACTGGAAAGGAGTCGTTGACTGCAACAAAATAGTTATGTGACGTGGATACGCCGGCGGGACCTGGGCGCGTGAGGTGGAGAATCGGCGGCCTCCACCAACAAAGTAGGCAGTGAGGACTTATAGAGCGATTGGATAGCATGAGGCGGGGAGAAGATCTTTTAATGGTTTGCAAGGATGTCGATCGTGGGTTGCAGGGAACCGAAGCCAATAAGTGACGGTTAAGAAGTCGTGTGAAGGGAGATGAGGACACGTGGGTAGGGCTCACAGGAAAAAAAGGAAATAGGTTAGTAAATAACCGGGACGTCGCATCCCGGGATCTTGCGTAGTCGCACCAAGATGTGATTGCCGGCTCTGGAATCTCTTACAAGGCTAACAAAGCCTCCAACTAGTAGCCCTCCCTCTTATTTATAGCGAAAAGGGGGTTAGGGCACCCGGCAGGAGCGGTTACGATTGTCTCTACGCACGATGGCCAAATAACGCTAAATGAAAACCAAACTTAAAATAATACATTGAAAATGTAGAAACGGTGCACTGGATGTGCTCGTGGTCTCAGATCCGCGATCCGATCAACAAATCCTGCACGAGTACACAAATGCGGGCCCTGCCGAGTGGTGGCCCGAAGTCCAATGTTGATCCTGTGGCTGATCCCCATCACCATCTAGGGTTAGATCTATGAATCCTCATTTTACATTAATTTCTAGTAAGTTCTTAGTGTTTTGTAAAGTGTTAAATGTATTTCCTAAACGATTTATAGCTAATAAATTATTTACTTTGAATGCTCAAAACACATGAGAATTTTAAGCAAGAGTAACTTTGAAGATGCAAAATGCATATAATTGCAGTAGATTCTAATTTTCAAATGAATCGGGAATAGAAAAAAGCGACCATTTTAAGATCAAGAACATATTTGAGCCTGATAGCCCGCAGAAAATGAAATGGTTTTGTGGCACTATCACCTAAGATGAATAACAATACCTTATACATACAATCTACTAAAAGTTTGATCTTACCTTCATACTTCTATTCAATTTAAAACTTTCATTCCTCTCTGACCAGCTTTGGTGCCCACCAAAAAGTGTAGGAGATTGATTGTCTACCATTACATACGATAATTTATTCGGAAGTACATCTAGAGTTTCTTCCGGAATGATTATAGTATCTGGATCATCGGCCAAAGGAATGGGGCAGCCTAAAAGAAAAAACAAATATCAAAAGAAGCACCACATTATCAAAAATTGAAAGATAAAGAGGCAGCCCAAAACACGTCTTACGGTGTTGTGCTTTTGGTGAAAAACTAATTGTATCCAAAGTCACAAGAATCTTGCTATCGCTTATACACATAGCTGCAAAGAAAACAAAAAATATGAACCCTGGCAAATTTTTTTTTAATGTCAAGATTTGATTAAGAGTTGATGTCATATATATTGAGTATAGGCTTTCATTCCAACTGAAACACTTCACCTTTCTTATGAGTTCAAATCATTACTTGAGCAAAAATTTTTTGCTGAACTCAAAAAAAGTTTCTAGTTGAGGATAGCACACAGAAATAATTCATATATTATGAAGAGAATTAATGACAAAATAGTTATGACTTGCAACACAGGTATTTCTGCATGATGTCATTATGGTGACAAGCCTCTATGTAATGGATAACATACATCAGTTTAAACTTCAAGCCCTTAATATAAGAATGAATAGCACTAGCCAAAAAGTATTTCAATGAAGTTGACACGGAGTTATATCGAATGGAGTTATATCGAATGGAGTTATATCTACTAAACCACGCAATGATATCTTTAACAAAGGCTTTATATCGCCTATTCATGCTCATGTAAGAAGGGTTGGTTAAACTACGTATAGAAACAGCGGAAATATTTTTGTATATCCAAATAAAACTAGGATTAATGCCTCACTTAGTCCATTTTTATTTATGCGTAATGGTGAGAAGAAAGAAGGAAGAAGAAGGTAAAATCAGGAAATTAAAGCAAAGCACTCCCTTTACCACCGCCAAGGAATTAGGAATCGAGCTAGAAATTATTGTGGACAGGAGAATAACTCCTTATAAAGGCAAGGTCATCGTGCAAGCCCTAGTTAAATGGGTTAATGAATCTACTAAAGGAGCTACTCACGAGTATTTAATGAAGCTGCAACATAGGCATCCACAATTCTCCCCTTGAGGTCAAGGGAGGCAATGTTACATACCTTCAATAAGAGTTAAGCCAAGGTTTGAAATAAAGTTCGGGAAATGTGGTCAGGCGGTTGATGGTATAACGTAAATTGACCATTTTTAAATAGATTTAGACTTTGTTTGGAAGAGCGGTGGTACTTGAACATGAAATGGTGGCAGGAAAAAGCATTTGTGCTTGGCCCGAACAATTTTGTGGAAATACAGCTAGCCAAAAAGTGCTGGCATTTCCCACCACAGTGTTTCAAATCACCACTCTCCCAAACAAAACATTAGAGCTGAGTTAGCAGGAAATGTCTTTGGTTGTTATAGTTTGATATCATATCCACTGAAATTCCCTACCTCTCCAATTGTAAGGGATGCCTTCATCGTCCTGTTCAGAGGCAAGTGAGTTATTAGGGTGAGTTATTAGGGCCGATCTTCATGTATTTAGTAAGATTTGAATTCCGGGTTCATATCTGTCAATCGTATGTGATGTTAAGTCCTTATCAACTATACCCTCATAATTTTTATGCACAATAGCAATAAAGCAAACAGATAGCATTCAAATCTCAATAACACTGTGTAACATGATTATTATATGATATATTTGTAATTAGATTGTAATTGAGTATTGTTTAGATATGATAACATGTATGAAGGCTATAAATATGGCCTAAGGGTTTGTAATGGTATTATGGAAGAAATGCAGTAAGATAGTTCATTTAGTTCTTATAGAGTATCTCTAAATTCTTCTCTCTTCCCTTTGCTTGGTATCTCCCCTCTGGTCATCCTCTGGCCTTCGTCTAAGTTCCCTTCATCTCATCCCCATTAACGTGTCTCTCTCCTCCAGCCTTTTCTCCTATGGACTTTCATCTATTACATCAAAATTACACTTTAAGCATCAGTGATCCCTCCGGCGATCTCGTAATGACATTTCTTCCATAATACCATTACAAACCCTTAGGCGATATTTATAGCCTTCATACATGGTGTCATATCTAAACAATACTCAATTACAATCTAATTACAAATATATCATATACTAAGCACTTGACACACTGGCATCTAAGTTTCTAACATCTAAATGATACTAAACCCAAAATCCCCAAACCAATGTTGGCATTTATTTGAGTAGCAACTTTTTATTTCCAAGTAGACAGAAAACATGATGGGGAAAACATAGGAACAAAAAATAACTGATATATATTTTAAAAAAAAGTATCTTTGCTTTTCCATTACACACCGGAAAGAAAGCTGATTTTTGAGTGGCAAAACCACTTGTGGAAGAGCAGCACAGTCAGAATGAGCATCACCCACGCCACGACGGATACGAAGATCAGAAGTGCGCAGCCGCCCTGCCAAATCATCTTCATGGGATCACGAAGTGCCTTACCAGGAGAAAACAAGCCATCTTGAGAATCTGCAGCTAGAAATTGTCATACAAGAGCGCAGCCTGAGATCAACTAAAAAACTCCAAGCATTATTTCTAAATCACCTCGCGGTTGTGTGTCGATCTGGCTACTTCGGTCAGCTCTATGAGCCATTCTCATGGACAGCGAGCCCGAGGAATCTCCCACCATTTTTGTACATCAAAGCTTCAATTTTATAGGTTACATGTAACGATCCTTGATCGTCACTGATTCACCGGTGATCGCCAGCGTTAGTGGATGATATAAACCTAAAAGCAGGTGATGTAACCTCGGATTAGGGTTTTCCAAAAGTAAACTAATTTTAATTAAAAATAAATTTCGCTTGTTATAAAAGAAAATTTAAACTCGATTTTAGTTTTGAAGAAGACGAGAGTGCCCAAAATCAAATTTTTTGCGCTTATAATAAGGGAGTTGTAAAGGGCACCGCAGTTTTGGCTAGGTGCACCGTACTTTCTCCTAATTTTTCGCGCCTTTTGGAAATACACTTTGTACATGCATTTTTAGGAAAAGTGTTCAACACGAAAGTTGTAGATCTCGACGAGATCTACAACTTTTGTGTTGAACATTTTTCCTAAAAATGCATGTACAAGGTGTACTTTAGAAATACACTCAGATTTTGCGGCTTTTAGAAATACGTCTTGTGCATGCATTTTTAGAAAAAGTGTTCAACATGAAAATTGTAGATCTAAAAGACCTCTCGAACGAATTGTTGGGCGCAGAACCCTCAAAAATCGAACGAAAGTTGTACTCAAATAAAAGTTCACAAGATTGCTAACTTTTATTTGAGTACGACCCTCGAACGAATTGTGAGTAGAATCGTAGCGAAATTCATACATCCACGAGCACAGCACAAAAATAACTTATGAAAAATAACGGTAATAATGGCGGTTGAACGTTGGAGACAAGCTCTTAATCATTTAGATGTTGCATAAATTTAATATGAGAGCAAGAACCGGGAAGAGTACCACAAGGGGAAGATCCGTCCCAAGTTCGTCTGCAGAGGAGCGGGGAAGGAGCTGCTGATGGCCGTTGCTGGAGGTAGGCCTGGAGTCGACAGAAACTGGCAAAGGGGTGGACTGGAAGGACCACCGGAGGGAGGGCTGACTATCGCCGGCGCTGGTTGGGAGGAATCGACCCCCCTGGAGTGGAGGCCGGTTGCAGGCGAGGCGGCGTTGCTCTGGCGGAGCACAGTCGGCGTCGGAGAATTAGGGCGGAGACAGCGGCCCAAAACTCGCCGTCGGGTTGAGGAGGCAGCTTCTTCGGCGGCGCTGATGGAGGAGTCGGCCTGCGAAGTAGATGTCGGCCTGCGATGTTGATGTCGAAGACGAGCCGAAATCTGGACGGGGTAGATCTAGGGATTGTTATTTTTGCCGCGCCTTTGAACCGGCCGGTTCAATTGCAAACCCTTAGGCGACATTTATAGTCTTCATACAAACAATACTCAATGAAATACCTGTGATTCACCTGTGAAACACGCATTTTTTTTGAATGCGCTGCGGTGCGGGGAAAAGATGGGTCATCCATCATGCTTTGTATTTCGTGCATCCCTATGATTTTTTTTCTATTTTATTTACCTTATTTTTTCCTGCTCTTGGATTGCTCAATGAATGCCTTGGATTCTACCCGCACTCAGATCAGGAAACGATACACGTACGTAAATATTGCTCCTCCCAGGTATTTCTGCATGATGTCATTATGGTGACAAACCTTTATGTAATGGATAACATATAACAGTTTAAACTTCAAGCCCTTAATATAGGAATGAATAGCACTAGCCAAAAAGTATTTCAATGAAGTTGACACGGAGTTATATCAAATGGAGTTATATCTACTAAGGCTCCGTTTGGGAGGACTTATTTTCATCGGTCAAGCGGTTACGACCGCATGAATCTGACTTTGATTAAGGCCAGATTCATGCGGTCGTAACCGCTTGACCGATGAAAATAAGTCCTCCCAAACAGAGCCTAAACCACACAGTGATATCTTTAACAAAGGCTTTATATCTCCTATTCATGCTCATGTAAGAAGGGTTGGTTAAACTACGTATAAAAACAGCGGAAATATTTTTTTATATTCCAAATAAAACTAGGATTAATGTCTCACTTAGTCCATTTTTATTTATACGTAATGGTGAGAAGAAAGAAGAAAGAAGAAGGTAAAATCAGGAAATTAAAGCAAAGCACTCCCTTTACCACCGCCAAGGAATTAGGAATCGAGCCAGAAATGATTGTGGACAGGAGAATAACTCCTTATAAAGGCAAGGTCATCGTGCAAGCGCTAGTTAAATGGGTTAATGGATCTACTAAAGGAGCTACTCACGAGTATTTAACGAAGCTGCAACATAGGCATCCGCAATTCTCCCCTTGAGGTCAAGGGAGGCAATGTTACATACCTTCAATGAGAGTTATGCCAAGGTTTGAAATAAAGGTCGGGAAATGTGGTCACGCAGTTGATGGTATAACGTAATTGACAAGTTTTAAATAGATTTAGACTTTATTTGGAAGAGCGGTGGTACTTGAACATGAAATGGTGGCAGGAAAAAGCATTTGTGCTTGGCCCGAACAATTTTGTGGAAATACAGCTTGCCAAAAAGTGCTGGCATTTCCCACCACAACGTTTCAAACCACCACACTCTCCCAAACAAAATATTAGAGTTGAGTATAAATAACACCTGGCTGAGCTAGCAGAAAATGTCTTTGGTTAATATAGTTTGATATCATATCCACTGAATTTCCCTGCCTCTCCAATTGTAAGGGATGTCTTCATCATCCTGTTCAGAGGCAAGTGAGTTATTAGGGTGAGTTATTAGGGCCGATCTTCATGTATTTAGTAAGATTTGAATTTCGGGTTCATATCTGTCAATCATATGTGATGTTAAGTCCTTATCAACTATACCCTCATAATCTTTATGCACAATAGCAATAAAGCAAACAGATAGCATTCAAATTTTAATAACACTGTGTAACATGATTATTATATGATAGATTTGTAATTAGATTGTAATTGAGTATTGTTTAGATATGGTAACATGTATGAAGGCTATAAATATGGTCTAAGGGTTTGTAATGACATTATGGAAGAAATGCAGTAAGATAGTTTCTTTAGTTCTTATAAAGTAATTCTAAATTCTTCTCTCTTCCCTTTGCTTGGTATCTCCCCTCTGGTCATCCTCTAGCCTTCGTCTAAGTTCCCTTCATCTCTTCCCCATTGACGTGTCTCTCTCCTCCAGCCTTTCCTCCTACGGGATTTCATCTATTACATCCCAATTACACTTTAAGCGTCGGTGATCCCTCAGGCGATCTCGTAATGACATTTCTTCCATAATACCATTACAAACCATAAGGCGGTATTTATAGCCTTCATACATGGTGTCATATCTACACAATACTCAATTACAATCTATTTACAAATATATCATATACTAATCACTTGACACACTGGTATCTAAGTTTCTAACATCTAAATGATACTAAACCCAAAATCCCCAAACCAATGTTGACATTTATTCAAGTAGCAACTTTTTATTTTCAAGTAGACAGAAAGCATGATGGGGAAAACATAGGAACAAAAACTAACTGATATATATTTTAAAAAAAGTATCTTTGCCTCTCCATTACACACCAGAAAGAAAGCTGATTTTTGAGTGGCAAAACCACTCGTGGAAGAAGAACACAGTCAGAATGAGCATCACCCACGCCACGAAGGATACGAAGACCAGAAGTGCGCAGCCGCCCTGCCAAATCATCTTCATGGGATCACGAAGTGCCTTACCTGGATAAAACAAGCCATCTTGAGAATCTGCAGCTAGAAATTGTCATACAAGAGCGCGGCCTGAGATCAACTAAAAAACTCCAGGCATTATTTCTAAATCACCTCGCGGTTGTGTGTCGATCTGGCTACTTCGGTCAGCTCTACGAGCCAGTCTCATGGACAGCGAGCCCGAGGAATCTCCCGCCATTGTTTACATCAAAGCTTCAATTTTATAGGTTACATGTAACGATCCTTGGTCGTCACTGATCCACCGGTGATCCTCAACGTTAGTTGCGGATGAAAAAAACCTAAAAGAAGGCGTGAGGGAGGCGGTCGGGGGTAGACAGGGAGAAGAAGAATGGTCTTCGCGATTGTTATTTTTTCTGCTCCTTTGAACCGACCGGTTCAATTGCCCCCCCCCCCCCCGATATAGGAGGTGCATCCCAATTCTGGTGACTCCAGAGGCCGTCATCTTCTGCGTGTTTGGGATTTTGGGACCGGTGGTGCTTGATTCCAGTCGAATTAGAGGGTTGGTTTTGAGGTAGGCGGTGTCTTGAGGCCAGCGATATATTGATCGCTGACGAGTCTGACTTTGGCGCTCCAGGTTCTATTATTTCAGATTCATGTCCATGTATATTTATACTCTCTGATTATAGTGGATTTTTTCTGGCGCTCTTCCCGTGGATGTAGGAGCTTCTCTCCGAATCACATAAATTTTTGAGTCATCTGCGTTTGTGTGTGCTCTATTTTATTTCTGCATTAATCTCTCTTAATTTTGCAGTTATTGTTATTCGTTGCGCGCTCCGCATTGTCAAGAGATCACGGGGAAGTTTCATTACAATTGGTATCAAAGCGAGGTTTCACTTCTCGAAAAAACCTAAGTAACGCGATGATGACAAAATTCAAGATTTCGAAGTACGATGGCAAGATTTACTTTGGTCTATGGAAGAAACGTATCAAGACAGTCCTCGTTCAGCAAAATCTCCATAAGGCACTTCTTGGAAAGGAAAAGTCCGGGAAAGATGGAGACTAATGAGAAGAATTGGATCTGAATGTCATCAGCACAATTAAGCAGTGCCTAGCAGACGAAGTGATGTACAATATAGTCGATGTTGAGACTACAGCGGACCTGTGGAAGAAATTAGAGGAGCTTTACATGTCCAAGTCACTCACGAACAAACTCTATGTCAAGAAGCAGTTATATAACTTAAGGATGTCCGAGGGTACTCAGTTGCTGGAGCACATGAACGTGTTCAACAAACTCATCTCTCGGTTGCGAAGTATGGATGTGAAAGTTGAGGAAGAAGACAAGACTCTTCTTCTATTGTCTTTGTTGTTGAAGTCCTTTGATAACTTGGTCACCACGATCCTTTGTGGTAAGGACACCCTGAAGATGGAAGAGGTGATGACTACGCTTCTGTCTAATGAAACGAGAAGCAAGTCAGGTTCTAGCACCGGTGATGGTCTCCTGGTGAAGAGCAACGACCCAATGTGAGGCCGATCTAAATACATAGGCAAGAAGGGAAACAGGCCCAAGTCCGAGTCCAGAAGCTGAAACAACAAATGTCATTACTACAAGGAAGAGAGATACTGGAAAAATAACTGCTCGAAGAAGAAGCTCAAAGAGAGAACACAAGAGCTACAGTAGGCTGTGGTGACATCCGATAATGGGAGTGATGTTGATGTTCTCCATATCTCACCCAGTCTTGACATAACAGATGCATGTATCATGAATACTGGATGCTCTTATCACATGTGCCCGAATAAAGAATGGTTTCATAGCTTCAGGCAATGTGATGGTCGTCGTATTCTGGTGGGAAACAACTAAGAGAGCAGAACAATGGGTATTGACAGTATCAGAATCAAGATGTTCGATGGAACCGTCAGAACCCTCGCAG
This sequence comes from Platanthera zijinensis, assembly GCA_039513925.1. Classification (NCBI taxonomy): domain Eukaryota; kingdom Viridiplantae; phylum Streptophyta; class Magnoliopsida; order Asparagales; family Orchidaceae; genus Platanthera; species Platanthera zijinensis. The sequence continues at coordinate 10,447,418 of CM077079.1, read as the reverse complement.
ATATCAGATACATGCTTGATTTAAGGAAGATCATGATCTCTTTGAGCACTTTGGAGGCAGCCGGTTATTCCTACGTTAATGATGGTGGTTACTTGAAAGTCAAGAAAGGCGCTCTAGTCGTGATGAAAGGCGAGCGCTCAGGCACTATGTACGGATTGATTGACACTATAATAGCTGGAGATGCAACAGTTTCTACATCAATAGATGAGTATTCTTCTCTACTATGATAGTTAGGCTTGGCCACATGAGCGAGAGAGGGCTATTAGAGCTGCATAAGAAAGGACTACTGAAAGGAGTAAAAACGTGCAAGCTTGACTTCTACGAGACGTGTATCCTCGGGAAACAGCGTAAAGTAAAATTTGTGACATCGAGCAAGCACGAGAAATAGATCTTGGAGTATGTACACTCAGATGTTTAGGGGCCAGCCCCAGAGCCATCACTTGGAGGTCTCAAATATTTCGTGACCTTCATTGACGATTTCTCAAGAAAAGTCTGGATCTACTTTCTCAAGCATAAGTCTGAAGTATTCGAGAAGTTTAAGATCTGAAAGACCACAATGGAAAAGCAGACCGGGCAGAAGGTGAAATACCTCAGATCTGATAATGGCAGTGAATGCACCTCAGCAGAGTTCCAGGCATACTGCAGTCAGGAAGGCATCACTTGACATCTCACCATACCAGGTACACCACAGTAGAATGGGGTTACAGAGAGGATGAATAGAACAATGCTAGAAAGATTTCGGTGCATGTGACTGTTCGCTGATTCACCCATGTCTTTCTGGACTGAAGTCATTAATACAACCTGTTATTTAGTGAAACCGTCTCCATCAATGTCACAGATTTGAAGTCTCCACAAGAAGTATAGTCAGGTAAATCTGTTGATTATTCTGATATTCATATTTTTGGATGTTCTGTCTACACATTGCTGCAGGATTCAGAAAGAACAAAGTTGGACGCTAAGTCCAAGAGGTATATCTATCTGGGCCAGAAGGCCAGCACTAAAAGGTTCAAGCTATGGAATCCTGAAACCAAGAAGGTCGAGCTGAAGCGCGACGTAGTCTTTGATGAGGCTTCTATGCTGAAGAAGTCTCAGTCTCATGCTAAAGAGGTGGAGAAGACTCCAGACTCACCAGTAGAGGTGGAGCTGGATGGAAGTGCCAAAGCAGACGTTCATGATGATTCCTCTGACTCGAAGGAGACAGATGTTGTTCAACCCGTTGAAGTAGAGTCATACTCAATTGTCATAGGAAAGGCGAGAAGAGAGGTCAGACTGCCTCTCAGGCTACAGGACACTATAACATACACTTTTCAAGTGATCTCCTTAGACCCTTATTCTTACCGAGTAGCTATAGAGAGTAGAGACAGTTCTTAGTGAAAAGTTGCTATGGTGGAAGAGATGGAATCCCTTCAGAAGAATAAGACTTGGTACTTGGTTAGTCTGCCTAAAGGGGCTAAGACAATTAGTTCCAAATGGGTGTTCAAAAAGAAGGAGTCCATATCAGGGAAGGATCAATGGAGATACAAGGCCAGATTCGTAGCGAAGGGGTCCGCACAGAAGAAGGGAGTTGAATTTGACGAAATCTTCTCATAAGTGATGAAACATTGTTCCATTCAAGTGATACTCGCCATAGTAGCTATGTGGGACATGGAGCTGGAGCAGATGGATGTGAAGACTACTTTTCTTCACGGCAGCCTAGAGGAGGAGATCTACATATTGCAGCCTGAGGGGTTCATTCAACCTGATGACGAGAAAAAGGTATGCAAGTTGAAGAGGTCTCTTTATGTTCTGAAGCAGGATCCAAGGATGTGGTGCAAGAGTTTTGACACTTTCATGACTTTACACGGTTACATCAAGAGCCAGTACGACAGTTGTATCTATTATAGATTTCTTGCAGATTGTAATATTCTGATTCTGATGCTCTACGTTGATGATATGTTGATTGCCTGCAAGTCAGCCAGAGAAATTCAGATACTGAAGCAGAAATTGAATGCTGAATTTGAGATGAAAGATCTTGATCATGCTCAAAAGATCCTTGGTATGGAGATCAATCGGGATAAAAAGCGTGACATGTTATGACTTTTACAGACTGACCACATTCAAAAGGTATTGGAAAAGTTTAATATGGTGGAATCTAAATCTGTTGCAACTCCTTTAGGACAATAATTTAGATTGTTATCACAGTAGTGTCTAGAAACCAAGGAGGAACACTAGAAGATGCTCATAGTGTCGTACGCCAGTGTGGTAGGATGCTTGATGTAAGCGATGATATGCACGATACCAGATATTGCTCAGGCAGTTAGTGTTATCAGCAAATATATGGCAAATCTAGGGTGACAACACTGAGAAATAGTCAAGTGGATTCTGCGATATTTGAATGGAATGTCAGGAGTCGGCTTACTTTTCAAATGGGGCGAAGTTACTGGAGCTTTAGAGAGCTTCGTTGTTTCTGACTACGCAGGTGACCTCGATAGAAGGAGATCTACTTTAGGTTACTTATTTCTTCTAGGTGGAGGTCCTATTAGTTGTAAAGCTATCCTTTAGGATATAGTAGCACTGTCCATGAAAGAGGCATAGTATATTAATGTGGTAGAGGTTGCTAAAGAAGCTATTTGGCTCATGGATCTCATCAAGGAACTCAGAGTTTCTCAGGAATCGGCAAAGCTGCACTATGACAATCAGAGTGTTATTTGTCTTTCTAAGGACCCAGTATATCATGCAAGGACAAAGCATATTGATGTGTGCTATCACAAGCTGATGGAGTTTTTTGTAGGAGGCAAGATTCAGTTACTGAAGGTACCCATAGAGGATAACATTGCTGATATGTTGAAAAAGCCCCTAACAGGAGTCAAGTTCAAGCACTGCCTTGACTTGGCTCACATTTGTGTCTACTGATCGTAGTGACCCCAGAGAGGGGGTGTTTATTTTGGGAGAAGATTCAAGTTGATGGTGGAGCTAAATCGCAAGGAGCGTCAAGGTGGAGATTGTTATTTTTGTCTCTCATTTGAACCAGACAGTTCAATTGTCCCTTTATATACATATATTTTTCTAGTTCATTAGGGCAAGAAAAAAAGAGGAAATGGGTGGAGGCGGCTTCTTCTCGTTTCTGAGAGCAGGCGGACGCCAAACCGCGAAGGAGGAGGCAACACATCCTAGTTCCGACGACTCCAGAGGCCGACATCTTTGGCGTATCCCTGTTTGGGATTTTGAGACCGGTGGTGCTTGATTCCAGTCGAATCAGAGGGCTGGTTTTGAGATCGATGGTGTCTTGAGGCAGACGATATATTTATCGCTGACGAGTCCGACTTTGGCGCTCCAGGTTCTATTATTTGAGATTCATGTCCATGTATATTTATACTCTCTGATTATAATGGATCTTTTCCGACACTCTCCATGTGGATGTAGGAGCTTCTCTCCTAACTACGTAAATTTTTGTGTCGTCTGTGTTTGTGTGTGCTCTATTTTATTTCTGCATTAATCTCTCTTAATTTTGTGATTGTTGCTATCTGTTGCACGCTCCGCATTATCAAGAGATCGCGAAACAATTTCATTACAGGGGATGATCGGGGGAGGGAGAGTGGAACGGGAAATATAAAAGAGTGGAAACAGTAAAACCTTTATTATTCATTTTCCATATCCCAAAATCATTACAAATGTTCATATTTATAGACATAAAAACTCTCTAACTAATCACCCCACAATATACTCTCAACACATGTCTAATGTCATGTGGATGTATAATCGTGATTAGCGCTCATGTTGTTACATTGTCATCGACTTTTAAAACGACGTCCTTGTTGTTTAGTTTTCAAAGCAACATTTATACTGTGTGCTTCAAATTTAGCCGCCGCTGAGGTCGAAGACGAGGATTACTATTTTTGTGCCTGGACAAAACAATGAGAGCTAGAATGTCCTCCTTGATAAAAAACAAGAATAACTGGTTATGCTTCCTCTAATGTGCCTTGGATGTCACACCAGACTTCCAACCAGGCATTATAAGTAGCCATCAGTTTGGAAGAAATCCTTTAGCTCACCAATCGGTTTATCGCCCCCCCCCCCCCCCCCGGCCGCTCAAATTTGGGTGGCCTCTTGGCCGCCTAGATTGGGCGGCCGTTTTGCCGTTTAGGGAGGGCGACCCCATTATTGCCCTCCCCTACAACCGTCATGTTTGGGCCGCCCCTTGGCCAACTGGCCGTCAGCGGCTGATCAGGATCCCTCCATTGATCGGCCCTCGTTGGATGGGTCTTGTGCAACCACCCATAAACCGTTGAAGGCAAAATTGTCTTATTTATTAAAGTGGTGATCAGTGTGCCCTGTTTTGAACGTTTCATTTTCCCGTCTGGTAGTTACCGGGTAAATTTACCTGGACACTCCTCTTGAAATCTATCAATAGACTCATTTGCCCTCGTTTATTTTCATTCTCTTCTCCTCTCGAAAATTCCTCTTGCGAATTTCTCTCTCCTCCATTTCTCCTCCCGGTGTGTGCGCTCGCACATGCCTCCTCCTTGCTCCCTTCCTTGCGCGCTCCGTGTAACACCCTAAAAAATGTGTGCCAGAGCGGGTTCGATGCTACAGGCTTGGCGTCGGGCTCACTCGACTCCCTGAACCAGAGCGGGTTCTTTTTAAGTATCACAAGCTGTTTTCACAATTATGTTTTTCAGACCATCCAATCTTCTTGGGACTTGATCCAATGACCCAGATCTTTAGCCGAGAGCCCTATTTAGGGAAGAGGGAATTATATCCTCTTTTTACCCAAGTCTATCGTAACTTTAGCGGCTCAGGAGCAGGACAGAGCTGAGGAGGAAGACAACCTATATTCGCCATTGTTGGAGCTTCAGGGCTCCGTTTGCCGATCCGAGACTAGATCTGTGGAGAGGGCTTGAAGGTGAACACGTACATCCTTGTTATTCTAAGTTTCCATGGCTAGGAAGAGATTCCGTAAGGTAACGACATGTCTCCCCTCGGTCTTAGAATGCGTGCATGACATCTTTTTTTTTTCCTTTTCTACCTTGCAAATTTTGGCACCAAATCTCTCGGGTGAGAGGGATCCGGGTCGCCTTGGTTTAAGAAGAGCTACCGGGTCTATTGAGTTCGTCCTCGACATGTTTTGCATTAGAAATCCATTTCGTTAGTTGATTAAGCAATGTGGGTGAAGTCATTATCGCGACCGGTGGTCCAATTTGGTAAAATTGCTTGACATGCATTTTAGGGATTTTTCTAGAAATCTGATTGCGGCGAAGATGCCGTTGTGATGCCACTTAGTTTCATATAAGAATGAGCGTTGGCTAAGGCAGGGAAACGTAAGTGATGGGATTGTGATGTACGCAGGTTTGTGAAAGCGTGACTTTGTCTTTGTGGTCGGCTGGCTTACCCCGTGATGTTGTGATTCACGTGTGGAGGGTGTCCCAGCAAGACAAGTCCCCTATATGAAAATTGACGAGAACGTCTGTGCTTTTGGATAAGTCAGATGGTGTTGTGATCCATATGCGGGTGGGGTCTAAGCAAGAGTTTTTAGCATCGGTTGTGTGTGCTTTGTGAAATTGGCAAGAATGAAGGAGTTAATGGACAAGCCCGATGGTGTTGTGATCCATGGACGGGTGGGGTCTCAGCGAGACTTCTCGGTCTTGTGATTGTATGTCTTTGGATAAATGAGAGTGCCCATGAATATTATTGTGATGTGATGATATGTTAGAATCATACACGTTATTGAATGCCTTGGGTGAAACCCAAGTTTGTATACATACTGTATTGTAGACCCCTTTTATTTATATGTTTAACATAAAAACATGCTTGATGTTTGAGACATCAAATCCTGTTGTTTTTTATGTTAGTTTATGTTTTATTACATATGCATACAAAGTGCTGACCTGTAAGGTGATGGAGTGCCCCGAGGTTCGCTAGGGATGGCCAGGAGGAGGGGTGTTGGCTACATAGTTGAGGTCAGCCTTTGCTGACCCACGTCACAACAAATTTTTACAAGGCAAGGATCGCAAGCTGGAGTTAGTTCGTCGGCCAAAAAGGCGTAAGCCACATAATTAAATTGTACCTCCTCTTATTGTTTCTTGCTTGTTTGCATGTCATGTTTCCTTCACTTTTTTTCGATCTGCATGTCGGGGCAACCTAGGAGTGTTTTTGCACATTACTGATTAGTATTGATGATGTTTTGGATATCTAATTAATGTAAGACCATTTGGACTCCTATGTTCTATGGACAACTTCTATTTTTTTCTTTTTAGTGTTTTTACTGTATTGTAATCTGAGTATCGAGATGAGTAATACTTTTATATCACTTTATAATACGAAATTTGTGGCGTCTATATGTTGTGGGGCCCCGGACAGGCCCATATTATATAGTCATTGCATGAGAGGTGTTACAATTTGGTATCAAAGCTAGGTTTGTATCCAAGTTGAGGTTTAGTAGTCGATTTAGTGTAATCGGATCGCGCAATGAAGTTGTCCACATAGGAGTGTTGCAGGACTATGAGTGTCCTTGCATTTAAGCTTTAACATTGCTACTGCTCCGGGTCCTTTGGGCATGGGTGTATCCCTGACTGAATTTTGTCGTATGCTAAAAGAGACAATGGTAGTAGCTGTTGGGTATTGTATCCATAATGTACCTGATTTGAAGAAGCCCATGTACAAGCTAAGGTAAATAGATTATGTATTTGATGAATTTCTTCTAGTTGTGCTTGCAGTTATTCCATGCTAAGTACACACCAATGTCAGGGTGCAGTGGGTCAATATACACGGGTCTGTGCAACGTAATCCCTCATTGAGCAGATCAGTGTGTTGGCCTACGTGTACTCTCTCTATTGGGGTGTACTTAATTTCAAGTATAGGGTTATGATAAAGCAAGAGCAGACAAGGAGCAAGGATGGGCCAAAGACCATCTCACGGGTTGAAAGACAAGAATCGTCTAAGTGTAAATCGTCGAGAATCACTAAGTGATTCTCACCGATTCGTCGAGAATCACCAGTGATTCTCGACGAGTCGTCGAGAATCACTAGTTGATTCTTGCCGGGTTGGGCCGGCTGTCTCGACGTAGTCAGAAAAATTATCTAAGGCAGAATCGTCGAGAATCACCAAGTGATTCTCGCCGATTCGTCGAGAATGACTTTGCATTCTCGACGAGTCAGCGAGAATCCAAGGTGATTCCCACCGATTCTCCCCGGCCTCTATAACCTGTGCAGCCAGAATTCTCTAAGTAGAATTCGGCGAGAATCGTAAGTGATTCTCGCCGATTCGTCGAGAATCACCTACGATTCTCGCCGAATTTGACTTGGGCATTTTTTTCAACTCTGTCTGGACCGGTCCACGTTATCTGCGGGATTTTGAACCGGTCTTAGGTCTTGGCTTTGGTGGGGCCCACAACGGTAATCTCTTGACCTATTGTATAAATACTCTGGTATTGGTGTACAGTAAGAGGTGGAAATACATAATACGAAACCGAGCGGCCGACTAACCCTAATCTCGCGAACGTGCTCCGCCTCCGTCGCCGCCGCCGATCACCGAAGCCGATCTCGATCTACTCTAGATCCTCGGTGATAGAAGCCAAGTCCTGCACAGCGTCTCACGTGTCTATCCAGAGATCTTTTGTCTCTTGATTTGAGATTGGGAAATCTTTCCCCGTCCGAATCGATCGAGACGATCGATCCTCGTGTGACCGTTGGTAGACCTTGCCGACTTCGCTAAGAAGATTGGATCTCCAGTGCTTTGCTGCTGTTTTCAGTTGCCGCCGCCAACACCGAGAGCCTCGCCGCCGCTCGTTGCCGCCGCCGGTCTCGGGGAGATTCTCTCCAAGTGAGATCTAGGGTTGTGGACTCTTCGTTGACTTCAAGAACACGTCGTCGAACGAAGAGGGACACCTTAGTCTCCATACGTTGTTTGTATTTCTTACAAGCTATTTTTAATTCTTTGTAAAGGACCGATTGGTCTCTAGTTGTAGGGTTGGGTGCAACCCGTGTTGTGGGAGTGTTGACTCCTACGTGTGGAAGGGTTCCTTCCGTTAGTGCAAGGATTGGATTTCAATCTTGTTGGTGAAGTGACCGAGTCGTCCCTGGTTGGGAGATAGGTCGAAGGGGGAAAGTGGACGTACCCAAATCGGGGAACCACTATAAATTGCTAGTGTACTTTCTGTGATGTGTTGTTTTATTTTCTTGTGCAGGTAAAACTTTAATTCCGCAAATACACTGCAAAGACACCTATCCCCCCCATAGGTGTAAGTAGTTGACACTAGGTGGACTTTCAGTAGCCCAAGCTGCGATGGCACCATAAGTTATGACAATTGTTGCTTAGGTGGAAAATCCCGCTACTCGGGGTGAGACGTCTGTCACACCTGAGGGAGGGGCCAGGCAAGTAGTGTCGTTATCTGAGAGAACTGTTGTTAGGTAGGGAGACAGACAGATGAAATATTTTCTGAGTTTCCATCCTCTAACGTTTAAGGGAGTCGGCACACCGACTAATGCTGAGGACTAGTTGACAAGGATTCAGGATCTCTTGAGAACAGCAGAAACATCGTAGGACAAGTAGTCCCAGTCTGCGACCTTCATGTTAGAAGGTGACGCAATGTTGTGGTGGGTGAGCCATAACGACTGTCAGTTTCTGGACGCACCCCATCCATGGATGAGTTTGCAAGCGCCTTTTTAAGAAAGTATATTCCATAGTCGACAAGGTTAGCTCTTTAGAGGCAATTTCTGCATTTGGTACAGCGAGACAGGACCGTGGATGAGTATGTGCAGGAGTTTACTCATTTGGGTCATTATGCGGGAACGATCATGGTTGATGATGAGGAGAGAGACAACCTCTTATATCATGGGTTGAGAGAGAACTTTAGGCAACCACTCATAGCTCTAAAGAATGCAAGTTTCAATGAGTTGGTTGAAGCCGCTAGGACGTTGGATTGGAAAGTGACATGGAGCAAACCAAACGTTGTAAGGGTTATGCAGTGAAGCAAGGAGAAGGAAAGTGTTGTCAGTTGTAGTAGAAGTCAGAAGGAAGTATGTGGAGAAAGAAGCCTCATTCTTTCAGGTCAGGAGAGAAGAACGGTGTTGCATTAAGAGAGTCACATTTTAAGGGACCACCGATGTGCTACAAGTGTGGCAAGCTTGGCCATGTAGATCAAAATTATACTGAGGGTGGTGCTGAGCCATAGCTGAGGTAGGAGTAGTCAGTGCGTTCTGATCCTAGTTATGCAGATAAAAGGAAGACGGCGGAGTCCAGTGCTTCATGATTCCCTCTAGTGCAGTTCATAGCTTATAACCTTGGGCAGAAGGAAGCGATTTGTCAGCCCGATGTGGTGACAGGTATTAATGGTCTGAGTTCGTTTACTAGTTTAAAACCATTTTCGACTTTTTGTGTTTATTGCATGTATGTTAAGCTTCGTGCTAGTTTCTGGCTACCCGCTAGAGTGTTGTTCGACACGAGAACGTCACACTCCTTTCTTGCAGAAAGTTTTATCTAGAGAATTAGTGTCGAGCCCTTTAAGACAGATGCAGAGCTTAGTGTGTGCATGCCCAATGGGTCTTTCATGACTACCAGAAGGAAAGGACGCATTGGTTAGAGTTTATGCGAACGTGTTGGTAGCGACAATCCTACCGCTAGCCAAATTTGACGTCATCTTGGGAATGGACTGGCTTGTAGAGCAGCTGGCCAGTATTGACTGTCTATTGAAGGTGGTGACCCAGAGCAGCGAGGGAAGAGAAGAAGTCAAGTTCGAGGGCCTTAGTAGAGTGGTATACTTCCTGATTTCGGCCATGCAGATGGTGCATGCAGTAAAACATGGAGGTGTAGCGTTCATAGCTTTGTTGGAGGTCCACTCCATGAAGTGGTCAATTAGAGAAGTCCCAATGGTGGCAGAGTTTGAGGATGTGTTCCCTGAGGAGCTTCCAGGAGCACCTCCTCAGCGTGAGATCGACTTCACGATTGAATTGGTGTCAGGAGCAAGGCCAATGTCATGTCGTCCATTTAGGATGGCACTAAAGGAGCTAGCCGAGCTCAAAGTGCAGCCACAGGAGCTATTGGAGCAAGGGTACATCAAGCTCAGCTCTTCGTCATGGAGCGCATCGGTGTTGTTTATAAAGAAGAAAGAAGGCAGTATGCTATTGTGCATAGACTACTATGAGCTGAATAAGCTGACCGTCAAGAATAAGTATTCGATTCCACAAATAGACGACTTATTCGACCAGTTGGGTAGGGCCGGTGGTGTACTCCAAGCTGGAATTGAAGTAGAGGTATTACCGGCTGCATATTCGGGATGAGGACATTCCCAAGACAACATTTGGGACGAAGTATGGTCGCTTTGAGTTCTTGGTGATGTTCGGTTTGACGAGTGCGCCTTTGGTGTTCATAGATTTGATGAACCGAGTGTTTTGGCAATACTTGGACTTGTTCGTGGTGATGTTCATCGAAAACATCCTAGTGTATTCCAAGTTGGAGGCGGAGCATGAGACTCACTTGAGAGTGGTCTTACAGATCCTTAGGGAGAACCGATTTTATGCTAAGTTCTCGAAATGCGAGTTTTGGTTAGAGAAGGTGGTATTTTTGAGTCATGTGATTAGTAGTGATGGGGGTGGCGGTGAATCCGACAAAATATAAATATGCTGAAAATAATAGTTCAGCACAACAAAGACTCGTCAAGTAGTAGGCCGTCCAAGGCAATGGAAATTCTGGAGCCGGAAATGCATTGGCGGCGATCCGAGGTGAAATCGGCAGTGGACATAAGGGCACCACTGTCCTCTACTGACAGTGACTCTAAAGATGAAGAAGACTGCAATCTCATTGCCATGACTGAAGAAAATCAGGAAAAATCTGATCCTTATGTAGAGGATAATGGTGCCCTTATGCCCACCTTGGCTAATGTTAGGCCATTAGGGATTTACCATCAGGGATTTGCCAATTCTGAGAACTGTAGTATAAGTCAAAAGTTTCCTTGTACTAGCTGGGTACAACAGAATGTTTGTGAAAAACTTTTCACGGATAGCATTGCCCCTCACTTCTCTTATTCATAAGGATCAGAATTTTGTGTAGACGTCAGAGTGCGCTCGAGCATTCGAGACCTTGAAAGAAAGGTTAATGTCTGCTCCAATCCTAAGTCTTTCTGGTGGGACTGAGGGATTTTAGGTTTTAAGTGATGCGTTAGAATGAGATTTAGGTTGCGTGCGTGCGTAGCATGACAACGTGATAGCTTATAGGTCTAGATAATTGAAGGCTCATAGGAGGAATTACCCCATCCATGACTTGGATCTGGTGGCGGTAATATTTGTGTTAAAGTTATGGCGGTACTATATGTATGGTATGAAGGTTGAGATCTTCACGGATCACAAAATCCAAAAGTATCTTTGGGATAAAAAAAGACTTGAACATGCGGTAGTGCATGTGGGTCGAGTTCCTTCGGGACTATGATGTAGTGATTCAGTACACGCCAAGCAAGGACAACGTGGTGGCCGATATCTTGAGTAGGAAATATTATAGGCAAGGGAATTGGATTGAAGCTCATGATGAGCGGTTGGTCCAGGACTTTGAGTCCCTTGGCATTGTTTGTGTAGCTAGAGGGGAGTCTAGCGTGGCTCGGTTGAACTGGATAGAGTTGCAGTGTGACTTATCTGGTCGTATTCGGGAAGCAACCAGTGTGGATGCAAAGTTCCAACCATTAGTGGTAGAAGCTCGGAAAGGCGAGAACTGTACCTTGGAGATGGTTGATGGGATCTTAAAGAAGGATGTAAGGGTTTGTGTACTACAGTTCGCTAAGCTACATGAGGAGTTGATGTTTGAGGCCCACTTTACGAAGTACTCCATTCAACCGGGCAGTATGAAGATGTACTTGAATATGAAGAAATCCTTTTGGTGGTTTGGTTGAAGCGGGATGTAGCTTTGCATGTGAGCCGATGCTAGACTTGTGTCTTAGCGATGGCTGAGTGTTAAAGGTCAAGCGGGTTCCCGAAGCCCCTTCCTATTCCCGAGTGAAAATTTGATGACATCTCTATGGACTATGTGCATAGTTTGCCTCGGTCTCCGTTGGGTAACGATACGATTTGGGTGATTGTGGATCATCTGACCAAGGTGTATCACTTCATTTTGAATTGGAAGGAAGATAGCGTAGAAAAGCTAGTGGAGCTCTATGTTCAAAATATTGTGCTGTTGCATGACATTCCAAAGAGTATCATCAACGATCGAGATGGGCGGTTCACGTCCAAAGATTGGAAGTTAGTGCAGAAGAGCTTGGGCATAAAACTTAAGTTCAGTACAACGTTCCATCCACATACCAATGGTCAAACGAAGAGGACGAATCGTACTTTGGAAGATATGTTGAGAATGTGCGCTCTTAATTTTTGTAAGAGATGAGAAGACCACCTGATTATGGTTGAGTTTTCCTACAACAATAGCTTCCAAGCGAGCATTCAGATGAAACTGTATGAAACATTATATGGTAGGCGGTGTCGAACGTCGATGTCATGCATAAAGGTGGGAGACACCCAGCTTTTGAGAAAAGAAGTAGTGGCAGATGCTTATGAGTTAGTTCAGACGATCTAGGAGGGCATGGAGGTTGCTCAGGATCGACAGACAAAATATTTTAATGCGCGTCACAGACATGTAAAGTTTGCCGTGGACGACATGATCTACTTGAAGATCAAGCCGTTCAAAGGTGTTTCATGGATTCAGCGACTCAAGAAATTGAGTCCAAGGTATTTGGGTCTGTTTGACGTTACAGAGCGCATATGTGAAGCAGTCTATCGGTTGGCGTTGTCCGAAGATAAGAGTGGACTACACGATGTTTTTTATGTCTCAGTGTTGAGGAAAGCCTTAGTGGAGCCGTGTAATGTGGTCGAGTCGATGGCAGTGCCGGTAGCAGCAGATTTGAGGACGACGGTTCATACGGTTTACGCAGAGGATTCAGAAATCCTGTACTTGCGGAATAAAGAAGTCAAGCTCGTGAAAGTGCGTTGGGATAATTGCGGGCGAGACGAATTCTCTTAAGAGTGCGAGCAAACTATGCGGGAAGACTTCCTATGACTGTTTGTGTAAGGTATGCTTTATGTTTTGTAGCACTTAAATTTCGAGGACGAAATTCTTTTAAGGGGGAGGAGTTGTAACACCCCAAAAAACGGGTGCCTAGGGTCTGAGGGTAGGTGTCGTGTATGACATCAAGTTCACTTGACGCTATAGGCTTAGCGTTGAGTGGTGTCGAGATCACTCGACGACAGAGGCTTTGCATCGAGTGGCATCGAGATCACTCGACACCACAGGCTTGACGTCGAGCTCACTCGTTGCCCTGAACCAGAGCAGGTCTTTTTTAAGTATTGCAAGCTGTTTTCACAATTAGGCTTTTCAAGCCACTCGATCTTCTTAGGACTTGATCCAATGACCCAAATCTTTAGCTGAGAGCCCTATTTAGGGCAGAGGGAATTCTATCCTCTTTTTGCCCAAGTCTATCGTAACCTTAGCGGCTCAGGAGCGGGACTGAGCGGAGGAGGAAGACAACCTAGATCCACCATTATTGGAGCTTCAGAGCTCCGTATGCTGATCCGAGACCAGATCTGTGGAGAGGTCTTAATGGTGAACACGTTCATCCATGCTATTCCAGGTTTCCATGGCTAGGAAGTGATTCCACAAGGTAACGACATCTTTCCTCTTGGTCTTAGGATACGTGCATGACATATTTTCTTTTTGCCTTTTCTTTCTTACAAATTTTGGCACCAGATCTCTCAAGTGAGAGAGATCTAGGTCGCCTTGGTTCAAGAAGAGTCATCTGGTCGATTGAGTCTATCTCCGACATGTTTTGCATTAAAAATCTGCTCCGTTAATGGATTAGGCATTGTGAGTAAAGTCGCTATCGCGACCGGCGGTCCGATTTAGTGATGTTGCTTGTCGTGCATTTTAAGGATTTTTCTAGAAATCTGATTGCGGCAAATTGGTTGTGTGTGCTTGGTGAAATTGGCAAGAATGAAGGAGCTGATGGGCAAATCCGATGGTGTTGTGATTCATATGCGTGTGGGGTCTCATCGAGAGTTCTCGGCCTTAGGCTTGTATGCCTTTGGGGAAATGAGAGTACCCATGAATATTATTGTGATGTGATGATGTGTTAGAATCATACACGCTATAGAGAGCTTTGGTGAAACACAAGTTTGCATACATACTGCATTGTATGCCTCTTTTATTTATATGCTCAACATAGAAATGTATTTGATGTTTGAGACACCAAAACCTGTTGTTCTCTATGTTAGTTTATGTTTTATTACATATGCTTATAAAGTGCTGACTTGCAGGGTGATGGAGTGCCTCGGTGTCTGCTAGGGACGATGGGAGGAGGGGTGTTGGTTACACGGTTGAGGTCAGCCTTTGCTGACTCACGTTATAATAAATTTTTACAGGGCAAGGATTGCAAGCTGGTGTCAACTCGCCGACCAAAAAGACCTAAGCCTTATGAATATTACCTTCTCCTGTATTTTCTTGCTTATTTGCATGTCATGTTTCTTTCATTATTATTTGGCTTACATGCCGAGGTAGCCTATGAGTGTTTTTGCACATTACTGATAGTATTGGTGATATATTGGACATCTAATTGATGTAAGACCATAAGACCATTTGGACTCCTATGTTCTGTTGACAACTTCTATTTTTTTAGTATTTCTGATGTGTTATAATATGAGTTTTGAGATTGGTAGTACTTTTATATCACTTTATAATAGTAAAGATATGATGTCTATATGTTGTAGGGGCCCGGCCAGACCCATATTATATCGTCAATGCAGAAGAGGTGTTACACTCCGCTCCAAGTGCGCCTCCGCGCGCTCCTCTCTAAGTGTGCATTCCGCACACCCTACTTTCTAGACTATTTTTAAGAACACACTTCGCCAACATCAAGACATGTTCCACGCACGCCACATCAGGCATTCCGCACGCAACACTCTCAAGTTTCAGCACCCTCAACTCAGTAGTAGGCCCATTAGTTAACACCAAGTCAACCGCCCTAGACTCCTTTGAGTGCAATAGGATACAAATCGCATAGGTTTAGGCGTACAGAACACGCCACCCTAGCTTCTAGTCCGCAAGTACTAGGACGTGCAAGACATGTCGCTCCCTCTTCCAAGCACCAACAGAGGACTTCAGAGTACAAAGAGCGCATCGCTCCCCTCAGCATAAGAAGAATTATTTAGCTCCGTGAGCGGTGAACTTTCACCCTCCGAGTTCTATTTTCTCTCTCCTCAATAATTATAACAAGGAGTTTCCTGTCACCCTTGATTCTTTTGAAAGCCCTGTAACACGACAACAATTAGTGGAAGTTTGATCGGCACCGATTCGGCCACGTGAATTTTCACCCAGTTGACAGATTTTCCACGTTAAAAAAATTGCCTTGACATATTTCTCTTTTCTGTGGCTGTTTGCGCGCCCGACCGCTCCCGGGCTAAAACAGTACAGTTTAGTCTAGTTTACTAGAGCCTCGAGTAAGTCGTGACAGTTTGACGTCATCTGTGGAAAAGGTATTCCCAGAAGCTCAAAAGACTCAGAAGACAATATTCGTCACACAATGATACTCGTAATTGGCAACAAATGGTAAGAAGAGCTACCAATGCAACTGAAGGGTCTTTCCCGGGGGGGGGGGGGGGCATGCTGATCCAACTCCTCCCCACTTTCTCGTCAGCATACCTAAGGAAGAACTCTCCAATACAGCCAGCTCAGCGTGCTCGGTCCAGTCGGCTGGAGAACCTGAAGCTCATTGATACCCTTTTCGTTCTCTTATAAAAAAATTAAATAGAAAGATTCTTACGGTGAATATTTAATCAATGTAGAGCTCAGCCAACCGAACCTATCAATCATAGTATATGAGCTTGAAGTATCTCATGTCGTATTCCTTGGGATTCCTTCAATTACCCTTACTCACTTACACTCTAATATTTTACCGATGATAGTTCAGAAACGTGAGTTTAATTAGTTTTCTAATAGTAAATTGACTTACGAATTATAAAAGATTGAGAGAGTAAGAAGATAATTTGCTTAGAAATACTTTGTATGAGAGTGTATTTTCACAAACTTAACTTTGATATTTTGCTTTATTTTCTACTTACCATCTCATAGAATTCTTCCCACTGTGGAGTTTTAAAAAAATTGATTTCTCTCTCGAGTAAATCAAATGCTAAGTTTAAGTTGAATGAACAAAATCTCTTCCATATCATAACCCTTAAATCTTGCTTTATCCTTCTATTTTACTCACTCCTAATTTTATCACTAAGGAGGGAGCTTTATGCTTTCATATCTCTAAGATTACATGTAAACCTATTTATCTATAAATGATTTTATCAAACTCACAATGTCTTGATCACGAATTATGAAATTAAAAAAAAAAAAAATCTCGGAATAGATATATCATTAAAGAACTAAAAATAGGCAAGTAATCGTAATCAAACCAAAGTATTGTTCTCATACATCTCATGCAAAAGAAAAGATTACTCCATAAACATCATTCCAAATTCAAGGGAAGAAGAAGAATTAGAAAAGATAGACATTACAAACTTGTGTTCTTCAATTCTCCTCTCCAATGAACTTATTTTTCTTGTTGTTCTTGTTTCCCAATCCTCTTTTCGCCCAAAAATGTCCACCTTTTCTTGTTTTTCCAAGTTTTTATACCCCTAGGCAGAATTTGATCGAACATGGCTTCCAACACATTCGTGTTCCAGGCTGTGTCGAAGGTTGACACCCAAGCATTGCATTGGTTCATAGGCCGTGTCAATCCACACAGGTCTCAACACGGTCGTGTTCCGCCTTTCTGTGAGCACACCAATTTCTAGTGGGGAACACGGGTACCGACACATTCGTGTCCTTTGTCGTTTAGCTCTCTGTATTGGGTTGTTGTTCCTGGATTATCCATACACGGGTTGTCTGGCCGGGTGGGATGCCATGTTCGTCTCTTGAAATCGTAAATCACTATTTCAACTTGACAAAAGTATCTGAATTTCTTAATTTCTGCTTATAATGATTGTCTTAAATGATAAGATTAGAAAATTGCATAATGATCTCCCATTTTTCTTTAAAAAAATCAATATTAATTAAACAGAATATAAGAAATCGGGACTCAATGTGAAACAATGTAGAGTGCTATAAGTATGAGGGATTGGGTGTGGAGATTGGTAGAAAATTAGAGCTAAAAATGTTATGTAAATTATCATCATCACTCATCATCAACCGAACCTATAGGTGAAGCACTCACTTGCAAAGGCATTCGTATCATGATTGGAGAGCATGAACAAGTCGGGCAATGCGTTGTTATGGCTTGCCATCCCCGCTCACCGTTAGCATTAGAGGTCCGGGCGCATCTAATTTGGAATGGCTTCAAGCTCCCGGACCTCGAAAGGTTCAACGGGACGAACGACCCGCAAGACCACATCGACTACTTCATCACCATCATGAGGATCTGAAACGCCCCTGAACAGATGCATTACCAAGTATTCTCGGCGACACAAAGGGAAAGCTTGCACCTGATTCTACTCTCTGAAGGAAGGAGAGATCGACAACTTTGCAAATCTATCTCAACTCTTCGTTGATCAATTTATTGCAAAACGCAGGATCATCAGGCACCCCTCCTACCTTTTGGGGATTTGTCAGAATGAGGGTGAAACCCTCAAGGACTATTTTTGTCGCTTTACGTCTAAAGAACGACAGATTTTAGAAATCGACCCTTAGCTTCTGCGTAGCTTCTTCCTGGGAGGGCTCCGACTTAGCGGGTTTTACTCATCATTGATGAGAGAAATAGTACTCAACTACCCCGAGCTCGTACGCCGAGTCGAGGCTCGGGTAACGGCAGATGAGGCAATCAAAGCACACCGACAATAGTTCAAAGAAAGTTCAAAACGGAAAGAGCAAGAACATACTCCACCCCCAAAAAAGATTAATGACAATCGCGGTGAACCGCGAACCCAACAACATCAAAGCCACACTCCTCTCAACACCTCCATGATCAACATTCTTTATGCAATCCAAGATATGGCACCACTCCGTAGGTTCAAGCCTCTCGCTCCAAGCAAAGAAGACCAGTTACAGTGCAGTGAGTTCCACCGCGGACACGGGCATGGCACAAAGGATTGTACCAAACTGAAAAAAAGAAATCAAGTGTCTTATTCGCCAAGGGTTCCTGAGAAGGTTTTTACGGAGAAAAACACCCAATCAATCAGCGCCGCCCATGCCGACGAAGGATAGGCCGTCTACTTGCTAGAAAAGACTGAGGGCAACCCCTAAAGTGATCGTTCTAGGAGAAAAGCTACCTCCACACTCACATAATTATACAAACACCTCTTCTTCCACCCAATTAGCTTTGTCAAACACTAAGATGCATGTTTAAACTTTCACACATTGTTTTCACAAAGTAAGTTCTAATCTCATTTACTTCATATGCTTCAGATAATAAATAACATAAGGTAAGGTCGTAAGATCTACGCCTGTAATTGCAGGGGGACTGCCTCCCTCGGCGCTCACCAAATAAAAGGTAAGGACGCATGACTTAAGCCGGCCATCGCCAGGGGCCTACCCCCCTTGGCAGTCAGCGCCCACCAAACAGATTGTAAGGTCGCAAGACCTACGCTTGCAATCTCCAGGGGCCTGACCTTGGCCGCTTGGTGGCCGGCGCCCGCCAAACAAGAGGTATGTTCGCAAGATCTATGTCTGCCATCGCCAGGGGCCTGCCCCCTTGGTAGCCAGCGCCCGCCAAACAACAGGTAAGGTCGCAAAACCTACGAATGTCAACGCTAGGGGCTTGACCCACTTGGTGGAAGGCGCCTGCCGAACAAAAGGTAAGGACGCAAGACCTATGCATGTCATCGCGAGGGGTGTGCCCTAGTTGGCGGTTGATGCCCGTCAAACAAAAGGTAAGGTCGCAAGACCTACACCTGCCATCGCCAGAGGCCTGCCCTCCTTGCCAGTCAATGCCCGCCAAATAGAAGGTAAGGTCGCAAGACCCACACTTACCATCGCCAGGGGTCTGCCCCCTTGGCGATCGACACCCGCCAAATAGAAGGTAAGGTCTCAAGACCTACGTTTGCCATCGTCAGGGGTCTTCCCCCCTTGTCGGACGGCGCTTGTCAAACAAAAGGTAAGGTCGCAAGACCTATGCCTGCCATCGCTAGGGGCCTGCCCCACTTGGCGGTCGGTACCCGCCAAATAAAAGGTAAGGTCGCAAGACCTACTACTGTCATCGTCATGGTCCTACCCCACTTGGCGGTCGATGCCCGCCAAATAGAATGAAAGGTGACAAGGCCTACGCCTGCCATCGCTAGGGGTCTTCCCCCTTGGCGGTCAGTTCCCGCCAAACAATGAGGTAATATGATTGCAGGTTGGTTGCCCAAATCTTGGTGGCCTCTTGGCCACCCAGATCGGGTGTTCGCTCTACGGCCTAGGGCGGGTGGCCCCATTCCCCCTCACCCTTCAGTCGTCCAAATCTGGGCGGCCTCTCGGCCGCCCAGTTTGGAAGGTTTCTTTCTAGCCTAGGGCGGACGACCACATGGCTGCCCCTACCCTCTGGCCGCCTAAATTTAGGCGGCCTCTTGGACGCCCAATTTGGGCGGCTGCTTTCCCTCCTAGGGGAGGCGGCCACATGGCTGCCCTGCCCACTGGCCGCCTAAATATGGGCGACCTCTTGGCGTCCCAGTTAATGTGGCCGCTTCCCCGCCTAGGGCGGGTGAATACATGGTCACCCCGTCCCCCGACCACCCAAATTCTGGTGGCCACTTGGCTGCCCAGATCGGGTGGCCGTTTTGCCGCCTAGGGAGGGCGGCACCGTAGTAGCCCGCCCCTTCGGTCGCTTAATTCAGGCGTCCCCTTGGCCGACTGGCCGGCCGGGATTCCTCCACCAGCCAACCCGCGCCCGTTGGGTCTCGCGTAACCACCCTTAAACCGTCGAGGGCAAATTGTCATATTTATTAAAGTAATGATATGCGTTCCCTGTTTCGAGCATTTCTATTATCCCGTCCGGTAGTTACCGAATAAATTTACCGGAATGCCCATCTTGAAATCTATAAATAGACTTCATGACCCTCATTTATTTCCATTCTCTTTTCCTCTCAAAAATTCCTCCCATGAAATTCTCACCTCTCCATTTCTCCACCCGACGCGCACGCCCTTGTGCGCCCCTTACTTGCGGTTTTCCGCGCACGCCGATTCTCCCGCGTGCCCTTTCTTGCGCGCTCCCATTCCTTGCGCGCTCATGCGGGCGCCGCTTCCTTGCGCGATCCCGCGCGCACCGCTTCCTTGCGCGATCCCGCGCACACCGCTTCCTTGCGCGATCCTGCGCGCACCGTTTCCTTGCATGATCCCGCGCGTGCCGCTTCCTTGCGGCGCGCACGGCCGCACACGGCCAGGCAACACCCTATACGACTGCGCGCCGCGCACCGTTGACGGTCGCCGCCGCCTGTAGGCACCTTGCTCGGGCCGCCCGAACTGCCTGAGGGGAAGGAGGGGCAGTCTCATCATTTTGGTGAAATTGGCAATTCACGTGATTGATATGAAGCGACGTCATTCGCCGACACAAATCACTCCCCGACGCAATTACCACTGTGACCCTCCAAAAAATTATAAATAGACCCCGGACATTTATTTCAAGCCAAACAATTCCAGAGGCAAAAGAGAGCTCTGAGGTTTTCCTACGAGATCGTAGACTTAGGTTGATTCTCTGTTCATGAATTTACTCCTCTCTCCTCCTTGCGCCACAGTTTCCTCACGCCTCAAGTGACGTCAATCGTCTCCTTGATAGCGTTCTCATCTAGGTTCTGCATTAATGAAAGCGCTCTTTCCAAAAGCTTCGTAGACTTCGAAGATTTTCCATCCGGAATGCTTCCACCGAGGTTCCGTGAGTTCAACGTCATCTCAAGGTCGGAGAGCTTCCATCGATTCTCCGAGAACTTAATCATTTTCTGCTCATCACATTTCATTCTCTACACTTGAAACAGAGTAGCGACCTGTCGCCCTCCGAGATTAAACTCCAACCTTTCACTGGGCATGAGTTGTCATTTTTAATATCTTTGGGGGCAAAGAAGTAATCTCTTCGTTCGCCTTAAAATTACAAATACACTGGATTAGGGTTTGGGAAGGATCCGAGAAGCAGCAGCCATTAATCAGGAGGAGGCCGCCGTCAGCGAAGGAAGAAAAAAGGTCGACGATGGTGAAGTTTCTAAAGCCCGGCAAGGTCGTCATCGTCCTCAACGGGCGATTTGCCGGCCGGAAGGCGGTCATCGTCCGGTCATTCGACGAGGGCACGCGAGATCGCCCGTACGGCCATTGCCTCGTCGCCGGCATCGCCAAGTACCCGAAGAAGGTCATTCGCAAGGATTCCGCGAAGAAGACGGCGAAGAAATCGAGGGTGAAGGCCTTCCTCAAGCTCGTCAATTACACCCACATCATGCCCACGCGATACACCCTCGACGTCGATCTGAAGGACGTCGTCACCATTGATTCCCTTCAGTCTCGGGACAAGAAGATCACGGCCAGCAAAGAGACCAAGGAGCGCTTCCAGGATCGCTTCAAATCCGGGAAGAACAGGTGGTTCTTCACGAAGCTCAGGTTCTAGGTAAAATTGATCATCATTAATGGCAGGGGCTTCAAATTTTCTTTATTGTTTCAACTTAGGATTATGGACCTCGTATTTGCAGCTTTTTATGGCTTTAATCTTTCCCCATTAGTTCATGGTTCTGTGAGGCCCATCCCCTGTTTCATCGAATTTAACTGGTGCATTCAAGTTCATAGTTTCAGTGCTCTGAATTTGATTTTGTTAGTGAGAATGATCCACATTATTTCAGTTGCTATGTTATGCTGTCTCATGAATTTAATTTTTTTGCATCATAGATGTTGAGCAAAAGTGATGTTTTTGCATGATTTGATATTGCAACTGGGACTTTGGCACTAAGCAACTTTCACTTTGCACCCTCAAAAACTTTAATATTGACATTTTGCACAATAAATATTCGATTAGGAGGGTGCAAAATGCTAATATTGAAGTCTTTGGAGGGTACAAAGTGACAAAAATAAATATTTATGGTGCAATGTGCAAAAATCTCCTAATTGGGAATTTGGATCCTCTCCATTTGAGCCAAATGGATACTATTCATTATTCCATTTCACGGCTGTGATTGATTCTTCTTTAATTCGAACGGTTAAGTAGTCTCCTTCTTTTTT
The DNA here is from genome assembly GCA_039513925.1 of Platanthera zijinensis. Lineage (NCBI taxonomy): Eukaryota > Viridiplantae > Streptophyta > Magnoliopsida > Asparagales > Orchidaceae > Platanthera > Platanthera zijinensis. The sequence continues at coordinate 10,425,272 of CM077079.1, read as the reverse complement.
ATTTTTCATATAATCAAAAAAATTTGTATCTTTAGATAAATGAGAATCCATCCTCACTGTGAAATGGAACAAATAGAGGGGTTTCAAATGAGACGATCTCGATCCCCTAGTTGGATGGTGCTTAGTGTCCAAAGTTCTATTGCAAATGGACCATCTTTATGTTCTCATTTGCATATCCTTACACTAGTTTTAAGATTTATTTATTTATTTATTTAGAACCTATACATCCAACCTACAATCAATTGATTATAGGTGGGGAGGCTATGATCTATATTAAGTGCACATGATTGTGTTACAAGACTAGAGATTTTTTGTGATCTACAGCGGTGCGATTTTAGACTCCCGCTCTCAAGTCAACCTTTATTCTCACGCTTATGCTATTGAGGGGGAGAGGGAGAGAGATTGATGGAATTGAGAACTATAGAATGCCTAAAATTTGAGTGACTTGGGTCATTACAAATAAGATGAGACTTCCCTTTTGATAGTCCTCCAAGCCCCCATTTCACTTATGTAATAGAGCTAGAGATTTCTTGCGTGGACTTCAGATTGCTTGAAATTTGAGTGACTTGGATCACATTGCAAATAAGAGTAGTCTTCCAATTTTATAGGTGTCCAAACCGATTTCCTTTCAAAAGTTTTATCTCCACAATCTTTCCTCAAAAGAATGGATTGTTTTCTAATTCTCTAGACTCATGATCCACCAAAAATCATCTACACACTTAATATATTTAGTTACAAAGCCCATGAATTGTTTTTACTCTTATAGAATATTTTATACACCTCTAGAAGGCGATGCCCTCATATAAGCCCTTGAAGACTCCACATGTCATGGGTGAGTTCATGATCTAGTTATCCTTGAGAGCTATACGAGGTTTCTTACGTGAAAATCTATTCGTCCAACCTCGCGTGTATGGATTTTGACTTTTATTATGCGCACTTTGTTTCTAATTGGCTGATATGTGAGGTTGCTCTTTGGTCTGTGATGCCATGTTCGACCTAATGCATTCAGCCTAAAATCAACTGTTTTGTAGGTAGAGGGGCCTAGGATCTATATCAAATACACAATATTACTTGAGTTATTTGATGTGAGATTAATTTCTTACCGGTAGGCTATTTGATGAATAAAATAAATGAGTAAAGTTCATCACACTCATCTTTGAATTTTCTAGGTGGAATTATATTAAGATATGTTTGAATCAAATGGATTATATTTTTTGGTGATGTTTAGTTGGCTTGAGTTGAGTTCAACTCAAGACCATGGGTCCGTTTGGCACAATGGTGACCATTAGTCGTGAACGCGGTGGTCATGAACCGTCGCTAGTAAACATCTGACCTCACCTAAGGAACTCCATCCAATTTTATGTTCAAAATTAGTTTTTTTTTCCTTTGTGATGGCCACTTTAATCAATATCTTGATTTTTGACTTGAATCTGGGTCAATTTGGTTAAAGTGATCATTATTAAGTTGATTATTGAGATAATTCTTGCCAAGCTACTAATTTATACTATAATTTTAGTCATATATATATATATATATAAGATTAATATTGCCCTAACAACGTGTACAATCTTGATTTCCATGTGATTGACCTCTTGCATGTTTTTATCTTAAAAAATCATTCTTATGTGTTTAAATTCGTTCTTATGTAATAATTTTAGGGACTGTGTAGCTTATTTATGATTGCAATATCAATTTCATGTGCATATCTCTACCAAGATTAAGATCAATTAGAGGTGATGTGATGGGGATCACATTTTACGGGCCGGTCGATCCTTATCGGAACCCGCCCTAGTCTACTTATAAGGGAGGCAGAAGTCTATAAATAGAGGTTTAGTGGCTGATTTCTGACATCGCGGAATTTGGAAAGATTTTTCGAGCTCTCGTAGTCTCTCTCTCCACAGTTCCCATTCTGTTGGTCCCTAGTGTCAAAGCCAATGTAACTGCATTCCCACTACACAACTATCTTCCCGCACATAACCGCTTAAAACTACCTACAGACGCTGCCATTTATTATCGCAACCACTCAAATCTCCTCTGTCCAGCTATCCCGCACATTTTGCCATCACCAATTTGCCATACCTACAATTTTATATGACAACTTAGGCTCCGTTTGGGAGGACTTATTTTCACCGGTCAGGCGATTACGACCGCATGAATCAGACCATAATTAAAGTCGGATTCATGCGGTCATAAACGCTTGACCGGTGAAGATAAGTCCTCCCAAACGGAGCCTTAATAATTGCCTTTCCCACTCTCCATTCCACAGAACTACCACCATAACCAAGTTAATAACCATTCATTCCCAAACTCCTTTGCTTATGTAAGTTCTTATTTAAAATCTTTACTTCTTAATGTTGAATGTTTGGAGGGTAATCATATTATTTGTGATATTAATTTGTCTTACTTTACCCAATAATTGTGCTCTGAGCAACATTTATTGCCTTACATTTTAATTGAAGAAATATTTCTTTAATTTTATTGCATCTTACTTATTTTGTTAACACTTTAGGTTTCGTTTGGGATAGCGGTGGCAGTCATAAATGTATGGGTTAATCCGTCATTCGTTAATGACCACCTAACAAACTTTATCTGTTTAAACATAAAAGTGGATGAAGTTCCTTAGGAATGCGTTAACAAATGAAAGTTTAACCCCATGTTCACGACCGTGAACACCGTGCCAAACAGAGCCTTGATCTCAAACGTGAAATCTCGTGGACTCTATTAATAGAGCTTCAAAAATTATTGTGATTATTTATTGAACTATTGCTTGTGCATTACATCATTTTGAGTTCCTCACATCACCGCACTAACATTCACGCATTAGAGTTCCTTTATAGCACACATTCACCCACTATATCCGTCTTGCGTCAGTTTGGCATCAAAAAGCCGGATTTTGATCTCTGACTTGAGCTTGGGTCAATTGCACTACATTCATCATTTTAAAGTTGATTAAGTCAACTAATTTATACAATAATTTGTAGTTACTCATCAAGACATACCATTTATAAGGGAAATGAGCGTTTCGTTTAATATTCATCGTTCTAATTTTATCCTTCTTTTTTAATTTAAGTATTTGTAAGATTCAAAAAAGCACGGATGGAGCCGCACGGGCGAAGTCCCGTGCAAGAATGCTATATATGCATAAATACAAATCATCATGCCTTATATACTAATGAGTTCATAATGCTGATGGATTAGTTTTGCTTTAGTTAATTGCTTAGCACTGGTGTTAAGATTAAGGGCATGTTTCTGCGCAGCTCGCGACGCCGCGCTCTTAAAACTCCGTGGATCCCTGTGGAAATCGACTCGACGGAGGCCATCGTTCGCGGTGGCCTTCAGATAGCGTGGAGACTCACAGAGCCAAATACCTGCCTGCCCTAAGATTATTTTCTCTAAGGATGCCTGCATCCTTGAACTTCTTGCATTGCTTGAAATGGGGAAATATAAGATTAGTCTAAACTCTGAAGGACTCATTCTTGTGTATTTAGGGTCTCCCTTAGGGCCTTATCAAATAAAGGTGTGACTGCCCTGTACAGTACGCTTGTTGCACGCTATCAGGGTGAAAAATTTTAGCCGAATATAAATTTTAAAAGAAATTGAAGAGGATTACAAATTTTTTTAAAATAAACTCACAAAAAAGCATTCTTTTCATCTTTTTTTTTGCCTTATGTATAGTATAGTTTCTGATCTTTTCCTAATGCTGGACTATTCGCGGTAGATCCGAGCATATTATTCGAAACTCGAAAGTCGCATGAAAATCGCTCGATTATTGGGATGAGTAAGTCATGGTTAATCATAGAGAAAATAAGGACGATTGTTAACCACACCCCTCATATGGCTATCCACACCATATTTTTGTTTTAAAAAACTTCTTTCTAGAATTTTACTCGCACCCCATCTCCCTCATTTTACGAAAGCCGCACTCCGTCTTCATCTTCACCGAGCTGCTCCCGTCTCTGACATTCCTCGCGCCATCTTACTCTATTAGCTGTCTCACACATATCAGTATTTGATATTTTCGGGTGCGGCAAAAAAAATATCGGGGTGCGACAAGAAAAAAAAGGGTGCGATTATATTTTCGGGTTGCGGTTAATAATGGAGTGCGAATAGTTAAAATCAGATTGCGGTTAACAATCGCCAAAACAAGTGTTTTATGAATTTTTTTGGATGTAGTTAGCCACAGATTACAATTAAAAATCGCCATTTTTAATCTGATGGGGTAAGTTAAAATGTAAATGTCTAATTCTAACTGCGTGGAGCAAAAGTAAGAGTGCTGCTTTGAGTCTGTTTGGCACGGTGGCCATGAATACAATGGTTACAAACTGTTCTTCGTGAACGCTCAACCTAACCTAAGAAATTATATTCAATTTTATGCCCAAAATTAGTTTTTTTTTCTTCATGACATTCAAAACCACTATCATGTCAAACATATATTTCATGATAATAATGCCAAACAGATAATAGTTCATAATTCACGCCACCACCTCGCCAAACAGACCCGTTATCTCCACCTTTTCGCTCCTTTTCGCTCCATCTCCATACGCTACCGTACTCCCATAAATATCCTGAAAATTGAAATAATCTCCTCACCCCCATCCACAGGATACACAGCTGCTTGTTTATGCATCCAAATTTAACCAACTGCTATAACTTACACATTCAATGTCTCCATATTTTGAATATAAACAAAAGAAGAAAAATTAACCAAAAAATGTCATGAAATTGTCAGCTGACTCAAATGATTTTTACACTACAGAACATAGAAGAAGAAGAAGAAAAACTCTGCACTCCTATAGTCCAAATGGCCCTCTATAAACAATCACATGCTGCAGAAAGAAAAATTATTGCATCTTAAAAAAAAAAAATCAATGTAAAATGTTATTATTTCATTCAAATTCAGAAATAATGCAATTTGAATGAACTTGGGCTTGACCGACGTTCAATATAAGCTTAAATAATGCAATTTTCGAATGTAGACTGAACATAAATTGCATTATTGTTGAACTTAAATGACTTTAGTAACATTTCACATGATTCTATGTAAAGAAACAAAAATGGGCACTTTTTTTAACACTAGTTAGTCGTGAACACGCAACTCTGCGACCGTCCTCTTCTCGTTGTAGAAAAGGAGCCGAAGAAAATATGTAAGAGGGGCCGGCGAGTTCCATCAGAAAGCAATTCCTATCAGCCTCTCAGTTTTGGTGTTCCACAGGTATTCACACTGGCTTGATTTGGGTCTGCTCGAAACATCATGCATCCACGAGAATATCGCCCAATCCCGGCGGGGACGTTGGAGGAACTGCGCGGTCCTGATTGCTTCCAGTGTCCAATATTTTCCGTGCTGTGGCCTTCGACGAATTGTTTCTAGTAGCAATATCAGATAGCGAAATATCCTTCCTCAAAGTTTGTTCAGCAATAGAACTGGTACTGGCATTCTGTGTGGACGATGATGGGTATTTCCGGTTGGATTGGGAGCGCGAAGAAGCAATCGCCATAGCAAAAACTCCAGAATCCCGCAAACCACGAATAATAGCCTGCGAGCAGAGGGGAGAGCGGCAATAGGATATAATCAATTTTGAGTCAGCTCTAATGAGTTTCTTCTATCAGTAGAAATATATTTAAAATTAAAGGTTGCACTCCTCTATCTTTTGAAATTACTAAGACCTCCCCTGTGAGTTGATCTTTCATAACATGCATGCACAAAAATAACTCCCTCGAGAAAATTTAGGGGATATTTTTGTGCACGCGTGCCACGAAGTGTAAACTTATATGGGAGGTCTTTGTAATTTCAAAAGAGAGAGAGGTGCAACCTGTAATTATGCTCACTCCTATAATAAATTTGGATAATTTATATATAGTTAAAAAAATTAATTTACCATGGGTGCATATATACGGGTGAGAATTCCCTTCCTGAGGAGCTTCAGATTTAGCTGTTTGTCACTCCACACAACATGTTCGCGGAACCTGAAGAAGATAGAGAAGACTGGCATTGAGGCCGATACTGATGATGGGGAGAAGATCATTTTAATTCTGTAATAATAAGTGATGATATTGCAATCTTCAGTTAATAATAAAAAAAGGGGGCAGCACGGTGCACAAAGCACCCCCGCGAGGGTTCGGGAAAGGGTCCAATCATAAGGGTGAAATGTATGCAAACCTTACCTTGCATTCTGCAAGAGTCTGCTTCCAGAACTCAAACCCGTGACCTCAAGTCACACGGCAACATATTCGGTTAAGAATGAAGACATCAAAAAATTTGGAAATGCTGCTACGAGAAATTACTAAGAGTGAATTAAGAAGAAAACTTTTCATGAGCATTTAGCGGTCGGAATAATGAGGGTTGGTTCACAAAATTAAGTGGCGCTGCAATACAAATAAAGCTTTGAATCTAGACGAGATGCTTATGATTTGTGCAAGGAACTCGTGAGAGAGTATTGAACATTGATATGGATAAAAAAATGGATCTATATTATAGTCAAATCTAATTTTATGCACACGGTCAGATCTATGACGTGTCTGCTCTCTCACCAGCACTCCCTGTGTGCTCGCCATTCTGATCGACACCGCCGCCGTGGACCTTGCATGTACACAGCCGCCTTCCTCGTGCATCCAGCGTTCGTCCACCTCCAGCGATCGTAACCCCTACTGAATCATCCCTGTGCCTATCAACAGTGACACGCCTCCTCTCTCGCCTGCCGGATGGCGCGAGTAGTGGGTCTCGCCACGCCTCTCTTGGCTTCTCTTCACGTCAGTCTCGTCTCCAGTGCCTCCTTCAGGGCTCTATCCGGCCCTAATCGTTTCCCTGGTCCATCCTCGTCGCTCTCTGATGACCCGGACCATCCTCCACCTACTTCCAACAGTCGACGGGCCCCTCTGACGTCTCCCTTGGCACTGCCAGTACCTCAAACGTCTTCTTCGACCGGGCACAGTCCTCCACCACTGCAGCCGCCACAACCTGCTCCCACTGGCGTTTCGGTCACTGTTCTCTTCTCCGACTCATCCATTACCCGCTCCAGACCTGTTCCATGGCCCTATGTGTTGATGAGGACGCCTCCACTTTGACCTCCAATTCCACTCGCTTGGATTAGCTCGAAGACCGGCTAGAAGATCTCACTCTCCTCTTTCGTGAGTTTGCGACCACAAAGGTCAACCGCCAACCGTCCCCTCTGGCACGACCGTCGTAACCCCCTTGGCACGTCCCTGACTACATAGGGTTTATCCACCCCGATAGGGACATCCACCCGACCCATTCCCGCCAGATCGAGATTCCTATGTTCGACAACACCAACCCCATCGGTTGGATCGTCCGCGCTGAACAATCTTTGACCTCCGATCCACACTTGCCAAACAAAAGGTCCCCACTGGAAACTATCTATATGGAGGGTTCAACGCTTCATTGGGCGCGTTGGATACACCAACAGGTGCCTGACCTCTTGTGGATAACCCTGAAGGAGGAATTCCGCTAGTATGACACCCACTAGACGGGTAATGCTTACGAGCGCCCCAGCTCCGTATGCAGGATCGAAATTCATGTGTTCGATGACATTGACCCCATCGATTGGATTTCCTGCACTGAACAATTCTCTAACATCCAATCCACCCTCACCAACTAAAAGGTCCCCCCTGGAAACCATCTATATGGAGGCTTCAACGTTCCACTGGATCCGTTGTACGTACCAGCAGATCCCTAACCTCTCGTGGACAACGATGAAGGAGGAACTCCGGTATGACACTCACCAGGCGGGTAATGCCTACGAGCAGTTCAACTTCATCCACCAGTCTGTCATTGTTGCCACCTACATTGCCAAGTTCATCGAGGTGGCAACGCACATCCTTAGCCTATCCTCAGAGCACTACTCAGTGTACTTTCTTAGGGGTCTGCAACCTCATCTCCGGGAGCGCCTTCGGGTCCACATTCCGACTATTCTCTCCCGGGACATGAAGCAAGCTCATTGCCTCGACGAGGAACTCTATACAACTCATATGTCCTCGTCCCACCACCCCACTAGCTGATCCCACCGCCAAAATATCCACCACCTCTCCCTTGCTTGCATCACCAGACTCCATCTGTACCACCGTTGATCAGCCTGCTGTCGCTGCCTCCACTTCCGCGTTCACCAGCACCCCGGTTACCCCGACACTTTTCCCACCAGCAACACCTCGAGCTTTGCCACAAGGGCGTTTGCTTTTGTTGCCAACAGCCGTACTCGCCCACCGAAATATGCCCTCTCAAGGACCAATGTTTACTGCTTGAAGTTGAAGACGACGGTCCTACCTTTGGTGAACTGGATCCTCTGACGCTCGCTAATTAACCTTATGGACCTCTACCTTGAGGACAAGATCGATTTTCAAGAGGGGAGTGTTGATACGACTATGGTTCCCCAAACCTTCTACACGCCCACTAGTAGTATATGTAGCCATAGTGGCATGTATATCTTTTACTGTAGTTTGTCTTGTAGCATATAAGACCCCTTAGTATGAGAGTAGAGCATTTTGGATCATTGTTTAGGATCTCATAGGGGAGTGACTCTTAGAGGGATCCTGTCCTCAAGAGTCGGTATCGAGCATGTCTCAATAAGTTGTATCTCATATTTTACTTGAGTTATTTTGTCGACGATAGCCTCATTTTTCAATTGTGGAGGTAGAGGCAGAGCGTTAGAGGTCAGAGAGGACCGTGAAGGAGGAGGTAGGGAATCTGGAGGTCGGAGAGAGTTGTGAAGGTGGAGGTGGGGCAACCGGAGGTAATAGAGAGCTGTGAAGGTGGAGGTGGGGTAACCGGAGGTCAGAGAGAGTTGTGAAGGTGGAGGTGGGGTAGCCAAAGGACCGAAATGGTGTTGGGGAGGTGGGATGTTCCGTAGCTGGCAGGGGAGGATGTAAGAGGAGGGGAGATCGCTAGAGGCTAGGGAGTCAGCTAGGAAGGGAGGAGTTGATTGCAAGAGGACTGGAAGGCTATGGCGAGGGTATGCCAGGCAGAGGTGGCAGTGAGGTGTCCCAAGACCTGAGGAGGCCGCAACGTGACTCGAGTGTAGAGCAAGACTAATGGAGAGTGACGTAGGGGATCGTTGCGCTGGATGTAGTGGCGGAAAAAGAGGAATACAGGTGCGTCGACACCCCGAATTCCGGACCCGACGAAGTTGGCACCACGCGGGGTGGTCGGCGTCACACCGACAAGAAGATTTAGTGGATTTGTCGTGAAGTGTTGTATGTGACAACATGCATGTGCTAGAAGTGTTGTATGTGACAACATGCATGTGCTAGAAGTGTTGTATGTGACAGCATGCATGTGCTAGAAGTGTTGTATGTGACAGCATGTTATGTGAAGGTGAGCAGTGCGAGCGGATTCTGCTGAAACTGGGATGGAGATCCATGGCGGGTACACACGGCCTATTCCACTATTTGTGCAAAAAGGGTTACAATTTCACGAAAACGAGGAGAGTGTCGCAGAGAGACCATAGTAAGGGCTTGCATGGAGGGTGCTATGATGGTAACGGATGGGAACTAGTTGTGGAGATGCCGACGCCGACATACGAAGTTTAAGGCAAGTAATGGAAGGTACGACTCACCCAAGGGCTGCAGCCAATAGAGAGATAACCACCTTCGGCGCATGTGTGACTTGTGAGGCGACAACAGTTGTCAGTAAAAATGAATGAGGTCGGGTGTGAAAGAGACAACTGACATGGGGCTGGGTGTGAGCAACATGTGAATGCGCTTGAGGTGTGCAACTATGAGAAGGTGCAGGAAACAAGAAGACATAGTCGCTGGAGAAGACGATGCCGAGGGAAATGAAATTGCAAGGTTGTTGAGGCGAAGAAGTTGAAGATGGTAAATGAAGACTATCGGAGACACGAATAAGTTTAGCTCTAACACTAAATGGTGTTGATGTAGGATAGACCAATGTTGTCAGGATCGCGAGCCGGATCGTAGGATCGCACGATCCTACGATCCAGAATCTATAATTCGATTTGGATCTTATTCTGGATCGCAATATGGCCTGGACTCCGCTGGATCGCGATCCAGATCGTGGAATCGTTAGGATCGCGATTCCTAAACGATTCCACGATCCTATTTGTCGTGATAAAAGGTCGCTGAAGGAAATTCCTGCTCATTTCTCCCGGCTCCCGTCTCCCGTCCCGCACATCTTCCTAAACCCTAGCCCGCCGCCGACGACTTCTCCTCTCCCGCACAGCTGTTCTCCTCTCCCGCACAACGTTGTCAGGATCGCGAGCCGGATCGTAAGATCGCACAATCCTACGATCCAGAATCTATAATTTGATCCAGATCTTATTCTGGATCGCAATATGGCCTGGACTCCGCTGGATCGCGATCCGGATCGTGGAATCGTTAGGATCGCGATTCCTAAACAATTCCACGATCCTATTTGTCGTGATAAAAGGTCGCTGAAGGAAATTCCTGCTCATTTCTCCCGTCTCCCGTCCCGCACATCTTCCTAAACCCTAGCCCGGCGCCGACGGCTTCTCCTCTCCCGCACAGCTGTTCTCCTCTCCCGCACAGCGTAACAAGGACGCCGACGGCTTCTCCTCTCCCGCACATCTTCCTAAACCCTAGTTGGTCTTCTCCTCTCCGTCCCGCACAGCTAGTCTTCTTCTTCTTCTTCGCCCGCTCTAGTCTGGATGATTACTGGCACTGTTATACTCTACTTTATTTCTTCTTCTTCTTCTCCCGCTCTGCTATGCTATATTTTCGGATGATTTCTGCTCCAGAAATCATCCAGATTCTGGATGATTTCTGCTCTAGTCTGGATGATTTTGGATGATTTTTTCCTTAGCCTTAGAGTCAACCAATGAAAATTATTAATTATATAATTTTTTTTATAAATTATTTGTGTAATTGTATGACTTCAAATTCATTTTTATTATATAAGTCTGGCTTTATGAATGTAGTAGGATCTTACGATCCTCGATCCGATCCTACGATCCGATCCGATCCAACCCCTGAAACGATCTCACCTAGGATCTCGATCCTGACAACCTTGGGATAGACTCGGTCTGATTATCTGATAGAATCAATGCTACTATAGTCGAATGATTCTCACAAAATAAAGTTTGGTGGACATCAATGAAAAAAACATCACTTACAAATCAAGTTGAATACATTATTGGTTACAAAAGAGTTGTCGTGCACTGTTGATATAGAGGGCTACTAAACCTTAAACAAATATGACTAAGCTATAAAGGGAAGAAATAGTATGTCCTTATTACATATTATGACACTTAATTTAACATGCTTCAAATATTGGACACATGATGAGAATCCTACGAAAAGGATATGATAGCTGATATGATCATGTATCACATTAGGCCTGCCCTTCTCCTTTCTAATCCTTCGACACCAACTATTTCTACTTGTTCATTTGATGCATTTTCTAACATTTAAACCAACTAGGTCTAATGGCTGAAATGATGATAGAAATCAGTCTACAAACACTTGTAAACTATTTAGAAGTAATAATTTCTCATATTGGAGTATAGAAGCTTTCTAAAGGAACATGATGATGATTGGTCTTTGCAACAAGTTAAGAAATTCACCATTGCAGCATCTCTTGATTTGTAGCTGTTGAAGCAATTATGAAAGCCTGCATTAAAAAGTTATGAATCAGATGAGTAACACATAACATCAAACAATTATTTACTCACATTAATCATATTTTCTGTTATATACTGAACACAACTATATAGGCGATAATGAAAAAATAAAAGAAAAAGGTACTGACATCCCAGATTTATTCTCTTTAGAAACCAAATTTAAATCACCCGTGAAACACGGTCTGACAACTAGAAACAGATGCCCGGTTAACAAAAAATCTATAAAGTCCTCCAACTTACTGCCAGAACAATAGCTTGAATCCCATGTGCCTAGATCAAGAACTAGCATGAAAAGGGAGAAAATAATTTCTTCTTTTTTATTTTCTTCAAAAATTCCCTTTTGAGTAGAAAATTGAAACACCTCTATGCCTAATTTATGTAGAGCAAGCATTCTTTTCCAATGCAGATGCCCCTGTATAATTTTTTAAGGACTCCCATACAATGGGTTCTTTTTCCCTATTTTACCTAGTTTTATGAAACAGAAGGAGGGCTCGAGGCCCTATTTATAGCTTTTGAGGATGGTTATGTTGTTATCCGCACACCATAACTGATTTATGTGCTATGCGCACAACGGTTATTATATTTTATAATACGTATTTTTAGGGGATTTGCTATACGCAACCCATTTATGAAATTCGGTTATGCGCAACCCCATAATGGGTGGTTACGCCGATGTGGTTATGAAACGATCGAACGACGACGACTAAGAGTAGGCGAGGGACCAACCGCGTAGCCCGGCCGGCGGCGGCTAGAGATAGGACTCAACCGGCCGGACGCCCAAAGGGGGCCGGCGGTCCGGCCAGCCCGGCGGAGGCAGGCCGGGCGTCCGACCGAGCGCGTTCGGGGGCGTGGCCGTGGAGGGCGCCTGATCGGGCGCGGCCGCACGACGGTGCCTGACCGGGAGTCCGCCCGCGTAGACATGCGGTCGGCCGGGCGGCCTACCGCGAGGAGACAACCAGTCGCGCGGCGGCCGACCGACTGCTTGGTTTCACTGTAGCGCGGCCAAGGGGCCGCGCAACGACGGCGGCTGGGTGGGCGGCTGGCCGTTTGCTTGGCTGCGCGCCCGACAGTTTGGAGCGGTTCCATCATGGGGTTAGTGGGGTTGACTTTGGTCATCCCTACTTAGCCCCCATGACCCCCACTAAGTTAGAGTGAGGGATAAGAGTAATTCCGACTATTCGCAACCCGGAATTCCTATAAATTTGAGGATGCCCATATCAATGCTAATGATAAATAGTCTAGCTAAATATAAATTAAATTCCTTAAGGACCACTTTTTTTAGTTTAAGAGGACAAAAGCTATTTTTCAAGCTTTAAACTGAAATTTGAATTATTATAACCTAGTTCAGTTCCACTTATTTTTAGTTCCATAGAAAGGAAAGTAGGATACTTATGAATCTTCCAAATAGTTCTATAGTGAAAAAATGTCAACGAACTAGAATCTGAAGTATGGGATTCTTATACATTAATTATAGAAAATAAAATTTACCTTTTGGGTTGATAATTAAAAAGAGAGACAATGGTTACTCAGCTAATTAGCCTTGCAATAAGTTGGGGGCAAAAATTGCACTTAGGGCCTTTAAAGGAGGTAAAGAATGTTTTGAAAGTGGTTAGTGAAGGAAAGTAGCAAGACACATTTAATATTGTCAAATGGAAACTCAATTTCTGCTACTTTGATCATAGTATGATGGTTATTGAATGTAAGGTGATGCGGAGCAGAGACGAGGACGTGCAGTGGAGGATGAGTTTTGGGCCCGTTCGGCGCTGATTTGACGACTTACCACATATGGCGTGCCCGGATCGACGATCTGACTCCGTGGATGCGTCCGGATTCACAACGAATCAATTTCATATATAGCTTTGCATTTTTCGGGTTTTATTTCATGTAGTTTTGGCCCCGAGACCAACGGCCATTCGTAGACGTTGATTCTGGGTGTTCTAATTTCAGATTATTATATATACGTTGTCAGGGCAGCCGTCATCTTTAATTGCTGAATGTTTGGAGAAGAAATCCGTTCATTCCGGTGAGCTCCGCGGTGCCGACTTTGTGGAACCCCTTGGCGACGACTCCTCGGGTAAGCTTTGTATCTTTTGATTTTTTCCTCCATATTTCTCCTTTTGTCTTCCTGTTTAGCCACCGCCGGTGCAGTTTTCTGCCCAGAATTCAGCCGGCCACCACTTTCCTCCAAAAAGCCAGGCATCCACCCCCTTCCTCCATCAGATCCAAGCCTCCACCACCTTCAGGCCCCCCAACCAGCCACCCCACTTCAGGCCTCCATGTTTTCTCTCTCCAGCCACCACTCGTTGAAGCCTTCCGGTCCAGGATCAGCCGCTCCTCCTTATTCCTGTCCAGGTTCAACCGCAGCCCTGTTTTCCCCACTCAACCAGCCCGCCACCTCAGAACCACACCCCCCCTCCATTCAGGCCGCCACCCCAAAAGCAACCCTGATCTGCCGGATCTACCCCTCCCTCACTGTTCCGGCCAGGCAGCAGCTTCCCCCTCATCAAACCTCCACCCGTGAGCCCCCTGAGCCCACCACCGCCTCCTCTCAACCCCCTGGCAGCCCCCCTTTGGTTGCCAGCAACCTCCACCTCTTAGCATCAATTCCCCACCGAATCTCATCAGATCTGGGCATTCTAGTCCGGGTCCAGCCTTCCCCTTCCCCGATCCAGTCCACCAACCACCGGAATTCCATATTGAGCCCTCCAACATTCATATCCGTTTATATTTACAGCAACCTTAATACACGTATTGTGTTTTTGTATTGGTTTTGGGTTGTAAAACATTGTCACATTTTGCTTATTACAAGTTAGTTTGGATGTTCATTTTATTATAGTTATGTGTGCCTAGATTAATCTCTGATTGCAGGAAGGATTTATTCCCCGCACGCTCTTCCTTTGATCATACACACGAAGGAAAGTCTAAGTTTGCCTCGCCTAAATAAATTATTTTTGTCTTGCTTTGAATATTCTGTGTGGGATGATATTATTTATTACTCAATTATGATTTTATCCGCCGGACTGTGCAGTTTGCATAGCATGTAGGGTTAGGTCGTCGCTTATCTCGCCGCCTATAGATTCGTCTTGCGTCAATTGGCATCATAGGGAGGTTACACGCTCTCTTGATACGCATCTGTAGAGTCTATAGGTTCACAGTGTCAATGTATCACAGTTATTCCTCTCCTCAATTTGGAGGTTTCGAGTCCACTTACACTCGCGTCCATAGAGCCCCGTAAGGAAGACCTTGACGGTACTACGATGATTATTCTCGATCGCAGCACGCCACTGCAGAGATCGTGTTGACCCGCCAATACGACCCCACTATACTAGAGATGATCAGTATGATGATTGTCGTTGTTCATATCCTTGCACCCGAGCGGATCGTGTTTGTTGGAGCTTGAGGAGACCGGGCGGTTTTATATCTAGCCGCAACGGTCTACTGTTCTCCTCGGTCTGGCGGTTTGGCTCAGCGGTCTGGTGGTGAACCTCAGCTAGCGGTCAGAAGGATAGCAACAGCGGTCAGAGGGATAGCCGCAACAGCGGTCTGGGAGTTAGCCGCAGCAGCGGTCTGAAAGATTGCCGCAACAATGTGCTGGTGGTTAGCCGCAGCAGCGGTCTGGAGGTTAGCCGCATCAGCGGTCTGGTGGTTAGCCGCAGCAGCGGTCTGGCAATGAGTCACATCAGCAGTCTGGCAATTAGCCGCAGCAGCGGTCTGGTGATTAACCGCAGCAGCGGTCTGGGTGTTAGCCGCAGCTGGAGTTCAGAGGCTTCCTGGTTTTATATTCTGTGTAGCATGGTGGTTTGACTGTGTCAAACAGCGTAGCCGCGTGGCTTGTATTTAGTCTCATATCGCCTGTTGTATTCTCTCATCTTCCCCATTTTCTATATATAAGGGGGCATACATATGTATTGTTTATCTTTTTGGAGCAATAAAATTTGCCTTTATTTAACTCTTTTTCACATGGTATCAGAGCGAACCGATCTTTTGCTCTAATTAGATTGCGGTTTGTTTGTCTAACCGCTTCGGCCTGTTTCTTCCGGACTTCTTCCGGTTTTCTTCCCGCCCTGCCCTCCCTTGGTTGTCGCTCTTCCTTTGCGACTTGTTTTGTTCGCGCGGTTTGCCTTGCGACTTGTTTTGTTCGCGCGGTTTGCCTTGCGACTTGTTTTGTTCGCGCGGTTTGCTTTGCGGCTTGTTTCGTTCGCACTGCCTTCCTTTCTAGTTGCTTGTCTTTGCGACTTGTTGTGTTCGCGCGGGTTGTATTCTCTACCCCTGCAGTTTCTCATTATTTTCTATGGACACTCATGCTATGTCTTCTTCTACTATCTCTGCCCCTTCTTCTCTTTCTACATCTTATTTCTCTGCTTCCGGTAATTTGGGTACTGCGTCGAAGCTTACAGGTCCCAATAACCTTGACTGGAGTGTTTCTTTCATTTTTCTATTGTGTTCTCAACGCAAGCGTCATCATTTGACTGATGACCCCCCTCCTTCTGGCTCTATTTCTTTTGATGATTAGGATGCTTCTGATGCATTGGTGCGTACTTGGTTGGCCAATAATTTGTCTGATGAGTGTCTTCCTATCATTCGTCATGATCCGACGATCAAGGCTGCCTGAAATCATCTTGCCGCTTTATATTCCAAGGGGGCCCAAACTTCGGGCATTTATACTCTGTATGCCTATCTTTTTGCTCGACTAGTCATGACTCATGCTTCTGTCTATCAGGAGGTTCAGACTCTTGGTGCTGAACTTCTTCAGCATAGACCTTTTTTCTGCTGATATAGCTGAGCAACACAAGCATTTTCAGGAGCTTCTTGCTGTTTGCTATTTACTTCGCCTACCAAACTCTTATGATATGATCCGTCAGCAAATTCTTGGAGAGATGGATACTCCGACTCTGGATGCTACTGCTACTCGAATTTCCGTTGTTACTACTCTTCTTCAGCGTCCTTTGCTTCCCTCTCCATCTCCTGATATTGTTGCACATCCTGCTCATCATGACACCTCTAGTGGTCGCGGAGGTCGTTCTGGTAACCGTGGTGGTGGTCGTGGTTACTCTAAGCATCCATGTTCTCATTGTGGCCGCCTTGGTCACTTAGTTGATCGTTGCTGGACAAAACATCATCATCTTCGTCCAACATCGGTTGATGGATTCTGGTGCTGCTCCACTCAGTCTACTTCTTCTCTAGCTACTTCTGGTGCTGCTCAGTTGGCTATAACGGGTAAGTGGCTCATTGATTCTGGTGCTACTAATCATATGACGGACAATTATCGCCTTTTCTCTTATCTTGACAAGAGAAATCAATTACCTCCAATTCTTATTGCGGGTGTTTCTCCATCTCCAGTTTGTGGGTCTGACATCGTGCATGTTACTCATTCTCTTCAGCTGCAGGACACTCTTTATGTCGGAATTTTCCGTGCAACCTTCTTTCTGTAACTGCTCTTTGCAAACAGTTGAATTACGAAGCTATTTTCACTCCCTCTACTTGTGCTTTTCAACTTCCTCAATTCAAGGAGATGATTGCTACTGGGACTGAGAGAGGCGACTTGTTCTATCTTGATACTGCTTCAACATTTTCTGCCTCTTCTTCTCTACTACAGTGACATCTTCGCCTTGGGCATCCTCCTCCTCGGATTCTTTATCAGCTTCTGCCTGATTTACCTCGTGGCAATTCTGCTCTTGATTTTGAAGCTTGTCAATTTGGCAAGCATCACAAGTCAATTTTTCCTGCTAAGCATGACCGCAGTTCTTCTCGTCCTTTTGAACTTGTTCATTCAGATGTTTGGGGTCCTGCTCTCTTCAGACTATTGGTAGGGGAAGTTTGTATTTTGTTACATTTATAGATGACTTTTCTCGATATACGTGGTTATATTTGTTACATGAACGCTCTGAGATTTTCTCAATTTTTACTGCGTTTTATAATGAAATTCGTACACAATTTGATACCCCCATTAAAACTCTTCGCACTGATAATGCTAAGGAGTATCTTAATCATTAGTTTACATCGTTTTGTTTGGATCATGACATTGTCCATCAAACTACTTGCCCTTATACTTCACACCAGAATGGCGTTGATGAACGTAAAAATCGTCATCTTCTAGATGTAGCTCGTAGTCTTCTCACTCATATGCATGTTCTTCGATCTTATTGGGGGTCATGCGGTCCTTCTTTCCTATTTTCTCATTAATCGAGTTCCGACTTCGGTTCTCAATGGCAAAACCTCTTTTTCTGTCCTATATCCTGATGGGACACCGTTTCCATTACCTCCTCGTGTCTTTGGATGCACAACGTTTGTCCACTCTCCTGCTTCTGGTCGCGACAAACTCTCTCCTCGTTCTATTAAGTGCAATTTTTTGGGCTATTGTCCGACACAAAAAAGATATAGGTGTTTTGATCATATTTTTCGAAGACAGTATGTCTCGGCGGATAATATTTTCTTTGAGGATGCTCCATTCTTTTCTTCTCCCTCTATTCTTCCTTCTTTTGATGATTCTTCTTTTTTCCTGAATGTGTCGGCACCCCTTTCAGAGTCTGCACTTGTTTCTTCTCCTTCTGTTTCTGATTTTTCTACTGTTCCTGATTCTTCTCCTGAGTTGCTGCTACCAGCTCCTGGACCAGTAGTCTCTCCTTTGGATGAGACTGATACAGTAGACGTGACAGATCTTGATCTTCCGATTGCTCTACGGAAGGGTGTTCACTCCTGCACTCAACATTCTCTTCAGGTTGTGGTTTCTTATGCTCACCACTCTCCTTCGTCTAGAAGCTTTGCTCTTGCCCTCTCGGCCAATGTGGTTCCAGCCTCGTATCACGATGCTCTTGTCATTCCTCATTGGAAGGCTGTTATGGATGAAGAGATGAAAACTCTCTGAACGGGGTACTTGGACTCTTGTTCCTACTCCTCCAGAAGCTGATGTGATTGGTTGTCGTTGGGTCTTTGTCATCAAATTTCTCCCTGATAGTAGTATTGATCGTTACAAGACACGGCTTGTTGCCAAAGGGTTTACGCAAACCTATGGTGTGGATTTCTTTGATACTCTCTCCTAGTCTCCTGTTGCTCGGATTACTACAATCCTTGTTCTTTTTTCGGTGGCTGTCAATAGGGACTGAGAAATGTCTCAGTTGGATGTGAAAAATTCCTTTCTTTATGGTGATTTGCAAGAAACTGTCTATATGGAGCAATCTCCTAGGTATGTTACTCCGGGGGAGTCTCAGGTCTATAAATTGTGAAAGACAATCTATGGTCTTAAGCAAAGTCCCAGGGTCTGGTTTGACAAGTTTAACGAAGTTATTTCTGTGGTTGGGTTTGCTCGAAGTACTGCAGATCACTATTTATTCATTCGCAAAACATCGGTTGGTTTTGTTATCCTTGCGGTTTATGTGGATGACATTCTTCTTATTGGGGATGATAAAGAAGATGTGGATATAACAAAGAAACATCTTCTTCAACATTTTGTTACTAAAGATATGAGATCTCCGAAATATTTTTTGGGGATTGAGATATGCAGGAAACCAGGTTCTATTGTTTTTTCACAGCGGAAGTATGCCTTGGATTTCTTAAAAGAGACAGGTCTCCTTGAGACTAAACCTGCTCGATCTCTGATGTCTGTTGGAGATGACAAGTATTGGAGTGAGGACTCACCTCTTCTTGAAGATGTCATCAGGTACAGACGGCTTGTGGGAAAGCTCATTTATCTGACAGTCACAAGACCGGATATTTGTTATGTAGTAGAAAGAGTGAGCCAGTTTATGCAAGCTCCTAACGAGTGTCATCTTCAGTCGGCAATAAAGATTCTAGAATATGTGAAAGGTGCTCCAGGGAAAGGACTTCTATTTCAGAAGAGGGGTCATTTGAAAGTGGAGACATACTCTGATGCTCGTTATGCAGATGATAAGGAAGACAAGAAGTCTACATCAGGGTTCTGTACTTTTGTTGGAGGGAATTTCGTTAGCTGGAAGAGCAAAAAATAAGCTGTAGTTTCCAGGTCAAGTGCAGAAGCCGAGTATAGAAGCATGTCTCTAACTACTTGCGAGCTGAAGTGATTACAGACACTTATGCTTGATTTTGGAGAGGTTTATGCTCATCCTCTGCCAATGTTCTGTGATAATAAGACAATCATATATATTTTGAGGAATCCAGTCTTTCATGAGAGGACGAAGCATATCGAGGTTGATTGTCACTTCATCAGAGAGGAGGTTTTGAAGAATCAAATCTGCACTCCGTCTGTTACCTCAGAGAGAGAACTAACTGATTTCTTCACCAAGCCAGTTACTCCTTTTGGGGAGGTTTGTAGCAAGCTGGGCATGATAGATATATATGCTCCAGCTTGAGGGGGAGTGTTGGAGCTTGAGGAGACTGAGCGGTTTTATATCTAGCCGCAGCGGTCTACTATTCTCCTCGGTCTGGCGGTTTGGCTCAGCGATCTGGTGGTGAACCTTAGCTAGCGGTCAGAAGGATAACAACAACGGCGGTCTGAGGGATGGCCGCAGCAGCAGTCTGGGAGTTAGCCGCAGCAACTGTCTGGAAGATTGGCACAACAGCGGGCTGGTGATTAGCCGCATCAGCGGTCTGGAGGTTAGCCGCAACAGCGATCTGGAGGTTAGCCGCAGCAGCGGTTTGGTGGTTAGCCGCAGCAGCGGTCTGGCAATGAGTTGCAGCAGCGGTCTGGCAATTATCCGCAATAGCGGTCTGGTGATTAACCGCAGCAGCGGTCTAGGTGTTAGCCGCAACTGGAGTTCAGAGGCTTCCTGGTTTTGTATTATGTATAGCATTGCGGTTTGGCTGTGTCAAACCGCCTAGCCGCGCGGTTTGTATTTAGTCTCATATCACTTGTTGTATTCTCTCATCTCTCCCATTTTCTATATATAAGGGGGTATACCTATATATTATTTATCTTTTTGGAGCAATTAAATTTGTCTTTATTTAGCTCTTTTTCACAGTGTTGAACATTCGACTCGACTCGATTATCTTAGAGATGACTATTATGAGGATTGTCGCTTTGAGAGAGATTTTGAAAGTCAGTTTCATAGTGTTGCCCCTTCCTTTGATGGCTCATCGAGTCCCGAGTCTTTCAGCTATTGGCTTGTGAATATGAAGTACTATCTTGATCATTTTGTGTTATTTGGTGGGCGTCGCGTCAAGTTTGCGAATCTTAGACTTTTAGATCCGGCGAGGGCATATTGCTCTAGCGTTGAGAGGACTCGCGAGCGAGACCGTCTTCGTCGCATCACTAGTTGGGTGGACATGAAGCGTGAGGTACTTGCCTACGTCGTATCAGAGTCGCTTGCTCAACTAATTATTTTCCCTTCAACAATGATCCATGTTTGTCGCTGAGTACAAGAATCGTTTTGATGAGTTGGTGGTGATGAGTGATATCTGAGGACCCAGCCATGACAATTTACTGATTTCGGTCTGGACTTCGGTCTGACATACGTACTAAGGTAGGTTATCATAGCTCGAAGTCCCTCGAGCAGGCGTATTAGCTTGCCCTTCGTTATAAACATTCGTTGAGATTCGCAAGAGCTGGTCGATGGGATTCTCACCTGGACCTTCGCAGTACAAGTCCCTCTCATAATGAGGTCACCACGAGGCCTACCACTATCCTGTCAGCCACGACAGAAGTGATACCTAATGTGGAGTGCTCCACCCCAGTGAGGTGCTTAGCCCAGTGAGTGACCTATCCCTTGTTTCTGACCCGTCTCTTGTAACCCCGACTGAGAGCGAACCGGAGTGGCGTATTGAGTCTGTAGTGTTGTGCCCCTCACCCACACCTTTTCCTCTGCCAAATACTGGGTTAGTTAGCACCCCAACCACAGACCCATTTCCTGACACAATACCCATAGATCCATTCTTGAGCGTAGGTCTATGTCTCCCTCCCATTGTCATTGCCATGGGTCACATCACGACCGAGAGCCCAGAGCCTGGTGTTAATCTCGAAGTGGCTATGTCACCCATTCATGTGGACACTACCCCTTACAATGGTACTCATCTGGAGGACCTTGACCCTAATGACGAGTTCTATGACGAGCCCCTTGTTGAGCCTTCCGATGATCTGCCACATCCCGGTGAGGATGAGATTCAGGCGAGCCACTCATGTGTGAGTATCGATTTACTGGCTCCACTTCCATTATCGTCTCTGACCTTGCCCCAGTGGTCAGATATTGAGTGGAGCATCAAGCATCCAGGACTCCCCTAGTAAACGTGAGTATACTCCTGATATTGTGGGGTCCTATCTTATGACCCATCGCATTCTCGATGAGTTTTGGGATATACCACTCGCTGACCCACCCGATGAGTTCTTTCTTGTCGGGGACACTCACCACACTATAGAGTCACGTCTCCTAGTCGGTGCTAGGGGTGCAAGTTGAGTTGAGCCGGCTCGAAAGCTCGATGAGCCGACTCGAAAGCTCGATGAGCCGGCTCGAAAAAAGCTCGATGAGAGCTCGAACCTGTGGAGCTCGAGGTCGAGCTCGACGAGCTCGAGCTCGATTACGACTCGAGCTCGAGCTCGAATATTATTGTTCATGAGCTCGCGAGCCGGCTCGCGAGCTTTTTATTCCAATTTTTAAAAAAAAAATAAAAATATAAAGAAAATCGGGCTCATGAGCTAAAAAGCTCGTGAGCAGCTCGAGCTCGACTCGAGCTCGCGAGCTCGGGCTCGATAAGCAGGCATTGAGCTCGAGCTCGAGCCAGTACAAAATGAGCTCGACGAGCTCGAGCTCGAAATGATCAGCTCGAGCTCGAGCTCGAGTTTGGAAATTTTGCCAAGCTCGACTCGAGCTCGACTCGTTTGCACCCCTAGTCGGTGCACACGACCTTCACCTAGGTGGTCGTCTCATT
Organism: Platanthera zijinensis; assembly: GCA_039513925.1. NCBI lineage: Eukaryota > Viridiplantae > Streptophyta > Magnoliopsida > Asparagales > Orchidaceae > Platanthera > Platanthera zijinensis. The sequence continues at coordinate 10,402,836 of CM077079.1, read as the reverse complement.
CGTGATGACTTTTCGTACACACCTTCTAGTGAGCCCCCTGATGTGTTACGTTCCCTGAGAGACATTTGGCTCATTACGAGCTCGAATTTGAGTATCGATGTCGCACGTGGTCATCTGAACACCCGTCACACACGATATGAGTTTTTTTACACTCCACTGAGAAGAACCCCTGATAGGCCACCATATTTTAGAGATGTCCCGATCATTAGGTTTTTCCGTAGCAGGCATGTAATGTCTATCGTGTTTTGTTTGCATCATTTGCATAAGCCTGTTATGTCATTTCTTCATCATTTGCATGAGTCTGTTGTGTTGTCTGTTCATTGTTTGCATGTGTGTCATGAGTCAGTCCGACGAATAATCCATATTGGTAATAAATCTTGTAAATCATATGTGGATGTTCGTTGGCAAGTGCAGGTACATCATGAAGGCGAGCACTGAGCAGGTGATGATGAGAATCTGCGTTGTGAGGCTCTGTGCGAGGCTTGCTAAAAGTTTGAGCGTTCGGCGAATGAGTCCCTACTCAGTCCTAAGACGCAACGGGAAAAATGCTTATGATTTGGACATCTCCGCAAGCATGGGTACTCATACTGTGTTCAATGTCGAGGGCCTGACGCCATAATTTGCACCTCACGAGTATTCAGGGCTAGATCTTGGCGGCCCTCCCGAGTCGTTGCGACTTGCCACTATTTTTACCACCCACCACCCAGTCTATCCCCGAGCCCTTGCCACCACATTCATTGCCTCGTGCTCAGCCCATCCCTGACCCCCACTTACCCGGGATCATGTCCCCAACAGCTTCACCATTGGCACCTCGGATCCCACAAGATCCTTCTACTAGTGTGTTGAGATATGAGCTTATCACTGAGATCATTACACATGAGTCCGCCCCCTCTACAGACAGTCTTGTGGGGCGCTACCTGGTTCGTTGGCGCGGACGACTCTTCACCGCCGACACCTGGATGCTAACAGCGGAGCTTGATCGACTCGCCCCAGGACTTCGACTTCAGTACGACCGTTTCCATTCATCGAAGATGGAAGCTTTCATTCTGGAGGAGTTGATTGGCGAAGACACTTTTCCAGCGACGCCACTTGGACGACCTCTAGTGGACATCTTCGAGCTTTACCTAGCATACAACGAGAAAATTCCGACCCTTATTCATCGGGAGGTGGATTCTTTCAAACCGGGGAGAGTGATGCGGAGCAAAGACGAGGACGTGCAGTGGAAGATGAATTTTGGGCCCGTTCGAGGCTGATTTGGCGACTTACACCATATATGTCGTGCCCAGATCGACGATCTGACTCCGTGGATGTGTCCAGATTCATGTTGCAAATCAATTTCATATATAGCTTTGTATTTTTTGGGCTTTATTTCATGTAGTTTTTGCCCCGAGACTAACGGTCAAACGTAGTCGTTGATTCGGGGTGTCCTAATTTCAGATTATTATATATACGTTGTTAGGGTAACCATCATCTTCATTGATGAATGTTTGGAGAAGAAATCTCTTCATTCCGGTGATCTCCTCAGCGGTGCCGACTCCGTGAAACCCCTTGGTGATGACTCCTCGGGTAAGCTTTGTATCTTTTGATTTTTCCCTCCATATTTTCCCTTTTGTTCTGCTGTCAAGCCACCGTCGGTGCAGTTTCTGCCCAGAATCCAGTTGGCCACCTCTTTCCTCCAAAAAACCAGCTGTCCACTCCCTTCCTCCATCAGATCCAAGCCTCCACCACCTTCAGACCTTCAACCATCCACCCCCACTTTAGGCCTCCCTGTTTTCTCCCTCCAGCCACCACCCGTTGAAGCCTTCCTGTCCAGGATCATCCGCTCCTCCTTATTCCTGTCCAGGTTCAGTCGCAGCCCTGTTTTCCCCACTCAACCAGCCCGCCACCTCAGAACCGCACCCCATCCATTCAGGCCGCCACCCCAAAAGCAACCCTGATCCGCCGGATCTGCCCCTCCCTCACTGTTCCGGCCAGGTAACAGCTTCCCCCTCATCAAACCTCCACCCGTGAGCCCCCTGAGCCCACCACCGCCTCCTCTCAACCCCCAGGCAGCCCCTCCCCCTATGGTTGCCAGATGTACAACCCCGTATTCGCGGAGTGAGGACCCCAAGCAAGGCATAAGGCATGCTAGTAAGTTTTAAGCTTTGGAGCCCCTTTGAGGGGCGGGGGCGGCGAGTAGGCAGACACCCGTCCCGGCATGATAGGCGTGAGGGGAAGCTGCGGGACCGGCCGGAGTCCGGAGGCGCACCCCTTCCTCGCGGCCAGGCGGGGCGAGACCGGCCCGGGGCCGGGTTCTCGCCCCTGCCTCGCGGCTAGGCGAGGGCAGGCGGGGCGAGACCGGCCCGGGGCCGGGTTCTCGCCCCTGCCTCGCGGCTAGGCGAGGGCAGGCGGGGCGAGACCGGCCCGGGGCCGGGTTCTCGCCCCTGCCTCGCGGCTAGGCGAGGGCAGGCGGGGCGAGACCGGCCCGGGGCCGGGTTCTCGCCCCTGCCTCGCGGCTAGGCGAGGGCAGGCGGGGCGAGACCGGCCCGGGGCCGGGTTCTTGCCCCTGCCTCGCGGCCAGGCGAGGGCAGGCGAGGCGAGACCGGCACGGGGTCGGGTTCTCGCCCCTGCCTCGCGGCTAGGCGAGGGCAGGCGGGGCGAGACCGGCCCGGGGTCGGGTTCTCGCCCCTGCCTCGCGGCTAGGCGAGGGCAGGCGGAGCGAGACCGGCCCGGGGCCGGGTTCTCGCCCCTGCCTCGCGGCCAGGCGAGGGCAGGCGGGGCGAGACCGGCCCGGGGCCGGGTTCTCGCCCCTGCCTCGCGGCCAGGCGAGGGCAGGCTGGGCGAGACCGGCCCGGGGCCGGGTTCTCGCCCCTGCCTCGCGGCCAGGCGAGGGCAGGCGGGGCGAGACCGGCCCGGGGCCGGGTTCTCGCCCCTGCCTCGCGGCCAGGCGAGGGCAGGCGGGGCGAGACCGGCCCGGGGCCGGGTTCTCGCCCCTGCCTCGCGGCTAGGCGAGGGCAGGCGGGGCGAGACCGGCCCGGGGCCAGGTTCTCGCCCCTGCCTTGCGGCCTCGCGGTCAGGCCGGGCGAGACCGACCAGGGGGGGGGGGGTGGCCGGAGGGCGTGACCTCTCATGCTTTTACCGTTTTACCCCCGAGGTGGATTTTCTCTTTTTGCCCCCCGGTGTGGAGGTTTTCTATTGGCTGGAGGCATTTTTGTCCTAAGGGCATTTTGGTCATTTTACCCCCAAGACTTGGAAAAACTATAAATAGACCCTTGAGGGTGCCTTGGAGAGGGACTGGCCATTCATTCCTTAGCCACTTGAATCTCTTTGGCTTTCTTCCTCCAAGGCACCTAGCTCAAGCATTGGCTAGGGAGGGGGAGACCTCAAAGGTCTTCCGGGTGTGAGGTGGGACCTCCACGCTAGAGCCGAGGGTCAGTTCATAGCTTCCTAAGTCTTCGGTCCGTGACGTTCTTCCGAGTGTAGTAGGTGTGAGGTCACCCCTTTCCCCAAGGGTCGAACTCCACGGAAGTCAATTTTGGCTTCGGTCATTTTTGGTTTCAACAGTTTTGGTGCGGTGAGCGTGGAGAGTGACCAGCACAGAAAATCTCGGGTGAGTGTCATGGTCGGAGATCAGGGAGGCGGTGATGATCTCGGCGAGCTCCCAAACTCAGGACCCTTCGTGGGAAGGGAGGAGTTCATGGCATCCATTCAAGGCATCATGGGGATGCTGCGTAGTTTGGCTCCTCGGGGTGGCAGCTCCACTCCAACCCCCCAAGAGCTAGCTCCACCCCCTCTCGATGAGTCGACCCCTAGGGGTCCAGGCGAGATCACCCCAGCAGGGGGAGAAGTAAGTGTGCCAGATAGGAGACCTGGGAAGGAAAGGATGGTAGAGGGGGTCGAGCGAGACCTCCCAGGCCGGGAGCTGTTCCCAAGCCCGGCGAGAGCTAACCCCCCAGGCGATCAGGTCGCGCGAGTGGAGGTGGCGAGAGCTCCCCTTAGGGGGTCACCCTTTAGTGAGTTAATCATCTCAGCTCCCGTTCCCGAGGGGTTCAGAGAGCCGGACATGGCTTACTATACCGGGAAGGATGACCCCGTCCAGCACCTGCAGTGGTTCGAGGATGCCATCTCCATCAGGCCGATGACGGATGCCTTCAAGTGTCGCCTCTTTGCGATCACTTTGAAAGAGAAGGCGAGGGACTGGTTCCATCAACTCCCTCCAAGGTCCATCTTCGGGTTTGAAGACTTGAGCCGGAGCTTTCAGCTTCGCTTCTCCACCTCCAAGAAGAGGAAGAAAGGTCCTGAGTCCCTCTTCCTGATAAAGCAAAGGGCCGAGGAATCGCTGGCCCACTATGTTGACAGGTTCCAGGAGGAGGTCCTTGACATCCAAGAGGTGTCAGGGTATGCCCTCCAGATGGCGTTCACGGTGGGGTTGCGCGAAGGGTTCTTCAAGATGAGCTTGACCCGGAAGACCCCTCTTTCCTTCGAGGAGCTGATGGAAAGGGCGGCGGAGGAGATAGCCATGGAGGCGGCCAACCCGGCCTTTGTAAAGAAGTTGGCAAAGTTGACAGAGGTGGAGTCAAAGGAGCAGGGTGGCTCGAGGCATCAGGAAGGAAGGAGGAGAGAAGAGCAGAGAGCCCACGGGTTCCAGAGACAGGAGGGTCCGGAGCCAGGCTGGAGGCAGCAGGGAGGACCTGCCCATGGTCCAGGAAGAGCTCTCATCCAGGATGGGGGGAACTTTCATGGGGGCCAAGAGAGGTTCAACTTCCAGAGACAAGCCCCAAGACAGCTCCTGCCCCCACCCCAGCAAGCAATGGCGATTGGCCGAAGGGAGAGGAGGAATCGCAAGGGGAGAGGGGGAGGCAGAGTAGAGTTACCGTACTACGACTTCCACCAGTTGGAAGGTCACGCCACGGCAACCTGCCCCGAGTTCCTGGAGGTAAGGGGGGCGAGAGTTCCAGTCCAGCAGCAGCCGGAGCGGATCGAAGCTCTGCCCCAAGGAGGTGGAGGAGGTGATGATGTGTGTGAGGACCGGGTCGATGTAGGACCCCGAGGTGGTATAGCCGTGATCCACGGGGGGAGTGGGGATCGAAGCCGCTCGGAAGGCAAGTCTCCATGTGATGTATCGACGGAGCGTTGCCTCGACATCCCAGACCCCTCCCTCGGAGGAAAGGGTCACCTTCTCGTCAAAGGACATGCCAGAGCATGAGGATCCCTTCTGCGACGCCCTGGTCATCCAGGCGGCCGTCGAAGGCTTCACCGTATCCCGGATCTTGGTTGATAACGGAAGCTCGGTCAACGTCATTTTCAAGAAGGCGTTCGAGGGGATGAAGGTGGAGCCAATGAGGGTAGTGGCGTCGGATGGACCTCTGTTTGGATTCTCAGGGGAGAGGAAGGAGGTGGAAGGTGGAGTCGGACTCCAGGTGAAGTTGGGAGGGACCTCAAGGAACTGCAGGTTCGTCATTGTTGACGCTCCAAGCAGCTACAATGCCATCTTCGGAAGGCCCCTCATCAGCGCCTTCCGGTGCGTGCCCTCATCCTTCCACCAATGTCTCAAGTTCAACTCAGATGGGATCCAGGTCAGGATCAAGGGAGACTCCAGGATGGCGAGGCAATGCTACGTCACGGCAGTCAACACCATCTCTTGGTTGGCTAAGGCGGAGGAGATGGAGAAAATCATGGAGAGCCTGAGCAGGATGGAGGTGTCCAGTGGGATAGAACCTGATGGCGACCACCATGCCCGGGCCCCCTGAAGAGGCCTCGCCTCGGCGGAGTCATGTATCTTACTTTTCTTTATGTTGTAATGAGTCCAACCCCCGGCCGATAGGGTCGAGAGGGTCATGTAACCCAACTTTTTTCCCCTTTTGAGGATGTTGAATTTTGGCAGAGTTCAGGTAACATGCCCCAAGTCCCTTAGCTCTGAGATGATTCCGCTGCCAGGCTCTCACTAGCTGGTGGGTTCAGGTTGATCTCTCGTGGGAGCCAAGTCCTTTTGCTCCGAGATGATTCCGCTGTCAGGCTCTCACTAGCTGGTGGGTTCAGGTTGATCTCTCGTGGGAGCCCCAAGCCCTTTCGCTCCGAGATGATTCCGCTGCCAGGCTCTCACTAGCTGGTGGGTTCAGGTTGATCTCTCGTGGGAGCCAAGTCCTTTAGCTCCGAGATGATTCCGCTGCCAGACTCTCACTAGCTGGTGGGTTCAGGTTGATCTCTCGTGGGAGCCCCAAGCCCTTTAGCTCCGAGATGATTCCGCTGCCAGGCTCTCACTAGTTGGTGGGTTCAGGTTGATCTCTCGTGGGAGCCCCAAGCCCTTTAGCTCCGAGATGATTTCGCTGTCAGGCTCTCACTAGCTGGTGGGTTCAGGTTGATCTCTCGTGGGAGCCAAGTCCTTTAGCTCCGAGATGATTCCGCTGCCAGGCTCTCACTAGCTGGTGGGTTCAGGTTGATCTCTCGTAGGAGCCAAGCCCTTTCGCTCCGAGATGATTCCGCTGCCAGGCTCTTACTAGCTGGTGGGTTCAGGTTGATCTCTCGTGGGAGCCAAGTCCTTTAGCTCCGAGATGATTCCGCTGTCAGGCTCTCACTAGCTGGTGGGTTCAGGTTGATCTCTCGTGGGAGCCCCAAGCCCTTTAGCTCCGAGATGATTTCGCTGACAGGCTCTCACTAGCTGGTGGGTTCAGGTTGATCTCTCGTGGGAGCCAAGTCCTTTAGCTCCGAGATGATTCCGCTGTCAGGCTCTCACTAGCTGGTGGGTTCAGGTTGATCTCTCGTGGGAGCCAAGTCCTTTAGCTCCGAGATGATTCCGCTGCCAGGCTCTCACTAGCTGGTGGGTTCAGGTTGATCTCTCGTGGGAGCCCCGCCCTTTCGCTCCGAGATGATTCCGCTGCCAGGCTCTCACTAGCTGGTGGGTTCAGGTTGATCTCTCGTGGGAGCCAAGTCCTTTAGCTCCGAGATGATTCCGCTGCCAGGCTCTCACTAGCTGGTGGGTTCAGGTTGATCTCTCGTGGGAGCCCCAAGCCCTTTAGCTCCGAGATGATTCCGCTGTCAGGCTCTCACTAGCTGGTGGATTCAGGTTGATCTCTCGTGGGAGCCAAGTCCATTAGCTCCGAGATGATTCCGCTGCCAGGCTCTCACTAGCTGGTGGGTTCAGGTTGATCTCTCGTGGGAGCCAAGTCCTTTAGCTCCGAGATGATTCCGCTGCCAGGCTCACACTAGCTGGTGGGTTCAGATTGATCTCTCGTGGGAGCCCCAAGCCCTTTAGCTTCGAGATGATTCCGCTGCCAGGCTCTCACTAGCTGGTGGGTTCAGGTTGATCTCTCGTGGGAGCCAAGTCCTTTAGCTCCGAGATGATTCCGCTGTCAGGCTTTCACTAGCTGGTGGGTTCAGGTTGATCTCTCGTGGGAGCCAAGCCTTTTTGCTCCGAGATGATACCGCTGCCAGACTCTCACTAGCTGGTGGGTTCAGGTTGATCTCTAGTGGGAGCCCCAAGCCCTTTAGCTCCGAGATGATTCCGCTGCCAGGCTCTCACTAGCTGGTGGGTTCAGGTTGATCTTTCGTGGGAGCCAAGCTTTTTTGCTCCGAGATGATACCGCTGTCAGGCTCTCACTAGCTGGTGGGTTCAGGTTGATCTCTCGTGGGAGCCAAGCCCTTTTGCTCCGAGATGATTCCGCTGCCAGGCTCTCACTAGCTGGTGGGTTCAGGTTGATCTCTCGTGGGAGCCAAGCCCTTTTGCTCCGAGATGATTCCGCTGTCAGGCTCTCACTAGCTGGTGGGTTCAGGTTGATCTCTCGTGGGAGCCCCAAGTCCTTTAGCTCCGAGATGATTCCGCTGCCAGGCTCTCACTAGCTGGCGGGTTCAAGTTGATCTCTCGTGGAGGTTGTTTTTTTTACCCTGAGGGGGTCTCGCCACCCAGGCTCTCATCAGCTGGCATGGCAGGTTGACCCCCCCCAGGAGGTTAGATCCTTTTACCTTAAGGGGGTCTCGCCACCCAGGCTCTCATCAGCTGGCATGGCAGGTTGACCCCCCCAGGAGGTTAGATCCTTTAACCCTGAGGGGGTCTCGCCACCCAGGCTCTCATCAGCTGGCATGGCAGGTTGACCCCCCAGGGGGTTAGATCTTTTTACCCTGAGGGGGTCTCGCCACCCAGGCTCTCATCAGCTGGCATGGCAGGTTGACCCCCCCCCCCCAGGGGGTTAAGCGTTTTTACCCTGAGGGGGTCTCGCCACCCAGGCTCTCATCAGCTGGCATGGCAGGTTGACCCCGCGGAAGGGGCCTCATAGCCTTTCGATACCGCGAGAGCAAGCTTCACTCAGCGAATACGTTGGGTTGGATGTTTCTTTCCGAGCTTGTACCAACCTCGAAAAGAGCGGGGATTGTGTACAACCCCGTATTCGCGGAGTGAGGACCCCAAGCAAGGCATAAGGCATGCTAGTAAGTTTTAAGCTTTGGAGCCCCTTTGAGGGGCGGGGGCGGCGAGTAGGCAGACACCCGTCCCGGCATGATAGGCGTGAGGGGAAGCTGCGGGACCGGCCGGAGTCCGGAGGCGCACCCCTGCCTCGCGGCCAAGCGAGGGCAGGCGGGGCGAGACCGGCCCGGGGCCGGGTTCTCGCCCCTGCCTCGCGGCTAGGCGAGGGCAGGCGGGGCGAGACCGGCCCGGGGTCGGGTTCTCGCCCCTGCCTCGCGGCTAGGCGAGGGCAGGCGGGGAGAGACCGGCCCGGGGCCGGGTTCTCGCCCCTGCCTCGCGGCAGGGCGAGGGCAGGCGGGGCGAGACCGGCCCGGGGCCGGGTTCTCGCCCCTGCCTCGCGGCCAGGCGAGGGCAGGCGGGGCGAGACCGGCCCGGGGCCAGGTTCTCGCCCCTGCCTCGCGGCCAGGCGAGGGCAGGCGGGGCGAGACCGGCCCGGGGCCGGGTTCTCGCCCCTGCCTCGCGGCTAGGCGAGGGCAGGCGGGGCGAGACCGGCCCGGGGTCGGGTTCTCGCCCCTGCCTCGCGGCTAGGCGAGGGCAGGCGGAGCGAGACCGGCCCGGGGCCGGGTTCTCGCCCCTGCCTCGCGGCTAGGCGAGGGCAGGCGGGGCGAGACTGGCCCGGGGCCGGGTTCTCGCCCCTGCCTCGCGGGCAGGCGGGGCGAGACCGGCCCGGGGCCGGGTTCTCGCCCCTGCCTCGCGGCCAGGCGAGGGAAGGCGGGGCGAGACCGGCCCGGGCCGGGTTCTCGCCCCTGCATCGCGGCCAGGCGAGGGCAGGCGGGGCGAGACCGGCCCGGGGCCGGGTTCTCGCCCCTGTCTCGCGGCTAGGCGAGGGCAGGCGGGGCGAGACCGGCCCAGGGCCAGGTTCTCGCCCCTGCCTCGCGGCCTCGCGGTCAGGCCGGGCGAGACCGACCAGGGGGGGGGGGGTGGCCGGAGGGCGTGACCTCTCATGCTTTTACCGTTTTACCCCCGAGGTGGATTTCCTCTTTTTGCCCCCCGGTGTGGAGGTTTTCTATTGGCTGGAGGCATTTTTGTCCTAAGGGCATTTTGGTCATTTTACCCCCAAGACTTGGAAAAACTATAAATAGACCCTTGAGGGTGCCTTGGAGAGGGACTGGTCATTCATTCCTTAGCCACTTGAATCTCTTTGGCTTTCTTCCTCCAAGACACCTAGCTCAAGCATTGGCTAGGGAGGGGGAGACCTCAAAGGTCTTCCGGGTGTGAGGTGGGACCTCCACGCTAGAGCCGAGGGTCAGTTCATAGCTTCCTAAGTCTTCGGTCCGTGACGTTCTTCCGAGTGTAGTAGGTGTGAGGTCACCCCTTTCCCCAAGGGTCGAACTCCACGGAAGTCAATTTTGGCTTCGGTCATTTTTGGTTTCAACACCAGACACCTCCACCTCCTAGCATCAATTCCCCATCGGATCTCATCATATCTAGGCATTCTAGTCCGGGTCCAGCCTTCCCCTTCCCCAATCCGGTCCACCAACCACCGAAATCCCTCGTTGAGCCCTCCAACATTCATATCCGTTTATATTTACAGCAGCCCTAATACTCGTATTGTGTTTTTGTATTGATTTGGGGTTGTAAAATATTATCACAGTTTGCTTATTACATGTTAGTTTGAATGTTCATTTTATTATAGTTATTTGTGCATGGATTAATCTCTAACTGCAACAAGGATTTATTCGCCGCACGCTCTTGCTTTGGTCATACATACGGAGGAAAGCCTAAGTTTGTCTCGCTTAAATAAATTATTTTTGTCTTGCTTTGAATATTCTGCGTGGGATGATATTATTTATTATTCAATTATGATTTTATCTGTCGGGCTTTGCATAGCATGTAGCGTTAGGTCGCCGTTTTTCCGCCGCCTATAGATTTGTCATGCGTCACAATGCCTCTTGATCCTTGTGCCATGTTCCTTCACTTTTCCTTTTCCTTTTCCTTTTCCTTGTATGTATCTATTAATTTTCTGGATTATCACTTTTTACAACATGCATAAACCAAAGACCAGTGTTCGAATGACAGACCCATGATGAGTACACCTTTAATAAGGTAACTAATATGAAAATACATAATATGTTAAATATTCATGATGGTATGTTCCAGTAATCAAAGTGTAATTTAATTTCATGTCGCCAACAAAAAACATTTGGGAGATGTTATCTAAATGTTAAGTGGCACCCATTCATGCATGTCACTAAAAAGGAATTAGAAGTTCTTTATTTTCATGTTCCAATCCAACCTCCTGTACCAAAATATGTTTTCTTATGCATTTGATATTTGAAGAAATAATCAACCAATGAGATTTAGCCACTAACACCAATAGTAGTATTCCAATTATACCCACATCATAATCATAGTTCAATAGGTTTATGAGTGTACAAAATGGAAAAGAACTGCAATTAACAGGATGCAAATGCGAAACAGATAAGTACAAAAAGTAAGCATATTGCTCTACAACAAGTCAACAACAACAATACTGAAGCCTTTATCCCACTATAATGGAGTCGGCTATATGGATCCTTCGTCGCCATTGTGCCCTATCTTCAATCGTGTTGCTCTAATTGGGATAATTAATTAGCAACTACAAAAATGGTAGGAATAAGCTAACTAAAGAGTATAATCAATCTGAATAATATTTAAATTGAAATTGCCAATTGATGGGTTGTAGATTAAAGGAGAAAGTGATAGATACATTCTAATGCCAATAATTCATTATAGTAATCAGAACAGAGAGCACTCACAGTTCTATCAAATTCTAACATAAAGCATCTTTTCACGTCCTCTTTTGTCGGTTTGCAGCCACAACGGTTGCGTCTTGATGTCAAATCTGAGAACTTTGCATAGGTGTAATGTAGAACTGCAGCCTCCTCTAATTTGATTTCACTGACAGGTCACCAAAAGAAGTATATCTTTTTAAGTAATGATCATAAACCAAAAGCAATATTGTAGGTATATGTTAAAGAAAATGTTGATCCTCTCAATGCGTTATTTTATTGGTAGGACTATGATGTGACTATTTAGAAAGCATCAATCAAAAATATTATTAATGTCTGCCATCAATAATTAATACTCCTGAAGTCGTGATTGTTTCTGTCTGCTTAATCTGCAAATACACAGATTTTGATCAATTCTATACTATTTGGACTAGTATTTTTAAAATTTTACTTAATATGGGTTTCATTTGGATTGTTAATTTGATCATTATAATGGCGTGATTATCCTGGCTATTTCAGTACAGCAATACACTGAAGATGAAAAAAGCAATTATGGGTCGTTTGGCATGGTGGTGGCAGTCGTGAACACCGCAGTTACGAACCGTCGTTCGTGAACACCCAACCTCACATAAGAAGCTTCATTCATTTTTTGTGTTCAAAATTAGTTTTCTTACCTCGGTGGTTGTCATGCGTTGTTATGCCAAATACATATTTCATGACGGTGATGTTTTGGTCCAAACTCACTGGAGCAGTAATGTCTCCCCAAACGGATAACTGCGTTTACGACCACCATCGCCGTGCCAAATGAACCCTAAATTGGAGTAGGGTAGCTGGAGGGAACTGAATCTATTTTTGATGTTTTTTATCCCTTTTTAATATAGTTTTAATTTTGTTTGTTTTGATGATTATTCAAATTTGTTAGAAAAGCCCAATTAAGGGCCCATGTTTTCTCTCTTTTTATCTCTCCATGTATTAGTCCCACATCTTGTATTTAGGATTTCTCTTCTCATTCTTCTCCTATATAAGTGTATTCATACTTGTAACTATTCATTTCAAGAAGTATATACAAGCTTTGAGGCCTTTCTCTACATGGTATCAGAGGGAAACCGGTCTCCTCCTACGGTATCCGGCCTACCCGTTTTTCTTCTCCTCGCCGCAACCGGTCTCTTATCCTAACCGGTTGTCCGCGCGGTCTCAACAGGTCTCTTCTCCTAACCGGTTGTCCGTGCGGTCTCTCCTTCCCGCGGACTCCTGCGGCTTGGTCTTCTCTATCCGCTTCCTCCCCACCCCTCTGTTTCTTTCGTGGACTCCACCTCCTCCTTCCCCCTCCCCCTCTTTTTATACTCCTCTCTCTCACGTGGGACCACTTTCTCTCCCCTTCTCTTCCCGCGCGGACTCTTTCCATCCGCTGCGGCCTCTCCCTGTTTTTTGAATCGCTGCTCGCCGCGACCTGCCTCTCCTGCTCACCGCGCGGTCTCTCTCTATCCGCTGCGGCTTCTCCCTGCTCGCTAGTCGCTGCTCGCAACGACCTGTTTCTCCTGCTCACCGCGCGGTCTCTCTCTATCCGCTGCGGCTTCTTCCTGCTCGCTAGTCGCTGCTTGCAACGACTTGTTTCTCCTGCTCACCGCGCGGTCTCTCTCTATCCGCTGCGGCTTCTCCCTGCTCGCTAGTCGCTGCTCGCAACGACCTGTTTCTCCTGCTCGCCGTGCGGTCTCTCTCTCTCCGCTGCAACGTCTCGCTGCTCGCTGATCGCTGCTCGCAGCAACCTGCCTCTCCTGCTCGCCGCGCGATCTCTTTCTATCTGCTGCAGTCCTTCCTCCTCGCTACTCGCCTGCGGCCTGTAGCGACCTGCTTACTCCTCGCTTCTCGCTGCGGCCTCGCCTTTCTGCTGCTATCTTGTCGCATTTGGTCGCGATCTCCTGGTCGCTGGCGTGTCCGCCGAGACCGTGCGACTTTTATATTTCTTGCCTCCCGGCCCCTTCTCTGCTACCCGCACGGCACTCCTCTTCTAACCGCCCGGCCTCTTCTGCTGGTCGCGCATGGCGTCCGATACCTCTGCTGCTACTTCTGCGCCGCCAGCCCGCGCGGCTGCCTCGGCTTCCGAACTTCGTGATGAATTACGGATTACAACTATCTCCCTCACTGGCAAAAGGAACTTTGTTGAATAGGTTCACTCGGTTCGCCGTGTTCTGCAGACAAAGGGACTTCTTCACCACTTGACCCGGGCCCCTCCGACTGCACCCTCCGATGACTGGCTTCGCGACGATGGTCGGGTCCAGTCCTGGCTTCTCAACTCTATGGATCCTGAACCCTACCGGATGGCAATGTATCATGATACAGCTAAATCCATGTGGGAGGAGCTTCACGCCTTTTACTCTGGTCATGACAGCATACAACATCTGTATGATATTATTTCCGATCTTCAGAATCTTACCCCGGGTGCTCCTGGTGATATGCTCTCCTTCGTGGCTAAAGCCAAGAGTTTGGCAGAGGCTTGGATTCAGCATCAGCCTTCTACTACCGATCTCACCACTCAACGCAACCAAAAAGAAGCTGTCGCCATTGCCATGATGATGTCCCGAGTTCCTTCCCACCTACATAGTATTCGGGCTCAGATCCTATCCTCCGCCACAACTCCTTCACTGTCGGATGTATGCTCTATGCTGCTCAAAGTCACGCCTCCCTCGGAGGCTCCTCATGATTTTGCCCCAGCTCTTCTTCAGCAACCTCTCCTTCCGAACCCTCCTACTCGTGGATCTTCCACTCGGGGGGGGGGGGGGGGGGGGGGGCGGCCACCGTCTCGGGGACGCGGACATGGTGGTCGGTCTTCAATGAAATGCACTTACTGTGGCCGCGATAATCATCTTGAAGCTACTTGTTACCGCAAGCACGGCCTGCCCCCTCATTTTACTGCTACTACCACTGCTGCTCCTCCTCCCACTGGGCCGCCTGCCCCCGATCTGGCTTCCACTACCCGCCAGGATATTGCTGAGCTTCGCACCCAACTCCAACAGCTTCAAAGTGCTCTCACCCGCTCCTCCGGCTCCGTCGCATCCTTTTCTGCGGAAGGAATAACCTGTCTCTCTCATAGTCCCTGTTGGATCGTTGATTCCGGGGCCACTCACCATATCACTTCCCAGAAGCCCACCAAGTACCAACGGACGCCTCACCCCCTTTGCATCACTGTGGCCAACGGTGATACCCTTCCTGTCTCTGGCACCGCTGCTCTTCAGCTTACTCCGACTCTCTCTCTTTCCTCGGTTCTGCATGTTCCGGGCTCCCCTTTCAACTTACTTTCTATTAGTCGTCTCACCCACGACCTTGATTGTTACATAACTTTTTTACCTTCTTCTTTCCTTATACAGGATCGTCGCACCCGGAGTACCATTGGTAAAGGGCAGCTGTTGAACGGGCTTTATATCTTGGACATCCCACCTACTACTCTATCTGCTATCTCCACGGTCGATTGACATCGCCGCCTTGGGCATGCCCCCTACCGATTCTCAAGCAGGCTCTTCCTGATGTACCTCTGCAGGAGTTCTCTTGTGAATCTTGTATCTACGGCAAACAGCATCGCTCTTCCTTTCCCCCTACTTGTACCAGGAGTAGTACTCCTCTCTCTTTAGTACATTCTGATGTATGGGGTCCTTATCGTGTCCCCAGTATTTTTGGTTATCGTTATTTTGTCACGTTCATCGATGACTACTCGCGTACTACATGGCTTTATTTACTACATGATCGTACTGAACTTACTTCTGTGTTTCGTGCTTTTTTGACTGAGATGCGTACGCAATTCGACACCCCCCTTCGGGTCATCCGCACCGACAATGCTCGCGAATATACCGGGCGTGCCTTCTCTACTCTTTGCACCGAGTTCGGTATCATCCATCAAACTTCCTGTGCCTATACCCCTCAGCAAAACGGGATCGCCGAACGGAAAAATCGTCATCTTCTCGATGTTGCCCGCTCCCTGATGTTCCAAATGCATGTTCCGGTCGAATATTGGAATTTTGCCGTCTCCACAGCCTGTCATCTTATTAACCGCCTCCCCTCCTCTGTGCTGAATTTTGCCTCACCACTCCAACTTCTCTCTCCCGCCACCAACCCCACCTCTCTCACACCACGGGTCTTCGGGTGTGTGTGCTATGTCCACCATCTTGGCCCTCCTTCCGACAAGCTTGCTCCTCGGGCTGCCAAGTATATGTTTGTTGGATACTCCCGGACTCAAAAGGGATATGTCTGCTACTCTCCTTCTGATGGTCGACTGGTTGTTTCTGCAGATGTCACCTTCTGCGAACACCAGCCCTTCCACTTGCCTTGCCCCACCTCGTCTTCTGCTCCACCTCTTCCCCGGCCTGCCGTACCAGTCACGCCATCGTCTCTACCCTCTTCTTCCTCCTCTCCACCAGCTCTTCCTCGGGTTCCTCCACCTCTTATCCGGGTCTACTCTCGACGTCCATCCAAGGATACTCCCGTGCACCAGCTCCCCGCTACCAGCGATACCTCGGCTCCGGCAGATCCGGCTCCCGTCTCTACAGCTCATCCCTTGGCCAACTACGTCTCTCTCCATCGGCTGGCACCACCTCTTTATGCCTTTGCCACATCTCTTTCCTCTATTTCTATTCCTAACTCTGTGCAGGAGGCGCTTACACATCCCGGGTGGCGGGCGGCCATGGAAGATGAAATGCGGGCTCTTTGGGCGAACCAGACCTGGGATCTGGTACCTCTTCCTCCTAGTCATCCCTCTGTGAGCTGCAAATGGGTCTTTGTTGTCAAGCATGCGGCGGATGGCACTGTTGACCGCCTGAAGGCCCGCCTCGTGGCCCGGGGCTTTACTCAGCAACATGGCCTTGATTATGAGGAAACTTTCTCTCCAGTGGCCAAATTGAACACGGTCCGGGTCCTTCTTTCCTTGGCAGTTCATCGTCACTGGCCGCTCTATCAGTTGGATATTAAGAATGTCTTCCTCAACGGCGATCTGCACGAGACAGTTTATATGCAGCAACCTCCCGGGTTTGAGACCACGGGGGAGTCTTTGGTATGTCACCTTCGGAAATCCATTTATGGTCTCAAACAGTCCCCACGAGCGTGGTTTGAAAAATTCAGTAAAGTGGTCTGTACTAGTGGCTTCACTCGGAGCTCGGCTGATTTTTCCCTCTTTACCCGCCACCGGTCAATCGGAACTGTGATCCTTCTGGTCTACGTTGACGATATCCTGATTACTGGCAACGACACGGTAGGAATACAACAGATCAAGGAACAGTTAAATTCCGCCTTTCAGACCAAAGATCTGGGCAACCTTCGGTACTTTCTTGGGCTCGAAGTCGCACGACGCTCTGATGGTCTTGTGTTATCTCAAAGGAAGTACTGTATGGACCTCCTTCATGATGCAGGCTATTCTGGATGCAAACCTGTGGAGACTCCTATGGACGCCAATCACAAGCTCTCGGCCCATAGTTCTGACTCTGACAAGCTGCTTACAAATCCGGAATATTACAGACGCTTGGTTGGGAAACTGATCTACCTTACGGTGACTCGACCGGACATCTCATTTGCTGTAGGAGTTGTGAGTCGGTTCATGCACGCTCCTCGGACATCTCATCTTCAAGCTGTCGAGCGCATCCTTCGATATCTCAAGATCGCCCCCGGACAAGGACTTGTGTATAAGCCATCCACATCTCTATCACTCGTCGCTTACTCTGACGCTGACTATGCAGGATCTATCGATGATAGGCGCTCCACTACGGGGTTCTGCACTTACTTTGGTGGTCATCTCATAACATGGCGTAGCAAGAAACAATCTGTGGTTGCACGCTCTTCTGCTGAAGCCGAGTATCGGGCTATGGCTGCGGTTGCTTCCGAGCTAACCTGGCTTGAGAGCCTTTTGGGAGACTTGGGTGTTCGTCTCTCATCACCGGCTACCTTATTCTGTGACAGTCAGGCAGCAATCCATATTGCCAAGAATCTGGTGTTTCACGAACGCACAAAGCATATCGAAGTTGATTGTCACTTTATCCGGGAAAAGGTACAGTCAAAGAAGATAGATTTGGAGCATGTTCCTGCTAAAGACCAAGTTGCGGATATCCTGACAAAAGCTCTCTCCAGGCCTCTATACTATCAGTTTTTATCCAAGCTTGGTGCCTACGACTTGTACGCTCCAGCTTGCGGGGGAGTGTTAGAAAAGCCCAATTAAGGGCCCATGTTTTCTCTCTTTTTCTCTCTCCATGTATTAGTCCCACATCTTGTATTTAGGATTTCTCTTCTCATTCTTCTCCTATATAAGTGTATTCATACTTGTAACTATTCATTTCAAGAAGTATATACAAGCTTTGAGGCCTTTCTCTACAAAATTAACTAAACCATAATCTCAATTTTTTGATTGTGGAAGAACTCCCAATCTTCGTTGTTATCTTAATATCAATGAGTTTTAGTTTTATGATCTGTAATTAAGCTTGGTGAAAATAGATTAAAGGCAAATCAAACTAAAAAAAGAGATGTCTTTTGACGAACTACGATGGAGGCTACAATTTCCTGTACATGACCATGATTCAGAACTAACACATTCAGCCCCTGTTAGCATTTCCCAGTGCACTTGAAACCTATGTTGTTAAAGGCGCGCCTAAGGCTCTAGGCTCACCAGGCTCAGAGGTTTGCGCCTTTTTTGCGCTTATAGGCATTAAAGGCGCGCCTGAGTGTAATTTTTGTTGTAAACTTTTTTTTTTCAAAATAAAGCAAGAACTCAATAATTTTTATATGATTTAGTGTTTTTGAAACATAATCGATCGTTGAGACTTAGATATGATACAAGCAACCATTGATTTTTTTAAGAGATATAACTGTTAGTAATGAATGATTCATGAGTAGAATATATGAAAAAACTGTTCAAGAAGATGAACTGATGTTTGATGCTGATTATTAAAAAAGAATGTGGTTGTGTATTGCCTTCTTCGGGCACGTGCCTGCGCCTTGAGCCTTGTGCCTAGACACTAAGACCCCTTGACGCCTTGGTGCGCCTTGCGCCTTTAATAACTAAGCTTGGAACCAATCACAAACCTTCAATTGTTTGCAATTCCTCAAAAGGTTATTTTTCATTCTCCCTTTTCATACTTTATTCCTTGATAGGTAATCCTTTGATATCCCTCATAATTTTTTTTGCAAATGTGTGCTTTGTTCATAGGTTGGGCCAGAGGTGGGAAACTTGATCTCAAATAAATTAAATATTCTCAAAAAGGATATAAACGTTATAGTCTTAGGGTCTGTTTGGTGCGCCGTTGGGGCTCTGACACGGTGGCAGGTGGAGGCAAGACGACATCAACCCAAACGCGCAAGCAGCATGGGGGCGTTTGGCCCTGTCTGCCACTGCGAAGAAGCCCTCCGTTCGGACTGGAGCCGGAGACTCCAGTTCAACGTTGCGGCCCGCCTCCGTCCCGCCTCCCATGGGTGACTCCCTCCCAAACAGAGCCTTTTTCTCAGGCCCATGTTTGTTTGCAAGGGTAGCATCCTTTGAATCCACCTTTACAATCCACACATGAAGAGTGTGACTGAGTTGGAGAAGGAAGAGAGTTGTGTCTCTCATATCCCTGAGTTGGAGAAGGAAGAGAGTCATGTCTCTCATACCTCATAGGTAGTGTAAAGTGTGACTGAGTTGGAGAAGGAAGAGAGTGTGCCAGATCTCTTTCCCCTGATATTACTCCAAAGGAGGTATTAGTTTCTACTAACCCCACTCTTCCTATTGGATCACCACCCAAATTCGTTACTGAGATTGCAGTTACTCCTAATGATGCCAATCCTCATTCGATTTGTGGATGTCTTCTTGCATCTCTCATGCCCCCATTAGCCAAACCTACACCAGACGCCACAGAGAGATCTCAAATGCTATATCCACAACTTGCCCCACAGACTCAACAAATGTACCTAAAACCTCCTCAGTCAACGATACTGATTACCATCTGGATTTGCCCATTTCCAAAAAGAATAGGTAAACGAGCAATCTCCACTTATCCGAATACAAATGATGTGTACTAAGGTTCTTTATCCGCTAATTTCAATGATTTTCTTACCAAAGTCTCTTCATGCATTCACCCGAAAAATATGAAAGAGTTTGTCATCTGAGTGGAAAGCTGACATGCATGAGGAAATGCGGGCTTTAGAAGCTAATGATATCTGAGATTTTGTCCCCCTCCCTACAGGTAAATCAGTAGTTGAATGTAGATGAATTTATGCTATTAAAGTTAATCCATATGAATCTATTCCTCGACATAAAGTTTGCTCAGTGGCCAAAGGTTTCAGTGAGACATATGGAGCGGATTATAATGAAACCTTCTCTCTGGTTATCAAATTAATCTCTATATGACTTATTATTGCCTAAGTGCAAGGTACGGATGGAATTTATCTCAATTGGATATATTTAATACTTTTTCTGAATAGAGACTCAGCATAGGTATAAAATGAGCAACCCCAGAGTTTTTTGCTCATGGGAAGGTGGTGTTCTGTGCAAATTGAAAAAAAAATGTATGATCTGGAAAGACATGATGTACTTAGGCATTAGTGAGATTATGACACAAGATAAGGCACAATCTTAGTTATTAAAGGTGCAAGGCGCACCAAGGCGCAAAGAGGTCTTAAAACTTAGGCGCAAGGCTCAAGGTGCAAGCGCACGCCTGACGAAGGCAAGACGCAACCACATCCATTTTAAATAATCAGCATCAAACAGCACTTCATCTATTTCACTAATTAATCATTCATTACTATCGTTTATATCTCTTAAAAAAGAATCAATATGTCACTTGCATCATATCTAAGTCCCAACACACAATTATATTTCACAAACACCAAATCAATAAAAAATTATTAAGTACATATATTATTTCTTTATTTATATTTGGAAAAAAATTACAACAAAATTCTCACTCAGACGCACCTTTTATGTTCCAAAGGCACAAATAAGGTACACGAAGACGCAAACCTCTGAGCCTAATGAGCCTTGCGACTGAGGTGCGCGCCTTTAACAACATATGGCACAATGTCGACAAAGGATCCATATAGTCGACCCCATTATAGTGAGATAAAAGCTTGAGTGTTGTACAACAATCATCGAAGGCGTGGTTTGGGAAGTTCTCATAAACTGTGGAAACTTTTGGTCTTACCCGTTGTATGGTTGAGCATTCTATATTTTACAGACATACTGGGTCTGAGAGGATTATTTTTGTGGTTTATGTAGATGACATCATATCCGGAAGAAATAAAGATGGGATTGACAACGTGGAAAGTCATCTAAGTAAACCGTTTCAAACAAAAGACATGGGCAACTCAAGTACTCTTGGGTATCAAGGTGGCTTGATGAAAAGAAGAAATTTGTCTTCTATAACACAAATATAACATGGATTTATTAAAAGAAGCTAGGATGCTATGGTGTAAACCTATAAAAAATCATATGGATCCCAATGTGAAACTTATAAAGGATGAAGCAGCAAGAAACATTTATTTGGATGAAGCAGCAAGAAACATTTATTTGGATGTTGGGAAGGGGGGTAGACCAATAAAGACTTGGAATGAAACTATAAGAAAAGACATGATGTACTTAGGCATTACTAAAATTATGACTAAAGATAGGAAACAAGAGCGACAAAGGATCCATATAGCCGACCCCACTATAGTGGGATAAAGGCTTAAGGGTTGTTGAGATATATATATAAGGTTGATAGGAAAATTGAATTATCTTACAATCACATGACAAAATATATCATTTCATATTAGTGTTGTGAGTCAATTTATGTCCATTCCAATGGTTCTTCACATAGAGGCTGTGATTCACATTCCTAGGTACTTGAAAGGCACCCTGAGTGTTGAGTTGTATAAAAAAACATATGAGAATAGAAGGATACTCATTGCAGATTGGGCAGGGTCTCCTTATGATTATAGGTCCACTACTGGCTAATGTGTGTTGATAGGAAGAAATCGGGTATCATGGAAAAACAAGAAATAATATACTATTTCTAGATCTAGTACTAATTCAATATAGCTAAATTTATTTGAATTAAGCAACTCTTGACTGAATTAAAATAGGAAGTCAATAGTCTTATGCAATTATTTTGTGATAATGCTGAACCTTGTCTTCAATGAATGCCCAAAATATATCAAGATAATTTGTCACTTCGTGAGAGAAAATTTTTTAAATGGAATCATTTGTACCAATTGTGGCCAATTGTGTCAGCACTGAAAATCAACTTGCTGGTATCTTTTGTCTTTACCAAGTCCCTTGCAGAAACCAAGATCAAAATTATAAGAGAAGCTTGGTGGTGCTAATATTATGACTCATTCCCTACTGCAGCTTGAGGGGGAATGTGAGAAAATTACTACACATGCAAAGTCATCTGGTGGACAACATCACGTAATTATGTGAGATACTTAAATGATTCCATAGATAGATTTTTTGATAATACAATGAAGATGAAACCCTACAAGGGGTGGTTAAGTATTGACGACAACAAAGGAGGAGAAACTTCAATTCCCCAAAAGGTTAGTTTACAGCAAACTGTTACGTGTTCGGGATTGTGAGCGTGTGCTCCGGGGAAAAGGAGGGAAGTCCTCAAGGGAGGAGGGGGAGGGATTCCGGCGAGCTATGGCGGCGGCGGCTGGAGGCTTGCGAATCGGCAGAGGCGGCCAGCGGGATTCACGATTTGTGGAAGGCGGCACAGTGGAATCGCGGTTTTCGCGATTCCTGCGGGATACGTAGCCGGCTAGGGCAACCTGGCGGGATAAGGACGGTAGAGAGGGAGAACTAGAGAGAGGGTTTAGAGAAAACAAAATGAAAATACTTCTTGCTTACTTGTCTTGGACACACACACACATATAGTTCATAAAAGTGCCCCCTCCTTGGGCTTAGACATGAAGGATCGATTACGCCTACAAAAATATAAAGTAGACTAGATAAATAGTTCGCGACATGCGCGACCAAGGCGGGACCAAGGCGGGAACGTAACATCCCCACCCTGCACGACGACAAGCTTGCCCTCGAGCTTGGTCTGTAATGACGGTGGGCGTCGGATCGCCTGTGTCAGTGTCAGCATCCCGTTCAGAAGCCGAGTCGTCGACCTCCAACCAGAAGAGGCACTTGCAGCGATGTCCACGAAAAAATGGCTCGTCGCAGTTGTAACAGAGGCCTTTGGCACGGCGGTCATTCATCTCCTATGGCGACAGTCGTCGAATGGTAGTTGGGAGGTCGGCGTCTCGGTCTGGGGCGATGGGACTGGTTGTGGTCGATGACATAGGCCGCAAAGGACGCTTGGACCCCTCGGTGTCCTAGTGTTGTAGATGAGGGCGATCCAAAAACAAACGCTTCTCACAAATGCAAGCCAAACTCATTGTCGTGGTCATATCTGTGGGTGCCTGAAATTCTACGTCCATGCGGAGGCGCTCATGGAGTCCCGCCGTGAAGATGGACACCTGTTGTGTCGGAAGAACGGTGGTAGTGCGGGCCAGGAGGACTTGAAACTGTTCAAGGTACTCGTCGATCGGACCAGTCTGCCGGATGGAAATGAGATCCCCCGGGGGATTACTGTGGAGGGGTGGCCCGAAGCGGAGGGTGCAGTTCACCTTGAAATCGTCCCAAGAAAGGACTGGTTTCTCCCGTTGCAGTTTGGAAAACCAAAGTTGCGCGGGGCCCATCAGGTGAAAGGCAGCAATGCTGAGCCACTCGTCCCAAGGGGTGCGCTGGTGGGCGAAAAACTGCTCACAACGAGAGAGCCAAGCTAAGGGGTCTTCATGGCCGTCAAATATTGGAAAATCCAGCCGCAAGTATCGTGGCACCCTGTTGTCGTCATGCCGCAGAGGACAAAACTCTGGCAGGGTTGGCGGAATCGGCGCTTCACTGGAGGAACCCGTGGCCGGTTGGGCCGGTCGGTTAGCCGCTAGTTGGGTGGTGACGGTGACAATGAGTGCGTTGTTGTTATCCGTGAGGAGCTTGGCGAGAGACCCGAAAATCTGCGAGAGGGAGGGCTGATCTGCCATTGCGTGAGGCGGAGGTGGTGGGTTAGCGGCGCCAGAGGGAATGGAGGTAAAAGGTGCCGGTGGCGGAAGTAGTCTGGTAGAGGCGGCGAGCAAGGGGACCTCGTCGAGGGAGGGGCCGAGAAGGATGCGCGGGGAAGAGGGGCCGGCAGTGAGCGGCCGGTGCGAAGTCGGGTGCTGAGGGTTTGACTGCGCGGAGGGGTCGTGGAGGCCGGAGGAGGTCGGGGAGGGGCCAGACAGGCCGCAGCTGGTCGAGAAGGGGCCGTGCAGGCCGGAAGAGGTCGGGGCGGCGCTGTGCGGGCCGGAGTTGGTCGGGGCGGAGCTGTGCGGGTCGGGGTTGGCCGGGGCGGTGCTCCGTCGGGGCAGATCTGGCGTGTTGGCGGCGGGGAGGAGCGTTCCCCCTGATACTAAGTTGTTACGTGCTCGGGATTACGAGCGTGTGCTCCAGGGAAGAGGAGGGAAGTGCTCAAGGGAGGAGGAGGAGGGATTCTGGCGAGCTATGGCGGCGGCGGCTGGAGGAGTGCGAATCGGCGGAGGCGGCCAGCGGGATTCGCGATTTGCGGAAGGCGGCACAGTGGAATCGCGGTTTTCGCAATTCCTGCGGGAGACATAGCCGGCTAGGGAAACCTGGCGGGATAAGGACGGTAGAGAGGGAGAGAGAGAACTAGAGAGAGGATTTAGAGAAAACAAAATGAAAATACTTCTTGCTTACTTTTCTTGGCCACACACACACATATATATAGTTCAGAAAAGTTCCCCCTCCTTGGGCTTAGACATGGAGGATCGATTACGCCTACAAAAATATAAAGCAGACTAGATAAATAGTTCGCGACATGCGCGATCAAGGCGGGACCAAGGCAGCCCGTAACACAAACTTCTTCTCAAACTTATGTAACAGCTCGATGTCATGTTCCTGATTACTAGCATTTTCAAAATATTCAATCTTAGCTAATGGCTTCGTTGCTCCTATGCATAAAACATCGAACCTTGTTTTCCATGAACATGCAACATATTGGGATAGATTGCCACTTTGTGATAGAAAAGATTTTAGATGGAACCATCTGTACCAAGCTTGTCAAAACAGATAATCAACTTGTTGATATCTTTACCAAGTCCTTTACTAAAACCAAGATCAAAATCATAAGAGGCAATCTTGGTAGTACTAATCTCATGACTCCTCTATTGCGGCTTGAGGGGGAGTGTGAGAAGATTATTAACACTAGGTGGTGACCACATCAGGTAATTATATGGAATACTTATATGAATCCATCGAAAGATTTTCTGATAATACAAAGAAAATGAAACCCTATAAGGGGCTGCTAAGTCTTGACAGCAACTAAGGAGGACGAACTTCAGTTCCTCGAAAGGTTAGTTAAGAAAAACCTTCTTATCAAACTTATGTATTGACTCGATGACTCCTAATTGCATGCACTTTCATAAACTTCAATCTTAGCTGATAACTTCGCTGCCCCTCCCACATTATTGCAATAAGCAACCACAACACTGCTCATATGGGCCTGAATGCTTTCTCATCTATTTTAGTTTCTGTAATTTGTGCCCTCTGATGCATTTCGGCAATCAAACAGGAGCATCCATCACTTCCTCAAGATTTTTCGATGGTCTGTTCATCTCTACAAATTCCTCACATATGTTGACGCTAGATCTAGATGTATTAATATTAAACACACACACACACAGTGACATGAAACAACTACGTTTAATATTACTAAATAGTATATATAGATAGATTATTAATCTAATGCATTAAATTAATTTATACCATAGTTTAATAGCTATCAAATTGTAGCATTGATATTAATTTATCCCCTGGGGATGTGCCTGACCGCCACTTGATGCGACGATGCCCATGTATAAAATCATTTTTCCCACACATTATAAGGAACGTCGAGCAGTGGCAAGAACTATTGCCGCCACAAACTTTGCATGCGGCACCCATGCACAACTGTTAGTATGTATGATAAAGTAGCTTCTATCAACAAAAAAGATAAAAAAAATTCCTACCAAAGAATCTAAACAAGTACATCGAGAAACATGACTACATAAATACCATTACAAACTATAGTGTTATCAATGTTAATATAAAGATAATGATGTATTCTCTGAAACTTCAAAAATCTATAAATTTGGTTATGCATAAACAACAAGCTAGGAATCTGATATATTCGGATACAAAAATCTACGTGATATAGATATGAAGACTCCCAAGTCTACCACACATCCCCCTAGCAGTCTATGTTAGTGGCATTTTAATTATTACATGTATAATCACTCCCTCCTATTTCACGGAGTGGAATAGAGTTATTTTCATCATGTTGGATCATTATGCTTTAGGCTCTCTTTGGAGAGAAGGTTCTTAGGGCAAAAAGATTATGTCGAGCTTGTCTCAAAATCTTATATTTTATTTGCGTTAATGTACATATTTGTTGTTCGACAATAGCTGGAGCTATCAACTTGTGCGACCCGCCCTACTTATTTCGGAACCCTAATTCCACTTGATTTTGGTTCCCGAAAGCAGCTCATCCGCTTGTTGATTTGCGGCTCCCGGCGTGCTTGCGCTCCTGCTCCCCCGCATGGCAATCCTGCGCCTACGACGACCTCGTTCCATACCGATCTCGCTCCAGCGACTTGCGATGCTCTAGCACGATTTTGCACCACAACCTACGACACACCCGCTCCAGGGCACTCTATTTTGATAACGCATCTCCCTCCAATGGCTTTTCACGAGCACGCCGACAGTACACATTCAACAACCCATTCCACGAATCGCGTCCATCGCTTCTTCTCACCCGCATGTCCCTTCTCCTCGCGTCAACGCCGCATCCAACGACTCCTTCAGTCAAGTTGTCGGCCCTAGCTACTTCTGGGACCAGCACCTTCACTACCCGACGACCTCAACTGACGTACAGTGAGGCCGCGTACTCCCAGCTCGAGCTCCTCTGTTTCATGCCCACGACGTTTTCAATGGCCTTACACGCTGATGAGGATTTCTTCTCTTCGGCCTCAACCGATTACACTATTTTAGATTGGCTTAAAGCTCGATTAGAGGATCTCACTTTCCTCCTTCGAGATCTCACAACCCCGGAGGTCAACCACCCAACAACACATTCAGCCGCACCACTACCCCCCACTCGGCCCACAACGGACTACACGGGGTTCCTCTACCCTGCTGCGAACAAACACTAGGCCCACCTCCATCGATTTGAGATTTCGGTGTTCGACAACACTGACCCCCTCGGTTGGATCGCTCGCGCCAAACATTTTTTTGACCTCCAATCTTACCCCGCCAACCAAAAAGTTCTCATGGTGACTATCTACATGGAATATATATATATATATAAACATCACTATCCAAAGAGCTTCAAAAAGACATCTATATGTTTTCTACATCATCATATGCTCCAATCAGCGCACTAGAGCTGTCGAGTTTGCGATTTTCCTATGCCTAAAAATGTTAGAAATAGAACCATTAGTCTTTTATAAAGACTAAGCGAGCACTTATCCTTTTGAACAAGAAAACAAGAAATGTTATTCATAGCAATATCAGTATTCATATTAGAATGTAATAACTTGTTCAAATGTGATATGGAGCAGTGTATATATATACATAAAAGAACTAGCTAACATTATTTCAGTGTAAAAGAACAGTAAAATAGTAAAAACGGTGTGAATGTCCATATCTATATGACAATCATTAACTAAATGACCTGGTGCTCCACTAGGTGTGTTGGACGCTCCAACATGTCTGTGATCTCTCTTAGCCCAAATTGAAGGTGGAACTCCTCCTCCACTATGACACGCACCATATGGGTAATGAATACGAGTGCCTCAGCTTCGTTTGCCTGTCTGACATCGTCGCCATCGACATCACCGAGGTCATCGAGGTCTCCACGCACGTCACCGGACTATCGCATGATCATATCTGGGGTATTTTCTCACTAGACTGCATCTCACATCTAGAAGCGGCTTCATGTCCACAACAATCACTCTCACCCGTGCCATGGAGTAAGCCCGTTTCCTCAACGAGGAACTCTATGTGGCCCAGCTACCCACCTCTACCTAGCCATCCCACCAATAGTTGTTAACGTCAAAATCTCATCCACTCTCCATCACAACGATCACCAATCTCTACCTGGAACCTTACTGATCGGTCTGCCGCCGCTAGTTCATCAATCCTACCTCCACTGGTACCCCCTCCCCCTATACTCATCTTACCACAATACCTCGAGCTTCACCATAAGGGCCTCTGATTTCATTGTCATAAGGGCTTCTTCTTACCCGCACGTCCCTTCTCCCCGCGTCAACGTCAAATCCAACGACTCCTTCAGTCAAGTTGTCGGCCCTAGCTACTTCTGGGACCAACACCTTCACTACCCGACGACCTCAACTGACGTACGGTGAGGTCACAGACTCCCAACTCGAGCTCCTCTGTTTCATGCCCACGGCGCGTTCAATGGTCTTACACGCTGATGAGGATTTCTTCTCTTCGGCCTCAACCGATTCCACTATTTTAGATTGGCTTAAAACTCGATTAGAGGATCTCACTTTCCTTTTTCGAGAGCTCACAACCCCAGAGGTCAACCACCCAACAACACACTCAGCCTCACCACTACCCCCCCCCCCACCCCCCCCCCACTCGGCCCACCACGGACTACACGGGGTTCCTCTACCTTGCTGCGAACAAACACCAGGCCTACCTCCGTCGATTTGAGATTTCGGTGTTCGACGATACTGAGCCCCTCGGTTGAATTGCTCGCGACAAACATTTTTTTGACCTCCAGTCTTACCCCGCCAACCAAAAAATTCCCATGGTGACTATCTACATGGACAACCCCGTGCTCCAGTAGGTGTGTTGGACACCCCAAAATGTCCATGATCTCTCTTAGACCAAATTGAAGGTAAAACTCCTCCGCCACTATGACAAGCGCCATGTGGGTAATGATTACGAGTGCCTCAGCTCCGTTTGCCAGTCCGACACCGTCGCCATCGACATCACCGAGGTCATCGAGGTCTCCACGCACGTGATCGGACTATCGCATGATCATATCTGGGGTATTTTCTCACGAGACTGCATCCCAACATCTGGAAGCGACTGCATGTCCACAACTATGACTCTCACCCGTGCCATGGAGCAAGCATGTTTCCTCAAAGAGGAACTCTATGTGGCCCAGCTGCCCACCTTTACCCAGCCACCCCAACAACAGTTGTTAGCGTCAAAATCTCATCCACTTTCCATCACAGGGATCACCAATCTCTACCTGGAACCTCACTGATCGGTCTGTCGCCGCCAGTTCGTCAATCCTACCTCCATTGGTACCCCCTCCCCCCTATACTCATCTTACCAACAATACCTTGAGCTTCACCATAAGGGCCTCTGATTTCATTGCCATGAGCCGTACTCGCCCACCCACAAAGGCCCTCCCAAGGACATGTGCATGTTGTTCAACATAGAAGACGACGATCCTAACTTGGATTCTCTGACGCTCGTGGATGACCCTATGAGCCTCAACCTTGAGTACACGGGTGATTCTTGGGGAGGGGGAGTGTTGATACGAAGACGACTCCTGGGGCCTGCCACACGTCCCCCAATCATACTATGTAGCCCTAGCGACATTTTAATTATTTTATGCCCACTCCCGCCTATATAAGGGAGCGGAGGAGAGTTATTTTCATCCTCTTGGATCATTAGACTTTAGAATCTCTTTGGAGAGAAATCTCTTAGAGGGATCCTACCCTCAAGAGATTAGGTTGAGCTTGTCTCGAAATCTTGTATCTTCTTTGACATTAATCCATGCATTTGTTATTCAACGATCAGAGTTATCAGATAATGAGAACATGGACATTGTTGCAGCCCTATAAAAAAGTAGGCTAAGTTAACATGCTTCCTGCAGAAAGAATGCAAAAGGACCTAACCTAATGCACGAAGCTCTTGGATATCACAAACTCAACATAGTCAACTCCTATGATAGATTAATATAATTTAAGCATTTATTATACCTTAATACCTCAATGAATACATTTAGGAATTCAACTGTGAAGATAAATAGAAGTTAATATCAAATAGCCATGCACATAAGCTTAGTAAATTTGCGTAATATGCCTGTACGGATTATTCAAAAAACCTTAGTTTTTTCAATACGTTCTAAAAATTGTGAAAAAATATGCACACTTTTAACCTTCAAAAGTAAATATTTAACCTTCAAAAGTAAACTATGCACACTTTTAACCTTCAAAAGTAAATATTTAAAAAATAATATTTTGATTTGATAATTGACGTAAATAATGAATTTCATAAATAATTCGAATTACAAAACAGAATCTATATAATGCCAACGCATATCAATGCCTATTTAAGCTTAGCTTGGTAATGCATCGTATTAACTATTAAGTATAAAGTGCATATATTCAATTTTTTAATCTTAGCTTTGGTAATGCATCTAAACAGTCCAAAATCTGTCTAGTAACAAAATTAATTCTTGCGAAAAATATTACAAAATGTGTACCCTAATAACCCCACACAGCATAACAATACACGCAAAGCCCTAATGATAATGGAATAAGAGTCATAAGACAAATATCTTACTTTGGGGATTTCATGTAGTTGTGCCATCTATGAGCTCCATTAGGGCGAAGATGATCTTGAATACGTGCTGCAGATTTTCCATTTCCATAGGTGAGAAAGTAGTTGGGATTACCACGTGTTGCTTCCTTGTACAGGCCAAAATAAGTTTCCTTGGGAAGATGATCATAGTTCTTTTTAAACATGGAGACCTTTCAACAAAGATAATATACAAATAATTAGCAATTAAAACATGTGCACTCCTATCAACAAATGGCAAGGCACAATGTCCACTATGCGATATTTAAAAATTGAGAAAACGGTTAAAGGTGTTAAATTTCACCACTGTTCTACTATACTAATCAAAAGGACCGTAGATTTATATTCACAATTTGCAGACGAAACTAAGTGTTATGAGCTTCTGATTGAGATTTCATGAGTGTTCTTTGTAGAGAAAGGCCTCAAAGCTTGTATATACTTCTTGAAATGAATAGTTACAAGTATGAATACACTTATATAGGAGAAGAATGAGAAGAGAAATCCTAAATACAAGATGTGGGACTAATACATGGAGAGAGAAAAAGAGAGAAAACATGGGCCCTTAATTGGGCTTTTCTAACACTCCCCCGCAAGCTGGAGCGTACAAGTCGTAGGCACCAAGCTTGGATAAAAACTGATAGTATAGAGGCCTGGAGAGAGCTTTTGTCAGGATATCCGCAACTTGGTCTTTAGCAGGAACATGCTCCAAATCTATCTTCTTTGACTGTACCTTTTCCCGGATAAAATGACAATCAACTTCGATATGCTTTGTGCGTTCGTGAAACACCGGATTCTTGGCAATATGGATTGCTGCCTGACTGTCACAGAATAAGGTAGCTGGTGATGAGAGACGAACACCCAAGTCTCCCAAAAGACTCTCAAGCCAGGTTAGCTCGGAAGCAACCGCAGCCATAGCCCGGTACTCGGCTTCAGCAGAAGAGCGTGCAACCACAGATTGTTTCTTGCTACGCCATGATATGAGATGACCACCAAAGTAAGTGCAGAACCCCGTAGTGGAGCGCCTATCATCGATAGATCCTGCATAGTCAGCGTCAGAGTAAGCGACGAGTGATAGAGATGTGGATGGCTTATACACAAGTCCTTGTCCGGGGGCGATCTTGAGATATCGAAGGATGCGCTCGACCGCTTGAAGATGAGATGTCCGAGGAGCGTGCATGAACCGACTCACAACTCCTACAGCAAATGAGATGTCTGGTCGAGTCACCGTAAGGTAGATCAGTTTCCCAACCAAGCGTCTGTAATATTCCGGATTTGTAAGCAGCTTGTCAGAGTCAGAACTATGGGCCGAGAGCTTGTGATTGGCGTCCATAGGAGTCTCCACAGGTTTGCATCCAGAATAGCCTGCATCATGAAGGAGGTCCATACAGTACTTCCTTTGAGATAACACAAGACCATCAGAGCGTCGTGCGACCTCGAGCCCAAGAAAGTACCGAAGGTTGCCCAGATCTTTGGTCTGAAAAGCGGAATTTAACTGTTCCTTGATCTGTTGTATTCCTACCGTGTCGTTGCCAGTAATCAGGATATCGTCAACGTAGACCAGAAGGATCACAGTTCCGGTTGACCGGTGGTGGGTAAAGAGGGAAAAATCAGCCGAGCTCCGAGTGAAGCCACTAGTACAGACCACTTTACTGAATTTTTCAAACCACGCTCGTGGGGACTGTTTGAGACCATAAATGGATTTCCGAAGGTGACATACCAAAGACTCCCCCGTGGTCTCAAACCCGGGAGGTTGCTGCATATAAACTGTCTCGTGCAGATCGCCGTTGAGGAAGGCATTCTTAATATCCAACTGATAGAGCGGCCAGTGACGATGAACTGCCAAGGAAAGAAGGACGCGGACCGTGTTCAATTTGGCCACTGGAGAGAAAGTTTCCTCATAATCAAGGCCATGTTGCTGAGTAAAGCCCCGGGCCACGAGGCGGGCCTTCAGGCGGTCAACAGTGCCATCCGCCGCATGCTTGACAACAAAGACCCATTTGCAGCTCACAGAGGGATGACTAGGAGGAAGAGGTACCAGATCCCAGGTCTGGTTCGCCCAAAGAGCCCGCATTTCATCTTCCATGGCCGCCCGCCACCCGGGATGTGTAAGCGCCTCCTGCACAGAGTTAGGAATAGAAATAGAGGAAAGAGATGTGGCAAAGGCATAAAGAGGTGGTGCCAGCCGATGGAGAGAGACGTAGTTGGCCAAGGGATGAGCTGTAGAGACGGGAGCCGGATCTGCCGGAGCCGAGGTATCGCTGGTAGCGGGGAGCTGGTGCACGGGAGTATCCTTGGATGGACGTCGAGAGTAGACCCGGATAAGAGGTGGAGGAACCCGAGGAAGAGCTGGTGGAGAGGAGGAAGAAGAGGGTAGAGACGATGGCGTGACTGGTACGGCAGGCCGGGGAAGAGGTGGAGCAGAAGACGAGGTGGGGCAAGGCAAGTGGAAGGGCTGGTGTTCGCAGAAGGTGACATCTGCAGAAACAACCAGTCGACCATCAAAAGGAGAGTAGCAGACATATCCCTTTTGAGTCCGGGAGTATCCAACAAACATATACTTGGCAGCCCGAGGAGCAAGCTTGTCGGAAGGAGGGCCAAGATGGTGGACATAGCACACACACCCGAAGACCCGTGGTGTGAGAGAGGTGGGGTTGGTGGCGGGAGAGAGAAGTTGGAGTGGTGAGGCAAAATTCAGCACAGAGGAGGGGAGGCGGTTAATAAGATGACAGGCTGTGGAGACGGCAAAATTCCAATATTCGACCGGAACATGCATTTGGAACATCAGGGAGCGGGCAACATCGAGAAGATGACGATTTTTCCGTTCGGCGATCCCGTTTTGCTGAGGGGTATAGGCACAGGAAGTTTGATGGATGATACCGAACTCGGTGCAAAGAGTAGAGAAGGCACGCCCGGTATATTCGCGAGCATTGTCGGTGCGGATGACCCGAAGGGGGGTGTCGAATTGCGTACGCATCTCAGTCAAAAAAGCACGAAACACAGAAGTAAGTTCAGTACGATCATGTAGTAAATAAAGCCATGTAGTACGCGAGTAGTCATCGATGAACGTGACAAAATAACGATAACCAAAAATACTGGGGACACGATAAGGACCCCATACATCAGAATGTACTAAAGAGAGAGGAGTACTACTCCTGGTACAAGTAGGGGGAAAGGAAGAGCGATGCTGTTTTCCGTAGATACAAGATTCACAAGAGAACTCCTGCAGAGGTACATTAGGAAGAGCCTGCTTGAGAATCGGTAGGGGGCATGCCCAAGGCGGCGATGCCAATCGACCGTGGAGATAGCAGATAGAGTAGTAGGTGGGATGTCCAAGATATAAAGCCCGTTCAACAGCTGCCCTTTAACAATGGTACTCCGGGTGCGACGATCCTGTATAAGGAAAGAAGAAGGTAAAAAAGTTATGTAACAATCAAGGTCGTGGGTGAGACGACTAACAGAAAGTAAGTTGAAAGGGGAGCCCGGAACATGCAGAACCGAGGAAAGAGAGAGAGTCGGAGTAAGCTGAAGAGCAGCGGTGCCAGAGACAGGAAGGGTATCACCGTTGGCCACAGTGATGCAAAGGGGGTGAGGCGTCCGTTGGTACTTGGTGGGCTTCTGGGAAGTGATATGGTGAGTGGCCCCGGAATCAACGATCCAACAGGGACTATGAGAGAGACAGGTTATTCCTTCCGCAGAAAAGGATGCGACGGAGCCGGAGGAGCGGGTGAGAGCACTTTGAAGCTGTTGGAGTTGGGTGCGAAGCTCAGCAATATCCTGGCGGGTAGTGGAAGCCAGATCGGGGGCAGGCGGCCCAGTGGGAGGAGGAGCAGCAGTGGTAGTAGCAGTAAGATGAGGGGGCAGGCCGTGCTTGCGGTAACAAGTAGCTTCAAGATGATTATCGCGGCCACAGTAAGTGCATTTCATTGAAGACCGACCACCATGTCCGCGTCCCCGAGACGGTGGCCCCCCCCCCCCCCCCCGAGTGGAAGATCCACGAGTAGGAGGGTTCGGAAGGAGAGGTTGCTGAAGAAGAGCTGGGGCAAAATCATGAGGAGCCTCCGAGGGAGGCGTGACTTTGAGCAGCATAGAGCATACATCCGACAGTGAAGGAGTTGTGGCGGAGGATAGGATATGAGCCCGAATACTATGTAGGTGGGAAGGAACTCGGGACATCATCATGGCAATGGCGACAGCTTCTTTTTGGTTGCGTTGAGTGGTGAGATCGGTAGTAGGAGGCTGATGCTGAATCCAAGCCTCTGCCAAACTCTTGGCTTTAGCCACGAAGGAGAGCATATCACCAGGAGCACCCGGGGTAAGATTCTGAAGATCGGAAATAATATCATACAGATGTTGTAGGCTGTCATGACCAGAGTAAAAGGAGTGAAGCTCCTCCCACATGGATTTAGCCGTATCATGATACATTGCCATCCGGTAGGGTTCAGGATCCATAGAGTTGAGAAGCCAGGACTGGACCCGACCATCGTCGCGAAGCCAGTCATCGGAGGGTGCAGTCGGAGGGGCCCGGGTCAAGTGGTGAAGAAGTCCCTTTGTCTGCAGAACACGGCGAACCGAGTGAACCCATTCAACAAAGTTCCTTTTGCCAGTGAGGGAGATAGTTGTAATCCGTAATTCATCACGAAGTTCGGAAGCCGAGGCAGCCGCGCGGGCTGGCGGCGCAGAAGTAGCAGCAGAGGTATCGGACGCCATGCGCGACCAGCAGAAGAGGTCGGGCG
Organism: Platanthera zijinensis; assembly: GCA_039513925.1. Taxonomy (NCBI): domain Eukaryota; kingdom Viridiplantae; phylum Streptophyta; class Magnoliopsida; order Asparagales; family Orchidaceae; genus Platanthera; species Platanthera zijinensis. Next base: position 10,368,336 of record CM077079.1, on the reverse strand, counting down.
GTTAGAAGAGGAGTGCCGTGCGGGTAGCAGAGAAGGGGCCGGGAGGCAAGAAATATAAAAGTCGCACGGTCTCGGCGGACACGCCAGCGACCAGGAGATCGCGACCAAATGCGACAAGATAGCAGCAGAAAGGCGAGGCCGCAGCGAGAAGCGAGGAGTAAGCAGGTCGCTACAGGCCGCAGGCGAGTAGCGAGGAGGAAGGACTGCAGCGGATAGAAAGAGATCGCGCGGCGAGCAGGAGAGGCAGGTCGCTGCGAGCAGCGATCAGCGAGCAGCGAGACGTTGCAGCGGAGAGAGAGAGACCGCACGGCGAGCAGGAGAAACAGGTCGTTGTGAGCAGCGACTAGCGAGCAAGGAGAAGCCGCAGCGGATAGAGAGAGACTGCGCGGTGAGCAGGAGAAACAAGTCGTTGCGAGCAGCGACTAGCGAGCAGGAAGAAGCCGCAGCGGATAGAGAGAGACCGCGCGGTGAGCAGGAGAAACAGGTCGTTGCGAGCAGCGACTAGCGAGCAGGGAGAAGCCGCAGCGGATAGAGAGAGACCGCGCGGTGAGCAGGAGAGGCAGGTCGCGACGAGCAGCGATCCAAAAAACAGGGAGAGGCCGCAGCGGATGGAAAGAGTCCGCGCGGGAAGAGAAGGGGAGAGAAAGTGGTCCCACGTGAGAGAGAGGAGTATAAAAAAAGGGGAGGGGGAAGGAGGAGGTGGAGTCCACGAAAGAAACAGAGGGGTGGGGAGGAAGCGGATAGAGAAGACCAAGCCGCAGGAGTCCGCGGGAAGGAGAGACCGCGCGGACAACCGGTTAGGAGAAGAGACCGGTTGAGACCGCGCGGACAACCGGTTAGGAGAAGAGACCGGTTGCGGCGAGGAGAAGAAAAACGGGTAGGCCGGATACCGTAGGAGGAGACCGGTTTCCCTCTGATACCATGTAGAGAAAGGCCTCAAAGCTTGTATATACTTCTTGAAATGAATAGTTACAAGTATGAATACACTTATATAGGAGAAGAATGAGAAGAGAAATCCTAAATACAAGATGTGGGACTAATACATGGAGAGAGAAAAAGAGAGAAAACATGGGCCCTTAATTGGCCTTTTCTAACATTCTTGAAGGCGGCAGGTGCGCCGGAGGAGGAGCTTCTCCCTTCCTTTTATTGGGAGGCACTATGGTGGCGACGGGACTGAGCTGCGAAAGATCTACAGAACAGGGACACAGAGCGGTGCTAGGTCGGGCGAGGGTTTTCGGTGGGTTAGAGAGAGAGAGATAGGAAGAGGGGAAAGGAAGAGAGTGAGAGATTTTTGGATTAATTCTTGCATAATAAAACAAGACCCAGTCGGCCAATTAAGTAGTCACAAGTTGCCCCGCATTTGGGCTTAGACATATGAGTAAATACGGAAATTATACTATTACAATTAACATAGCATAAAATAACACAACAACAACAACAACAGAACCCATATAGTCCCCCATCATTGGGGGTATGGGCGGGAGAAGATTGGAAACAGACCTAACCTTTGGCATTATGCACAAAGTGGCTTCTCTCAGAGGAGAAAGACCTAACCTTTGACAATAAATGCACAAAGTGATTGCTTACAGATACCACTGAAATAGTGGCCCCCTATACCGTCACGTTTGTGAATCATGCCCTCAAATCAAAGCCAAAGACATCAGAGAGGGCAGACCCAAGAATCCATTTTGATTTATGTGCACATAACCATGCTTCCTTCATTCAGCATTCAGAGCATTGGCCTTACACAATCAACATAACATAAAATAAGATAGACAAAAAATAGCAGACATTGTCACATCTCCGCCACATGTAGACACCTCTGGTACGTGCAGCCCCAGTGCGGGTTGGGCTCGTCGCGCATCATAACATCTCAGTCATCGTCCGAAGACAGTTTGTCCTCCCCTGGATCGGTATATCAACCAAGAGTGCATTTGGCGGGGAGCCCACATAGGGCTTGAGCTGAGAAATATGGAAAACATCGTGAATGCTGACATCTGGGGGAAGGCCGAGGCGGTAGGCGGCATCACCTATGCGGCCCACGATCTGAAAGGGACCAAAAAAACTTTGGTCCTAGCTTGTTGAAGGCGGTTCTCATGGCAGAGAGTTGGCGGAAGGGCCGTCGGCTTAGCCATACCCAATCGTCGATGGCGAAAACTAACTCTTGGTGGCCCCGGTTGTAAGCGACCTTCATCCTTTGTTGAGTTTGGAGTAGAAGAGTGCGGGCGGCCAATAAAAATTCATCTCGATCCATCAGTTCTTGGACGACCGTGTCGACAAGGGCAGTGCCACCCGTATAAGATAAGAGCCGAGGGGGCTTGCGGCCATAAATCAAATGGAATGGGTATTGTAACAATACTCTATCCATGGGAGCCAACACGGCCAATCGTGGGCAAGATCTCTGGTGAGACAACGCAAATACAACTCCATAGTCCGGTTCACAACCTCTGTCTGACCGTCGGATTGGGGATGATAGGTCAATGAAAAAGAGAGCTTGTTACCGCTGAGAGTGAAAAGCTCCTTCCAAAAGTTACTGGTAAACACCTTGTCGCGGTCCGAAACGAGAGTCTCTGACATATCGTGTAGGCGAAAGATTTTGTTACGGGTCCTCCATTGGTTATCTTATATTATTAGTTTATTATTATTATTAGTCATGTCGTATGTGTAGAGCTGTTGTATTTTAATATTTTGGCATCTGTTGTTGTATTTATGATCATGTCATTGGGGGTTCTATTTAGGGGAAACCCATGGGGTCTTTGTGGTATGAAAAGTATTAAGCAAGTTTCTTTTTCTCTCTCAAGCTTCTCTCTTTCTCTCTCTAGTTCTTCTCATCTCCTCTCTCATTCTAGGGTTTACCCCCTTGTATCTCCGCCTCTTTCCCCTACAATCATTGGCCCGTAACAACTTGGTATCAGAGGAAATTTCCTCCCCTCCGATCGTCGCTCCGTCGTTCCTTGCGGGTTGCCACTGCTCCTCCTTCCCCGGCGCCAGCAACTCCCTTGTCGCCGCACCCCCCAGCGCCTCCAGCAAACTCGTTGAAGCCCACCGCCGACGTCACCCTCTAGACGATTCTGCCTCCGTCGTTCTTCCACCTAAAACAGCCGACAGGATCGTCTTCATCCAACCGACGTCGACCTCCAGCGCCCTCCGCCTTGTCTTTCTCCAATAACGACAAAGAAGCCAACCCCGAGCACCGTCTGTCGTCGTCCTTGCCGGACCAAAACCCGCGTCGAAGCCCCGCCAGCCCCATCTTGCTTCGTCAGCCTCCACGCACCCATCGAGCTATGCGCCTCCTAGAGTCCCACGCCTTCAACCTGCATAATCCATGTTACCTTTTCCATCCTCTTTAATTCCTCTCTTCTTTATTTTATTTTTCTTTGTTTCTTTTTTTGCTGGGTTCTCCCACCTCTACCAACCGCACACCTGTCTTTCTTTTCTTTATTTTCTTCCCCTTGTTTATTTTGACATCTGTTACGAATCCGCCGTCAGTTATCTTGCATTATTATTATTATTATTTATATGTTGAGTCGTGTTGTATCAAGTCATGTCGTAGCATTTAAGTGTTTTAATATTTGTTGCATGTTTGTATTATTTGCAATTATATCATCGACGCCAATATATAGGACCCTTGGGGTCATGTATTGATTGTGCAAGAAAATCTCAATGTTCTCTTTCTCTCCTCAAGCTTTTCTCTTCTCATCCCCTCCCTTTTAGGGTTTTCAACCTCTCTCTCACCTCCTCCGCCATTTATAGGGCTAACAACCCTTGTATCTCCACCTCCATTCACACCTCCCACTGCCATTCGACCCACCACCATCCAGGCACGTAACAGATATCCGGGGTGCATCGTTAGGTTTGTGAATAAGAAGCTTCAGGGTCAGGCTATGATTTAATTGACTAGCCTTGAGTGTGGAATTGAAAGCAATGGTCTTCACCCCCATCTCTTGATGGGTAGACAAAAGGCGGAAGTTAAAGCACCTCAAGCTCGTCTTGTGGTCTGGGGGTTCACTCAATAACAAGGTCTTGATTATGATAAAACTTTCTCCCCCATCGCCAAGTTAAACTCGGTTCGGGTCCTGATCTCCTTAGTCGTCCATCGCAACTGGCCCCTTCATCAGCTGGATATCAAAAATGCATTTCTGAATGGTGATCTTCTCGAGACGGTCTACATGCACCAACCTCCCGGATTTGAGACCATGGGGGAGTCTCGTGTGTGCCATCTCCGAAAATCTATTTATGGTCTCAAACAGTCTTCCAGAGCTTGGTTTGACAAATTTGGTAAGACCGTTCGTGAAGTTGGATTCAAGAGGAACTCGACTGACTTCTCTCTTTTCACTCATCATCAATCCACCGAAACTGTCATTCTTCTGGTTTATGTGGATGATATTTTGATTACTGGAGATAATTCTACAGGGATACAACAAGTCAAGCAACACTTAAACTCTGTTTTCCAAACAAAAGATTTGGGGACTCTTTTGGTACTTCCTTGGATTGAGGTTGCTAGACGACCTGATGGTCATGTTCTTTCACAACGGAAGTACTGCCTTGACCTCCTTCGAGATGGAGGCAACTCAGGGTGCAAACCCGTGGAAACCCCGATGGATGTCAATCATAAGTTATGTGCTCATGGGTTTGACTCAGATTCTCTGCTTACGAATCCTAAGTACTATCGGCGCCATGTAGGAAAACTGATATATCTGACGGTTACAAGACCTGATATCTCATTTGTTGTTAGAGTAGTCAGCCGGTTTATGCATGGATCTCTCATCTCCAGACAGTAGAACGCATCCTCAGATATTTGAAGACAGCTCCTGGACAAGGGCTTGTATATAATCCATCATTCTCTCTATCTCTTATTGCATATTTAGATGTGGATTATGCGTGCTCCCTTGATGATCGATGTTCCACTACGGATTTTTGTACCTACTTTGGAGGGAACCTTATCACCTAGCGTAGCAAGAAGCAATTTGTGGTTGTTCGTTCTTCTGCTGAAGCCGAGTATCATGCAATGACGGTTGTTGTATCTGAACTTACCCGGCTTGAAAGACTTCTTGATGATTTGAGAGTCAGTCTATTCTCACCAGCAACTCTGTTTTGCGACAGTCAGGCTGCGATCCATATTGCAAAGAATCATGTGTTCCATGAACGGACCAAACACATCAAAGTTGACTGTCACTTTGTTCGAGAAAAGGTTCAATTGAAGAAGTTAGAGCTAGAGCATGTTCCGGCTTCTTGGCAAGTTGTTGACGTTCTCACCAAGGCATTACCAAGGCAAATGTACCATCAATTCTTGTCCAAGCTTGGTGCCTACGACTTGCCTACTCCAGCTTGCGGGGAGTGTTAGATAATATTAGGGAAAATGATGTAAAAGCCCATTAGTGTGACCCATCTATAAGCTCACTTGGCTCTCTTGTTTAGTCTCACATCCTTTGTATCGGATTCTTTTTCTTCCTTCTCTCCTATATATTTGTACTCATACTTGTATTTTAAGAATTAAGAAGGATATACAAGGTTTGCATCATTTCTCTACATGATCGATCCAAGCATTAGAATCGTCAGCACAACACTGACTGCATTTTCATACAGGGGATGCCAATCTTTACCTCTCAAGGTTGTACAAATCGGATGTTGATAACAATATAGCGTGAAATAAATATATAAAATTCATTGCAAGAATAACACATTAATAAGAACAAAACAATAGTCTAATTGATTTAAGCATAAATAATATAATTCATATATGTGATCTAAACATATACTACTGGTGTGTTGACATAATATAAAATAAAATAGTGAACGATATATGTTCAAGTCATGTTGGCCGATATATCAGAAAAAATCGGATATGTTGGGACTATATTTTACGAATGACATAATCTATCTTTTAGGAAAAATTATTGTGGCATGCTGGCAAACATGTCGGGGGCCATTTAAAATAGTGCTACCTCCACCTTAAAAGCTCTAGTTCGTAGGTAAGTACAATCTCTTTTATTTCATAGTCGACCTGTGCATCAATGAAGTTTTTTGTCCCATCACTGTTACGAATTTACGATGGTACTGCTACTAAAGGACATCTTTCCACTTCATGGTTTGACGACAGGTTGGGATATAATTGTTAAATAATGTTGTAATTTGTTTGTTCAGAAAAAAACTCATATGATGTGATGGTACAAATATCTTTATTGACAAGGCATTGAGAAAAGGCCCTTCAAAATTTTCAGGTGAAATTTGTATAGGATAGGTAATGAAAATTGGCCAAGTGAAAATCAAAAGGCAATATGCCAGAATCAAATATGCCTAGTGAAAATCAAAGAGAAACAAAAATAAGAACATCTTTGTTTTGCTAGTCATATAGCAAAAATTCCACAACCAAGTAATGATTCAATAATCATGTTAGAAAAGATGCCAAAGATTAATAAATTTATCTAATTGAAATATAACTGTGCATACTAGCAGCCAATAAAAGTTATGAGGTACAGTCAAGATTTTGCCTTGTTCACTAATAAATCGACCAAGTAAACTCATGTTTCTATAATTGATACATCCCCCAATTCAATTGGGGGTAAATGCCAAAGAAAAGATCGCTTGGATTAAGGTTCAAAGACGCTTACCTCACCGAAAGGGTCTTTAATGTCATCTCGTTCAATGCTACTTTCCTGGAACCATAAAAGAGAATTAGATACAAATAATATTGGTGGGCAAGGGCAGATAAGTGAAGAGGTGGTTAAACTCACATAATTGGGAAAGATAACCATATCAACATTGCTAGGAACATCCGAAAGCAACTTCCTTAATGAGTATTCATGGCTACCCGCTGGATGTAGCAATTCATCTGTGTCAAGATGGATAATCCAATCCATGCCAACTTCCTTTGACAGAAAATAAGATTACATGATATCAGTAGTGCCATTGTAAGTCATACAGAAAAGTGAAATCTCATTATATTATGCACAACCAATAAAAAGGAGCAAAGACTTTGAAGAATTTCCAGTAAAATAACTCGATTAGCTTGATTTAACAGCAGCGTTTTTTAATTATATGAAGAGATAATTGGTGTTTTGGGCCTTGTTTGAAAGAGTGGTGGCCGGTTATGAATGCAATCATGAAAACAGCACATAATGTTTTGGTGGGAGCGGTCACGAACGTTATTTTCCCAAAACAATGTTTTAGGCCAAAACGTTACCCCAATTGTGAAGTTGTCAAGATTTAGTAGTCGTGAACGCGCAGAATCCGGAGAGTGGAATTTGAGGCCAAAAAGTTGTCACGAAAGTTGAAAACACAAGTAAACAGTCACCACTGCATTTACTACCCCAATTTAACACCGCCACCGCTCAAACCCCACAGTTGTCCCAAACAGACCCTTAACCTCTAATAATAGTAAAAATAATCCTTACCCGTGCCATAACAATCGCCATCTCCATATTAAGTGATTGTTTAACAAACAATTCGTAGTTACACGGCTTGAAAAAGAAGCTTGACAGCCAAGTCTCATTCCATACGCGGCTGCAGAGAAAAGAAATGAATAAACTTATAGCTCTGGTATAAAGTTTTTAATAATAACAATAAATAATTATTTTCCCAATTTTTCCTAATTAAAATTTATGCATAACCTAACAAAGCAAATAAAAAAATGATTATGGATTAAAATTTCTAAGACCAATATTGGCATATAATAGAAAATTGTTCCACAGAACAGTTCTTTGCATGTGGACGTGTATACAGTTGTTCAAGATACTAAGGCTCAGTTTGGCACGGTGGCGGCGACCGTAAGCACATGGGTTAAACGTCATTCGTTAAGGATTACCTAACAAACATCATCCGTTTGAACATAAAAGTGGATGAAGTTTCTTAGGTGGACGTTAACAAATGACAATTTAACCCCGTGTTTATAACCGCCGCCACCGTGCCAAACGGAGCCTAAGATAACTGGACCAATGTTTTTTTTGCTTTATTTAATGTCAAGTCAATGATGAGCTGTTTTTTACATAGAAATTGAGAAAATGAAAACATATCAATAGTAGAGAAATCAAAACTTGACAATTGACAGTTGATGTAGAAATTCTAAGAAAATCCAAGAGAATCTCATTCTTTCTATGTGAGAAAATTTCAAAGTCTAAAATCTTCAAAAACACAAGTGTAAGTTAAGACAAACAAACTGAGAAATTACCTTTATTTTAAAAAATTGTCTTTTTATTTTAGTTGGTGTTCAGTAATTCAGTTTAAGTGTTTTATATTTTAATTTCAATAAAATAATATTATACTGCTATGGAGATGATGTGCATTAGTGATCTAAGATCCCCGAATTTCCTGGATCAATTTTCTATGGATTATTGTTTGTTGTTGGATTCTTTGGAATTATTGGTAGGAGATTCTCGGCTCCAACTTATTTTTTGCTTTAGGGTATGATAACCCTATGGCTAAACAATTATAGCATCTTCTTGATGAATTTCCGGGAGTTAAAAGGGGGAACAAGTCACAAAATAAGTTCACTGCATAATTTATTCTACATAAGCACAAGATGTCAAGAACATTAGCATATCAACAATAGATCAAAATACTAGAGCACAATGTGATCTCAATAATATTATAGCGGTATTTCATTGATGTCCAAAATACACAAGTTCTTAAGTACAAACAGGAGCAGAAGAAAGAAAAAGGAAAGAAATATAAGATTCGCCGCCAGTAAAGATAAGACCAAGGCTGTCAACTCTTAGAGACGCGTCCTTTCTCTTGCCACACTTGGAAAGAAAAAGTTACGAGGGAAGTTGTTACGCCCTAATTAAACAGAACACTCCAAGGGGAAAATCTCACTTGGCCAGCCCTAGGCTCCAATAACTTTTTCAAAATCCAAATACAAAACAAGGCCACAAGGGGAGGGACCGGGAGTTATATAACCTCTCTTGCCCAAAGAGAAACAAGAATAAAGTGCGACCATAAAATAAATTAACACAACGGAGAAATAAAATAACATAACGGAGACGATCACGCCAAGCGACTTGTTGTAGTCCCATCAGCCAGTTTACTCCTTCGAGAATATACGCGCCACGTCGACGATGCTCCTTCCTTCCTCTCGGTCATCCTCCTTCGTGTCCGTAACAATACCCCATATGGAAAATTTGTTTTGCACTCAAGGCAATACTCCAGAAACTGGCTGCAAAAATCATCACGATCCAACCACATCGCCTCAGAGTGGGGCTGTTGGCACCATGCGACCAGAACTTGATCTCGGACTTGACCCTCCACAGTGACCGGTTTGCGGTCCAAGATTGCCTCAGAAGGTAAACGGTGGAGCCGTCAGATGCCATGTTCGGTGGAAGGATCTCTTCGTCTGGGTGGTCTCCTACCACCAACTTGAGTTGGGACACGTGGAAGACCGGATGTAGGCAACAATGGGCGGGCAAACGGAGGCAGTAGGCCACCTCGCTGATGCGGGCAATCACCTTGAACGAGCCGTAAAAACGAGTTGATATCTTGGGATGAGAGCGGGATGCCACTGAAGTCTGGCGGTAAGGTCGAAGCTTGATGAATACCGCGCCCCCCACTTGAAACTGAATATCCCTCCGACGCTTGTTCGCGTGGTGGAGCATCTTCTGCTGTGCGTGGAGGAGGTGGATCTTCAAGATCCGGAGAATCTCATCCCGGTCCAAAATCTACGTGCGCACTGCCCCGACGAGACATTCTCCTGGATGGTGCTGGATCACGGTGGGCGGTGGTCGGCCGTAGACAGCCTGAAAGGGGGTCATGTCAACCGAGTACTGAAAGGAGGTGTTGTAAGAGAACTCTGCCCACCCCAACCATTTGCTCCAATCACAGGGGCGGTCGGAGACAAAAACAACGCAAGTATGTCTCCAAGCAGCGGTTCATAATCTCGGACTGCCCGTCCGTCTGGGGATGGTAAGCCGAACTCATTCGGAGTTGTGTGTCTTGGAGTTTGAAAAACTCCTGCCAGAAGTAACACATGAAAACCGGATCGTGATCGCTGACGATGGATCGAGGAGAACCGTGCAGTCGGACGACACCAGAAATAAACACCTCGGCCACCGTTGGAGCTGTAATTGGGTGGCGCAAGGCTATAAAGTGATTGTATTTGGACAATCGGTCCACCACCACTAGGATGCAGTCGTATCCCGAGGACCGCGGGAGGCGCGTGATGAAATTCATTGCCACATCTTCTCATATGAGATCGGAAATGGGCAAGGGTTGCAGGAGGCTTCCCGAAAATGCGCCCTCGTTCTTTGAGCGTTGGAAGACGAGGCATGCTGCCACAAACTCCTCCAAGTGTCGCATCATGCCTTTCCAATAAAGTGCCGCTACGAGGTGGCGGTAATTACGAAACGCCCAGGAATGGCCCGCTGTCGGGGTAGTATGGAACTCTGTTAGGAGCCGCGAAATGTTGGGTGAAGATGATGAAATCACTAATCGGCCCTGATAGAACATACGACCTCCGAGAAGGGTGTACAGGGGCAGGCATTGACATCCGTTCGTAAGCGTTATATGATGGCTCGCAAGGTCGGATCGGTCTCCACCTCTTTCTGTAAAGTCTCCGCCTCCTACCAAACTGGGCGTAATATGGCTGTCAATTATGCAGACGCTGTCTGCCGGAATAAGGCGTCTGCCGCCAAGTTGGACTTGTCGGAACGATCTTCCACAGTTCCACCGTGAATTCATAGCCCAAGAGCTTTGCCACTCAAAGCTGTTGTGACGGGGTAGTCATCTTTTGGATGAGACGGTACCAAAGGCTGTAGTGATCTGTGCGGACGATGAAGTGTCGCCCCAAGAGGTATGACCGCCAATGCTAAACCGCCAAGACGAGTGCCATCAACTTGTTCTCGTACGTCGAGCAGGATTGAATGGTAGAAGAGAAGGACCAGATAAAGTACGCAATCGGTCGTTCGACCTGCATAAGCACTGCGCCAATGTCCAAGCCGGAGGCATCACACTCCATTATGAAGGGCTGAGTGAAAGTTGGCATGGCTAGAACTGGGACCGTAACCAAGGCTTGTTGTAGGGCTGTGAAAGTGGCAGTTGCTTCGGGGGACCACCGAAACGTCGTGTCTACCGTCTTGCGCAGAAGACGTGTGAGAGGTAGTGACAGCTTGTCGTAGTCGCGGATAAAACGGAGATAATAGACGGTCAAGCTGAGGAAGCCGCGGACCTCAAGTAAGGAGCGTGGTGACGGCCACTGCAGAACCGCCTCCACCTTGTCAGGGTACATGGTCATCCCTTGAGCAAATACAGTGTGACCAAGGTAGGAGATCTTGCGCTAAGCGAAAGCGCATGTTCTTCAAATTGGCGACTAATGAGTGTTGTCGTAGAGTCGCTAGAGTAGTCTCCAGGTGGCGCAGGTGATCTTGCAAGACAAGCTATAAACAAGTATGTCGTCAAAGAAAACCAATGCATACTTACGAAGCACCGCCCGAAAGATGTTGCTCATGGTGGCCTGAAAGGTTGTCGGGGCATTGGTGAGGCCGAACGGCATAACCAGGAACTCGTAGTAGTTGTCATGCGTACGAAAGGTGGTCTTCGGAACATCCTTCGCGCAAACTCAGATCTCGTGGTAACCGGAACACAAGTCGATCTTGGAAAAATAAGTAGCTCCACTCAGCTCATCCAAAATCTCCTGTCTCACTAGGATAGGATACATGTCTGCCGCGGTGGCTTTGTTAAGCTCACGATAGTCCACACAGAATCTCCAACTATTGTCCTTCTTACGGACTAGAAAGACCGGACTAGAAAATGGGCTAGCGCTCGGTCGAATCAGGTCAGCACTCGACATATCAGTGACCAAGTGTTCGATCTCATCCTTCTGGATGTGACCGTAGCGGTAAGGGCGGACTAAGATCGTCTGGATCCCTCCTGGAGGGGAATATGGTGGTCGGTGATGCACGGCGGTGGAAGACACAGTATTCACTCAAACACTGAGGCGAAGGCCTCCAAGAGGCGGGACAGCTGGGGCAGATGAGAAGTAGGCGGCGGGGGTAGGTGCTTGGGCCCCGAAGGTGTGATCTGTCATAGAAAGGCACAGAAATCCACCGAATCAGTGCGCTACGCTGCGCGCAAAGAGATGGCGATCCGCTATAGGGAAACATCACCCTGAAGCATGCATGGCCGATTGGCCCACTGAAAATTCATACGCATGGAAGCCCAATTGTGGTTGATGTCGCCCAAAGCCTGCAACCAGGTGATGCCCAGAATGGCGTCGACCCTGCCTAAGTGGAAAACATGGAAATCTATGAAGGCGGTATACTCGTCCATCTGAAGAGAGAGGTCATGGCACAGGCCTAGAGTCGGCGATCGACGGCCATCACTGAGGTGAACGACAAAACTCAGTGTCAGATCTGAAGGCAACTGCAAGCGCATCACAAAGTCGTGGGAGATAAATTTGTGGCGCGCGCCACTATCGATCATGAACACCCCCGGTGTTCCCTGGAGCTTCATGGTGCGGGGTCCTGAGATGCCCCCCGTAGAAGAACATGAAAGCTCTAAACGCTACAGGACGAGCTGTGTCGGCTCCTCGGGAGGATCATCCTCTAGCAACAGGGCGTCCAGTTCAGCGGCCGTCACCTCGTCCTCGCCGGCACACATGAGGACCCACAGCTCCTTCAGCGGACAAACGTGTGTCGTAGAATAGGGTTGCTTACAGCGAAAGCGCAAACCCTTTCCGCGCAGATCGTTGTACTCCTGGGTGGTAAGGCGATGGGGGGCGGGGGGCCGTGGTGGCCGAGGAGGAAAGGCCGGCATGGGAGGTGCGCCCGGATGTTGCTGGTCCCCTGCTGGAAGATGCGGCGGAGCAGTCACGAACGTCGCACGATCCCGGGGGAAAGGGGCTGCCGGGAGTGGGCGTAGCCGGTCCCCCGCATGGACTGCAAAATCAGCTTCCACCAACTGAGCACCCTCCATTGCGTCGGAGAGATCCCAAGGATGATGGGTGAGTAGGCGGGAGCGAACGTGGGGTTGGAGACCCTGAAGAAAGAAGTCGAGGTAATGATCTAGAGGGAGCCCGGGGACGTGGTTGACGAGCTCGATGAACTCGTCAATGTATTGTTCCACGGAAGTGGTATGTCGTAGAGTACATAGGCTCTCCACTGCATTACTTGAGTACCGACGATCATAGCGCTTCACCAGCACTTGGGCCAGGTCAGTCCATGAAAGGAGTGGGGTCGACTGACGCAGCCAACGGACCCAATGGAGGGCGGAGCCCTCCATGACAAGGGTCATCAGAGCCACTTTTTGTCCCTCCGGGGTGTCGTGAATGTCGAAGAATTGTTCCGCCTTTGCAATCCAACCGAGAGGATCAGTGCCGTTGAAATGAGGAACTTGGAGGGAGCGCGGCGCGTGGGTTGTGGAGAGTGTGGAGAGTGGAGGGAGAGTTGACGAGGAGGCGGGTTGACCGTTGAACGAGGAGGAATCCTCCTCGGGCGATGATGTGGAGGAGCGGTTGTCCAGTCAGGCATCATGAGCCTCCAAGCGTTGGAGGATCGTTTGAATCGACGCAAGAGAGCTAGCTTGATCATCGAGGTGGCGCTCGACAACATCGAAGCGGGCGTCAGCCATAGCGCGAGTGGTCGGCCGCCGCTGTCGGGGCGCCAGGAACCGGTGGTGGTACGAGAACTGACGGAGAGGAGCGAGGAGAGGATGAGACCGACGCTGCGGAAGAAGCCGCAAGAAGGGGGATCGGTGTCCAGGCGGGCGAAATCGGGTGAAAAAAATCGGTGGAAGCCTGATGAATCTGTGGAAAACGTGCGACAAACCGATGGACTCGTGATCGGCGGAAGAGGCGCTCGTGCGATCGGACACGGGGGAGGGTAGCGACGGAGAAACTGGGGATCCCTCGCCCTACAATGTCGTCGAGGAGATGTTGCGGAGGAAACCCGGCAACGCATGGTGGGCAGGCGGGAAAGGCGGTCAGACCAAATGTTACGCCCTAATTAAACAGAAGTTACAGAACACGCCAAGGGGAAAATCCCACTTGGCCATCCCTAGGCTCCAATAAATTTTTCAAAATCCAAATACAAGATAAGACCACAAGGGAAGGGGTCGGAAGTTATATAATCTCTCCTGCCCAAAGAGAAACGGAAATAAAGTGCGACAATAAAATAAATTAACACAACGGAGAAATAAAATAACATAACGGAGACGATCACGCCAAGCGTCCTGTTGTAGTCCCATCAGCCGGTCTACTTCTTCGAGAATATACGCGTCACGTCGACGATGCTCCTTCCTCTAGGCCATCCTTTTCCATGTCTGTAATAGAAGTTTCCTTGAGGATTCCTCGACATCAGCAGGAGTAGTCCGCTTCAATTTGCACAAAAAACTCGGTCTCCAACCCTAGCTAATAGTCGGCTTCTTAAACAGGAAGTAGAAAGCAAACACTGGGTCACAGCCACCAAGTAATATCACAATACAAACCAAAAGTAATGTTCAACCAATCTAGCGGTCCTAGCATTAAATATCGTTGTCGTGACGCCACGTGTCTCCACTACAACACTCCCTTCAGTCGAGGAGGTTCTTCCAGAGCCCCTGCTCCAGGAAGAAGAGCTTTCTCCTATTTTATCCACCACGACTAATGTCATGACTCCACGTGTCTCCGCTTTAGCACCCCCTTCGATCGAGGATGTTCTTCCCGATCCCCTGCTCCAGGAAGATGAGTTTTTTCCTCCTCATTCTTTCCTCCCGATTGACATGGTGTGCCCACTTGCCCCCACTAACTCACATCCTTCAGTCGTCGAGTTGTTTCCCGTGGCCCCGCTCCAGGGAGGAGTTATTAGGGATGTGTCACTCACCTCGGATGTCACATCATCGTTCTCTCTTCTCCCTGAGGAGTTGGTTAGTGATGAGGCCCCCATCTTGGGTGACACAGACTCGTGCGTCTTATGTCCCGACTTTCTTAGCACACTACCGCCACAAACCCTTGAGCCCACAGACATTGTGTTTGGTGGTCCCACACTTGTGACCCTGGAGTCACCACCCTATATTGATTTTATTTTTGGCGAGCACGCCTTTTATTCGCGACACTTCCGTTTGATTTTAAGCGCACACGTTGAGTCACCACATCACTACTGTTTGAGTTATGACACTTCTAGGTTTAGTAGTCTTGAGGAAGTCGAGACAATACTTAGAACATCGGAACACCCGTTTCAAGGGATTTTTATGGAAAGTTTTACACGCCAAATTTGGGATCTGTTTAAAATTTTGTGACTCGATCGGAATTTCATCGGGCAAAATTAGGACGATATTCGATCCGGGCCTAGCAGACGTTCGTGTGTGTCTATCGGACGAGAGTATATTGCGTCAAGAGTTACTGATTCCACGGGCTGATTCCACTTGCTTCATGTTCTCCCTACTGCCACATGTTCTCCTCACACACCGCCCCCGTCATCCTCTGAAAACTCTAATAATTATTGTTTATTTAAATATTTGACATGAAATTTTGACTAATGGATTGCGAGCTTTTGGGATGAGAGGTTACTTCCAGATTTTGGGTCGCAGCGGGCAGCCATGACATCAGCAGGACAGTATGCAACATCTCTCTGATCGATGCTTGGTTTTTCTACTTGCAGGTTACATCGAGTCTCGTCGGGGTCGAACTCTTTCAACCCCGAGAGAATTGATGCAACCCGCGTCAGTTTGTTTTTATTATGTTTATCACACGTGTCTTTTATTATTGAAGCGCACGTTTTTGCGTATTTTTGGATATTGTGTAGCGTCGAGTTGTATCGCGCATGCTATGAGCGTCTAATTGTTATTTTGTATCGCGCGTGTCGCTCGCGCAAGTTTTGATTTGGCTCGTTAGTGTGAACGGCCAACGAGACCCTAAATGCATAAGTCTGGTATTTTAGGAGATAGGTTAACTTAGGGCAAGCTTAATAGCTTATAATAATTAATTATTTCAAAATAGATATTAATTGCCAAAATCTGGTATGAGTTTTTAAATTGGGTATTATCTTTGGAGATGCCTATCTGTTCATCAAATCAGCCCACCCTAAAATTAGCCTCAAGATCTGCCAATATAAAAATTACCCTATCCCTCCTTCTATAACCCCCCCCCCCCCCCCCTCATTCCTCCTAAAACCCGGCTGGAAGATTGAACTGAACGAAACTTTCTTTTCGTTTGGTTCTCATCCAGCGTCGCCCGTGCCTGAAGCCATCGCCTCCTTCCCGCATCCCCTCTTCCCGTTGAAACCTCTGACAACCCAGCCCGCGCCGTCCAGTACTCCTCTCCATCTTTGGCGCCTCAAGGGAAGCCCTTTCCCGCA
Organism: Platanthera zijinensis; assembly: GCA_039513925.1. Lineage (NCBI taxonomy): Eukaryota > Viridiplantae > Streptophyta > Magnoliopsida > Asparagales > Orchidaceae > Platanthera > Platanthera zijinensis. The sequence continues at coordinate 10,352,080 of CM077079.1, read as the reverse complement.
ACTATAGCCGTCGATCTTCACTCTGCCTCCGCCCGTGGAGCCGTCTCCAGCCGCAGTCGAGCGCCAGAACCTTCCTAGGCACCGACGATCCTTCCAGTGCTTATTTCCTCCGGCGTCGCCGCGGACGGAAGTGTCGCCTGTCACCGACGAGGCCTCTTGTGCCTTCCTATGACAGAGTTCGTGACCTCCGACGCTCCTTAGCTTTCGGACAACACCTTCACTGCTCCAGTCGTTTCCTCCAGCAAACCCATCGAGCTTCCAGTCACCCTCTCTTGCTCCAGCCACCCGTACAGTTCTCTGGTTACTACAGCTCCGACCATTTCCTCAGTCGGGTCCTGTTCCGCGCCTGCTGACAGTCTCCCCCACCTCCAGTCCAGTCACCAGCCTCTGGCCGACCCTAGCAGTCCCATCTTTGGGGTTCAGAGCACCGTCGTGGACTACATCCTTCTTCCTCCACAGTCCAGGAGTGTTGCTCATCACTGCCGCTTCTCCTAGGGTATACCTCTCCATTCCCGCTCGCATTCACTAGTTATTTTGTGCTTGAATTTTAAATGAATGGTTAATTATGATGAGTTTGCCCCTAATTAATTGTGCCTCCTGCATTATCATTATTTCCATATCTGTTTTGCCACTCACTCGATTGTTTTGCCTGTGGAATCGTGATTTTGTAACGTTATTACGCATGTGTGGTAGTCTTGCGTTCGTGAGCGACGTCTTGACCGTTTACTTCGTTAAAATAGCCTGGAAAGTCGCCTCGCGCCACATTTATTTTAAAAGATCACAATTTTATATTTCAAAACTACAGTCCTAGGTTTCGGTTTACATCAATTTGCTAGGTATCCCGAGAAGAACATCAGCCAACCTCCTGACACCTTAGTTGTATTATATCAATTATAATGCATATACATCAAAATGTCCTCTCACTGTGAAGTTAATAAGAGAGTCAAACTCAGGATAGTAGGGAGCAAAATCTGCAATTTAATCCAAATATGTCAATAAAGTGCACTCTACTAGCTAAAATGCTCCAGATTTGAGGAAACAAGCCGTTGTACACTACCCACAACCACAAGTAACCAAACAAAGAAGACATCCCCAAAGAAATCACTTCGTAAAGTTTATATGTCGGGATTGAATCCGAGAAGTACTCAAAAAGCTAGAAAAATTTAGGAGATGATTCCTCTCCCAAGGAATAGGGGTGCAAAAAAGGCCTGGAGGACCCCTCGGACCCAGGCTTTATGTCTATTGAGCCCAGGTTGGGCCTCGAGTAAACCGGGCCAAGGCCCCCCTATAAAAGGAGGGATTGGGGGAGCCTACCAGATCAGGACTAGCCAGGACCAGGCACCGGGCCGGGCCTTAGCCAAATAAAGGGGGTTGGGTGGGTCGCCTTAGGCCTAGTCTGGGCTTCTCTCGGGCCTAACGGGGCCTGGGCTTAATCAGGCTCAAGCCCGGACAGAATCGGGACGGGCAACCGGGCCCAAGCAAACCCAAGTCGGGCAACTGGGCCCGGGCAGACCCAGGTCGGGTAACCGGGCCCAGGCAGACTAGGGTCGGTCAACCAGGCCCGGGCCTAACGGGGCTTGGGCCTAATCAGGGCTCAGACCCAAGCAAACCCAGGTCGGGCAACTGGGCCCGGGCAGACCCGGATAGGTCAGCCGGGCTCGGGTCAAATTTGCACCTCTTCCAAGGACCAATCAAAACCAGTGCAGTGACTCGGGCAGTTAGTACCTTATAATTAAGGCAGTGTTTAGACCAAAGTATTACTTAAAACCCCATAAATATGTATGAAATCAAAGGAAAAAGGATCCAGAACCAAGCATTCTGACCCTTCTTTCATCGAACCCAGCATTTATCATCTGGTTCACGGACGGACAATTTTTCACACCTTCGGGTCAGGGATGGGTCCTCTGAATACTAATCAACCCATTTTGCAACATGTTTTCTAGGCCTTACTTGCTTCCACTAGCTTGGACAATCGTGGAGGTCGAGTAATACTCAGTCAACACTCCTTGGACAAATCATGGTCCCACACTATAAGGTGTGCGATCATGAAACAATAGCTTAGTGTGAAACATCAACATGTCTTTTCAATTGAAAAATCAATGCAACAAAGAGCAAGATCAGAACCCGCAATGCCGACAAGCCTCAAAAGATACCTAACCAATTTATTGGCACTTGCCACTTTGTCCCAAGAGGCTCCTGGAGAATGGGCGGTGACCTTCTGCAGCAAGGACATCTCATCAAGTGAAATGTATTTAGTGATGTTGTTGGGGATTTGCGGCACCGAGCATATCATGATAAATATTGGAAGGTCAGTGAATACCATATTCAAGAGATCATACAAGAAGATGGGGTTAAGTCTTGACGCTCTACAGAAGAGCAAAGGGAAAGGCCACCAAATGGGTTGTTAGTGAAAGTTGGGTGGTTGAAGAGTCAATTTTCCTCCCAATTAGATATGGAAAGGTGAATAGAATGATTTGGTTAATTGTCATGGAACGATTGAACAGTTATAATGCTATCTTCGCCTATATGTTGTTTTGAGTTATTTGCAGAAAAATATGTTTTATGAACAAAGTAGATAAAACATCTATACAACTTGCTCGTAGTTTTTAATGAGAGAGGGTTTATAGTTTTATTTCAACTTGGTATTAAAATAACATGATTCTATGTTAATTCACGAAATAACTATAAGAGAACTATGTTGGGTTCGAATTGATTCAAGTACATAGATTGTGGCTAAATGACTAAGCTGTCAACACAAATTAGAAAATGTAAACCAAGGGTTCATTGAAGAACCAGTTTTACAAAGTATGGCCCTAAACTGAGATTATAATCTCAAGTGGGTGGATGAGAGCATAGCTATCCTCCCGACAGAGACGGGTGAGTGCATAGCTATCAATCTACTAGGGATTGATGAGCACGCAGTGTCACCCTGACAGAGAATGGTTGTGTGTGTAGTTGTCCTCTTGATACAAACTGGAGAAGTGCATAGCTAATAATCTAGTAGAGGTTGATGAGCATATAGTTACCACCCTAGTAGAGGTGGCTGAGCGCGTAGCTATCCACTTGATAGAGACTGATGGGTGCATAGCTATCCATTTGATAGAGATTGATAAGCGCACAGCTATTAGTCTAATAAGGGATGATGAGCGCATAACTATTAGTCTAGTAAAGGATAATGAGGGCATAGTTGTCACCTTAAAGGAGGAGATGGACGCATAATTATCCTCTCGATAGAGACTGAGGAGTGCATAACTATCACTCGAGTAGGGGTCCATGAGCACATAGTTGTTACCCTACAGTGATGGATGAGGGCATTGTTTTTAGTCTAGCATGGGTTTATAAGCGCTAGTTATCACCCTGACAAACGTGGGTGAACACATAGCTATCCTCATGATACTTCCCACGACAATGAGATGATAGAGGTCTAGGGATTAACCATGACTTATTGAAAATTCCTAAGAAAACACCCTATCGGGAGTTTCTACGAATACATCCCAAGTCAGGGTTGGGTGAAAATGGTTTGATTAATTATAATGACTATTGAGGGATATGAAATAAACAATGAATAAGGAACCTAAAATAATATGAAAAGACATAAAAATAGAATAAAATCATGATCATATGTGGGACCATGCCTCGATAGCTATCAATTTCCCAAGGACTTCAACATGTCATCATTTATGATTATATAATAATCATGATTGAAGATGAGTGCGATCTTTTATTGATAAATTGATAATGAATTTACACAACTATTTATTACAAGAGCATGCTAGCAAACAACAATCATATTGGTAGTTGGCTCATCAGGTACTACTCCAACAAGTACTCAATGTATTGGATCAATAACCGCATAAGTCGAAGAGTGTTTATGATTGTACTGACTCTAGCTTGAAAGTGACTACCCAAAAGTAAAAAGTTTTTGGCCTATAAAAGAGCAATTAACAGGAGAGAGCTATATGGCAGTATGGGGTACCAATACCATTTAGAAGTCTCAAATTCCTACTATCGAGCCACTTATCATCGATTTTTGAAGAGGCAGTTAGTTATTCACACTCCTGAGTATGCAGATTAACCACGTTAAATTACAATATAACTCTTCATCTCACTCATTATTCTTTGTCATGTTGCATTCATGACTCAGTAATTTTCACATCGGAACTCTCCATAGGACGATTTCAGTTCAAATATTTACAATCTAAACTTTCCATCTTTTTTCATTAAAATGAATTCAAATACTCAAAATTTGGAGTTACTGACCTTTTAGCCTGCTTATCTTCAAGCTCAGAAGTTCTGTATATTACCTTCACACCCTGACATCAGAAATGAAACATTGAAATGGTATATCAGGCAGTTGTTTCCCCACCACCCCCATGGAAGTAGAGCTTGCTTAATCACATGAAATCATGTAGAATAACTTACAGGAATTGATTCAAGAACCGCTGAAACATTAGGCTTTGCAGCTGCTCCTTCCACAAACAAAAAGAAATTGGAAACACCAATAACTTTGTGGTAATATAGCCAAGGTAGAATCTGCTCTAATCCCGCGGACGTGCTTGTTGTGACACAGATCTGGAGAAAAATTTCATCTTAAATCTCATATTAGGTCTCTGAAATATGAATTACTGCAGAACATAACTTTTTTTTGGGTCTGTCGGCGTAAAATCAAGGAAGGTTTTGATCATGTTGGGAAAGAAACTAATAACAATGATCAAACTTAATTCATTCAGGTGCATATAATTTAAGGAAATATTAATCCATAGTTGCTGATTTTTTTGGAGCAGAAATTCTAGTTCCATATATGAAAAATCAATACAAGGACTTCAGTTGGAACCAATATATGATGCGTATTATGCATAAATAAAATCGCAGCAAAGAAATTTCTGCAGCAAAAGGATGGCATAATACAAACATGGAAAAAACTCACCCTCGGTCGCAGATTAGGGTCGGAATCATAGTTCCACCCCTGGTGATAAGGCAATGAAGCAGATGAATGCCTGCTGAGTATCTCTACGCAATCAGAAGAGGAGTAAGAATGGGGACGGGAGACTGAGGGGAAGGTGGAGACGGCGGAGGATCCGAGCGGGCTATTGTCGATTCCGGGAAAAGTCTGCCTGTTGCTGGGCCAGGCGGAGGAGGAATCGGTGATCTCACCGCGCCATTGAAGAGTGAAGGCAAATGCTGCGAGCGCGAGGGGAAGCGCCGTGAGGAGGAGAACTACCCTAGATGCCAAGCTCGCATTGGAGGAAGACGAGGACGAAGCCTGTATCCTCATGGGGCCATTAAGAGCCGCCATGAGGGAGATCGAAGCTAGTTCAGAGTAGCAGATCTGCCAATTGGAGTTGCAGGGAAGTGGGAACAGGAGAGATGAGAAGAAGCATGAGTTGGAGAACTTTCCCGTCGAGTAAAGAAACGCTCCATTGCAGAGAGAGAGAGAGAGAGAGAGAGAGAGACACGTTCTCTTTTTCCATGATATTTTTTCAGGAATCTAGTTAATACGAAAATATTAAATATTCCAAATTTAATAATCTTTCTTTTTTTTCTTTATTTCTCATGCATAAATCCCATAATTTGATATCTTTCACTACTATATAGAAAAAATTGTCTTTGGTGTAACATTCAAAAATGTCAAGTATACTCTCATTTTAAAATTTTAATGACTTGATATATATTACAATCTATTTCAAAAAAAATTATAATGTCTATTCAAATAATTGCATTATCCCCAAATTTAAAGTAATGATGAAAATTCAAAAAAAATTAGTAGAGCTCCTACACTTACTATGGTAGGCTATCATTAGACATGTCAGCAGTTTATTCGAGGAAGGTTGTCATTAGGCATATCAGCAGTCTCTTCGAATAGCAATGTAATTTTTTTTTTAATTAATTCAATTTAATTTTTTCATGTTTTCAATTTAAATTTTTTATTAATTAACTTTTTAAATTTTTTTTATTAATGCTTTCAATTTAAAAAAACAGGCGGTTGGGAGCGTGCGAAGCCCGCCGTCACCGGCCGGATACTGTGGCGCGTGGCCATCGAGCCGGAGGCCCGTGCCTATCACTCGTAAGTTCATAAACTTTAGCTTAATTTTGAATAGTTTTCTTGATTTCATATTGGTCTCAAAATTTTAGGTTAAATTTGAACTAAATTTTAGGACCGACTTTTGTGTGGTGTTTTAAATGATTTTCATGATGTGACATTGTTGAGATAGTGATTTAAAGTCTTTTTTCTATAAGTACTTGTGATCAAGTCATTGTGTGGGGAACGTTATTGTTGCAAACTAACTCGATGCTCCGGTCGGACCGGATAATCTTGGACATGGCCGCGGCGGCCATGGCCGCGGCCGGCTACGGCCGCGACGGCCGTGACCGCGGCTGGTCATGGCCGCGGCCGGCTACGGCCGCGGCGGCCGTGGCCGGGGCGGTCATGGCCGGGGCAGCCGAGGGAGTGTCGGCCGCCGGCGGTGGCTCGCCCTCTTGCCGGCGTCGGTTCTCCCGACGGCGGTTTTTCCCATGAGGGGAGAGAGTGGGGCCCGCCCCCATCACCTCCATGAGAGATCATGGGGGGTGGGGCCCACCCATGACTTTCTTTGAGTAGAGATCATGGGGGGCTCCTTGCTTCCTATAAATGATGGTGGAACCCATCAGTTATAGTTGGTGATGAAAAAAATATGTATTATCCTTCAATGGGTTGTGAGATGAATGGAAGTCCCTTTTGAATGAAGACAAATTCATGGGCTTCGATGCATTGCTTCCATCGGCTCAATTTTTGAAACTTAGCATCCATAGGCCTGAGAGGAATACGAAAGAAATAATTGAAGGTCTGAAATTTCTTGGTGTTGGTACAAAGAAGTCACAGTATAGCGAGACAAAGGGTCATGTACGTTCTGATTGGTGCAGCGATACAAGTGCAATGCATCGCTTCTATTTGGAAAGTTGCGCCAAACATTAATTTAACATGAGCGATGGCAAAATAGATTTTGTAAAAAAAAAAAAATTGGACTTACTCCTCTTTTCCCCCGTGGGTCATGGGCCAGGATTGATTTTCAGAAATCGATTCTTCCGCCTTTTGCACGGAGTCCCCCACTTCTGCATTTCTATGTACCTGGTTCGATGAAGACAGAAAAAATTGATTCCTTTTCGCTCCACAGCTTTTTCTTTTGGTTCTCTTTGATCCGCAGAGAGTTGTTGCTTCCTTCTCTCATTGATGAACTCTACATGTCAGTGACCAGAATTCTCCTCTGAAATATAGAGTTGTATTTTGCAATCATTTATTGCACTTTCTTATGAACAAACCATCTAGTCGTTCTATTGTATGCACATATAATTGTAGAGGTTAGATGTGGAGAAGAATTGAGGTGCTTGATGAGTTGCATTATATTGTCAATTATGAAAATGGACTTCATCTTCTAGAATTAGAAGAGTTATTATGTTCGGTTTTTATATATCATAGACAAATGAAAATATGTCATATGAAGAACTATCACACATCGAAATGGGTTTTAATTGATATGGTCTCTCTACCCGTCAAATATTATTATAGTTTTTGTAAATATCTCGTGTGTTGCAGCAAGGAGATGTAATTTTTGCAAAAATTTTTTTTTTTTTTGATGCATATACTGAAGACAAAATCATAGATAGAGATACATAGGGTTCCAAATGCTATCTGTGAGCATGAACCTTTATGCTATATTTTTGTATAGTAGCTTAATTTTTGTAAATATATAAGTACAATACCATTGAGAAATCAATTTAGTGCTTATATGGTCATACATGAGGACTATCTCTGATTGTTTCAACACTCTTTTGTTACCATTTTTACTACATTCATTATTAGTGATTATTTTTGTTGTTCTGGATACTTGTTGAATTGTCCATCCAAGTTTAGACATTGATGTAAGTTTTGTATGAAGCCTTTTTTATTATTTTATTTTTTGTAAATATTCAAGTACAATGATATATAATGTGAGAACTAAGGTTGTGAGAATCGAGGTTTGGGGAACCTAATCGGGCGTTGAACCGGATGATGGAAAGGTTCAAGGTTCAATCCATTCAACCAGGGTTGAATCATAAAGACATGTAAAATGTTAAAAGTATTCAAATAATGATAATAGAATAATAAATTATAATGTATAACATTACTATATTTAATATATTTATTAAAAAATTATGTCCTAGAATTATCGATTTATCATGTTGACGTTTACATGATCTAATTTGCGTCCATATATTTATAGGATTTTAATTAAAATTTAATATTATATGTAATTTAGTATTAAGCATTTAAATATTTATTTCATATTTAATCAATAAACATTAAAATAAAATACTTTTATAATATATATATATAAATTATAATATATATATATATATATGAATATGTTTAAATATATACAACTGATGAGTTCCACCATCATTTATAGGAGAGAAAGCCCTTCAATGATCTCCCCCCAAAGTGGATCATGGGTGGGCCTGGGCCACCCCCCCCCCCCCCCATGAACTCTCATGATGAGAGAATCATGGTGGGCGGGACCCACTCCCTCTCCTCATGGAGGAGGGCTGTCGCCGCCGGGAAGACCCCCGCCGTCGGGCGGCCGGCCCCCTTCCGGGCCTCGCCGCGGCCGGACCGCCAATCTCGTCGGCGGGGTAGCCGCGGCAGGCCGCCGGCCTGGCCATGGCCGGCCTTACCGCGATCGGTCGCGGTCGCCCTAGCCGCGGCCCGGCCACGACAGGCCACCGGCCGAGCCGCGGCAGGCCATCGGCCTAGCCACAGCAGGCCACCGCAGCCGCCTACCAGGCCGGCCGCCCCCGCCACCGGCTGCTCGGCCGGCCGCCCCCGCCACCGGCTGCTCGGCCGGCCACCACCGCCACCGTGGCGGCCCGTCGCTGTGGACGACCTCCCCACCGTTCGATCGAGGGGAGGCTCTACTCGCCGTCCGATCAAGATGATAACCACCCACTAACTCACTACTTTAGTGGTGGGGCCCGCCATGATCCTCCCCCGAAGGCTATAAAAGGGACCCCAGGGTCTCTTCATACTTCACTTTTTCTCTTCTCCGGGTTGTCTTTTTTTCCCTCAAGTGAGAGCTCTTCTGCCTCCTCCCCCGAGTCAGCCTCCAGTCGCCGTGAACCACCGACGACCACCAGCGGCCACCTGCGGTTACCAGATCTCCACCAGCACGTTGCCAGCAGAAAAACACTCAAGTCCCCGAGGAAGCCAAAGGAAGAAGGCATCCGTCGCCAGCAAGCGTGTGCGACCACAGGCACCAGGGCACCAGGATCATCCCACGCATTTCAACATCCAAGTTACTCCCGCGGCGCAGTCTGTTGCCCGTCGGGAGTCGTAGTCTCTCCCCCCCAAGTTGTAATGGGAGCGGTCTGTCGCCCCGATTCTCCAACACACTGTAATCACCGGAAGCTAGTGGAATTTGATCGGCACAGACCCGGTCATGTGGTTTTTTACCCATTTAAGGGGTTTTTCCACGTCATCACATCTTGTGTCAACCTTCTACTTTCATTGACTATGTGCGCGCTCAATCGCCTCCTGAGCTAAGACGGTCCACGTAAATCCGGTCCGACCGGGGCATCGAGTTAGTCCGCAACAACAACAACACCACTCAAGCCTTTATCCCACTATAGTGGGGTCAGCTATATGGATCCTTTGTCGTCATTGTGTCCTATTTTTTGTCATAATCTCACTAATGTCTAAGTACATCATATCTTTCCTTATAGTTTCATTCCAAGTTGTTATTGGTTTACCCCTCTCTCGTTTAACATGCCTAGTGACTAGACTCTCACAATACCAGACAAGTGCCTCTAATGGTCTTCTCTGTAAATGTCCAAACCATCTTAGTTGAGCTTCTCTCATCTTCTCTGCAACTGATGATACTCCTATCTTATCCATGATACATTCATTCCTAATTCATGAAGTCTTGTGTGTCCACACATCCACCTAAGCATTCTCATCTCCGCAACTCCCATTTTTTGCTTGTGTACGCAATTCACTGCCCAACACTCAGAACCATAGAGCATCGCTGGTCTAATTGTAGTACGGTAAAACTTGCCCTAAAGTTTCAATGGTACTTTACGATCACATAAGATCCCTGACAAGCCTCTTCGCTTCAATCAACCCGCTTAGATTCTATGTGTCACATCTTTATCAATACCTCTGCCTTTTTACTATTGATCTAAGATACTTAAAACACCCACTACTGGAAATATCTTGATCACCCAACTTAATAACGAAGTCATCTGTCCTTCTTGCACTATTAAATTTAAGCTCCATATACTCCGTCTTTGCCCCGCTCAACCTAAAATCATTCTTTTCTAAAGTGTCTCACCAAGATTCAAGTTTTGCATTTCCACCCTCGCGCATCTCATCGGCCAAAACGATATCATCCACAAACAATAAACACCTAGGTATTGCTTGTTGGATATGTCTGGTGAGCTCATCTAAGATAAGGGTAAAGAGATAAAGGCTTAAATCTTAACCTTGATGTAAGCCAACAATGATAGAAAATTCCTATATTAATCCTCCAGATGTCCTCACCCTTGTCACTGAATTTGTATACATATCTTTGATTATGTCAATGTATGATATATTAACACCATTCTTTTCTAGGACTTGATACACGGAAAATGGTTTATACGTATTAGCGCAAGTGCATGCGTCGTAACAAGTAATAAAATGTGAGTGAGTTCGTTCTCTCGGAGAAGTGGTTAACCTAAAGCTTGCAATTACTAGTTACATCGTTTTTAAATTCAAACACGTCGAAAGAGATGATTCTTTTGCAAACTAATCAAGATGGTTAACTAAGATTTAAATTAATTAGACTACTTGAAAGCTTTGAAAAATACCTTTATCAATTGGGAAAATAGTCTTGTATTTAGATTTCCTATGTGCGTCTAAATGGTGCGTAGAAATAACATTAGTTAAGAGTGTTGAATGAATTATCATGCAACGATTTTTATAGAAGAAATCATCATCTCTCGAATCTCGGAAATCCCAACATCCTAAATTCTCCTAATTATCTCTAACTTAAGAAGAATGAAGAATATTGCTTAACATAAAAATCGGATCGCTAGCAAAAGGAGGGAGTCTCCTCCTCTCCTTTAAACTACAGTGAACTAATGAGCGATTGCACTTCTCCTCTCTCAAATCTCGAAAGACAACGCGAAAGTAAAGATTCTTGGTTAAACGTTTTACACCACTCGTCTCTCGAATCTTGCAGTGCAATAAAATAGCCTTCAAACCAATATTATGCCACTCATCTCTCGATTATCGCAGCGAAATACAAGATAAAAACAAAAGCCAAAAATCTCATAAATAAATTCATAAGTTCACAAGATGACAAATCATCAAATAACTCTCAATAACAAAAGACATACACCATAAAAAACACACATAGTACTCTCATTATACAAGACTTGGAGAGTTTAGTTCATAGCAAGGAAAAGAACACACAAAACTATAAAGATCTTACAGTTCATGACTTCAGAAATTCAGATCTACCCTTTCTCACGGCCGGAATCCGCTTCTCCACCGTCAAGAACCCTAAAGTTGGCCTCCTTTCTCTCTAAAATGACAAAAGATGCTGAAAAGATCCAAAAATCCCCTTTATATGGTAATGGGCCCTCAAAGGATCTCCAGAATTTATGAAAGGAAGCCTCCTTTCATTTTTTAAAACTGTCATATTTGAGTTATTTTCAGAATTTGAAAATTCAAATTCGCAGGTTTTGTTGTACCAAATTTTTATTTATTGTAACATATTTTTTCTGTCCAGATTTTCAGCAAAACTGCTCCGAAAATTCTTGTGAATTTTCTGTATCATTTCCTGCATGTTCTTTATGTTTATCATCGATTGTACAAGTTAATTTTTTACTGATTTTCTATCATAAAAATAAGTTAAAACATTGATAATACCAAAATTTTATCCTAAAATAATGATGTACTCGTTTACATATGCTTTTAATCAATTTTTATCAAATAACTTAGTCAAAATGCGATGAATTGATGCACAAGATAAATTCATTGTGTGAAGTTATCAGGACTCTCCATAAGATCTCTCTTGGAACTATATCATAAGCCTTCTCAAGATCAATAAACATCATATTCAAATCTTGTTTTTTTTCTCGGTAATTGTCAATAAGTCTCCTCAAGAGATATATAGCTTCTATGGTCGAACGCCCTGGCATGAATCTAAATTGATTCTCTGAGACGTTAGTCTCCCGTCTTGCTCTTCTTTCTATTACTTATTCTCATAGTTTCATAGTATGAATCATCAATTTAATTCCTATGTCATTAATACAATTTTGTAAATCTCATTTGTTCTTATACAAAAGTACCAAAATACTTTATCTCATTTGGTTTGACATGCTCTTTAACTTCAGTATCTTATTGAAAAAATATGTAAGCCATAAAATTTCTTCATTCTCAAGTCATTTTCACACTTCGATAAGTATGTCATCTAATCCAACCACCTTTTCTTTTTTCATCTTCTTTAGAGCATCATTTACCTCTGATACTTAAATTTTATGATAAAACGTTATGTTCTTATACTCTTCTGATTTACTTAACTCTTTTAAGTTCAATTCATTATCTTTTTTTTTCATTATAGAGTTGATAAAAGTATATTTTTCATCGCTCTTTAATATTCATATCATCCGTACGTCAAAATTGTATCTATTTTATTCTTTATGCATTTTACTTGTAAATCTTTTGTCTTCCTTTCTATGCCTCAAACAATTTTACATATGTTACGCTCTCCATCTTTGATATCTAATCACTTATAAAATTTTTCATAAGTTTGACTTTTGTTTTACTTACGACATGTTTAATTTTTTAAAGTATATATATTGTATAAAATTTAAAAAAAAATTGTGTAAATTTATTTTTCTTAATATCTTACAAGAGTGTGTATATAATTATTCATGCACTTTAACAACAAATGTTAAAGTATTGGAGTGGTTGATTACTAAACTCTCATAAAATGGCTCAGGTTTGAGTTCCCTCATATTCAATTTTTTTAGTTTTTATATAAATTATTGAAATTGTCTGATTCTAACAAAATCGGTTTGCTTAGTGATTTTTGGGTCCATCCAGGCAGTTCGCCAGTTTGATTAGATAGTCGTTCTTGGCTAGGCCAATTTTCATAGGTGGATCGGACTGGCCGGTGAACAAGTTTACGGCCTAGCTGATTGAACCAGACGATTTAGTACAGTTTTCAAAAGGTCGATGAGAACTTAATATACTATTTATATGATCATAAATGGAGGCTTATCAGTGATTATTTTAACATTTTTTGTTGCTATTTTTTACTACATTTATGTAAATATGTAAGTACATAATTTAATTATTTAATAAAAATTTTAGTTTATACAAGATTTATCCATCGTTGGATCTTAGATATTAATATGTCGTTGGATAGATCTCATCAAATCAATCGATATCATTGTAAGAACGCTAAGATCTGAAGGGTAGATTGAAAGTTATTGTATTAGTTTGAATTTAGATTAAAATTACCTAATTTTTTTAATTAAAATTGTGGTTCATTCAATATAAAAAAGGAGGAGCGCGTATGTCGACTCATTCCTATAGATAAGAGACTTTCCTTTATAAGATAGACTACATTTGAAAAACTTTCTTTTGAGTGTCGCTTAAGTTACATGAAATGTAGAACCGTATTCTGCAATCATTCATTGCACTTTCTTAAGAACAAATCATCTAGTGGTTTCTTTGGATGCATATATGATTGCAGAAGTCAAGTATGAAGAAGAATTGAGATGCTCGAAGAGTTGAATTATATTGAAAATTATGAATGCTAACTTTATCTTGTAGAGTTAGAAGAGTAATTGTGTTTGGTTTTTATATACAATAGAAAAAAAAAGGAACATGACATATGAAGGACTATCACACATCAAAGTGAGTTCTAATTGATAGTGCCTCTACCCATTGAGTGTTTTATGATATTTATAAATATCTCATGTGTTGCAATAAGAAAATGTCAATCAATGCAACAATTTTTTTTTTAACATATAAGCTAAAGACAGATGGGGAGCCTTGTGACACCGGTTGAGGTGTTGCATGTTGTGTGACCTTGAGGTCACGGGTTCAAGTCTTGGAAGCAGTCTCTTGCAAAAATAGAAGGTAAGGTTTTTCTACATTGCACCCTTGTGGTGGACCCTTCCCCGGATCCTCGCTCTGCGGTGATGTCTTGTGCATCGGGCTGCCCTTTTATGAGCTAAAGACAAAATCATGAATGATAATACAAAATGCTCCAAATGCTATCATTGAGAAAGAACTTTAATACTACAAATTACTTTTTTTTTTCTATAATATCTAATTTTTGTAATTATATAAATGCAATATGATTGAAAATTCAATTTATTACTTATATGACCATATATAAAGGACCATCATTGATTATTTCAACATTTTCATATTACTATTTTTACTACTTTCATTATCAATGATTATGTTTGTTGTCGTGGATACATATGAAATTGTTTATCAAAATTTAGACATTATATATTGTAAGTTCTGTATGAAATAGTTTTGATTATTTTATTTTTTATAAATATGTAATTATAATGACATATAATTTTAAAACTCAATTTATTGATTATAGTGTCATATATATATGGAGCACAGTCGTTGATTGTTTCGACACTTTCTTGTTATCATTTTACTGCATTCATTATTAGAATTATCTTTGTTGTTGTGGATACCTATGGAATTGTCCATCATTGTTTAGACATTGTTGTAAGTTCTGTGTGAAGACTTTTTGAATTATTTTATTTTTTAAAAATATATAAGAACATAATTTAATTATTTTTTAAATATTTTGGTTCATACATGATTTATCACCGTCAGATCTTAGAGATCAATATGTCGTTGAATAAATCTCGTTGAGTCAATCAATATCATAATAAGAACACCATGATCTTACAGTTAGATTGAAAATTATTATATTTGAATTTAAATTTAAATTAAAATGAGCTAAAGCTCTTTAATTAAAATTATTGTTCATTTAATATATAAAAAAGGAGCCATGTACATGTCGATTCATTCCTATAGATAAAAGATTTTTTTTAGAAGTTAGACTATGCTTGAAAGACTTTCTTTTAAGTGTTGCTTAAGTTGCATGAAACGCAGAGTTATATTTTGTAATCATTCATTACACTTTCTTATGAACAAACCATCTAGTGGTTCCTTTGCGCACATATATGAGAAGTTGAATTATATTGTCAATTATGAAAGCAAACTTCATCTTCTACATTTAAACGAGTCACTGTGCTTGATTTTTAAACTTATTGTCTTAATTGCACTAGTTAATCTAAATGTTATTATATATATTTCCTGAGTTTTCCTTTAAATGTTGATCAACATATTTTTTTGGATAATATATTTTATAAGTTAATCGTGCTCCACTCAACTAATAGCCGACCATCCAAGAAAACAATAACAAAAACTAATATTTTTTTTGAATGCAATGCTTTAAGTTTGCTGAAAAACCGAACCGATATTAAAAACCGAAACAAACTAAATCAAACCGATCAATTTCGATTTGATTTCGATTTTGAGTGTGTAAAAACCGAGGTTATTCGATTCAATTTCGGTTATACCTAGAACTGAACCGAACCGTTTGCATGCCTAATCAAAGTTTAGACATTACTATAAGTTTTGTGTAAAGTTTTGTTAATTATTTTATATAAATGTATACATACATAATTTGATTGTTTTATAATATTTTAGTCCATACAAGATTTATCCATGATGTATCTTAAAATCAATATGTCATTAGATGGATCTTGTCGAGTCAATCAATATGATAGTAAGAACATCATGATCTGATGACCAGATTGAAAACTATTTTATTAATTTGAATTTAAATTAAAAAGACAAAGTTTTTTTAATTAAAATTACTGCTCATTTAAAATATTAAAAAGGAGGTGCATGCATATCGACTCGTTCCCTCTAGACAAGAGATTTTTCTTTATAAGTTAGACTATGCTTGAAAATTTTCTTTTTGAGTCACTTAAATTATATGAAATATAAAGCTATTTTTTGCGATCATTATTAATTGCACTTTCTTATGGACAAGCCATCTAGTGGTTCCTTTGTGTGCACAATAATTGTAGAGGTAAACTGAGGAGAAGAATTGAGGTGCCTGAAGAGTTGAATTATATTGTCAATTATGAAAGCGGACTTTATCATAAATTAAAAAAAGTCATGGTGTTTGTACTTTATATACAATAAACAAATGAGAATATGATATATAGAAGATTATTACACATTAAAGTAGGTTTTAATTGATACGATGCCTCTACCCGCCAAATGTTATTATTATATTTATAAATATTCTATGTGATACAACATGGATATGTTAACTTATGCAATAAAAGAGATTTTTTGGACTTACAAGCTAAAAACAATCATGGACAATGATACATATGGCTCCAAATGCTATCAATGAGTAAGAATATTTATGCTACAAATCATTTTTTCTTTATAGTACCTTATTTTTTTAAATATATAAGTACAATATGCTTGGAAACTCAATTTATTACTTGTATGATCATATATGGAGGACTATCATTGATTATTTTAACGCTTTCCTATTATCATTTTTTATTACATTCATTATTAGCAATTATATTTCCTGGTATGAATACTTATGGAATTATGATCAATTAATTTATTTAGACATCACTGTAAATCTGTATGCTGTCTATTTAATTCTTTTATTTTTGAAAATATATATGTACAATGATCATATATGGAAGACTATCATTGATTGATTTAGCACTTTCTTGTTATCATTTTTTACTACATTCATTATTAAAGATTATCTTTGTTGTTGTGGATGTCTGTGAAATTGTCCATCAAAACTTAGACATTGTTGTCAGTTATGTATGAAGTGTCATTGATTTATTGTAAATATGTAATTATTTTATAAAGATTGTAGTTTATATAAGATTTATCACAGGCGGTTATTAGAGATTAATATGACATTGGGTAGACTTCAGCGAGTCAATCAATATTATAGTAAGAATGTCATGATCAGATGATTCGATTTGAAAGTTGCTGTATTAATTTGAATTTAAATTAAAAGGATCTAAAGTTCTTTATTTAAAATTACGGTTCACTTAATATATATAAAAGAGGCTCGTACATGTCGATTTGTTCCTGTAGATAAGGGATGTTCTCTTATAAGTTACGTTAGACTATGCTTGAAGGACTTCCTTTTAATTTGAGTGCTACTTAAGTTATATGAAATGTAGTGCACGCCATATTTTGCATTCATTCAATACATTTTTATAGACAAACAATCTAGTGGTTCCTTTGTATACACATATGATTACAGAAGTCAAGTGTGGAAAAATATAGAAGTGTCTGAGTCAATTATGAAAACATACTTCATCTTTTAGAGTTAGATAAGTCATTATGCTTGGTTTTTAAACATAATAGAAGAAAAAAATAAGAATATTATTTATAGAGGACTATCATACATTAAAGTGGGTTTTAATTGATATATTGTCTCTGCCCATTGAATATTATTATGGTATTTATAAATGTCACATGTGTTGTAACAATGAGATGTTAATCTACGAAAAAAAGATATTTTTCTAGCATAAAAGCTAAAGATAAAATCACAATTTAGAATACAAATGGCTCCAATTATTATCCATGAGCAGTATCCTTTATATTCATTATTAGTGATTATTTTTATTATTGTTAGTGGTAGATCCAGGAAATTGATAATGGGGGTGGGGTGGGGGGACAATTTTTTAATGAAATAACAAATCAATATTAAATCATTGACATTACAAAGTCATACAAAATTACATAACACTGAAAAATATAAAATATATGAGATCTAAAGGCCATTGGAACTTGGAACCTGGAGGCGGCTGTTGGAGCATGAAGGAGAAACTTGCTAGCATGAAGTTCTGAACCCTAAAAATAAATTTGATGGCCACTGAAGGAGAAACCTAGAGGTCCCTGAAACAAATAAGAGTATGATATATGAAGGACCATCACACATCAAAGTGGGTTTTAATTGATACGGTTTCTCTACCCATCAAATGTTATTAAGGTACTTATAAATATTTCTTGCATGTGTTGCATTAAGGAGATATTAATATATGCAACAAAATATATTTTTCTATCATACAATTTAAAGACAAAATCTTGAACAAGGTTACATAGTGCTCTATATGTCATTTGTGAGTAAGAGCATTTACATAACAAATTATTTCTTTTCTATAGTACCTTATTTTTTATAAATATATAAGTACTATACTATTCAAAACTCAATTTACATCTTGTATGATCATATATGGATGATTATTATCGATTGATTCAACACTTTTTTGTTACCATTTTTTACTATATTTATTATTACTTATTAGTGAATATCTTTGTTATTATAAATCTTTGTGGAATTTTCCATCAAAGTTTAGATATTACTGTAAATTTTGTACGGAATCTCTTTGATTATTTTATTTTGGGTGTTTATATTGGCAGCCTGACTATGGCTATTGACAACCCAAATATAATAACAGTCCAACAAAGCGATATTGGCAGCCTATTGGATATTGAAAACACAAAATTTAATTTTTTGATTAAAAAGGAATACACAAGTAAATAACAATGCATCCATAAAATTGGTCACACCATATTATCATTCAAAAGAAAGAAAAATAAAAAAAATGCATCCAAAAAAGAGAATTGCATTCTCAAACACAAATTGACAAAACTGGGGCAAGTAGAATGAGATGATATTCATGAGGATGCATCTTTCTTAGACAAAATATTATCATTAAAAAGGAAGACATAAGTAAATAATAATGCATCCAGAAAAATAGAATTACACAACCAAACAAAAAATTTGCAAAATTAGTGCATTTCCCTTCTACGAATTAGGGCAAACTAAATAGCTTGGAACTTGAAAACAAATGTCATTTACTCCACCGCCATCTCCATTGTCCAAAGTGAAGTACGACCTAGTACATGACTCCGACAATAATAATTAAGGAGCAACAATCATAATCGTTGCGGTAATCATCATCATCTTTTTAGTGATAACTTTTGTCATTACAAGGCAGAACAAGTGACCAGCCACTGACGTCGGTGGAGGAGGAGCATCCTGATCTCTCTGTGATAGAGGAGGCAGCTCAGAGCAACGAAATTTCCGGAGGTGGGGAGTGCAACTGCGGAAGTTCATCATCCCGAAGGCGAGGAAGCGAGATCAGATATTTGGAGTTCTAGACTAGGTCGTCGCGCATCCAAGGGTGATCCTACAACGGTTTCAGCAGCCGACGACGAGAATTTGGTGGGCGGGAAGAGGAGAGAAAGCAGACAACGAGAGATATGGGGTCGGAAGTTCTATCGGGCATAGGAGCTAATGTAAATAAGTGCTCTGCTATTAGAGAGGATAAAATTATGATATTAGGCTTTTTTAGTTTATTGGGGCTGTCAATATCGATAGCTAGGTTGTCATTATATTCACCCTTTTATTTTTTGTAAATATATAAGTGCAATCACATATAATTTAAGAACTTAATTTATTGATTATATGATCATATATAGAGGAATATCATTTGTTGCTTCAACACTTTTTTGTTACCTTTTGTAAATATATTCATTTTTAGTGATTATCTTTGCAGTTGTGGATACATGTGAAATTGTCCATCAAAATTTAGATATTAGTGTAAATTCTATATGAAGTCTCTTTGAATGTTTTGTTTTTGTTGATATATAAATATATAATTTGATTTTTTTTTATAAATTCATTTGTTCATACATCTTTTATAAATATGTTATTGGATAGATCTCATCGAGTCAATCAATATTATAGTAAGAACACCACGATGTGACAGTTAAATTGAAAGTTATTGTATTAATTTGAATTTAAATTAAAATAGCCTACTATTTTTAAAATTAGAATTACCATTCATTTAATATAAAAAAGGCGTGTATATGTCGAATCGTTCGTATAGATAAGTGACTTTTCTTCATAAGTTAGTGTACACTTGAAGAATTTTTTTGAGTATCTCTTAAGTTACATGAAACGTAGAGTTGCAATTTGCAATCCTTCATAACACTTTCTTATGGGCAATGGTTACTTGTGGAATTGTCGACATTATTGCAAGTTCTGTATGAAGTCTTTTTGATTTTTTGTAAATATATAAGTACAATGACATATAATTTGATAACTCAATTTAATGTTTGTATGGTCATATATAGAGTACTATTTGATTGTTTCAACACTTTTCTTGCAATCATTTTTTACTACATATATTATTAGGGTCCGTTCGTTTTGCAGGAATTGAGCTGCAGGAATTGGAATTGAAAGTATAAAATTCAATTCCAATTCCCGCAGGAATTGGAATTGAATTCAATTCCAATTCTGTTGTTTGGCTGAATGCAGGAATTCTATCACAGAAATTGGAATTAGCAATTCCGATGTTCGGCTGTATCCTGAAATTTAAAGTACAAAATTCATATTTGTAATTTTTATTATAAACTGAATTGAAATAGCTTAGCAAAAATTACATTTCAACGGCATAAAAATTAAGAGTCCACGCACCGAATATTCAAAAAAAGTTCAAAATAGTCTACAACATTATAATAGTCCGTACATGAAATCAAAAGTCCTTAACATAATCTAATTAATCACATAGATGTAAGCGGAGCCAGGTCCTCCTAATTGGCATCGGTAATGCCATGAACACGTCGGCCTTCTTGTCGTCAACACTCAGCATATCGATAGCCTGTATAACATCAGTCTCAGTCAAATCCGTAATAGCTGCAATGGCGGCATATATCCTATCTGCCCTTGAGATCGGCGGCGGTGGCGGTGGCGGCTGAGAAGTCACGCTGCTATCATGCTCCATGTTCCTCGCTATTGTAGAAACAACATCAGCAATAATATCTACCGCGGATGTTTTCTCCTTCCTCTTCTTGCTCTTTGGCTCAACGTCATCCATGCCGTTTTCGTCCACTGAGTCTTCAATGTGGATCTCGTTCATTTGCTTCATGCTTAAACGTAATTACTTACATGAAAATGACGTCATCTTTGTACAGTTGATGCATCAGGGAGTTTTATGAAGTCAGGACCTAATTTTAGAACTGCTCGGAGCACCGTGTTGAAATGGCGGCTAATTGTATCTGTTGATCGTAGATATGTCCCGCCAACAACCCTAAATTTTTTGTTGTGCCCCAAAACATGTAAAAAAACGCTGACTACCTCTCTAACTCCTACATTTTTTGTGTCTCTTAACAAACCACGTTGGGTTAGCATGTTGCACAAAACTTCAAACGAGCTTTTATTCATCCGAAGCTGGTTAAAACAATTTATATCTGTTCCGCCGTACAAACGCCTAAACAAACTTTCCCTTACAACATTTTTTGCATCAGCCTCCACGATATTTCTTCTGACCCCACATTTCATCATCACTACGACAGAAGAAGCAAGGGCAACAACTACTGCTGCTCTCCTACGCCTACGACGTTTCACTGTTTCATCCATCTAAACATTAAAAACACACACATTATATATCATCATTAGAATCCGTACTATTAAGATAACGTGTAAGCATTGCATTGCTTCCCTACAAATCAGAGAAGTATACAACTTCTCACTATGGATGCTTAAGTAATTGAATGCTTTAAGCAATATTGGAAATCTATATTTACCAATATGGAAACTTTCAAGGCAGTATGTTTGGAGGATAAAAAGAACAACCCAGTTCAGAGAAACTAGGAGCTTAACTTCATGCTTACTTATCAGGCTCACAGCTACCACTACTATATATGGCCAATACTCCTGATTCAATAAAAATAAAGATCCCATGCTTCAAATTTTCAAATGCCAGAAACTCATTACTAAGCAATTTTTCAATGTTTGTTCTCACATCAATCGTAATCGGCAAGCACTATAGAAGAGGTAATTTATATTGAAGGGTTTCAAATGTCTCAAGAGATTAGGTGGTAAGCACTGCTTCAGGCTTCAACATGCCAGAAACTCATTACTAAGCAATTTTTCAATGTTTGTTCTCACATCAATTGTAATCGGCAAGCACTATAGAAGAGGTAATTTATATTGAAGGGTTTCAAATGTCTCAAGAGATTAGGTGGTAAGCACTGCTTCAGGCTTCAACATTTCACTACATCTGTGAAGAAGAAGAAGAAGAAGAAGCAGAAGAAGAAGCAGAAGAAGAAGCAGAAGCAGAAGCAGAAGAAGAAGCAGAAGCAGAAGAAGAAGAAGAAGAAGAAGCAGAAGAAGAAGCAGCAGAAGAAGAAGATACCATCGACGGGAGCGGCGAAATCGCAGAGCAGCGGGAGAAGCGGGATTGGCCAGCGACGGGAGCAGCGGGAGAAGCGGGATCGGCCAGCGACGGGAGAAGCGGGATCGGCCAGTGACGGGAGCGGCGAAATCGCAGAGCAGATCGGGAGAAGCGGGATCGGCCAGCGACGGGAGCGGCGAAATCGCGGGATCAGACCTAGTGATGGGAGAAGGAGCAGGAATTGCGAAATCAGACCTAGCGAGGTCGGAAAGGCACGTCGCGCATTTACATACTGCGGCAATTCCGACAAAATTGCTGCAAATTTCCGATTCCCACGTTTCATTTTAGGTACCGAACGGCTGGATTAAGAATTGGTAAATGAATTCCAATTCCAAGCGCCCAATTCCCGCGAAACGAACAGGCTCTTAGTGATTATTTTTGCGACCGTGGATACATGTGGAATTGTCCGCCAAAGTTATGGACATTATTGTAAGTTTTGCATGAAATCTCTTTGAATTATTTAATTGTACTTATGTTTGTGGCGATTTTTTTATATGCGGTCACATCCCAGATTTTAGGGAGGGGGGCCATTGTGATGACGTCACATGACATGAATATATATATATATATATATATATATATATATATATATATATATATATATATATATATATATATATATATATATATATATATATATATATATATATATATATGAGTTTGGAATATATAAGCTCAAGTTTAAAAAAGCTTGAGTTGATTTTCCCACAATACATGTCGGAATTAGGCAAATAATATATGCATTTTATAGCCAAGAACGAGATCTACAACTTTCATGTTGAACATTTTTCCAAAATTTGCATGGTTTAGCCGAAATCTGGCCCGAAAGGTTGCTGGCTCGAATTTTGAAATTTATTATTATTATATTCATTTCGAACCAGCAAGCTTTCGGGCAAGATTCCGGCCTAACCGTGCAAATTTTGGAAGAATGTTCAACATGAAAGTTGTAGATCTTGTGTTTGGCTTCAAAATGCATATATTATATGCCTAATTTCGACATGTATTATGGGAGAACCAACTCAAGCTTTTTTAAACTTAAAAAAACTTGATCTTATATATATTATTCTGAGATATGTCGCAAGTCCATCTATACAAATTTCATTCGTGCTCTAGGAAAACAAAAGTTATTTTACGCCTTCCATGTTTCTAACGATCAAACAAATGGGAAATTCACAAGTCCTCTATTACTCTCATGCAAGGATCATTCGGTTTTGACATAATTTGTCACAAAGCACAGAGCACTCATGATGTGTGGAATGAACAACTTGGATTTTTTTCTGTGAAAAAAATGCGAAACTAAAGCATCAAAAATTTAACTTGATCTGGTGAGCAATTTTGCTGCACCGAATAAACATTTTTCCTTGCGTGACGATCACTTGATCTGGCGAGCAAGACCAATTTCTTGCCGAGTTAGTGCTCTGGATGAGCAAAAGTGCTCCCATTTATCACACACACACACGGTTTCAAAAAAATGTCATGAACCACACACACACAGTTGTAGAGTTTTGTATTCATGAAAAATTTATTGGGATGATTAATGAAGGATATATTGTCTTGCCATGGAATTATCCGAGAATCCTGTGCACGACTACTTGTATTATAAAAAGATTATCTGTTTAATCAATTTCCGCTACAATATTTTTTGCTTTAGAATTCAGTTTGAAGACAATGCTAGAAGAGATTGAAGAGAATAAAAGACTAAAGGAAGAGGAGATCGAAAGTAAGAATTCATCAAGAGAATATGAATACATTTTTTAAAATTCTAAAAATGAGTAAAATTATAGAGGATTTACTAAACCCTCAGGGCAAGTGATTAACAAACTTTCAATGGATGAAATGAACTAATGACTTTGTAGATAATTGAATGGAAATTTGGTACGTGAATAGTCGAAATGTGGTATACCAATGACAAATTTTGCTCTTCTTATAACAATTATAAAAAATAAGGGTATCAATGTCCCTTTGGAGATCACTTTTGATATCTGTGGAGATCACTCTTGATATTCGTGGAGAACACTCATGATTTCACGCACATCTAAGTCTTCCATTTTTCTTTTCACTACGTGTCAGTATCACGAGGCTCCTAAACCTGAATTTAGAAACAGAGTTTGGAACCAAAAAATTCCTGGCCTACTAAGCACTAGGGATGCAAAATTTGGCTCGGGCCCGGTTGCCCAGCCCGAGTCTGCTCGGGTCTAAGCCCGGGTTGGTCTGGGCCCACTTAGGTCTGGGCCCAGACCAGCCCCAAGGGGGCTCAGCAAACCCCCATATTTGGCTAGGGCCTGACCCGGTGCCTCGCCTGGGCCGAGCCCAAGCCTGCCCGAGCATTAAAGTCTACCGTGCGACCAACGACTTAATGTTGAACTCCAATTTTACTATTGTCCATGCCAACAAATTAATACCAGCCGCCTAACATTTCTGTTGGGCCGCCAACATTAAAATGCTGGCAGCCAAGCATCTCTGTTGGGCTGCCAAGCAACATCCCCATGAGCTTATTGGGGAGCCTAATTGAGCCCGGTCTAGAAGGCTCAAGCATGCCCCCTTTTTTACATGAAATTTTTGTGTCCAGACCTCGGACACAGATCTGTGTCCTGAGCTCATCAGATGCTGACACGTATAAAGTTATTTAGATTTGTGCAAAATTGTGGGAACAAGTCTGACCCAAATGTATTATCTCAGATACGACTTCATTATCTCAGATACAACTTTATCGTCTCAGAGACAAATGAATTATCTCAAATACAATTCATTTATCTTAAATACAAATGTATTATTTTAGTGATATAACACGTATAAATCTGAGATAATTCATTTGTCTCTAAGATAATAAAGTTGTATCTGAAATAATTCATCTGTCTTTGAAATAAAGACGTTGTATGTAAGATAATATATTTCCCGCAATTTTGCACGAATCTGAATAACTTTTCACGTGTCAACATCTGGTGATCTTTTTTAGTGATATGTGTCCGGAACCCGAACACAAAAATTTCGCCTTTTTTTATTGAGGCTTCGGCCCAGCCTTAATCTGATTTGAGCCTGAACCCTGCAGAAAAAAAAACCCGGGACCAGGGGCTGAGCCGGTCCTGGGCCCGGGACCAGGGGCTGAGCCGGTCCTGGGCCTGCAGGGTATTTCTTGCATCCCTAGCCAGAACAGACTGGTCTGATCCATAATTGGAAATAAAATGGGGGAAATGGCAGGGGCTTCTTCCTCGTTCCTCCGCCGGCATTAAGCTTACTCTGGCTTCAGGCTTCTCTTCACTCGATATAAGTAGCAATCCGGTAAACTTCGCATCCCTACGATTCGTAGTTTTTTTAAAATTTTTTTCCCGAATCAGTTGTTCTAGCAAATCCGCAAGGATTTCTAGCTTCTAAAGCTCCAATTTTCTAATTTTGTTTGTGAATTTTATCAAGAAATCTGGAATCTGTGTTGCGGATGAAGTGTTTAGACCTAGAAATCATGTCTTATGTTTTGCAAACACATTCGTTCAGGAATTTAGTGATGAATTGCGGTGGATAATCTGTTTGAACTATGAATTTGGGAGAATTTAAACCAATTCCTTTCTTTTGGTATCTATTTTTAGTAGTTTCATTTTAACATTTATAGTTGATGTGCAAATCATTCCACTATTTGGGGAGTCATTATATACATTCTGATACAAATTTTGCTGAAAGTTACAAGGAGGGGATTTGGGGAAGATGACCGGGGAATCGCCGGAATAGCTAAGAGATCTAGATAAACTAACTAAAGAAAGAAGAAGAATTAACTAGCATATTCATTTTCATAGTGCATATATAGAGACTAGAGCAAGCTTGTGTTACAACGCTTATTTGATTATCTAACCGCCCCCAAATCTGGGCCCTTGGATCAGGAGGCCTTGGATAGCTGAGCTGGCAATAGATCGAACGGTTGGCAGTCTCCCCAGATGTGTTTGTTGCTATTCCATCTGGAACACCTCGAACTTCATCCACTTTTATGTTCAAAACTAATGCCAAACATTTATTCCATAATTATGGCGTCTTTATCCAAACTCATCGGATCAAAAATGTGGTTTTTTGCACCCTTGAAATATGTGTTGGTACCCTAGTTTGGATTTGAGTTTAGTCTTCTCAATTAGTTTCTTGACCCAAGATTTATCTATGGTCAAATGTTAGTTGTTAGGTTAGAATTCCTCAGTTGTAGAATTGTCACTTATCCAGTGGAAATCTGGCTAAGTTGTTTTTGGTTCGACTATAGTCAAACGGCGCTCGACTGTCGTCTATCAACTGTTTGACGATCGTCTATCAGTTGGTCGACTTTCGTCAGTCAGCAGATCGTCTATCTTTGAGTTAGTCCAACTCTTGATAGCTCGACGATCTGTGGTCTCTGCCTCGTCGATCGTCGAACCCTGCTCGACTTCTTTTGACCAGACAGTCTGTTTGATAGTTCAACTATTTGATAGTTCGACTATCTGTTTTGGTAGTTCGACTATCTGCTCTGATAGTTCGACTTTCTGTTCTGTTGTGATAGTTCGTCTATCTGCTCTGATAGTTCGACTATCTGTTCTGTTGTTGATAGTTCGACTATCTGTTTGATAGTTCGACTATCTGCTCTGTGTTGATAGTTCGACTATTTGTTTGATGGTTCGACTATCTTTTTGATAGCTCGACTATCTGCTTTGATAGTTCGACTATCTGTTCTGATAGTTCAACGATCTCTGTGGTTCGTTCGATGATTTCTGTGGATCGTTCGACGATCTTTTGTCTGCTGTTAGTAATTTTGTACTCCTTCTCTTCTGTGATTTATTTCCTATTTATTTGGCATATTTTATTAAAGATTATTTCATTGATTTTATGCTGACATTTCAAGGCAATCTTTGCCCCATTCTTTATGCATAAGTCAAGTTCTTTCTGACAAAAGTCTTTTGTCTTATTAGTTGAAATATCTTTATGCTTTATCTGTTATGCTGTCCTTTATAGCCGTTAGACACAAAAGTCTTCTCTGGCCGTAAAGAGTTTAGTCTGATGTGACTTTCTCTAGTATTCTTTTATCAGATTGGATATGCAGCTTCTCAGAAAGCTTTATCCCTTTATAGGATGTCTGTCTGCAGGATATATTTTTGTATTGTGCTATTTGCAGCCCAGATCGCAGATCTCAGAAGAAGACAAAGTTCAAATAAAGATTAGAGCCGTTACAGAGGCTAATATATAAAGAGCTTCTTTTGAAAGAAGTTCATACAACAACACACATATACATACATATACTAAGTAAGCAGAGTACACACAGAGTGATTCAAAACAAGAAGAGATACAGCTCTCAGATATTGTTACATTCAACTGAGAAGATCAACCTTCTTCAACTCTCTCTTCTTCAATCCTGAGTTCATCCTGCTACCAGGAACATTCACTCAGAGTTTCAAGAAGAAGAAGAAGAAGAAGGAAGAAAAGCTGTTGAAGAAGAACATCCATTACAAATCAAGAGTCTTCTTCAAGCTACTCCTTCAAGAACTTCAAGACAGCTCTCTGTCAAAAGTTCAGAAGAGAACCTGCACCCTGAAGCAAGACTTCTTCCTGGATATCACTAAGCCAGGGGGAGCCTTGATTCTTTAGAGCTTTCTAGCTCTGTGTAATCCACTAGCTTCTCTAATCTTATTTTACAATAGAGAAGACACTCTAACTCTCTCAACCTCCTGTATAAAGGGTTATTACTCCCTTCAAAAGTGAACCTTGGTGGCAGGGCACCTGAGCAAAAACCTGTGTTGGATTTTGAGCTCCTGATCAAAAGCTCAAAGGGTCTACTTGATCTACCTGGACTAGATCAGTTGGTGGCAGGGCACCTGAACAAAAACCTGTAGTGGATTCCTACCAGGGTGGTAGAAGAGTGGACGTACCTATTTAGAGGGAACCACTATAAACCTCTTGTGCCGTCTGTGTTGCTTAATTTAATTATTGCACTGTGGCTGTGAGTAGAAATAACTAGGATTGCTAGTTGCTGTGATAGGAGCAAAGCTCAACTGTAATTACAGTTAGCTTTCTCTTGTGCACTTCACTTTGTGTTAGGCTCTAGGGTTTCAAATATCTATAAACTCATTCCGCAAATTAACTCTAAGGAAGTTGAGTAGGGTGTCATAATTTTTGAATACTCTATTCACTCCCCCTCTAGAGTTGTATCTATCCTCACTTTCAATATGAGAGCTTGACATTTTGCACTCTAAATCTTTAAAATTGGCACTTTGAACCCCCCTAATTATCGATTTCTGACATTTTGCACCCCCAATTATCGATTTCTGACATTTTGCATCCCAAGCCAAAATTTCAAGGGTATTTAGGTCTGAGATGTTGTAAAATTATGTACAAAACGCTGACACAACTATAATGAACACAGGTATACAAGAACACAACATAACTACGCAAATATATATAATCAACAATATAAATGTAAATACATAAATAAAGAAATTGTCGTCTCGCGAGTACGCCGTGGATGCTCCAGACACGTAGGATCCATAACAAAAATCTGAGATCTGGACTGCAATCCGCCTAGCGGACGCACAAGATTCACCGAGAACCTTCGACGTCAATGTCTGATGTCCAACCACACCACCATCGGAGACCACGCCACCATTGGAGAGGGAATCCAAGCCGGATATAACCGTACTTCTTCTCTCCACGATAAATCTTCTCTTTCACTCCACACTCTCACAAATGCCGGCAACTAACTTCTCCAAAACCGGCGACAACGTTCTCCACCAACGCCGATGACTATCTTCTCTAAGATCGGCGACAACACTCCTCTCCAAGACCGACGATAAAGCTTGAAGCCGACGGCTCCTCCGAACGCACAAGAGAGAGAGAGAGAGAGAGAGAGGGAAGGAGAGAGAGAATATAGAGAGAAGAATATGGCTGGCGGGGGGTTATTTCTCCCAGGCAGCTGTTGTTATTGTTCCTCGTGGATGAGGGAGAGAAGGTTTTATAATAATATAAAACGTAAAGTGCTAACGGGTTCGGATCCGGTTCCGAACCAATAAAGATAATAATCAACACCATCGGAGACCACGCCACCATTGGAGAGGGAATCCAAGCCGGATATAACCGTACTTCTTCTCTCCACGATAAATCTTCTCTTTCACTCCACACTCTCACAAATGCCGGCAACTAACTTCTCCAAAACCGGCGACAACGTTCTCCACCAACGCCGATGACTATCTTCTCTAAGATCGGCGACAACACTCCTCTCCAAGACCGACGATAAAGCTTGAAGCCGACGGCTCCTCCGAACGCACAAGAGAGAGAGAGAGAGAGAGAGAGAGAGAGAGAGAGGGAAGGAGAGAGAGAGAATATAGAGAGAAGAATATGGCTGGCGGGGGGTTATTTCTCCCAGGCAGCTGTTGTTATTGTTCCTCGTGGATGAGGGAGAGAAGGTTTTATAATAATATAAAACGTAAAGTGCTAACGGGTTCGGATCCGGTTCCGAACCAATAAAGATAATAATCACCACCATCGGAGACCACGCCACCATTGGAGAGGGAATCCAAGCCGGATATAACCGTACTTCTTCTCTCCACGATAAATCTTCTCTTTCACTCCACACTCTCACAAATGCCGGCAACTAACTTCTCCAAAACCGGCGACAACGTTCTCCACCAACGCCGATGACTATCTTCTCTAAGATCGGCGACAACACTCCTCTCCAAGACCGACGATAAAGCTTGAAGCCGACGGCTCCTCCGAACGCACAAGAGAGAGAGAGAGAGAGAGAGAGAGAGAGAGAGAGGGAAGGAGAGAGAGAGAATATAGAGAGAAGAATATGGCTGGCGGGGGGTTATTTCTCCCAGGCAGCTGTTGTTATTGTTCCTCGTGGATGAGGGAGAGAAGGTTTTATAATAATATAAAACGTAAAGTGCTAACGGGTTCGGATCCGGTTCCGAACCAATAAAGATAATAATCACCACCTTGGTTCGGGATCCGGAGCCAACATCTGCACGAATCACTCATTGTACAAAACACCATCTGCACTAGGCAACATTGCACGTAATACGGTCTGCACAAAACATCAGTCTGTACGAAGCCCCACCTCAAGTCTGAGGTGTCAGCCGACCGGCTCCAGTCGACTCATCTCTGCTCGTGCTCAACATCTGAATGTCGCCGCAATTAGATCACTGACTCTGACTCGTCTAATCAGACTACTAGAAGGATGCTCCTTTGCACTACTTCGATTATCAACTCTGTCGGCCGCAAAAATCATGGACACACTATCTCGCATCGTGAATGAAATATCCTCACATCTGAGCAAATGTGTTGCGAAGCACCAAAATCAATTACCCAACTATCAGAGTCATATGAACTCTTAGTGATGATGAGAGATACATCACTATCATCTGCCGTGACTATCACCGTCTTGCCCGCACCCTAGACGTCCCTAGAACTCTGCGCACGCTGCGGACAATCTCCTAATATGGCCACTCTGCTTGCAGTGGTAAAACGTCACTTTCTTCCTCGAAGCAGATCTGAAACGTGCATTCTCAGATCCCTTCCCAAGATGCCTCCCTCATCCATCTACTGTCAATGCTTGGTCACCCCCAGGAGTGGGGTCTGAAAACATCTGACTAAACAGTAACGTAAATGTGATTTGCTCTACGTCTACTGTATCCTTCCCATATAGCAGAGTGGTCTGCATATGCTTGTATGACGTCAGGAGTGAGATAAGAAGCAATAAAGTCTTGTCCTCTTCCTCCACCTTCACACCAACCACATGCAGTTGGCTGAGAAGGTCATTGAACACGTTGAAGTGTTCCTGCAGGTTACCACCCTCCTACATCTTCAGGCCGTACAGTCGCTGCTTCAGCAACAACCTCGTGGTCAACGACTTGTTCATATACCGTCCCTCAAGCTTCTCCCACAACTTAACCGCAGAATCTTCAACGCCGATGTTGAACAACACCTTGTCGTCGACGCACATTCTGATAGCACTGGTGGCGCGCTCATCCATCTCAGTCCACTCAGAATTTCTACTGGAGCGGACAACGACTTACACCCTCGCAGTACTCGCATCAATCTCTACTCAACCAGCATTCCTTTGACCCGAATCTGCCATAGACGGAAATTCCCACTACCGTCAAACTTCTCCACAAAATATCTGGCTAACACTTTGTTCATCGCTGTCATAGCTGACCGCAGTACCTCTAGGCAATCCGATTAATTCACGGATCAAATCTGAGAAGATAGTGAGCGAACTAATGTCGTCACCTACCGTTGACCCTAACCTAAACCAGACGTCCAATCAGTCACATACTCGAAATCTCGCTCTTATACCACTTGTAAAATTCGGTACACAACACAAACATAATTATAATGAACATAGATATATAAGAACATAACACAACTACGCAAATATATATAATCAACAATCTAAATTTTAATACATGTATAAAAACAGGAGAAAGAAACGACCATCCGACGAGTACGTTGTGGATGCTCTGGACACGCACGATTTGTGACAAAAATTTGAGATCTGGACTATAATTCGCCTAGCGGGCTCACAAGGTTCACCGAGAATCTTCGACATCAATTTCTGACGTCCAACCGCACCACCATCGGAGACCGCGCCACCACTGGAGAGGAAATCCAAGCCGGATCTAACCGCGATTCTCCTCTCCACGACAAATCTCTTCTTTCGCACCACGCTCTCCACCAACGTCAACGACTAACTCCTCCAAGACGGCAACAATGCTCTCCACCAATGCCAGCGGCTATCTCCTCCAAGACCGACGGCAATGCTCATCTCCAAGACCAATGACATGGCTTGAGGCCGACAGTTCCTCTGAGAGCACGAGAGAGAGGGAGAGAGAGAATAGAGAGAGAGGGATAGGGCTGGCGGGGGGTTATTTCTCTCAAGCGGCTGCTGTTTTTGTTCCTCCCAGATGGGGGAGAGAAGGTTTTATAATAATATAAAACCTAAAGTGCTAGCGGGTTCGGATCCGGATCGGAACCTATAAAGATAACACGAGCATCACTAAAAATGCTCATTCAATGGTATTTAGGTCCATGTAACACAAATAATTCAGGGTGCAAAGTGTCAAAATTAGCATTTTTGGTGATGCCCGGACATAAATACCCTTGAAATTTCAGCATAGGGGTGCAAAGTGGCAAAAATCGATAATTGGTGGGAGGGGGGGTGCAAAGTGCCAATTTTAAAGATTCAGGGCGTAATTTGTCCACCCTGTATTTCGGGGGTGCAAAATGTTAAAAACCCCAAAAATGCCATGCCAAACAGAGCCTTTGGGTTCCCGGCGGCCTTCTAGTGCGGGAGCAAACGCCATCGGCGGCGTGCCCCGGGGCGTTTGTTTTCTACCGTTTTCTGAGCAAAACGGAGAAAACTCTCCCTTGGCGAACCCGGCCCCCTCCCACCGGTGGCGTTTGCTCCCTCACCGGAAGGCCACCGTCCGCCCAAAAGAATCCTTAATCTTTCTACTCTATATTTAAAATTTTCTTCTTTAAGAAGAATTTCAACCATCTCTTGAAATTATTGAAATTATCTTCTAAAAAAGGGTTCTAACTAAGTAATTTGTCCCTCATTATAGCAATGAGTTGCGACTTCAAAGAGTTCATCCTGGAAGTTTGTATTATCCGCTGTCAAAGGTTGTGCCAAAGCAGAAGCAGAAGACTAATTTCAGTTATGATTTTTACGGTGGCAGCTGTTTTGATCTTTCAGAACTCCCTTTCCTCAAAATCCGGCTTTTCAACCCAAATTCCTCCAGACTTACTAGCAAAACACGAGCAGAGCTCTCTATATAAAGACTTATCTTCTATAAAAGATCAAAATCTCTTTCTTTCACAAACCCAAAATCTTTCAGAAACCTTAAACCATCATGTTACAGTTGGTGAAATGGACAGAGAGCCGCAGAAGGTTGAGAAATTTGATGACAGTATTGAACTAGATGGGAATGAAAACCGTGATACTGAATTCTCCATACTGCGAAATGGCTCAAAAGATGACAATTTCAAAGAAAATCCTCAGTTGGTTGCAGACAAAACAGAAGTTCCAGGCAATGTAACAGAGAACTTGCAGGAAGAATTGGGTGTGAATAAGAATTTGGAGATCCATCCTCTGTCCATGTCCGAAATGCATAGCCTGCTTCGCAAAATCCGCGCTTCTTATCCTTCAATGGTAATTTATGCTGTTCTCAAGAACGATGAGCTCGAGATTATGTATCTTTATATCAGCTGTTAACTTTTCAGGTGACATTTTCTTCAACTGCAGAGACATAGGTTTTCATCGGCACCTGAGAAGCAGATTATGGCTGCAAGGGAGAAAATTGAGAATGCTCCAATTGTTGAAGCTGATGGAAAACTCTATCCCCCGATGTACCGAAATTTATCGAAGTTTAAAAGGTAATGTAGTTTGTTGTATGATATCATTATTATTATATGTACGAGTGATAGAACCGGAGACGATCAACCGCGACAATACCTCGATCGCGACAGTGCATGAGGCGGGCCCCCAATGCCCCGCACAACAATACTTCGGTCACGGCATTGCCCCGGCGTGACGGCGCTCCCGCCGCTCGCAAACCCCCGAACGCTATAATCCGCTCATCGCTCGTTTTTTCCTTGTGTATGGGGGTTTGCGAGTGAGAGTACATTTTTTTATTATAGGTAAAGATTTTGCCTATATGAGGGCACATATTTTAAAATAAAAAAACACCTAAATTAATGAGATTAAAATTTTTGTAATAAAATGGTAAAATCGGAAAGTGAATGTTTAACCAAATGATGTTTTTCCCTTTTAATATAGTATAGATATATATATGGTTAATTACCTGGATCTCCTTGGGAATTTGCATAATTACAGGTTGCACCCCTCTATCTTTTGAAATTACATTTATTAGAGCAGGTGGCTTTTTTGTCCAAACTCACTGGAGTAGAAACACCCGCCAAACAGACGATGATTCGTGATCAGTAATCGCCGCGTTCACGATTGTCGGCGCTGTACAACCCGTATTTGACAGGTGGGTCCGTCAGATGGGGTCAGGACCTAGAAGGGTCGTTCAGGTCATTTTGGGCTAGGCAAGCCAAGTGGGTGGGTGGTTGGGTCTCGCCCCGGCTCGCGCGTGGCATAGGCCGAAGGCTAGCAGGGGGGCGAGTGGGGGTGTTTTGGCCCGCACTCGCTCCGGAGTCAAGGTTGGCGGCGAGTACGAGTCTCCTTGAGCACTCGCTGCCTCAGGCGAGGCGTCAGCTCGTTCAGCAGTTTTTCTCTAGAAGAAGCCCAACTAGGCCTACTAATAGTCTCTCCAAACATCGGAGTTTCGTTGTTGGCAGACCACTTTGAGCTGCGTATGGTATAGCCAAAATACGGGATTCCGCTATTTGGAGGCCAGAGTTGAAAAACTATAAATAGACCCTTAAGGGCACCTTGGGAGGGGATCCGATTCTTTGGCTTCTTCTTCTTCTGGTTAACTTTGGTTGGCTTCCAGTACACTCCAAGGTGCCCAACTCAGCATTTGCTAGAGAGGGAAAACTCTCTTCGATCTTCCGGGTGTGTGTCGGGACCTTCACGCTACAACTCAGGGTCTGTTCCTAGTTCTAAGTCACAGGTCAGGCGCTCTTACTCAGGAGAAGTAGGTGCAGGTTACCCCCATGGGTCCGAACTCCTCTTTGGACCGAGATCCGGTTTCAATATTTTTGGTGCGGTGAGCGTAGACCGTAGCCTGCACAATAAAATTTTTGAGTTAAGCCCCATGGCTGGAGGTGAAGGAGAAGGAGCTGACCAGGGCGATTCACCACCACCGGAGGGAGGAGTCACGGTTGGGATGTTCGAGGATTTCAAGAGGGGGGGGGGGGGGGGTCTTGCCGGGCGAGAGCTCTTCCCCAGCTCGGCGAGTGCTGGAAGGTCAGGCGAGCTGACAACGCGAGACCACCCAAATCGCCCCGCAGGAGGAGGAAGTCCCTTTAGCGAGCTGATCGTCTCGACCTCAGTTCTGGAGGGGTTCCGGGAGCTATAGATGTCCTGCTACACCGGCAGAGATGACCTAGTTCAACACGTCCAGTGGTTCGAAGATGCAGTTTCCATTAGGCAGATGTCAGACGCCGTCAAGTACCGACTCTTCGTCATCACCTTCAAAGAAAAGGCAAGAGACTGATTCCACCAGCTTCCTTCCAGTTCGATCTATTGTTTCGCCTTCCTAAATGCGAGTGACAAATGAAATAAGTTCAATACGACTATACGAGTAAGAATTGAATGACCGAGGCCGAATTGTAAGCTTCACCCACGGAGCAATAAAGGGCTGGGCAGACGTTCCTCTCGTCGACGCGTGTTGGGCGCTCGCCATCGCAAAAGGCGAAAGAACCGAAAAAGCGCGCGAGATCAACCAAGCCCTAAGCGAGACACGAGCGCGAGACTATCAACCTAAGAGCAGCGGAATATCGTTTAGCTAAGGCTCTGTTCGCAATCGTTGTTGAAATATCAAGACCGCGAGTATGCCCTAAAGACCTCGGTGAAGCGCGAACAAGGATAAATTTAGCATATGAAAGAAGCAACGAACTGCAAAATACATGTCCATAAATATAATAAAACATTGTCCTTTACATGGATGACACCCGCGGGTACATACAAACTAATCAACAAAAGGAAAGAGGGCGGGAACCAAAAAATATTCTAAAAATCCTAACTTCTATGCCATGTCGCCTTTCCCTCCGGCCTCGCCATCTGAACCAATGTTGTCGTCCTCATTGTCCTCGTCGTCTTCAAAAAGCCAATCGACGTCTTCTTCCGACGAGTCGGCTGGGAGGTATAGATCGGGGACCTGGACTCTGGTGGTGATCTTCTCACAGTCGGCTTTTAACACGCTGAGTGTCTGCATCATGAGAAGCGTGCTCTCGGTAACCTTGATGGCAGTGGCTCGCATCATCCTTTCGACCTCTTGCTCGGAAAATTGTTTCTCCTTGACAGTCCTGTGGGATGACTCGCCGCGTTCTAGAGGGAGCACAGTGGAGACAAATCGGGCGACATCGGCTTACCCTTGTTCTCCTCTTTCAGGCGGGCAACATGCATGCACAGTCGGTCTGCAGTGGAGGCATCCTGTGAAAAGGCGAGTGGAGATTGGTTAGAATAAAGAAAGATAGTGACGGTACAGGCGCCCAGAGAGAATTGAAAACTTACCACCCCGCCAGAGCTCGCTGCTAGGAGTTTCTCGGCGGTCGCCAGCTGCTGCTCTAGATATTTCGTCTCCTCGACCGCTGCTTCCCACGCGGCTTCGACCCGATCTTAATCTCGTTGGAGTGCAGGCTACGATGCGAGTTCATGTGAGCAAGCTCGAGTGCTCGCAGCTGAGCCCGTGCGCTCCCGCGGGCCAGAGTTTGGGAAGACAGGTCGGCATACTTCGCCGCATCCCGCCGCCCATAGAGCCCAAAGCAGATGGCATATGCATGACCGCTAGAAGGGCCCCGGTTCGACCAGGAGGGAAGAGGGTTGAGATAGAGGCCCGGTCAGACTTCCAGTCCCAGAGGACCATCGGCTCGCCAGAGCTGTCCTTGACCTTTTGCCCTAGTCCAAAGTTGGGGTGCGAGTTAGGGTGCCATTCTTCCGATTCTGGTTGTCCCGACTCGGCGGGGGTTTCAGGAGCCTCACCCCATGTTAGCCTTCTTTTGGGGGCCTTCTCGCCCCCGTGTCTTTGGTCACTATAGTTTTATTCATTTGCTTGGACGGGATTGCTGGAGAGGGAGAGTCGGGCCGGCGGGTGCTGACCTTTTCTTGCTGCTGGAAGGGCGGAGGAGCCCAGTATCTCGGGGTATGCTGCCACGGCCTTTTTAGCTCGCGCAAGTTCAGCGGTAGGGGCGCGAGCACTCGCGTATGGGGGGTTCACAGGGATGAACCTCTCACCTGCATCACAAGGGTTCAATTGTCACTAGAAAGGGGAGGAAGACGCGAGAGGTTGGGGGTTGGAGGAATGTAAACTAGATTGTACCTTCACCGAGAAGCATCGGGATAAGCGAGTCGACGTTTCGCCTTTGATAGGCAACCTCAAAGTTCTTCTGATGGAAGAATTGGTGTAGCTTTGCGTCCATGCCACTCACCTGCGGCATGCAGTAAGTCGCCTTGTCCTGCTGGAGCGGTGAGTAGGGCATGTTCCCCAAGTTTCCTTTGATAAAAATGAATTTTGTAATCCAGTGGTGGTGCTTGTTGGCGGTCTCACATACCTTGAAGTGCGAGCCGGAAAAGAAGGAAATGTCGTCGTTGGTCGCCCGGTAGATGAAGAGCTTGTTGAAGACGGTGAGGTTGAACTCGATCCACTCCTCGTGCTTGAAGCAAGCGAATGCTACGAACATCGCGATGGTGTTGGTGTTCAGCTGCGCAGGGACAATGTTGAAGTACATCAGGGCCCGGCGAACTTCGGGCCATAGGGGAATACGGAGCCCCACCTCAAAATGCGGGGAACAGGAGTTTGTCTTCGTAGATGGTGTTGATCGCCTCGTCTTTGTTTGGGGCGCGTGCAGTGAACCCCGGAGGGACGTACTCGACAACGCAAGAAAGATATTCCTACTCGGTCAAGTTGCCTTCAAAGAAAGAGTGGTCCAGAAATTGTTGCGCACACTTTGATCTGCCATTGGCCAGCTCGCTGTCGCCTCCCATCGCAGCAGACCGAGAAGAAAAGAAAAGGAGTAACAACGAGTGCTAGATGAAGGCAGGGGAAAGATCACAGAAGAAATAATTGCAGTGGTTGGGATGTACAGTGAAAAAGAATGGGGGGCCTATTTATAGATGGCGCCGAAAATGATTGATGAGAAAGGAGGGAGGGGGAGACATTAGTGCGGATAGCCAACTCGCCACTCCTCGACCTCGCCCGCAGGCCAGGCCCATGACCCCCACCTGACCTTGGACCGAGCCCAAGGAGCACCGCTTCTCGCGTTAGAACTCGCATAAGGATTTCATCACAAGGTCTCATAAAATCCAAACACAAGCACTCGCTATGCAAGTAGAAATTCAATAACAAGCTAATTAAGTTCAAAGAGAAAATACGGAACTTAATACAAAAATTGACAATGTCTGTGGGTGAAGAAGAAGAATAGAGAAATGTGCGGTGGGCGAGTGCCGATAGGCTCAAAATTGGAGTCATTTCCATCTTCCCCAGCCTCGCGCCCCCGCCCCGGGAGGACGTCGGGGATTGTTATACTCTCGAACCGCGTTGAGTTCCAGTTGCACAACGCGTCGATGTTCTTTGATTCTCCCGATATGCACCCCGGGAGAAGTCGCCTCGCCGCTTGTTCCCTGTTTCGCCTCCTCCGCCGACAACACGTAGTCCCTCTCCAGGTTACTCAGCCGCTGTTCGCTGGCGACTCGTTCCACCTGCATCTCGCGGAACATATGTCTATGCGTCCTCAGAACCTCCGCCATCGCCTCTTCATCCCCTCAGGATCACTCGCGTCACCAAGGAAGCCCTCCATCGCTTCGGGGGAGGGAGGCGACGAGCAAGCACCTGTGTTTAAGGACTCAGCCACCGAGATGTCCTGGCTATTTGCGAGGAGAGGGAACAAATATCAAAATCAACACCATCATGAAAAGAGGGCGAGTGCTTCAACTAACCATGAGAGGGACCGACTTCTTTGCTGAGACGACTACGAGATGGGCTTGGTCGTGCCTGGAAGGGATTGTCGAAGGGGAGCTAAAACGATTTTCCAAGATCTGGAGGAAAGGAGATCTGGTCGCGGATTTGGGCGACGAAAGGGATTTGAATGGCGGGAGTGCCCTGAGTATGAGTTCTGGTCGCAGATTTGGGCGACGAAAGGGATTTGAATGGCGGGAGTGCCCTGGGTATGAGTAACAACAGTAGAGGCAGGATCATTCGTAGCCCCGCGGGTCGGTGACTTCGACGATGTTGTCCATAGGCCGGTTGTCCCGAAGGGAGGAGCTACAGAATACAACTAACAATCAGCGCGAGAAATAAGGAAATGAGGTCGGCGGCGCAATGACGAACAAATCACCCGGAACCCGCTGAACTGTGCCAGGGGAGGCCCGGGTGCTCGCTTCCTCGGGAGGGTGGGTCTCCTGAGCCTTTAGACGGCCCACACTAGTGGGAGGATGCGAGCCGATGTCCGCAGCGATTGCCCCTGAGCCGACTTCCTGTGGTCGATTTCCCTGCGAGTACCTGGATTAATCATGAACAGAATAGCGGAGCGGAATACAAGTAACTCAGATCGTGAAAACCCGCGGTTCCCTAGGGTGCGAGAGCTTGAGGCCGGACGCCAACTGCAAATTGGTCGTGGCGAGCTCGCTGGGCGACGGGTCGCGCTTCACTTTCTTGGTCGTCTTCTTGCGCTTCGAAGGGGAACTGGAGGATTTGTTGGATGCCTATGATAGAATCCAGAGCGAGGACTTGTTCTGCTCTCAAGCAGCATCGAGGCGATCCTGAAGCTCCTTGGAAAGAGGCATTTCTTGCGAGATATGCCGGGAAAGAGAGAAGAGATGTGTCTTCGCCTGGGGGGGGGGAGGGCACGTCCTGTATATATAATGCACTGCGGGACCCACCGAAGATTCTTTTGGAAACCAGTCACCACTCGCCAAATACCCAGGGTTGGACTTTTCTTTCCGAGCCTGTGACAGTCTCGCAAAGAGCGGACATTGTATGCAACCCTGTATTTAGCAAGTGGGTCCCTCAGATGTGGTCAGGACCCAGAAGGGTCGTTCAGGTCATTTTGGGCTAGGCGAGCTAAGTGGGCGGGTGGTTGGTCTCGCCCTTGCTCTCGCGTGGCATAGGCCGAAGGCTAGTAGGGGTTGAGTTGGGTGTTTTGACCCGCACTCGCCCCGAAGTCAAGGTTAGCGGCGAGTGCGAGTCTCATCGTGCACTCGCCGCCTCAGGCGAGAGGTCAGCTCGCCCAACAGTTTTCCTCTAAAAGAAGCCCAACTTGGCTTGCTAATAGCCTCTTCAAACATCGGAGTTTCGCTGTTGGCAGACCACTTTGGGCTGCGTATAATAGAACCAAAAGGCGGGATTCCGCTATTTGCAGGCCAGAGTTGAAAAATTATAAATAGACCCTTAAGGGCACCTTGGGAGAAGATCCGATTCTTTGACTTCTTCCTCATCTGGTTAACTTTGGTTGGCTTGCAGTGCCCTCCAAGGTGCCCAACTCAGCATTGGCTAGGGTGGGAAAGCTCTCTTCGATCTTCTGGGTGTGTGGCGGGACCTCTACGCTGCAGCTCAGGGTCTGTTCCTAGTTTTAAGTCACCGGTCAGACGCTCTT
This sequence comes from Platanthera zijinensis, assembly GCA_039513925.1. Classification (NCBI taxonomy): domain Eukaryota; kingdom Viridiplantae; phylum Streptophyta; class Magnoliopsida; order Asparagales; family Orchidaceae; genus Platanthera; species Platanthera zijinensis. Next base: position 10,311,517 of record CM077079.1, on the reverse strand, counting down.
ACTCAGGAGAAGTAGGTGCAGGTTACCCCCTTTGGGTCCAAACTCCTCTTGGGATCGAGATTCGGTTTCAACAGCCGCCATGCCAAACGTACTCAAATCTGCCCTCCCCCTTCTCCTCTCTCACCCTCTCTCCCAATTTACTTATGCAGGAGTTATGAACTGATGGAGAAGACTCTTAAGATCTACGTATATAGAGAAGGAGAAAAGCCCATATTTCACCAGCCGGTTCTAAAAGGCATCTATGCATCTGAAGGCTGGTTCATGAAGCAGATGCAAAGCAATAAACACTACCTTGTGAAGAACCCCGCACAAGCTCATCTCTTCTACATTCCCTTCAGCTCTCGCCTTCTTCAGGTCGCCCTCTACGTCCCCGATTCCCACAATCGGACAAAATTAAGGCTGCATCTCAAGAGCTATGTCGATTTGATCGCATCCAAATATCCGTTCTGGAATAGATCGGCCGGCGGCGGCGACCATTTTGTTGTCGCCTGCCATGATTGGGTATATGCTCTGAATCTTCATCCAATTGACAATTGCTGTCGAAGAACTCCCAAATTAACCATTGCTGACGGCATTTGTGATCAGGCGCTGGATGTTACCAACAAATCCATGGATGGCGGCATCCGCGCGGTCTGCGTGTCCGATCTGCGCATGGGGTTTCGGTTCGGGAGAGACGTTTCTCTTCCCGAAACCAACGTGCGTTCGCCGAAGAATCCTCTGAAGGATGTGGGCGGAAGGGCGTGGAACCAGAGGCCAATTCTGGCATTCTTCGCCGGAAACCTGCACGGCGGACTCCGGGATACTATCCTGAAGCACTGGGAGAACAATGATCATGACATGAAGATCTTTGGGCCGGCATTTGCGAGGATGAAGATGGACTACGTCCAGCACATGAAGAGCAGCAAGTACTGCATCTGCCCCCGGGGGTACGAAGCGAACAGCCCGAGGTTGATGGAGGCGTTCTTCTTCGAGTGCGTTCCGGTGATCATAGCCGACGATTACGTGCCGCCGTTCTTCGAGGTGCTGGACTGGGAGAAGTTTTCGGTGGTGGTTCTGGAGAAGGATGTGCCGAGATTGAAGGAGATACTGCTGTCGATCAGTGGGGCGGAGTACAGAGAGTTGCAGATGGGGGTGAAGAAGGTGCAGCAGCACTTCCTCTGGCATTCCAAGCCTTCCAAATATGACTTGTTTCACATGATTCTTCATTCTATTTGGCTGAGCAGAGTTTATAACTAGAAGCCATTGATATGCTCTCTTTCTCTCTCTCGCAACGGGCGGAATTTTTCAGTCGAGCAAATAAAACGAACCGGTTCACTTTTCCGGTTCGTTTTTTTTTTAAATTTTGATACTCCAATCGAAACTTCACGCGGCAGAATAGAGCGCATCCCGGACGGAGATTTTAGAACGGGCATCAGTCGGAAAAATTTCCCCTCTCAATAATGTAATGATTTCTATGAGAGCATGCCTTTTTTCACTTTTATGTTCCAGCTTTGGGCATGCAGCTGCGTTAAATACTGATTGGGAGAGCTTTGTCGGCCCTGTGATGTCCTCCCCAGCTTGATTCAGATTTAGTTCGCCCTTTGATGACCTCCCCGACTCGATCGAGATTTAGTTAATTCACTTTTATGTTCAAACTTAGTTTTCTTTGCTTGGCGACGATCATAACCGTTGTCTTGCCAAACATGCATTCTATGAGCGACGGGCTGTGTATAATGTTCGGGATTTGCGAGTGGAGATTGCGTCAGGGCAATGTTCTGGCTGGAGTATTGTCGTGCGGGGCACCAACCTCCGTTGTGCAGTGCCTAGAAAGCAGTAAGCCGTTCTCCCTGAAAGGGAGAGGCAGCTCTGGCCCATTTCCATTCCTCCCATCGCCACCACCACGCTCATCTTCCTCGGTCACCTTCTTGTCATTGACCTCGTGGAGCAATCTTTAAGCCGCCGTAGTCGCTATTGGAGCGAGCATAAATTCAGCTCGAAAATGGTTTGGGAGAAGAGGATCACGAGAAGGAAATTGAAAGATTCATCGATTTCAGATCACAACGAGCTAGCTCTCACAAATCTGAGCTGCCACCGGCCCACCTCACCAACTATAGCCAAGTGCTCATGAGGGACAGAGATGGCACCGTGCTGTAAGAAAAGAAAAAACAACACACACGAGATACTGCACGAGGGGAATGAGGGAGGAATCAGGAATCGCGACAGTATCTCGGTTGCGATATTTATTTCGGCACGATGACACTCCCCTTGTGGCCCCCGAGCATTGTACTCCGGTTATCACTCAATTTTCAAATGGGCTTGGGGGGTGGGGGAGTGGCGTCGTCCCGAGAAATTGTCATGTTTGAGGTATTGTCGTGGCCCAATGGGGCCCCCATGCACTCTTTCGCAAATAAAAATGAGAGTTGACATTAGAAACAAATTCTGTCTGGAGGGGCAGATCCGCCGTCGGGCGGACGGGCGGACAGACTGAGGGGATCAGCCCCGCCCATAAAATTAGCAATTTTCCAGCAGGTTTCATTTGCGAGGAGGTGATCGTGATCGCCTGAATTTCATAAGCCGGAAAACCTTTACCTAGAAGTGCAACTCGGATCGTTTCGATTCCTCCCAAAACCAAGAACATGAGCATATAGGTTTGATTCTAAATTTTTGGAACCGTTGACGGCCCTAAGAGCATCTCCAACGGGAGATCTCCATATTCTCCAAATATGGAGATTGCTGTTGAAACCGGAAACCGGCCTCTGTGGAGTTCGACCCTTGGGGAAGGGGGTGGTCTCGCACTTACTTCGCTCCTGCAAGAGAAACAACAAAAGAGAGAGAGAGAGACAGAGTACAGGACCAAGGGCCCGGCTCGGAGGTCCCACCACACACCCGGAAGATCTTAGAGCGCTTCCCCTCCTTAACCAGTTGCCGGGCTAAGGTACCTCAGAAAGCGCTATAAGACTTGTGAACTAGTGAGCGTCCCTTCTGAGGTACCCCTTGGGTCTTATTTATAGATTACCTTGGATGGTCTGCAAATAACTTGCCCCTGGTGGCCTGAATTTACTAAAAAGCCCCTTGGGTTGGCCTGCCAACAGCCAAACCCCGCTGTTCTGGCTGGTTATGCGCACCTCTTGTCGAGTCACCCCCTGTCATCTGGAGGGAGGTGGACTACAGCCGATCTGCCTGAGGGAGGCGGCTGGGGCCCGGCCCGCCTAGGGGATGCGGGCGGGGGCTGGCCCGCCTGAGGGAGGCGGCTGGGGCCCGGCCCGCCTAGGAGATGCGGGCGGGGGCTGGCCCGCCTGAGGGAGGCGGCTGGGGCCCGGCCCGCCTAGGGGATGCGGGCGGGGGCTGGCCCGCCTGAGGGAGGCGGCTGGGGCCCGGCCCGCCTAGGGGATGCGGGCGGGGGCTGGCCCGCCTGAGGGAGGCGGCTGGGGCCCGGCCCGCCTAGGAGATGCGGGCGGGGGCTGGCCCGCCTGAGGGAGGCGGCTGGGGCCCGGCCCGCCTAGGAGATGCGGGCGGGGGCTGGCCCGCCTGAGGGAGGCGGCTGGGGCCCGGCCCGCCTAGGAGATGCGGGCGGGGGCTGGCCCGCCTGAGGGAGGCGGCTGGGGCCCGGCCCGCCTAGGAGATGCGGGCGGGGGCTGGCCCGCCTGAGGGAGGCGGCTGGGGCCCGGCCCGCCTAGGAGATGCGGGCGGGGGCTGGCCCGCCTGAGGGAGGCGGCTGGGGCCCGGCCCGCCTAGGAGATGCGGGCGGGGGCTGGCCCGCCTGAGGGAGGCGGCTGGGGCCCGGCCCGCCTAGGAGATGCGGGCGGGGCTGGCCCGCCTGCTTGTTTGGCCCCTTCGGCGGACACGGGGTTGTACACAATCCCCGATCTTTGCGTGCTTCGCAGAAGCTCGGAAAGAAACGTCCAACCCTCGTGTCCGGCGACGTCCTTGCTGAGCTGGAGGGAATCTTTTGGTGGGACCCGCCTTTCAGCTATAAATAAGCCACCGGGCCTTCGATAACTGGCCCTCTCCTCTTGCTTCCTGCGTGGTTTGAGGTCAGGAGATGCCTGCGTCTGAGGAGATACGTGCCCGGTTGGCTGCCGCGAGGGAGGAGGGTCGGGAGGAGGCCCTCGCGGCCGCCCCGTGGTTGGCGCCCATATCCGCCGGCCCGCAGTTTAAGCCGGCAAAGGGAAAGGTTGTTCGCCGTTCCACGCCGAGTGATGATCTGGGTTCCGGCGGCTCCGAGGTTGAATCTGGGTGCGTGGTTTCGCCCTGTGACCTATGCTTTCTACTGACTTTTTCCTTCGCAGGAGACGCCCCATGAAGATGCATTGGAAGGGGGCTCCGGGAACCTTGCGGATCTCTCCATGGAGATAATCGGCCTGGGCGTCAGCCCATTCTCCCCAGCGCGCAGCCTTCCTGCGACTCCTCCCCCGCTGAGAGTCCAGGGTCTGGGGAAGCCGCTCGTCGCCCCGGGAGGGAAATCATTCCAAGGTCGGCCGGGTTCCTCTCGGTCTGCTCCCGACGCGGGAGACGTACCGACGCCAGGTAACCCCCCTGAAATTAACCCATTCGCCGCTTGTCTGCTTCTGACCTTGCTTCCGCAGGGCATCGCGCCGCTTCTTCCGATGTCGAGATGAGCGAGGGGTACTCGCCTCCCGTGGAGCCGGAAGACATCGCAGACTTCTTGGGCGACCCGCACGATAGCGAGAAGATGAAGGCGCAGGTGGCACGAATGTTTCAGAAACACGCGATGCTGCTCAAAGAGGCCTTCGTGGGGATGGAGAGAGATAGAGTCAGGGCGGAGGAGCGACTCGCTGCTTTGGAAGGGGCAAGGGGCTCGGCTGAGGAGGATGAGCCGACATCTCCGGGCGCGCATATTACGCGAGCAGAGGAGCGGCTGACGAACATTTCGAGACAGGCCGATCAGACCAAGCGGGAGCTGGCGGCGGTTCGAGAGTATCATGACTCTCGCGTGCCGCCTCGAACCGGCTCGCAGAGGCGGGGTAGGTGGAAATGGGTCGAGTACTAAGCCACCTGCCTCGCCTGCCCGTGCCCGCAGTTGCTCGCGGGGTCTGAATCGTCTCGAGGCGAGCCATCCTAGATTATCGGGGGCGAATATCATCTAAAAACAATGGCTTGTAATAATTCAGGGACCTTCTCGCCCGTTTATGGCGCATGCTGCTATGATTATTATTTATTATTTGTTATATATTTTGCTGAACTCTTAGCTTCTACCTTGGAGCGCCCACCTAGCAGGAGCGGGCGGGGCTGGCCCGCCTAAAGAGAGCCGAGGGCTGGCCCGCCTAAAGAGAGGCGAGCGAGGGCTGGCCCGCCTAGGAGAGGCGAGCGAGGGCCGGCCCGCCTAGGAGAGGCGAGCGAGGGTTGGCCCGCCTAGAAGAGGCGAGCGAGGGCTGGCCCGCCTAGGAGAGGCGAGCGAGGGCCGGCCCGCCTAGGAGAGGCGAGCGAGGGTTGGCCCGCCTAGGAGAGGCGAGCGAGGGACGGCCCGCCTAGGAGAGGCGAGGTGTTCGTTCGTTCCCCCTCGACTGGGCATCCCTCTCAGCCTCCGCTCCGCGCGAGAGAGGAATGGCTCGCGGCTGGTGGGGAGACTTTTGCGGCCGGCCGGCGACTCGATGCGGGCCCGCGCGGGGCTCGGGAATCGAAGCGTCGGGGTTGGCCCCGCTGTAAGTTCGCTTCCCGCCTTTTCCGATTTTTCCCGCCCTTTTTCCGGCCCTATAAATAGGCCCTTCATTTATGGTTTCACCTACCGTATTCGAGAGCCCTTCCCCCTTCTTCTCGCGAGAACCCTCTCTTCTCTCTTTCCTCTCGCTCAGCTAGCTTATCAATCCCGCGAGATGACGGGCGGCAGTGGCGAAGCGGACGGGAGGGGCAGGTGTGCCTGGGTCTTTGCAGACCACAGCTTCCCTCCCGCCTCGGTCTCGGAGAAGGAGTTTCTGGACACCGTTAGCGACTTCATCCCGCCTGGCTTTGTGGCGAGGCGGCCCGGGAAGGATGAACGGATCAATGAGCTTTCGGGCGATGAGCTGGCTCTCCCGACGGCCCACTTCGAGGCGGGGCTCCGGCTACCCTTCTGGCCGGAAGTCCGCCAGGTCTTCAAGTACTACGGGGTCGTCCCGGGGCAGCTGACCCCGAACTCCATCGCTGTCATAGTCGGGTTCGCCTGCTACCTGCGCGAGGAGAGGATCGAGTTCAGCCTTGCGGTCTTCCGCAAGCTGTTCTCTTTCCGCGCGAATAAGGACGGGACCGCGTGCTTCGCGAGCATGCACGCCAAGGTGCGGGAGACGGTCAACAAGAGCCACAACTGGCTCAAGAAGTTCGTCTTCGTCAAGGGCGACTTCGGCAACATTCCGTTCTCGCCAGTGCAACTCGGCGAGGCGAGCTATCGGCCCCCTAGCCTGGGGGGCCATGAGGCGAGGCTATATGAGTTCTTCGCCGAGAAGAACTTCGAGGTCGCCTTCCTCCGCCGGAATCTGGACGACCTCGTCCCCGTCCCGCCTGGGGAAGGTAAGCGGCTCGCTCGCCTTTGCTTTGATCGTACCTTGGCTTTTCTAACTCCTGTTCCTGCAGGCGAGCGCGACGTTCCCCTCCACCCGCCTTACGAGAGCGCGCGGTCCGCTTTGGGCGAGCTTGGCCGTGCGGAAGCGGCAGCCCTAGCTCACCGCGAGCTCTCGGCTCCCGTCGGCCAGAAGCGGTCCGGGGGCGAGCTGTCTCAGGGCCCTCCAAAGAAGCCGAGTAAAACGGGCGGTCAGGCTCCTTCGGTCGGCGACAAGGGCAAGGCCCCCGCGGATCAACCATCTTCTGCCCCTGCCCCTGCGGTTCCCTCGACCGCTGATCCCGCCGGCGGGGCGGCTGGGTCGTCGCGGCCGCTCGCGGCGACTCGGCCCGCCGAGAAGCCGGTTCCTCGAGGGCATCCCAACTTCGGCTACGGCGAAGGGCCCACGGACCGAACCGGTGCCCCGTTACTTCAGTGGGACAAGGAGGGCAACCGCATCTCGGTATCCTCGCTGCTGCCTAGCTGGTCGGAGCAGGACACCGCCTCCAGGGACGCCTTCAATCTCTCCTTCGGCCTGTACGGGCGGGAGGACGCCTCTACCTACGGCGAGGAGGCCACGCGGGTGCTTATCTACGAGAGCGCGCGGGCGCAATTTCAAAGCCTCGCCCTGGCCCACATGGTCGGCCGGCGGTGCCTCCGGTTGGACAGAGATGCCCCCTCGCTCAACAAGTTGATCGATGAGAAGGAGGCGGCCCGCAAGCTCGCCCAGGAGGAGGCGGATGACCTGCGGAGGCGGCTCGAAGCGGCTGACGCCGCCCTCGCGCAGTACCAAGGTGGCGCGGTAAGCCGTCTCACTCGCACCCGCCCTTATCTTGCGACTTGTCCTAATAAATTTCTTTTGCAGGATGCGGTGACCGCCAGCCGACTTGGTACCGAGATCGCCACCCTCCAGCTGGAGAACCAGACCCTGCGGGCGCGGGTGGGTGCGCTCGAGGCTGCCGCTGCCGTCCCGCCGGCCTCCTCGAGCGGCTGTCAACTCGTTCACCACAGCGAGTATGACCTGGCGGTTCTGATGCAAGAGAACGGGGCCGACGCGGTGACGTACCTCTTCAAGACGTTGCAGCGGGCCAAGCTCCTCAAGGACGAGTGCTCCGGCTTGCGGGTGACCGAGGTGGTGCCGGAGCTGTTCCTTCCAGTACCCAAGCCCGGCGGGTTCCACCGCATCTGAAGGGCCCGCCGCCTTATGGCTTTTATCTCTCCCCCCCTTCTTGGGACATGTATTTTGTTTTATTTTTGTGTGGTCGCGCCGCGGGCCACAGTTGTAATTTTGTAAAAGTTAATATATTTACTGCATTCACTTCTCAATTGCCAATTACTTCCCGCCTCGCGGTCGTTACTGTGCACCGCTTGTTGATTAACTCTGATTTTCGTTGCTGCGAGCGAGCGAGTGAGGCCACCCGCCCGTTTGTGGTTCGGGACATAGATCTAAGTTCGCGGGACACTAACGCTGGCGCGACGCGAGTGGCGAGTCGCGCCTTCCGCCCGGGCTTGTTATTTTGACCGTATCTAGGTGCGGACTGGGCCCGGCTTCCGCGCGTAACGACTTCGCGCGGGCCGGCTTCCCGGGGAGGGTCTTGGCGCGTCCGACCTTTTGCTTCCCATCCACCCCGGGGACCCGCCGAACCGAAGGTTGGGGCCGGCGTTGTGGCCTCAATAGGGTCATCCAGACCGGCCCGCTCACCTGATCTCCGGCGACGTGAGTCCAAAACTCTCCACTCGCGCGCCGTGCTTAGGGCTCGCTCCTCTATGCGCCGGGCCCGGCCTTCTTGGCTCGCCGACTCCCCTTCTTGGCTCGCCGACTCCCCTTCTTGGCGGGGGATTACCGACTCCGAATGACATCCCGCCCTGCCAGCTCGGAGAGAGCCTGGCAGCTGGATCCGCTCGGGGCCTCCTCCGAGTGACATCCAGCCCTGCCAGCTTGGAGAGAGCCTGGCAGCGGGATCTGCTCGGGGTCTGAGGCAGACTCCTCCGAGTGACATCCAGCCCTGCCAGCGTGGAGAGAGCCTGGCAGCGGGATCTGCTCGGGGTCTGAGGCAGACTCCTCCGAGTGACATCCAGCCCTGCCAGCTTGGTGAGAGCCTGGCAGCGGGATCTGCTCGGGGTCTGAGGCAGACTCCTCCGAGTGACATCCAGCCCTGCCAGCGTGGAGAGAGCCTGGCAGCGGGATCTGCTCGGGGTCTGAGGCAGACTCCTCCGAGTGACATCCAGCCCTGCCAGCTTGGAGAGAGCCTGGCAGCGGGATCTGCTCGGGGTCTGAGGCAGACTCCTCCGAGTGACATCCAGCCCTGCCAGCGTGGAGAGAGCCTGGCAGCGGGATCTGCTCGGGGTCTGAGGCAGACTCCTCCGAGTGACATCCAGCCCTGCCAGCTTGGTGAGAGCCTGGCAGCGGGATCTGCTCGGGGTCTGAGGCAGACTCCTCCGAGTGACATCCAGCCCTGCCAGCGTGGAGAGAGCCTGGCAGCGGGATCTGCTCGGGGTCTGAGGCAGACTCCTCCGAGTGACATCCGGCCCTGCCAGCTTGGTGAGAGCCTGGCAGCGGGATCTGCTCGGGGTCTGAGGCAGACTCCGAGTGACATCCAGCCCTGCCAGCTTGGTGAGAGCCTGGCAGCGGGATCTGCTCGGGATCTGAGGCAGACTCCTCCGAGTGACATCCAGCCCTGCCAGCTTGGTGAGAGCCTGGCAGCGGGATCTGCTCGGGATCTGAGGCAGACTCCTCCGAGTGACATCCAGCCCTGCCAGCTTGGAGAGAGCCTGGCAGCGGGATCTGCTCGGGGTCTGAGGCAATGAAATTCATCTCTCATCGGGGGGAAAGACAAGTCTACCGCAAGAAATTCCATTAGAGATTGAGCATAGTTTACATAATTTCAAGGAAAAAAGCGCTTCAAGTCGTCCCCGCTCCAAGTGAGACTTAGGGTCTCGCCTTCCACATTTCGGAGGCGGTACCCTCCCGACTTCAATGCCTCCTGCACAATGAATGGTCCCTCCCAATTGGGATGGAGCTTTCCCACTGCGGCAGACCTTCCCGCCGCGTCCACCTTCCTTAAGACCAAGTCTCCCTCAGCAAACTGCTTGACTCTGACGTGCTTGTCAAAATACTTGGCCATTCTTCTCTTTATCTCCTCCTGCCTCACGGCTGCAAGGTCCCGCAGTTCCTCGACCATGTCGAGAGAGAGTCGTAGCTCCTCTTCATTATTGGCTCTCCATTCCTCTTCGTGCTCTCCGGCCCCGACCACCCGGGGTGTCCGGACTTCAAACTCCACCGGAAGTACTGCCTCACACCCGTGGGAGAGTTTGAAAGGCGTCTCCCCTGTCGCTGTGTTGGGTGTGGTTCGGAGGGCCCAGAGGACCGAGGGGAGTTGCTCCACCCAACTTCCTCTCAAGTTCTCCACCTTTTTCTTGAGGAGGTTTACGATAATCTTGTTTGCCGCTTCTACCTGCCCATTGCTTCGGGGGTGATGAACTGAGGCAAACCTGAGGTCGATCCCGAGCTGCTCGCAGAAGCTGGTGAACTCGGCACTGGCGAATTGAGGGCCATTGTCTGTGACGATGGCCTGGGGCAACCCATGACGACAGATGATCTCCCCCCATACAAAGTTTCTGACGACCTGGGAGGTCACCTTGGCCAGCGCCTTAACTTCCAGCCACTTGGAGAAGTAATCAATCATCACGAGCAGGAACCTCCTCTGGCCGCTGGCTTGGGGGAAGGGCCCGACCAAGTCCATTCCCCAGATGGCGAATGGCCAGGGAGCTGTGATACTCCTGAGGCGCTGGGCCGGTTGCAGTTGGAGGGGAGCAAATAGCTGGCACTTGTGGCACTCCTTTGTGAATTTTTTCGCGTCGAGACCCAGGGTCGGCCAAAAGTATCCCTGCCGGACGATCCGGCCTTCTAAGGTTCGACTTCCAGAGTGACTCCCACACTCTCCGGAGTGGACCTCTTCTAGAATCTTCGGGACCTCCCTCTCGCCCACACAACGCGCCAGCATCCCTGAGAGAGTTTTCCGATATAACTGGCCATCTCGCATGAGGTAGTATGCCGACTTGTACTTGAGTTTCTTTCCGTCCATTCCCGTGGGGTACTCCCCGGTGGTCAGGAAAGTGACGAATGGGTCCATCCAGGAGGGGTGTTGTTCCACCTCCATCAGTTCCCCCTCCTCGATGGATGGGCGAAAGAGGTCTGTGATGGTTCCCCCCGCCCGGGGTCCATGCTTTGCCAGCTGGTCCACCTGCTCGTTATCCTCCCGAGGCACGTGCCGGATGGAGAAAGTCTGAAAGGTGCCGACGACTCCCTTTACCTTCGCCAAGTAACGCTGCAGGGTGGGATCCCTTGCTTCGAATTCCCCGTTGATCTGGGAGGCCACCACCAGGGAGTCAGTAAGGACCTCCACATCGTGCACCCCCAGCTCCCTGGCCAGGCGTAGACCCGCAATCACGGCCTCATACTCGGCCTGATTGTTGGTGATGGGGAAATGCACCACCACCGTTTGCTCGATCCTCACCCCCTGGGGGCTTTCCAAGATGACCCCAGCCCTAGGGAGTGCCTCCCTGACGCGCCATCCACCATGACCTTCCAGGGAACCGGGCGAGTGAGTTCTTCCTCCGCCACCTCGACCACATAGTCAGCTAGGAAATCGGCCATGGCTTGGGCCTTGATCGAGAGGCGAGGTACGAAGGAGATGTCGAACTCGCTCAGCTCCACCGACCACTTGGCCAGCCTGCCAGAATGCTCCACCCCCTCGAAGATGTTGCGGAGAGGGTGGTCAGTCACCACTCGGATCGAGTGTGCCTGGAAATAGGGCCGGAGCCTCCGGGCCGAGATGATGAGGGCGAAAGCCAGCTTCTCTAGGATGGGGTACCGGAGCTCGGCCTTCCTCAAGACCCGACTTACATAGTAAACTGGGAGTTGTCTCTTCCCCTCTTCCCGAACTAAAACAGAGCTCAGGGCCTCGGTCCCAGCCCCTAAGTACAGGAATAAGTCCTCCCCCTCCTTCGGTCCTTGCAGTAGGGGGGCCTGAGTCAACTGCTTCTTTAGGGCCTGGAATGCCTCCTCGCACTCCGAGGTCCACTCGAATTTTTGGCCTCCTCTCAGGCTTTTAAAGAACGGAGAGCATTTCTCCCCGGCCCGTGAGAGGAACCTGCTCAGTCCCGCCAGCCTCCCAGTCAATCGCTGCACTTCCTTCGCATTCCGCGGGGACTCCAACTCCAGGATTGCCCTCACCTTGTCGGGGTTGGGCTCTACGCCGGCAGGGGTGAGGAGATGCCCCAGGAATTTTCCTCTGCTTGACCCGAAGGTGCATTTGAGGGGGTTCAGCCTCATTTTGCACCCGCGGAGAGTGGCAAAGGTCTCCTCCAGGTCCCGGAGATGGGAGTCGAGGTCCGGACTCTTGACCATGAGATCGTCTACATAAACCTCCAGGTTCCTTCCCTTTTGCCCTTGAAAGACCCTGTCCATCATTCTCTGGTAGGTCGCCCCTGCATTTTTCAGCCCGAAGGGCATCATTTTATAACTATAGCACCCATCCCCTGTGATGAATGAGACGTCTTTGACGTCCGGAGGGTGCATCCTGATTTGGTGATAACCTGAAAAGGCATCTAGAAAACTCATCAGAGGGAAACCGACGGCTGAGTCAACCAGCGCGTCGATCCGAGGCAAGGGGTAACAATCTTTAGGACATGATTTATTAAGAAGGGAAAAATCGATACACATCCTCCACCGGCCGTCTCCTTTTTTAACCATTACAACATTGGAGACCCAGCCGGGGTATTGGATTTCGGATACAAAGCCGGCCTTGAGGAGCTTTGCTACTTCCTCCCTGATGGGCTCGGCGAGCTTGTCCGCAACGGGCCTCTTCTTTTGTCGGATGGGGGGAGCCTCCGGGTCCAGGTTGAGGCGGTGGCAGGCGATGTTGGAGTCGATCCCGGGCATCTCTGCGGCACTCCATGCGAAGATGTCCACGTTCTTCTGGACGCACTCCAGCATCCGGCCTTGAGCCTCCGGGGTCAATCCTCCGCTGATGCGGATCCTCTCCACCCTGCCTCCGGTGGTGAGAACCTCCATCTCCACCACCTCCTCTGCCGCCTCAAGGCGGGACTGTGCCTCCCACTCCTCAGTCTCCCCCTCGTCGAAGGCGAGGACCTCCCCCTCAACCTCTGCAACGGCCATCGCCTCAGCCGGCTCCTGGCTCTCCTCAGCGACCTTCTCCTGGGCGCGACTCTCCTCCACCTCCATCTCTTCCCCGCCCGCTTCCGGCTCCTCCTCCCTCAGCTTCCGCCCCATCTCCTCGGCTCCCTCCAGCCAAGAGATGGAGTTCACCGCCGTGACATAGCACTCCCTTGCCTCCTTGGGGTCTCCGCGGACCCGAACCTGGACCCCCTCGACGTTAAATTTTAGGCATTGGTGGAAGGATGAGGGGACGCAGCGGAAGGCGCTGATGAGAGGCCTCCCGAAGATGGCGCTGTAGCTGCTGGGGGCGTCCACGATGACGAACTTGCAATTGCGGGACTGCCCCCCCAGAACGACATGGAGTCCCACTCCTCCCTCAACCTCCTTCCTCTCCCCTGAGAAGCCGAACAGGGGTCCGTCCGAGGCCAGCACCCTTCGGGCCTCCACCTTCATTGCGTCGAACGCCTTCTTGAAGATGACGTTGACCGAGCTCCCGTTGTCAACGAGGATTCGGGGGACGGTGAAGTCCTCGATAGCTGTCTGGATGACCAGCGCATCGCAGAAGGGGTCCTCGTGACCCGGCATGTCCTCCCTGGAAAAGGTGATTTTCTCGTCCGGGGGCGGGGACTGGGACGTGGAGCCAACGCTCCTGCGGTACATGGTATGGAGGCTCGACTTGCGGGAGGCCTCGATCCCAGCCCCCCCGTGGATCGCTCCGATCCTTCCTCGGGAGCCCACATCCACCCGGTCTTCGCACCGGCCTTCCTCTGCCCGAGGCCGAATCTCCTCGATCCGCACTTCCGGACGTTGTTGCTGTTGCTGCTCCCGACGGTCCCTCATCTCGAGGAACTCGGGGCACGTGGCTGTGGCGTGCCCCTCCTCCCGATGGAAGTCGCAGTAAGGCAACTCCACCCTCACATCCCTTCTTCTTCTCCGTGCTGCTCTCCTCCTTTCCCCCAGTGCTATGGCCATAGCCTGCTCCTGGTCGGGAAGAGCCGGCCTCTGGCCCTGCATCCCGCCTGGAGGGTAGAACTGACCCTGTCCTCCTTGACGGTAGTCCCCTCCGCGGAACCCTCTCCTTGCCCCGGGTTCCTGCCACTCGGGCCTCCAGCCCAGCCGAAAGTTCGGCTCCTGTCTCCCCTGCCTGGGCTGCTGCTGATGCTGCGGCGGCGGCGGCTGTTCCCTCTGCCGGGGTTCAACCCTTCTCTCCTCCTGCCCTCGGCCACCCCTTGGCCTCTCTTCCTCCACGGCCCACCTGGCCAACCTTCGGGCAAACTCCGGGTGCGCCGCCTCCATGTCGGCCTCCCTTGCCGCCCTTTCTAGGAGCGCCTCAAAAGATACTGGGGGGGACCTCTTGAGCTCCATCGCGAAGAACCCGGATTGGAGACCCAGGGTGAAGGCCACCATCATAGTGTGCCCTGGCATCTCCTGCACTTGAGACAATTCCTCTTGGAATCTGTCCAGGTAGCTCCCCAGGGTCTCTCCTACCCTCTGCTTGACGCGGAACAAGGACTCCACCTCCTTCTTCCTCTTCTTGGAAGTGGTAAACCTCAACATGAACCCCCGACGCAGGTCCTCGAAGCAGTAGATGGACCCGGTCGGGAGCTGGTGGAACCATTCTCTCGCCTTCTCTCGGAGGGTGATGGCGAAGAGCCGGCACTTGAAGCCGTCTGACATCTGTCGAATAGAGACCATATCCTCGAACCATTGGATATGGTGGATCGGGTCTCCTTTCCCGGAGTAGTAGGTCATCTCTGGCTCGCGAAACCCCTCGGGAACTGGGGCTGAAGAAACAAACTCGCTGAAGGGGCTCCCTCCCTCAGCCGGGCGAGACGGGAATTCCCTTCCTCCAGTCTCGCCGAAGTGGTACTCGGCGGCCGAGCCGGGGAACAAAACTCGCCCCTGGAACTCGCGTTCGCCTCTCTCGGCGGGCTCCTTCCCTGGGCGCCTGAGCGGCGCGTCATCGCCGAGTGCGGGAGCGGCGACCACCGGGACTGCCGGTGTCGCACTCTCGGCTCGCATGCCGAGGGCGGTCCTGACGAGCCCGAGGATCTCCTCCCTAAGCTCCGCCGGCATGCTCGTCGCTGGGGGTGGGGGAGGGAGTGGCGAGCTGCCCCTGCCTGATCCTTGTCCTTCCTCTCCCGTCATCGAACTTGCTGAAGGTTTTCCTTGCTGACCACTCGCCACGCTCACCGCACCAAAATGTTGAAACCGGAAACCGGCCTCTGTGGAGTTCGACCCTTGGGGAAGGGGGTGGTCTCGCACTTACTTCGCTCCTGCAAGAGAAACAACAAAAGAGAGAGAGAGAGACAGAGTACAGGACCAAGGGCCCGGCTCGGAGGTCCCACCACACACCCGGAAGATCTTAGAGCGCTTCCCCTCCTTAACCAGTTGCCGGGCTAAGGTACCTCAGAAAGCGCTATAAGACTTGTGAACTAGTGAGCGTCCCTTCTGAGGTACCCCTTGGGTCTTATTTATAGATTACCTTGGATGGTCTGCAAATAACTTGCCCCTGGTGGCCTGAATTTACTAAAAAGCCCCTTGGGTTGGCCTGCCAACAGCCAAACCCCGCTGTTCTGGCTGGTTATGCGCACCTCTTGTCGAGTCACCCCCTGTCATCTGGAGGGAGGTGGACTACAGCCGATCTGCCTGAGGGAGGCGGCTGGGGCCCGGCCCGCCTAGGGGATGCGGGCGGGGGCTGGCCCGCCTGAGGGAGGCGGCTGGGGCCCGGCCCGCCTAGGAGATGCGGGCGGGGGCTGGCCCGCCTGAGGGAGGCGGCTGGGGCCCGGCCCGCCTAGGGGATGCGGGCGGGGGCTGGCCCGCCTGAGGGAGGCGGCTGGGGCCCGGCCCGCCTAGGGGATGCGGGCGGGGGCTGGCCCGCCTGAGGGAGGCGGCTGGGGCCCGGCCCGCCTAGGAGATGCGGGCGGGGGCTGGCCCGCCTGAGGGAGGCGGCTGGGGCCCGGCCCGCCTAGGAGATGCGGGCGGGGGCTGGCCCGCCTGAGGGAGGCGGCTGGGGCCCGGCCCGCCTAGGAGATGCGGGCGGGGGCTGGCCCGCCTGAGGGAGGCGGCTGGGGCCCGGCCCGCCTAGGAGATGCGGGCGGGGGCTGGCCCGCCTGAGGGAGGCGGCTGGGGCCCGGCCCGCCTAGGAGATGCGGGCGGGGGCTGGCCCGCCTGAGGGAGGCGGCTGGGGCCCGGCCCGCCTAGGAGATGCGGGCGGGGGCTGGCCCGCCTGAGGGAGGCGGCTGGGGCCCGGCCCGCCTAGGAGATGCGGGCGGGGCTGGCCCGCCTGCTTGTTTGGCCCCTTCGGCGGACACGGGGTTGTACAATTGCAGTGCTACTGTTTTCTCCAAATATGGAGAACATGGAGAACCAACTCCAACCATGTTCTCCATATTTGAAGAACATTGATTTTTTTAATATTATATGTATAAATAAATATACATTTATTAATGCCAAAATATATTTATATAAATTACATATTTATATGTATAAATAAATATATATAATAATTAAAATAAAAAATAAAAAAATTATATTTAAATAAAAACGTCGAGCTGAGCTCGACGTTTTTCCCGAGCTGAGCTCGACGAACGTCGAGCTCAGCTCCACGTTTTTTCATATTTTTATTTATTATAATTAATAATTAATATAAATAATAATTTATATAAATAATAATAATTAGCTTGCTAAATTAAAATAAGCATTACATTATAAAAATAAAATAAACATTACATATTTCAAAATTAAAATATTACATTTGAAATTTAAACTAAAAATCTGGGAGGTCATCACTGGGTTCGATACGATTTCCGCGCGCGCTATCCCCCTGTTGTTCTCCTCCATACCTTGGTATGTTGTAGTCGCTTCCTCCATACTGGCTTCCTCCCTGCTGGTCTCCTCCGAACTGATGTCCTTCAAATTGGCTTCCGTCGTACTGGTTTTCTCGGTATTGGCTTTCTCGGTGCTGATTTCCTCCAAATGGAGGTCCTCCAAATTGAGGCCCTCCAAATGGAGGTCCTCCATGTCGGTCTCTTTCATACTGGCTTCCTCCGTACTGACTTCCTTCATGTTGACCTCCTCCAAATGGAGGTCCTCCAAATTGAGGCCCTCCATATCGAGGTCCTCCATGTCGATCTCCTCCATACTGGCTTCCTCCACACTGGCTTCCTCCAAGCTGACCTCCTACAAATTGAGGTGCTCCATATTGGCTTCCTCTATATTGGCTTCCACCGTAACCACTACCTCCGTATACGCCACCTCCATATTCAGTTCCTTCGAGTGATGAAGATCCTCCAAATAATGGTTTTATAATATTTCTATTCATAATTTCTTGTTTTTTTTGTCGAAAATACTGTCGTTCTGGAGTTCCTTTGATGCTATCCAAATCTATCATCATGATATCGTGATCTTGTTTAGCGCTCTGTAGATCTAGTTTTCTTTTTTGATTTTCTGCTTTCATTCTCATGAGCTCTTGGATAGCAGACATATCGTTTGCTCGTTGTTCTTGCCCTCTCTTTAAAAACTCTAAGATTTCTTCGTTTTTTTTAGTATGAGTCTCGATATCATAACCCTTACCACTCAATTGTCTCCTCCTCTCCTTTTCTTGCTTTCTCCCAGTTGGTCGTTTATTGGAAGTTGAGATTGGAGATTCTTCATCCCCAGTACTACCAAGATTCATGTTATTGTTATCTGAATTTAAGTCTATTCCTCTCCCTTGACTGGGAGTGTTAGAACTTAATGTTTGTGACATGTTAATATTTGGAGAGTTCTTATTTTTTGTAGACCCTGACGTTTCCATCCACTTCTCTATGTTTTTTAAGATATGCCAAACATGCTCAAACATGAAGCCTTTCTTCTCTTTTGAATCAGAGGCATATAACATTTTGGCTTCATTGAGCTACAAAAAAAATTACTTTAATCACACATTATTTAAGATATTTATGCATTTAAATTCTAAAAAATTCTTACAATATCAAGTTCAGAAGCACCGCTGGGGTTTCGTTGCTCTATCTGCCGAATACATCCTCGGAATTTGCTTGTTTTACTTGCCAAAAGGGACCAACGACAAGAAAGAGATTTTGGGGTTCTCTGTCCTACGCAAGTTTGAGGTCTTGTATTGTGAAAGATGGTTGAAATTCTTTCCCACATTCTTTGTTCTTTCTGATTACTCCCCATAACGGGGTCTTCCGAAACCTCAAGCCAAGCATAACATAGTGCTTGATCTTCTTTTGGGGAGAATGCTTGGCCACGAATAGATGACATGATGACGATGAAAGAAATTAGAGAGTTCTTGGTTTTGAGGATAGAGTGATGAGAACTTGAGTTCTGCAATGGGTACTTATAGAGAGTGCTAGAATGAGTACTTATGAAAAAGAGAGGCTTGAGTGGAGAAGGCATCCAATGCTTGGGAGAAGGCATCCAATGCTTGGGAGAAGGCATCCAATGCTGGCGAGCTATATAAACGCCCTTTTAAGATAGTCAATGATACATTCAAAACATTCTTTTCTTCTAAGAAAAATGAACTATGGAGAAGGTTCATCCCATTTGCGATCTTCATCATCTTCAGATGATGATGAACAAATACTTCTTAAGTGGGAAGAAGAGCTTAAAAATTGGGAGAATGAAGATGAAGTTTTAGCTCGCATGCATGCCT
Source organism: Platanthera zijinensis (assembly GCA_039513925.1). NCBI lineage: Eukaryota > Viridiplantae > Streptophyta > Magnoliopsida > Asparagales > Orchidaceae > Platanthera > Platanthera zijinensis. Next base: position 10,293,172 of record CM077079.1, on the reverse strand, counting down.
CCAACAATGCCATAATCGCAGCTCAACTTCAAGAAGATGCACGTCCGTGACGCAGAGGTTCAATACCTGGCCACGTGGTAAATTGAAGGCAACACTAGACTTTGGAATGATTACTTCTCCGAACACCCCACATATGGGGAAACTTTTTTTCGACGAAGATTTCGAATGCGAAAAAATCTTTTCCTTCGCATTGTTACTGAAGTGCAGGAGCACGACAATTTTTTTGTTCAAAAGAAGGATGGTGTTGGTAAGCCTGGACTATCAACAATACAAAAAATTACAGCAGCATTTCGTATGTTAGCATACGGAACATCAGCTGATAATTGCGATGAGTACATTCGAATTGGCGAGTCTACTGTGATTCAATGCTTGAAAAGATTCTGTAGGGCAATCGTACAACTATACAAAGATGAATATTTGAGATCTCCCAATGCAAATGATGTAACAAGATTACTACAGAAAGGTGAAGAACGAGGTTTTCCAGGGATGTTGGGAAGCCTAGATTGTATGCATTGGGAATGGAAGAATTGCCCAACGGCATGGGCAGGCCAATATTCAGGACGTCATGGTGGACCTACAATCATTCTCGAGGCAGTAGCATCATACGACCTGTGGATATGGCATGCATATTTTGGCTTACCTGGATCTAACAATGATATTAATGTCTTGCAGACATCAAATTTATTTGCAAACTTAACCCAATGTATAACGCCTCCTACCAATTATACAATACTGGGTAAAAATTATGATGTTGGTTATTATTTAGCCGACGGTATCTATCCGAAATGGTCAACACTAATTCAAACCATTTCTCATACACAAGATAAAAAAAAACAACACTTCGCAATGATGCAAGAGGCATGCCGAAAAGATGTAGAACGCGCATTTGGAGTTCTCCAATCACGCTTTGCAATTATTAAGGGGCCTTGCCGTTTTTGGGATAAAAATGTGTTGCATGATATCATGATTGCTTGCATTATAATGCACAATATGATTATTGAGGACGAGCGAGATGAAAATGAAGATATCGTTATTTCTCCACCGCCGCCAACTCAGAATGTTGAAGAGATGGACACAAGTGAAGTCGAAAGATTTCAGCAGTTCCTAAATCGACATAAAAAAATCAGAGACAAGGCGGCACATTTCGCACTTCGAGATACACTGATCGAACATCTGTGGACACGACATGGTAATGAAACAATGTAATTTGGAAAATTGTATGCATTTTAATTTGAATGTATTTCGGTGTATGCGCAATTTTATTTAGTAAATCGTGTTCTCTAGCTATTTGTATGATCAATAATATTTAGAAAGTATGCAATATTAGTCTCGTTTTGTAGGTCTCGAAAAAACAAATTTATTGGTATATTATATGTGAAGTTTGAAATAATATTTTAGCGGCTACGAACGTTATTGTGTAATATACGTTTTTCTTAAATATAATAAATATATAATTAAAATAAAAAAAATTAAAAAAATATTAAAAAAGTTGAAATGGAGGGCCTGCATTTCCTCTCCTCGTTCTCTAAATTTAGAGGAGGAGGAGGCGGAAATGCAGGCCCCTCCATAATTGCAGCCTCCAATGCCGATGCATTGGAGGGCAACCGGCCTGCATTTCTGAACTGTTATAAAAGAACAAGAACCCGCCAGCTGCGCGACAAATCTCGTGCGACACGACACCAGTAGCTAGCAAGAGAGAGCATGAATCCCCAGGAGAAGAACAGAGGAGGCAAGAGCTGGAAGAAGATCAAGATGAGTGCCCAGGAGAAGAAGAACAGAGGAGGCAAGATCGGGAAGAAGATCGAGATGAAGCCCGTCGTGAATGCCAAACGCCGTCAAGCCTGCTTTTCAAAACTCCTCCCGGGCCTCTTCAAGAAGGCTGCGGAGCTCCGCAATCTCGGCGTTGAGGTCGCCATCGTCGTCTTCTCCCCTTCCGGAACTCCCTTCTTCTACGGCCACCCTTCCACTTTCGAAGCCCTCGCCCGCTTCCTCAACGGCGGCGCCGCCACCTTCGAAACATCGCCGTCGGCCGATGATCGTAGTGGCCAGATGTTACGTTCAAAAGTAACCGAGCGCAGATAAAGAACAATGCATCAAGTAACACAAGCCCAAGGGATGATTTCGATTACCAAAATAAGTAGAACAGAGATACAATCTTCCTTAAGAGACAAGCTCTGAACAGGATGAGCTGCGGTGGGGAGAAGAGTTCTCGTTCCAGCCGCTCAACACACTTAACATTTACTTCAGAAAATAGCATAAAAAAACCCTAAAGCAGATACAGATACTTATACTTCCTACCCCCAAGGACAATTCCCCAAAACACCCCCCTTAAGCATACGCAGACCCGGTTCGCCGCTGGTTCACAACAATACATTCCCCTCCAAATATTCCTTGTCCTCAAGGAATAATAAAGTCCGGATAGCGCCTTTTGAAGTCTCCCAGCTCCTCCCATGTGGCCTCCTCCACTGACCCATTGGTCCATTGTACAAGTAGTTGGGAGATCACTCGGCCCTGATGTGGTGCGATGCGGCGGTTCAGTATGGATAGCGGCTCCACCATCAAGTTTCCCTCCTGGTTCACGGTTGTGGGCAGCATGATCACTTGTTCCGGCCTCTCTCCCATGTGTTCCCTTAATTGTGACACGTGAAAAGTATGATGGATTTTGGCCTCCTCGGGTAGACGGAGTCGATACGCGACGGGCCCCACCCGTTCCATCACTTCGAACGGTCCAAAAAACTTCGGTGATAATTTCTGCGAGCCATGCCCTCGAACACTTGTTTGTTTGTATGGTTGGAGGCGCACATAAGCCCACGATCCCACCTCCAAGGTGCGTTCCCGCCTTTTCCTATCCGCCATAACGCGCATGCGATTTTGTGCCTCCGCTAAATTAAACTTCAGCATGGTGATCACTTGTTCCCTTGCCTGTAGGGATCGGTCGACCTCCTCCGATCTAGCTTCCCCCGGAATATAAGGTGAGTGTAATGCGGGTTCTTGACCATACACTACCTCGTATGGTGTCATTTTGATGGCGCTATGAAATGTTGTGTTGTACCACCACTCTGCCAAAGGTAGCCACTCCGCCCACTTGTTTGGCCTCTCGAAACACATGCATCGCAAGTAACTTTCTAGGCAACGATTGACGACCTCCGTTTGCCCGTCAGTTTGTGGATGGTATGCCGTGGACATTTTTAACTGGACTTGAAGGCAACGGAAGAGCTCTTTCCAAAACAAGCTCAAGAATGTTGTATCACGATCGCTCACAATGGAGGCCGGTAACCCGTGGAGACGAACGATGGAGTCGAGGAACACTTTGGCTACTCCTTCGGCTGTGTAGGGATGAGAGAGGGCCATGAAGTGGGCTTGTTTACTTAGGCGGTCCACCACCACAAGTATAGTTGTCTTCCCCCTACTGCGGGGTAACCCTTCCACAAAATCAAGAGAAATATCCTGCCAAATGTGGGTCGGTATTGGTAAAGGCTGCAGCAGCCCCATGGGTTTTTGTGTGTCCGCCTTACATCTTTGGCAAACCGAGCACTTCTGGATATAAGCATAAACCTCCTGCTTCATTTTCTTCCAATAAAAAGTCTTCTTAAGCCTATGATATGTCGCCGTGATTCCTGAATGCCCCCCTATTGCGCCGTCATGATACAATTTCAGCAACGTCTCCTTCATGGCGGCTTCCTTGCCTACCACCAATTTCCCTTTTCGCTTGAGTACTCCATTACCCCACTCATATCTCGGCCGGTAGGACGGATCTCGTTCCTTCTCCCCGATCAAGTGTTGTATTTCCGGGTCTCTCGCCCAAGACTCCTTTAATTGCCGTATGATGCTTGAATTAATTGTGACCAACATGTTGAGTTCGCCTACATCTTCCTCGTATTTCCGCGATAGCGCGTCGGCGCATAAATTTTCCTTGCCTTGTTTATATTGGATGGTGTAGTCGTAGCCTAACAACTTGGCTAAATATTTCTGCTGCGCCGGAGTCGCCAATTGTTGATCCAACAAGAATTTTAGTGAACGTTGGTCCGTCTTGATGATGAATGGACTTCCAAGCAAATAATGTCTCCACTGTTGGATGGCCATGACAATAGCTAAAAGCTCTTTCTCATAGACCGACAGGCTTGCATTCTTCTTGCCCAACGCCCGACTGAAGTATGCGATTGGTCTTCCTTCTTGCATGAGAACAGCCCCCACTCCCGTGTTAGATGCGTCTGACTCCAACACGAATGGTTTGTTGAAGTTAGGTAGACATAGCACCGGTGGCCTTGCCACGGCCTCCTTGAGGTGCCCAAAGGCCCGCTCGGCCTCATCCGTCCACTTGAAGGCTTTGTGTTGGAGAAGATCGGTGAGCGGTTTGGCAATGGTGCCGTAGTCTTGTATGAACCGCCTATAATAGCCGGTCAGTCCCAAGAATCCCCTTAGCTTCTTGATGTTGCCGGGTCGTGGCCATTCCAACATCGCTTGGATTTTTAATGGATCGGTCTCCACACCCCGGCTCGAAATGATATGGCCCAAATAGTTGACTTGTTGCACCCCAAAATTGCACTTCGATCTCTTGAGGAATAATTGGTGACGCCGTAATGTGTCCAAGGTAAAGGAAAGGTGCTCGATGTGCTCGTGCCAAGACCTGCTAAACACAAGAATATCGTCAAAGAAAACGAGTATAAAGTGACGGAGTTGGTCCTGAAAGATCTTGTTCATCATGCTCTGGAAGGTCGAGGGAGCGTTGGTTAGCCCGAAGGGCATTACCACAAACTCGTAGTGTCCTTGGTGAGTGCGGAATGCCGTCTTGTGTACATCGACCTCCGTCATTCTTACTTGGTGGTAGCCCGCGCGTAAATCCAACTTTGAGAAAAATACAGCACCATGTAGTTCATCGAGCAACTCTTCGATGATCGGAATTGGAAACTTATCCTTGACCGTGAACTTGTTGAGTTGGCGGTAATCGATGCAGAGTCTCCACGACCCATCGGTCTTCTTCACTAGAACCACCGGTGATGCATACGGGCTTGAACTATGTCTCACCACCCCCGTTTGTAACATCTCTCGAATCAATTGCTCTATCACCGTTTTCTGTAGTGGAGGGTATCGGTAGGGCCGTAAATTGATGTCTACCTTGTCATCTTTCAGTACGATGCGGTGTTCATGCTCCCTGATGGGAGGTAGCCCCTTCGGTTCTTCAAAAATCTTCTGATGTGCAGCCAACAGTGTGTCCAGCTCCTGCTGTTTGGGAGTATCCAGCACCGGTCCAGGGTGCAGGCTCGCCAAGCCCCCTTTTATTGAGGTATTTTTGAAGCTTCCTTCCTCTCCCATATGTCCAGCCCCTTCCTGAACCAACAACATGTGCAGCTGTCCATGTTTGGCTCTTACCGATTCGTGTTGCTTTGGTTTCATCCACGTTCCCGTCATGTTTGTCGATCCTCTCAGCGAGATCTTCTTCCCTTGTGATAGAAATTCCATCTTCAAATTCCGGAAATCCCATTGCAATACGCCTAATGTCACCAACCATTGTATCCCCAAAACCATTTCACAGCCGCCTAAGGGCAGCACTAGCATATCCGAGGTGAAGAAAACCCCTTGCATTTTCCATGTGAAGTCCACCACCTTCTGCGAGCTTGTGATGCATTTCCCGTTGGCCACAGCGACATTAAACATCGGCATTGGGGTCATCGTACATTGTAGTCTAGTAGCGGTTAGACTATCCAAAAAATTATGAGTGCTCCCCGAGTCGATTAGTATGTGGATCGGTTGGCCTTGATACGAAGCGGTGACTCGCATCGTATAGAAGTGAGTCGCTCCTGTCAGCGCATGCATGGACACTTGCGGGACATCTTGTCCTTCCTCCTCCGTGTGATGTATGCATAGATCGTCCTCTTCGTTGGGGTTATCCCCTTGGTCTTCCTCGGTCTCCGCCACGAGTTCTAAGGCATAAGATTGCCTCCGATTTAGACAACGGTGGCCCGGAGTGTATTTCTCGTCACACCAAAAACATAGGCCCTTGCTGCGTTTTTCATCCATCTCTGTAGACGTCAAGCGCTGCCCCCCTCTTGAATAGTTCCCCCCCGCTTTCACCTGAGTAGCTACCGGAAACTTCCCCCTATCATGCCCGCCTTGTTGGCTTCCTCCCCGAAAGGTTGTGGTGGTGGTGGACATCCCAACACTCTTCTTTTGGCGGAGTTGTAATTTGCGCTCTTGGAGACGAGCCAGGGACATTACCTCCGATAGGGATTTCGGTTGGAACATACGCACAGAACAGCCAATCTCTTCCCGAAGTCCTGCCAAACAGAAGCTCACTGCATGGGCCTCCGAAATTTGTGCTCTATGTCGCAGCACATCGAATTCTTCCAGGTACTGTTGAACCGATCCTGTCTGGCACAAATTTTTTAGTTCCCCCATCGGATCGTCGAACAGGATGGAGCCAAACCGGTTGGAGATGGCCGCGGAATACTCCTCCCAAGTCGGTCCTGTGGTCGTCAGCCGGCTCTCCATGAAAGCCTGATGCCAAAACAATGCCTTGCCCTCCAAATGCATGGCCGCCAACCTCACCTTCAGGTCCGGCGCCGTGTCGTCAATCTCGAAAAACTGGGAACAGCGGTACAGCCATTCATGTAGGCGCTCCCCATCGAAACAGGGAAACTCGATGCGGGGCAGACGTGTGGCCAGGGGAGCCGTGGAGTTCAGGGTGCGGGTCGCCGTCGGGGATCCTCGACCTGCCATTTCTGATCCGTGATCTGGTCGCAGGGCGGTGAGTAACCCGCGTACCTCTTCGAGTGTGCGGCTTTGTTGATCGGAGACGGATTGGAGCGTGGCAGCCATGGCTTCCTGGTTTTGTCGAATGGCGTCCACCTCTTGCTGCAGATCGCGCGAACGGGTGCTGTCCGCCGGGGCCATCGTCCACTCCCAGGCGAAGGCTCTGATACCTCTTGTTACGTTCAAAAGTAACCGAGCGCAGATAAAGAACAATGCATCAAGTAACACAAGCCCAAGGGATGATTTCGATTACCAAAATAAGTAGAACAGAGATACAATCTTCCTTAAGAGACAAGCTCTGAACAGGATGAGCTGCGGTGGGGAGAAGAGTTCTCGTTCCAGCCGCTCAACACACTTAACATTTACTTCAGAAAATAGCATAAAAAAACCCTAAAGCAGATACAGATACTTATACTTCCTACCCCCATGGACAATTCCCCAAAACACCCCCCTTAAGCATACGCAGACCCGGTTCGCCGCTGGTTCACAACACCAGATTAAACGCGATTTGGAGTACTGGGGCGGGCTTTTGGAGGCACAGAAGAAGCTGCGCCGTCAAATGAAGGCGATTCTCAAGGATCGGCGGTCCAGACCCAATTCCTTTTGGTGGGACGCCGACATAAGTTCGATGAGCCTGCCGGAGTTGAAAGAGTACCGACGGATTTTGCATCGAAGCCGTTTCCACCTTGCCCTGGCTGAACAACGCCTTCGCTTCTCAGAACCGTTGGAGGAGATTGAGAAACCCGTCGCCATTGCCGGAACGCCGGGGACTGGTGCGCCGGATACTGAACATGGAGCAGGAGAGTGTTTCAAGGGCTCCCGTGGTGGAACGCCGGGGACTGGTGCGCCATGAAGTATGAATACTGTTTCTTTTCCTTCGATTCTCAGACATACATTTTCTGTTAAAATTTCTTCAAATTTCTCGTATCTTTCAATTTAGGCTTTCAAATGTTGAAGAAAGACTGCCCGTGGTGAAATAAATAAGTAGGTTATTCAAGCTGAGGCTCTGTTTGGCTCTCCGCCGGGCTTCCGGTGCGGGAGCAAATGCCGCCGGCAGCGCGCCCCGGGGCAGTTTGATCGCCGGTGAGTTTGCTCCCTCACTGGAACTCCGCCATCCTCGTTGCATTTGTGTTTTTCAGATTTCCTGATACATCATTAAGTGATGCTTGAGCTTTACTATCAGATTTTCGATAGTATTTAGGGGGACATGGTTTTTCAGTCGAAGTTGTATAACTTAACTTTATTGATATGTTTATTATGACAATATTTTATCAAGTTCAATAGATTTATGAACTTGTAAGAAAGAACACAATATTAGAACTTTATTTGTATGTAATGTTTGAATAAATCTTCTCTTTCTCAAACCAGACATTATAAAAAAATTGTTGATGACTTCTTGCATGATAAAACATCTAAATTCTTTTGTTTCTTCTCATGTATTTGCCTTGTGATTGTTTCTTTGGTTATTTTGGTCTTGACATCTATAAATTGTTTTTTATAAGAGTTTCTGTATATCTCTGTTGGAGATGTTGTTTATTTCTCTGTTGTGCACTAATTTTATCCATTAATCTTATTGTTGCATGGAACTGGAACCTTGGCGCACCAGTTGAGGTGTTGTCTTATGACCTTGTGATCATGGGTTTGAGTCCTGGAAGCAGCCTCTTGCAAAAATGTAGGGTAAGGCTTGTCTACATTTCACCCTTGTGGTGGGACCCTTCCCCGGACCCTCAGGGATGCTTTGTGCACGGAGCTGCCCTTTTAATCTTAGTGTTGCATGCTTTACGCTTAAGGATAAATTGCCGAATGATTGTTTTTTGGGGGGCTAATTGATCTTGCTCACTATGGCGCTATTTTTATTGAGTTTAATGTCATTTTATGTCGTGTTGTGCTTTGTTTTGTAATTTCATTGCTAATGTTGTGCCGTTAAATAAATGAGATGAAGAATTACGTATACATAGTCCAGCAAGAATATCTTTAGTTGGCATGGAAATGGGATCCCTAATAGCTGGAGAAGAGATTCATATGAGAAAATGTAAGAAACATTATCATTATCTTGAAATTTTGTCATTCATTTTTGCGTGAGAGGATGCCTCCTTCCACGCTCTTTTATTTAGATTCTGATAGTTTTGATCTTTTTCATTCACTTTTAGTAACAATTGTCTTGCAACTCAAAAGAAAATACAAGGATATTTTTTGTCATGTAAGTTGTTTCTATTTCTCTTCTCACATCCCATTTTGAAGTGTATTTGTGGGATGGGAATCGGAGATGTGAGTTTCTTCTTAACCATCACTGCGATCTCTAGGCTCTGATTTCTACTTCACTTTAATCTGTGTTTTTAGTCTTCATAGGATATTAAAACCATGATACTGAATCTTTATATTGTAATATCTTATTCAATATACCCTTCAAATTTGATTTAATATTTCACCTTTTTTTCCTTGAAGACGCAATTGGTTTTAATGAACATCAAGTATGTCTTCTATAATCCTCAGATTTATATGCTTGAAATCTAATTTGTGTTTTCTCATTGTATTTTTTGCGTTCTCAACCAAATATTAAGGGATAATTGTTCCTTTTTTTCATACCAAACAATGTTGAATTTGCTATGGGCCTTGAAATGTTGTCAGAAGAGTGGCCTGAGGTGGCGATGATGGCGGCGATACAATGGAGCCTTGACTGCGGCTGTCTAAGCGGGGCTTGCTCATTGGAGGAGAGAGCTACCAAGAGTCCAAGACCACACACTAGAGAGAATAAAAGAATTTCCATATGATAAAAATCAAATTCAGTGTCGATTTGATGTCGCGACACAATTTATTTTGATGTTCAAGTTTTTCCGAATAGTTTTGCGACGTTCATTTCATTTTTGGTTAACTTTTGTTATTTCATGGAATTTTGCATATAATTATTCGAATAGATTTATTTTGTCGGCTACACTTGTGTCTACCGGAAGAAAGTCATATGTCGACTGGAAGAATGACTGTGTCGACTGGAGCACTGACTTGCCGACTAGATCGTGTCGACTGGAAGAAGTCCTCGTCGACTGGATGAATTCCTTGTCAACTGGAAAACCTCCTTGTCGACTGGAAGAACTCCTTATCGACTGGAAGAATTCCTTTTCGACTGGAAGAACTCCTTGTCGACTGGAAGAACTCCTTGTCGACTGGAAGAACTCCTTGTCGACTGGAAGAACTCCTTGCGACGAGAATTCTATGAAGGACAAGGGTAAAGGCAAAGTTGTAGTGAGTCCGTACCGCTTTAATTACTTATACATTTAAATTATTTTGAATTATGAACATGAACTATTCTACTCTGAGCTACTTCCTTGCATGACATTGAATATGAATTGAATTGAAGAAATTCGAAGATTTGAAATCATTGAAAAATGAAATCGCTAAAAATCTAAATATGGATTAACAATCAATGAAAACTCTGAGAGGAAAAGTTATATAACTATTTCCTATATTTTGAAAATGAAGATCAATTGAATATGAAAAGAATAAGAAATTGAGAATGCGTCGACACATCGATAAGTTAAGGGTCAACCTTGTAAGGGGGGGGGGGGGTAAAGCAACAGACTCTTACACCTTGTAAGGGGATAGAACTCCCACAGCCTGTAGGAGGTGGGGGGGGGGGGGAGGGTTGAACTCCTAGATAAGTTATTACTGAAATATTGAATCTAGGAGGCTTGAAAGCCTGCTGCGTTGTTAAGCGCCCTAGAATTGACATTGTTACGATGAGCCCAACTGTTTGAGAAAATTGAAATTGACCCTAAGCATTTTGAAAGAACGAACTATGATATGAATTTTGAATTGAGAGAACTGAATAAGAATGCAAGAGATAAGAATGTGATACAAAAATTATTTATTTATGTTCTACTAGCTCATTACCTGCTTCCTGTATTTATTATTTTACTACACATGTTCATATAGAATTGATAACTACATATTTATGTTGACTCTTAGTGTTTGTCTATAGTGCGGTTGAAGAGGTAAAGAACTCACTTAATTTTCTAAACTAACTGGCTGTCGATTTCTCTTTTTAGGATCAACCCGCCAGCTCACCAGGCCCCGCTAGGAGGATATCTGCGGAGGTTGATCAAAACAAAGGGAAGACGTGGTTCGCCCTCGGGTTAGAATTTAATTTTAGATTTGTTACACTCTGTATATGATTTAGATATGTCTAGTTCCTTGTACTCTGGTTGGACATGTTGTAACGATCCTTAATGAATAAAACGTTATTTTATGTTTCCCCTGGTATCATTTTTGTGTTTTACGTATTAGAATTGCTGCGTTATTTAATTATGAAAAAAATCGCTCAGAATAAATATTTAAATTGTGACGGACTTAAGGTCGTTACAGTATGAACTGGTGGTGGTGGAAGCGCTAGTTTTACAGGCTACGACAGAAAGGCGGTTGCCGGATTCTTAATTTGGTGGAGGATTGCATTGGTGTTCCAAAGGCATGCGTCCATGGAGGCCACAAAATTTCGTAACATGAAACAAGTAGAACCGATGGCGATTTCATGACTCTCATCCGCGACACTAAGCGACACTAAGTTTGGTGTTCCCCATAATTAAGTGATTACTTAGTGCAATTAAGAATTAATAAGTGATTGAATTATTAATAACTAATTAATATATGAAATAATTAATCAATTAAAAATAAATTCATTAATGTAGAATATTATGAGAGACTAATATGCCGCTGGACAGGGCTCAAGTAGGAAAGACAAGCAGGTCTTTCTTTAAATCAACTGTTGGGCTCGGGATATTAGGCCTAAGGCGGAAAGGAGAACAACTTCCAAAAATAGACAACATAGCCTAATTGAAAAATTGCGCCGCAAAAGGAAGGTCTCATCTAATCAGAGAGGCACGAGACTTGCGCAGGCGAGCGTGGGACTCAAAAGTAACGAGCAGAGGAAGATGCACAAAGAGGCGTGTGGTTTGGCCTGGCCTGATGGACCAACAGGCAATTGACAGTGGGGATGAAGCTGCGGTTTCGTTTGCTCGACAGAAGGCATTGGAGGTGCGTATGATGGAGGGTGTGTCGGTTCTGGACTCGATGATGGAGCAGCAAAAAAAGAAGTGGCGCTGGAGGAAGACATGGGAAGGATTGCTTGATGAAGGAAGAAGCGTGCGACGCGATGGAATACGATGTTGATCAGCGAGGTCGTGCGGGACTGTCATCGAAGCAGAAAGAATCGGCGAGCAAACGGCCGGCGAAAACTCCGCATCAAATGAGGCCTTAATTAGATAAACTTGGCCTACATCACAATATTGGTGAAACTTTTCATGACTTGCCTGTTCGATTTAGTAGATGAATTGTTATATTTATTTTGCTTAATTAAATGTGGTTGCATGACTCGCAAAAAAAAAATTGGGCTGTCAATATCGTTTTGTTAGGCTGCTATTATAATTGGTCTGTCAATAGCCAAAATCGGGCTGTCAATATAAACGCCCTAAATATAACATTTTATTGCAGAAACAATATGTTGATTGTCTAGATATTCATTTATGATATCCTTGCGTTCATATTTGATTGTAGGAATATTATAAACGATATCCAGACATTCAGTATTGACACGTTATAGCATTGCAAGAGCCTCATCTACAAATCTAGAGACGAAATTGGGGCTGAAAACTTCCCCACGGGCCGCTCCCTTCACCACACAAACTTAGAGAATATGTCATTGGATAAATCTTGCCAAGTCAGTCAATATCCATAGCAAGACCCACTTACATTAAAAAAATTAGGCAAAATTATCAGATTAGTCCCTAAATTTTAAGACCTTTTTCAAATCAGTCCCTAAACTTTCAAATGATTCAAATAGGTCCCTAAACTATTAAAATCACTTCAAAATAATCCCAAAATATTTTTCCGTTTCTTTTTTTTCTTATTTAATTAAATTTTCATTTCACTGCATTATTACTAATATTAGATAATTCTAAAAATTGATTATAAAATTATAAAAAATAAAACATTTTAATTTACTCAAACAGCGTATAAGCTGCCACAAAACAATTTTCACATTAACTGCATCTGTTTTAGAGCAAAATATGTCTTCTAAGCAAAATCCTAAAACAAAATCCGGCGAGCAGAACAAAATACCCTAAAATACCGGTCGGAGAAATAGAAGACAGCGAGAGAAATTGAAGAAACTTACCATTTCAATAATGTCACTGGCGGGAAGGATGGATGAACTCTAGCGAGCAGAACTGCGAGGCCTTGTACAGGGTCGGGAAGATCGGCGCACAGGACCGTCTTTTCACAGTAGCTAGTATCGGGCGGAGGAAATGAGAAGTGGGGGGAGGAGTAAATAATATATTAAAAAAATAAGATATTATAATAATTAAAACCCCCAAAGGATTACTTTGAAGTAGTTTTAATAGTTTAAGAGACCTATTTGAATCATTTGAAAGTTTAGGGACTGATTTGAAAAAGTTCCAAAAATTTAAGGACCAATTTGATAATTTTGCCTAAAAATTATTGTATTTGTTTGAATTTAAACTACCAATAATTTTTAAGTAAATTCATTAGATATTTCTTATTTCTTTATATAATACTATAGATATATAATAAAAGAAAAAATATGCATCTCAAATAAAAGTATTAATAGCAAAGCTCACAGCTGATTTAACATCTCAACCCACAAATATACTGATTATTAAGATTTAGGGATGGAGCTGACAGTGGGGATGGAGTTAATGTGGGGATGGAGCTGCGGTTTCGTTTGCTCGACAGAAGGCATTGGAGGTGCGTATGATGGAGGGTGTGTCGGTTCTGGACTCGATGATGGAGCAGCAAAAAAAGAAGTGGCGCTGGAGGAAGACATGGGAAGGATTGCTTGATGAAGGAAGAATCGTGCGACGTGATGGAATACGATGTTGATCAACGAGGTCGTGCGGGACTATCGTCGAAGCAGAAAGAATCCAGGAGATGTCGCGATGTCTAGGAAGAGGTCCGGCCCTGTTGGTGATGGAAGTTTTGTAGCAGAGAGCAGAGAGGAAGGAAACGAGCGTCGACAACGGTTCAGGAGGAGATGGCATGGCTTGCCAAGGTCTTCGAGGCGTCGGGGCAGAGAAACGAGCAGATGTATGGTTCTGTGTCTAGGGATAGAATCAAAAGGGCCGGACAATGGCTTGCGGGAAAAGGACAGAGGTCTCTAATACCAATTTGTTATGGTCCTACTTAGAGCGGTGACCGGAGGATGACCAATGGCGAAGATGACGGTGGTGGGAGATACTGTGGAGCCTTAACCGTGGCTGCCTAAGCGGGGCTTGCTCGTTAGAGGAGAGAGCTTCCATGACTCTCACAACAAAGGAGAGGGAAATAGACTTATTTTCTTCGCATGACTCATACAACACACCATATGCCTTTATATTGGCTTACAAGAGGGCAAACATGTAAATTAACAAAGACAAGAAAAATATTTAAATACTAAAACTAGATAATTGGGGAAGCAACCCCATAGCACAGAGCTTCATAATTAATTTGCATTGCATAAATTACAAATTGATATTGGAATAAAATAACATCAAGAGAAATATATTAACTGCATTATAAGAGCTCATAGTAACATAGCCAGATTCCTGCCAACAGTGTACACTGCAGGATTTATTGCAAACTGCATATCTGAAGATATTGAAATCTTCGATTATTTCATACTATTACTCGCAATTCAATGCCCTCAAAATGACTCCACGAGCAAGCGGCATCGATCTACACCCTACAATATGCCAATGTCCAATGTTATTAGAGCCATAAGGTCTTACTTTAAGAAACACCCCTAGTAAGCTCATTATTTTTCAAAACATGTTTTAAAACTAGAGGAAATTGAACGTGCTCTTCATAATGAATGAATTTCAGTCTTGGAACATGTAAGATTCTACACGAGTTTCTTGACGTGAGATTATATTCTCAATATGCCTCTAACATATAGGGTCTTTGGCCTCTTATTAACATGTACACATGAACATCTATTTTAATTAGGTAGCATTCGAATAAGCCGTTGCGACTTTGATAGATTCAATGCATCCAGCCTAAAACCAATTGGTTGTAGGTGAGGGCCCAAAGATCTATATTAAGTGCAAATGCTGCATGAGTTTCGTGATGTATGATTACATTCTAAATGCGCCCCTCAAGCATAGGATTCTTGACCAACTAACATATTGTGAATTTTTAAAAATATATATTAGGTAACACCAGAATGGGTCATTGGAGCTCAATATTGTGAGTGTTGCTCGAAGCATCCGGATGGGGATCTAAGTGGAATCCCCTACCCGTTGCCCCTAGGTGGGTATAAATAGGCAAAACCCTTAGGAGTTACTACGGGTATGGGTTAACCGTGTACCCGACACGACCCGTTAAGCCTCCGAACCCGTTATTGTCCAAATATACACTAACCAATATACCATGCTAGACTCTATCCTTCTATATCAAAACCAATTGACTATAGGCGGAATGACCCAATATCTATGTATATTAAGGGATCCGGATCCTCTCCATTTCACTTGAAATGGAGGGGATCCATTTCAAGATCCAGTGGATAGAATTAAAGTGCAATACATCTAATGGTTTACACTTTATTGCTTAAAAGAAAAATATAAAAGGCTTGAAAAATTGAACCCGTTAGATTCTCCCCTTCATCTGGACCCTGAAATGGATCCCCTCCATTTCATGTGAAATGGAGAGGATCCTGATTTGTATATTAAGTGCATAACAGTACTGCATAAGTTTCCTCATGCATGACTATTGCTAAACATCCAAACTTACTGTCAATATGAGATTATGATCTTTCCCGCATCTGGATTGGCTATTGCGGCGAAGGCTTCTTGTGAGAGATCCATGGTGGCTTGGCAGCCGGGAGGCGGGCAATAGTCGACGATGGTGACAACGACACTATTCCCATTGCAAGGGTAACCCCCTTGGTTCGTCGCGCCCGTGCACGTCACTGTATACTGTCGACCGCAAGCCGCACGATTATCCCATATCTCGTCACTCGCCGCGGCTATCATCGTCCCTCTATCTTCATACCCATAGCACGAAGATGCTGCATGCATTCATTCAGTCATTCATTGATGCCTTTAGTTTAGTTAGGTACAAAACGTTAGATAAACTACATAGATGAGAATTGGAGAGTGAAAGACTGACGAGTATAAGGTGGAGTATAGTAGGTGGCAGTTCCCGTGGCAGCAGATGAAAGTGATAAGTTGCAGAGGAGCATGATAGCCACAAGACCACACAACTTCTCCATTCTTTCCCCCACACTAATCTTCTACCGGATCAAAAACTCTCCACCTTGCAAAATGATGCTTTGAGAGAAGAAAGTTTGAGCCTCTTTATATATATGGAAAAGTTCCCAAGATTACATAATTACAGGGACCCCCATCCAATTTTACATAATGACGGGTACGTCCCCTCCAATTTTTATAGTTCAGGGACCTCACTAATTTTGTATAATTATAGAGATCTCCCTTCTATCTTTCAAAATTCCCAAAACTTCCCATCTAAGTTTACATTGCTAACATACATGTTTTTTTTTTGTACACGCATGTTAACAATGTAAACTTAGCGAAGAGATTTTGATAATTCTGAAAGAAAGAAGGGAGGTTCTTGCAATTATTCCATAGAACAAATGTGAATATGCATGGAAAAGTTTTCAAGAAACATACTTTAAATTCATTCGGATTCATTCTAAGCATGTTAGGTTATAGGTGTAGAGGCTCAGGATCTATATTAAGTTCACATGATTACACGGGTTTCCCAATATGATTCTAGATCGTCGACTTGTTCGCTTTATTTAAGCCAGTGATGTTGATTTCTAAACAAATATTGGGTAAGAAACCTAATATTTGGTATCCATGCATGAGGTAAGGCTTAGTCACTTTATGTTTGATGATCAATTTTTGTGATTAACATTTAATTCTAACATCTTAATCAAGCCATAAACTTCATATGCATTCACCATAATTTGAGTGTAAGCACAGCCACACACAGCCACACATACACAACCACACATACACACAGCCACACATACACAACCACACAACCACACAGCCACACACAGCCACACAGCCACACACAGCCACACAGCCACACACAGCCACACACAGCCACACACAGCCACACACAGCCACACACAGCCACACAGCCACACACAGCCACAGCCACAGCCACACACACACACACACACACACACACACACACACACACACACACACACACACACACACACAGATTCTGATACAAATGCAAAAACTATTTGGTTTGTTAACAATCCTGCCCCCCCCCCCCCCCCCCCCCCCCCACACACACACACACACACACACACACACACATATATAGAGAGAGAGACATGCATATATGAAAATAAAATTTCTTCTTCTGATCAGGAATACAAATTTCAAGGATCCAGTGGATACTGCAGATACTATGGAAAGTGGGATCTGGTGCAGTCAGGTTCTCAACGAATATGGTAAGAGTAAGTGTTCCAATTCGTGTTTGTGTGCACGCGCATGTCTGCATGATTGCATCAAATACACATCTCAATGCTCATCATCCGCAATAATTGAATAATGAAGTTCATGGCCACTACAGTTGTGCACAAATCACGGCGTTCTCTCATGGGACACAAATTCATCATCCTCATTGACTGCTACAGTCTCCAATATCTCCCTCAACACCTAGGCTCCGTTTTGGCACTGTGGTGGCGGTTATGAACATAGGGGTTAAATTGTCATTCACTAATGCCCACCTAAGGAACTTCATCCACTTTTATGTTCAAACTGATGATGTTTGTTAGGTGATTCTTAATGAATGACGGTTTAACCCCTGCGTTTACGACCGCACCACCATGTCAAACGGAGCCCTAATCTAAACCCACGAGCAACGCACATACTCTCTCAGCCTTCTATTCACCTTCATTACCACACTTTTAATTCTTTGATCGCCTTCATGACGCTCTATAAAACGATCCTGCTTACCGACAACTCTTTGTAGTTACTACCTCTTTCCCCGTTCTCCATTACGGGATTATCCACGATTTTATTTTACAACCATAGTCGCCTGTCCTTACCTGCCATCTTTTCTCTGTCAACAAATATCTCTTGATCGCCACAACAACCTTATTGGAGGTCATTCGTGATTTCTCCTTACACTCGTTCGCATGTCACACTTTTTTTTTGTGCTGGACTCAACGGAGATATCCAGCATTAGTCTTTAAGTGCCTCAGTTATTAAAAATTTGAAATAGTGATTTGATCTGGCTTCCAACAACCCTTACCCATCTCTAGATAAACACAGATAAATATCTAAATAAATTTCTAGATAAACTCCTAAATAAATCACGTTTTAAACCATAAGTTAAACACAGATAAATCCTTAGACAAATCACTTGACAAACTCTGTTAAGCACTAACTAGGGGAAGAACTAAGAGAAGAGAAAGTAGAGAGAAAGTAGAGAGAAATTAGGGTTAGGGTTGGGAGAGAAGAGAAAAACCTGAATAATCCTTGCATATCCTCCAAAGAGAGGGGTCCGGGTATATATATATCCCCGGACCCAAGGCCGGCCGACCAAGGGGGGCCGGCCGGCCCCCATGGGGCTGAACCCAACGTGGTTCAGCCCCCCCGAGCCAATATATTTAAGAGGAAAGGGCTGAACCCATTGGTTCAGCCCCATTATTGTCATGCACCCGCCGTTGCCGCCGTTTGTAATGTTGTCCGAACAATCTATCCTCATCCGGGGGCTTAACATTCCCTTCCCCATCAAAAACCAGCTTGTCCCCAAGGTGGTAATCGGGGTAAAGCTCCCGGAACTCCAGCAAGTCGACCCAAATATTGTGCTCTGCGGAGAGACCCTTCCATTTGACTAACAGCTCTGGACAGTACGCCGTGCCACGGCGTTTCCACTTGATCAACAGGACCTCCTCCGGAATCGGGCGAAGCTCGCCACCACTAGTAGCCTCGGGCAAAACGGGAAAGACCGGAACAACATCACCCAACTTCCGCTTCAACAGGGAGACATGAAAGGTAGGATGGATCCGGGAGGTCGCGGGTAAAGCCAAGGTATACGCAACCGGTCCGACCCGCCGCGTGATCCGAAATGGTCCATAGTAGCGCGGTGCCAGTTTCTGATTAGTCCGCTGTGCCACAGACAGCTGGCGATAAGGACGAAGTTTGAGAAAAACCTCATCTCCCACCTGGAACTCGCGCTCCGTTCGATGACGATCTGCCTGAGCCTTCATACGATCCTGTGCCGCCCGAAGATTCTCACGCAAGGTGGCAAGGGTCCGATCACGATCACGAAGCGCCCGATCAACTGCTGCAACTGCGGTACTGCTGGGCTCATAACTGCTCAAGGAAGGAGGTGGCCGTCCATAGACGACCTCAAAGGGCGTGAGTTTACTAGCCGAGTGATAAGAAGTATTGAAGCAGTACTCCGCCCAATGTAACCAGCTGGTCCATGTTCGCGGCTCATCCATCACGAAGCAGCGAAGGTAAGTCTCGACGCCCCGATTTAAGACCTCTATCTGGCCATCGGTCTGGGGATGGTGGGCCGTGCTGAAACGTATGGAAGTCCCCTGCAAGCGGAAGAGCTCTGTCCAAAATCTGCCAACAAAAGTAGGATCTCGATCGGAAATGATCGCCCGGGGAATTCCATGCAATCGAACAATCTCCCGAACAAATAAGCCCGCAACCGACTCAGCTGTGTAAGGATGGCTCAGAGCAAGGAAGTGCCCATACTTGGATAACTTGTCCACCACTACCAATATCACTGATTTACCCTTTGACTTGGGCATCCCATCGATGAAGTCCATAGAAACCGTATCCCAGATCTGATGCGGAATCTCTAAGGGAGTGAGGAGGCCAGCCAGAGAAGTAGTCTCATATTTCTGCCGTTGGCACACCTCACTCTTCTGCACAAACTCCTGAATGTCACGGCGCATCCCCTTCCAAAACACGTTGGCCCGAGCCCGCTGAAGAGTGCGAAGAATGCCGGCGTGACCTCCTGTCGGCGACGAGTGAAACTCATGCATCATCACCGTCCGCCAAGCTGACTGAGCAGGAATGACGACTCGCCCCTGATAATACAGCCGGTCATTTTGTAAATGATAACCGGGCGCTACCTCAAGATCCTGTCGCAGGTTTTCCACAATAGCCCGTAACTCAGGATCTTGCTGCACCGCGTCCTGAATCTCATCCACCGAATCCAACTGAGGCCCGGAAATGTGCGCCAAGGCCCCCTCGGGTAGGCGTGAGAGGGCGTCAGCCACCCGATTGTCTTTCCCGGGCCGATACTCGATCACATAATCATATCCCAACAACCTGGTGACCCACTTTTGTTGAAGGGGGAAGAAATCTGCTGCTCCAAAAAATGCTTCAAGCTCTGATGATCGGTCCGTATCGTAAAGCGACGCCCAAGCAAGTATGGTCGCCATAGGGCCACCACATGAATAACCGCCAGCATCTCCTTTTCATACACTGAGAGTCCCAGAGTCCGGGGAGCCAAAGCCTTACTGTAGAGGCGATCGGCCGCCCCTCCTGCATCAAGACCGCCCCCACTCCCACGCCAGAAGCATCTGTCTCGACCACAAACGCCTTAGTGAAATCCGGAAGTGCCAACACTGGAGTCGTCGTCATCGCCTTCTTGAGCGCCTGGAAGGCGGTCTCTGCCTCCGCGTGCCACGCGAAAGCATCCTTTTGTAGCAGCTGTGTAAGTGGTCGTGCAATCTTCCCATAGTCCCGTACAAAGCGTCGGTAGTAACCAGTGAGGCCTAAGAACCCCCTCAGCGCCCGAATGGTCAGGGGTCGTGGCCAAGAAAGCATATTCTCGATCTTCCGTGGGTCTGCCTTCACCCCGTCAACGGAAACGAGGTGCCCCAAGTACTCCACCTCCTGTTGTCCGAAAGAACACTTGGACCTCTTAGCATATAACTGATGTTGCCGGAGAGTAGAGAAAACCTGAGCCACATGACGTAGATGATCCTCCCAAGTAGCACTGTAGATCAGAATGTCGTCAAAAAAGATCAAGACGAACTGTCGCAAGAATGGCCGAAAAATCTCATTCATATTGGCCTGAAAAGTAGACGGCCCCCCCGTTAATCCATTTGCCATCACCAAGAACTCATAGTGACCGTCATGAGTCCTGAAGGCCGTCTTATGCACATCCTCCTCCTTCACCAGAATCTGATAGTAGCCGGATCGCAGATCCAGCTTTGTGAACCGAGTCGCCCCATGCAACTCATCCAACAGCTCCTCTATCACGGGAATAGGAAACTTGTCCTTCACAGTAACACTGTTTAAGGCACGGTAGTCTACGCAAAAACGCCAAGATCCGTCCTTTTTTTAACCAGAATAATCGGTGCAGAGAAGGAACTGGTACTAGGTCGTATGATGCCTGCGTCAAGCATCTATTTCACACTGCGCTCGATCTCTGCCTTCTGTATGTAGGGATACCGATACGGACGGATGTTGGGCGGTTCAGCCCCAGTCTGCAGCACAATCTGATGATCACGGAATCGTGACGGTGGAAGTGTACTTGGCTCCTGGAAGATGTCATCATACTCCTCTACTAGCGCCCGCAACTGGTCCGGCACCTGTGTCGATCCATCCTCGTCCGACCTCACCCCCAACAGAATCGCCATCAAGCTACTAGATTCCTCAAACTGCTGTAAACTGCGAAGGGAGATTTCTTTAACCGGAGAAGATCTGAGCCCTTTCAAACAGAACTGTCGCTCGCCTTGCAAGAACTCCATCGTCATCTGATCCCAATCAAAAGTAACCCGCCGCAACTGCTGCAACCACTGCACTCCCAGCGCCATATCTGAGCCCCGGATCGGTAAAAGGTAGACATCCGTGCACCCCACATACCCCTGCATCCGAAGCTCCACCCCCTTCAACACTCCTTGACACTGTAACTTGCTGCCATCCGCAACCATGACCTGGAACGCCGCTCCCGTGTCAATCTCATGCCCCACCTTCTTCGCCACATCTGGGTGAATAAAATTATGAGTACTCCCGCTGTCTACCAGAATCGTCACCCTCTCCCGCCGAATCCGTCCAACCAGCCGCATCGCAAGCGGAGGTGGATGACATCCCTCCATGGCATGTAGGGAGACACCCAATTCCGTCAAGTGTAAGTCCCCCCCAGACTCCAACTCCTCCTCTGGGAAAACGTCCTCCTCAAGCTGCTCTTCCTGATGCAACATAAAGACCTGTACCTTCTGACACTTGTGTCCGGGCACAAATTTCTCATCACAATTAAAGCATAAGCCCTTCTCCTTCCGAGCCGCCAACTCGCTCCAAGACAACCGAGTCACCGTCGGTTTGGTACCCGTGGGTTGCTCCCGTCGTGCTGATGTGCCAGGGCCCCAAGCCGGTCTACTCGTGATACGTGCCCGCTGCCTGTTGAACCTCTCCTCCTGGATACGCGCCAACGTAATGGCATGGTTCAATGAACGGGGCATGAGTGCCTGCACCTCATCTCGAATGTGCTCCTTGAGACCAGATATGAAACAGCTGTAGAGTGTCCTCTCCGGCCACTGAACCCGATTTGCCAGCTTCTCGAACTCAGTACGATACTCCATCACCGACCCTTTTTGCCGAAGCTTCTGAAGGAGGGCCTCAAAGTTCTCATACTCCAGTGGACCAAATCGGGCCGTAAATCCATCCACGAACTCCCCCCAAGGCGCGTACTCCCGTCCCCGCAGGAACCATTGTGTCCATTGGAAGGCATCATCCTTCAGATGGAAGGACGCTAGCTGCACCCACTGCCCTTCAGGCACCTCCTGGTACTGGAAGAATAATTCAGCCTTTTGAATCCATTCCAAGGCGTCGCCGCCCTCGAACTCCGGAAAGTACATGCGAGTTAATCCAGGGGTCAAACGTTGTGTCCCTGGACCTCCGTCCCGTCTTGCGTGTTCCCCGTGTTCAAATCCGTCGTAGCCGTGCTGTTGTCCTGCTCCCCAGGGAGGAATTTGCTGCTGCCCGTCCCAACCTGGGCCAAAACCGGCCATTCCGGGTGGCCCAAATCCACGTGGAGGAGGAAGGAGTCCCCCCCTTGGCTGTCCCGTCATGTCGGGTGGCCGCCGGAGCCCGAAAGGCTCATCCCCGCCTCGGCGCCACTGTTCCGGGCCTGATCCGAAGTCGCCGAAGGCCGCTGCTGCAGATCCCGCCGGAAACAGCCCCGCCGGCCCTCCAAAACCCGCTGCCAGGCCCGCCGGAGGGCCTTGGGCCGCCGACGCCCCACCTCCTGCCGTCCCGAGCCACGCCGCGCCAGGCGGAGCCCCTCCCGCAAGCCGCACGCCCGCCACCCCTTCCGCAAGTCGTGCGGAAGCCAAAACGGCGGGATCGGCCCCCGATCCGCCCGATCCGGCCGAATCGTCCGTCACCGGTGCCTTCCCCTTCAATAGGGTCTTCAACTCCTCCAATCGGGCTTCCAACCGCCCTTCTAGGGCCGCCATCGAATCGGTTAAGCCAACCACATTTTCCTCTAGGTTTTCAATCCGCGAGGACTCCTCTTGATTCCGAGTGTTCACCATGGAGAGAATCGAGCCTCTGATACCAAATGTTAAGCACTAACTAGGGGAAGAACTAAGAGAAGAGAAAGTAGAGAGAAAGTAGAGAGAAATTAGGGTTAGGGTTGGGAGAGAAGAGAAAAACCTGAATAATCCTTGCATATCCTCCAAAGAGAGGGGTCCGGGTATATATATATCCCCGGACCCAAGGCCGGCCGACCAAGGGGGGCCGGCCGGCCCCCATGGGGCTGAACCCAACGTGGTTCAGCCCCCCGAGCCGATATATTTAAGAGGAAAGGGCTGAACCCATTGGTTCAGCCCCATTATTGTCATGCACCCGCCGTTGCCGCAGTTTGTAATGTTGTCCGAACAATCTATCCTCATCCGGGGGCTTAACAAACTCATAGAGAAACCATTGGATAAATCTATAGAAATACCCATAGATAAATAAATCACTATATAAATCTATAAATACACCTTTAGATCAACCCGTAGATTAACCCCTAGATAATGTCCCAGAAAAACCCTAGATAAACCCCGATATAAACCCTTAGAGAAAATTCTAAAAAAACCCCTTAGATTAATCAATGGATTAACAGATTGACAAAACCAAAATAAATTGTATATAAAGAATTAAATAAACCCCTAGATATACCTTTAAATAAACTACAAGATAAACATTTAGATAAACTCGTACATAAATTCCTAAATAAATCTCTAGGTAAACCCCTTGATAAATTCTCTTAGATAAACTCCTACATAAATTCCTAAATAATTTTCTAGGTAAACCCCTAGATAAATCTCAAGACATACCCCTAGGCAAATACTTAGATAAACCCCAAAATAAACTCCATATAAGCTCAAGATAAACATGTTGACAAATCTTAGATAAACTCTCAAATTAACTTCTAGATAAACTCATAGATAACTCCTTAGATAAATCCCTAATTAAACATTTAAATAAATCCCCAATAAACATTTAGATAAATCCCTAAATTAACCTCTTAATAAACCTTTAAATAAACCAGTAAATAAATTTTGAGCTATACTATTAAGTAAATTATTAGGTAAACCACTAGATAAATACTCAAAATCTCCTAGATTTGCCCTTAGTTAAGTACTCAGGAAAACTCCTAGATAAACCATTACGCAAACTCTTAAATAAACCCTACGACATACCCTTTAATATACTACTAGATAAAGTAAAAAAAAAAACTAGACAAGACCCAAGAGAAACCCTAGACAAACTGCTAGTTAAACGGCTAGATAAAAACTAATGTAACCATAGGTAAATCCCTATAAAAACTCTTAGATTAACCCCTAAATAAATCCATAGATCAACCCCTAGATAAAACTTTAGATGAACCACTAGATAAACTCATTGAAAAATTCTTAGGTAAACTCATAAATAAACCCTTAAATATACCCTGAGCTATAGACCTAGATAAACTCTTAAAGAAAGCACTAGAGAAACTCATAGATAAGCCCCTGAATAAATTCCTAAAGAAAGACAAATAAATGTCTACATAAACATGTAGAAAAGCCCCTAGATAAGCAATAAGATTAACCCCCTAAATCAACACTTAGATAAACCACCACATAAATCCCTAGAGAAACTATTAGATAAGTACCTAAATAAACACTTAGATAAACATGCAGACGGACCCCCAGATAAACTTTTAGATAAACTCTTAGCTACACCCTTTAGATAAATTTTGAGATAAACTTTTATAAACCTCTTGATAAATTCCTAGATAAATACCTAAATAATCTCCTAAACAAATTCTTAGACAACTCATAGACAAACCTCTAGATAAAATTCTAGATATATTCATAGATAATTTTTAGATTAACTTTTAGATAAATTCATAAATAAACCCCTAGATAAACACTGAGATAAATTCAGTGAATCCTAAATAAACTCTTAAATATACCCCTAAATAAATATTTAGACAAACCCTAGTTGAAAGTAAGGAGAGAAATACTTGCTTGATTCTTATTCATCCATATAGGACATAATATATAGGAAATACATTGACACTTACAACTTACCTCACGATGTGGAACTAAAGCCACACACATTCAAATACTAATATAATAATACTGAAGTAATAATTTCAACTCTCCCCTTCAAGATGGAGGAGAAACCTCCAGCTTGACAACATCAATGGAAAAGGTAAAAGTGATAGGCAAAGGTGGGACAGACGGGTGACCGGGGATACTCCCACACACAATACACCCACAAAAAAGAAACTGTTGAAATTGGTGAAGTGAAAGTGGGTGGTCGGGCAGTCCGGGCGGCTTAGGCGGACTGACCGCGCGGACTGGTTCCTAGTCCGGCGGGTTGGTGGTTGGCGACCTGCGTAGTGTGTTGCGGTCTGGCTTTGCGGACTGCGCGGACTGGTTTTGTCCGGCAGTGAGTTGTGCTCTACAAGGTGGTGCGCGCGGCCTGTGCGGACTGGGCTTGGAGTCCGCACTTCTTTGAAGTTGCGGTAAGCCGCGGTCTGGGCTTGGAGCTGGCGGACTGGTTTGGTATCCGCCGAGCTCGCGCTATCCTTTCTGGACTTGTTCTTCTGTGGAGTTCAGGGTTTCCGCAGGGTCCGCTGTGACCGGGCCTTTGTGCCTGTGGTCGCGGACTGCGCGAGGTGGAGTTGTTTGCCGCAGTGGCCGCTGTGACCGGGTGGTGTGCCTGTGGTCGTGGACATTGCGAGCTGAGTTAGTTTCTGCAGAGTCCGCTGTGACCAGACGGGTTGCCTGTGGTTGCGGACTGGTGCTTGCGGACTGTTGCGATGTCGTCTCTTTAACGGACTGGCATTATTCTCGGCTAGTGGCTTATGCGTCTCGACTAGTCCTGCATTGTTTCTGCGGACTGAGCGGACTGGCCTGAGCAACTCGCCATATCGCCTGGACTTGGCGATTTGGTTTGCCTCGTGCGGGCGGACTGTGCGGATTGACATTGTTAGCTGCGACTAAGGGGCGGTGTCTCTATCTCATAGGGTGGTGACCACACTTTTCACCTGTCCTATAAATAGGACCCTCCCCGCATGCCATTCATAACAGAGTGACGACATGCCATTCATAACAGAGTGAACAGTAAGTTGGCTTGGATCAAGTGCTGCGGACTCGACTTTTGTATCCGCGCGGTTTGATAAGAGTTAATCGGTTTGCTGTGTGCAGGTGGCGCGGCTAGTGCTGTGAAACCAGGTGTTTGGTTTTAACCTTCAGCCAGGCTTAGTGAGTTTGCGGACTGCAGTATCATCGGTTTACCGGTTCTCTCTGCATCAACTTTCCAAGTTCAATAACCTGTTCGCGCGACCTTGGTGGTTCGGCGGTTAGGCGGTTTGCTCCTCTGTTCAGCAGCTGTTCAGCGAATAACGGGTTGTCCGCGCGACCTCGCGGTCTTCGCGGACTCCGTGTTGTGTTCGGCTTCTGCAGCTTGGCGGTCTGTGCGGTCTCGGCGAGCTCGGCAATCTTGGCGGACTCGACGGTCTCACAGTTCTATCCGCCCGACTTGTTTTGTGTTTCTGTTTTTTCATGTACTGGCGAAATCATGTCTCGCCATGTATGCCTCACCTTGTAAAGAAGATTAATGAAATTTTTATCTGCTTGCTTCTGTCTATATTTTTGGTTATCTGAGTTGCTTCCTGCTTTCCGCGGTTCAAGTTGTGATCTGGGTAGTGCCGAAGATATTGATTTGGTGTTTGGGCTACCTTGCTGATCAACTTGAGAAAATTCAACATGGTATCAGAGAGAAGTTCAGTTGCTTGAGCAGCGATCAACAAGCTTTGTTGTTGCTCTGTGTGCTTCTGAAGGATAACCAAGTTAGTGCCATTGACGGTGGTTTTGCAAGAGGTCTGGGAATTGAGCTTCTGACGCCGACTAACTTCAAAAAGTGGAAGTCGTGCATGAAGAGCTATCTTCTGGGCGAAGAGCTATGGGAGGTCGTCGGTGGCGATGATCAAGTAGAAATCACTGCTGAGTTTGGAACAGTCGAGCAGGTGAGAGTGTGGAGGAAGACAAATGTCAAGACTGAGTTTGCTCTCAAGCGGGCGGTGTCACCTGAGCTCTTTGATCACATCTTAGGATGTGAGTCTGCTGCTGAGATATGAACTTCCCTTGATGGGTTGTTCAATAGGAAGAATGTAGCAATGCTACAGTTCTTGGAAAATGAGTTGGCTAAGGCAACTCAGGGAGATCTTTCTATCTCCAAATTCTTCTTGAAGATGAAGAGCTTATGTGCTGAGCTTTCTTCTCTTGATCCTGATGAGCCGATCTCCGAGGCCAAGCTGAAGAGACACATAATCCGCGGTCTGCGGAAGGAGTATGTGGCCTTTGTTACTTTTGTTCAAGGCTGGGCTACTCAGCCCTCTCTTCTGGAGCTGGAAAATCTGCTTGCCTCGCAGGAGAGCCTTGCAAGACAGATTGCTGGGGTGACCGTCTCTGAAGGAGCTAGTGAAACTCTTTTCACTGAGAAGAAGAAGAAGAAGAGATGGGAAGGGAAGAAGCAGACTGCGGCTGGAGATGAACCTTCATCTTCTAAACAGCAGGAGGGGAGCTTTGCTTCTAAGAAGGACTGGAAGAAGAATCTGAAGTGCTACAGATGTCATCAACCAGGTCACTTCAAGCGAGACTGCAAGGTCAAGCTGTAGCCTGGGCATGCTGCAGGCAAGGAGGAAGCTTCCTCTAGCAAGGAGGAGGTCGGTTGGGGTGGAACTTTCATGACGGGCACTTGTGTCCGAGCTTTGTCCACCGTCGACATGGAGGACGATTGGATCGTTGACTCCGGGTGTGGTCATCATCTCACCGGAGATATGTCAAAGTTCTCCAAGCTGCAGGCATACTCAGGTAACGAAGCTATTATAACTGCTGATAATACTGTTCATGCAGTAGAGGAGGAGGGTATAGTTACTTTGGGTAGTGATAAGGGGCCACTCACGTTAAGGAGTGTTTATCACGTACCGGGCATGAAGAAGAACCTCTTCTCTGTGACCAATGATGTCGATGCCGGCTATCACGTTCTGTTTGGGCCAACAGAAGTGAAGTTCCTTCGCAACGTATCAGCGGTTAAGGCTGATGTTGCTCACATTGGAAGGAGAGTGAAGGACTTGTTTGTTTTATCAATAAGCCCCTATGTTGATCGCATGAGGGCCAATGATAGCGCTGCTATGTGACATGAGAGGTTGGGGCATGTTGGGATGGATAAGCTGAAGGCTATGACAAATAGGAGCCTGGTGAGAGGCTTGCCTAAGTTATCATCCTTCGGTGATGGTCATGTTTGTGCTGGATGTCAGTATGGGAAGTCTCATCGTCTTCCTTTTGATAAGTCGCAAACAAGAAGCAAAGCACCACTGGAGGTCATCCATGGTGATCTGATGGGACCAACCGCTACTGTTAGCCTTGGTGGGAGCAGGTACATGCTAGTCTTGATTGATGACTACTCGAGATACACTTGAGTGTATTTCTTGAAGGAGAAGTCTGAAGCCTTCCGTTTATTTGTGGAGTTCAAGGACCTGGTGGAGGGCCGACTTAATCTGCGGATCAATAAATTTAAAACTGATAACGGCGGAGAGTTTATCTCCTCCGAGTTTTCTAGTTTTTGTAGGAAGCATGAGATCCAGAGAGAGCTTACTTGTGCTCATACTCCACAACAAAATGGAGTTGCTGAAAGGAAGATCCGTCATCTGACGGAGACTTGCAAATGTTGGCTTCATGCCAAGAGTATCCCAAGGTCCTTCTGGGCGGAGGGAATGTCTTGTGCAACTTATGTCATCAATCGGATGCCTCTTAGTTCGATCAACATTAAGTCTCCCTTCGAGATGTTGCTGAAGGAGAAGCCGAGTGTTGAACACCTTCGGGTGTTTGGATCAACTTGTTATGTGCATATTCCTAATGCTCTGAGGACTAAGCTTGATGCAAAGGCAAGGAAACTTGTCTTTGTTGGCTATGATGAGCGGAAGAAGGGATGAAGATGCATGGATCCGGTGACGAAGAAGTTCGTGGTGTCAAGAGATGTTGTCTTTGACGAACTGACGTCTTATGGAGGAAGCTCGGTTGAGCTACCGGAGAGCAAGGATGATGAAGATCAGGAGGTGGCTGAGGTTGTTGATCAAGAGGAGCTAGCTGTGTCACCAGCAGCTCCATTTGCTTCAAGTTCTGGGGGAGAAACTTCTGGGTCAGGAAGCAGGGGGAGCATTGCTCAAAGCTTGCCAGAGAACAGAGGTGAACCAGAAGAAGTAACGGAGATGGTCAGCAAGGAGCAGCCTCTTCGAAGATCAAAGAGGGTTATCAAGCCTCCAGCTCGCTACTGTGAATGAAACACTGTGAGTTATGTCTCATGTTTCTTTGCAGGTCCTCTTGATGAGCGGGAGCCTGCTAGCTTCAATGAGGTCACTGGAGTCAAGGAGTGGGAAGATGCCATGAGAGAGGAGATGAATGCTCTCAAGAAGAATGAAACTTGAGATCTTGTGCCCAGAGTTGATGGCATTACTCTGGTGACTTGTAAGTGGGTGTTTAAGTTGAAGAAGAAGGCAGATGGGAGCATTGAGAGATACAAGGCTCGCCTGGTTGCTCGAGGGTTCTCTCAGCAGTATGGAGAAGACTATGAGGAGACGTTCAGTCTTGTTGCAAAGATGACTTCAGTTCGGATGGTGATTGCATTGGCTGCTTGCCAAGGATGGAGGATGTGACAGCTTGATGTAAATAATGCTTTTCTTTACGGAGAGATTGACAAGGACATCTTCATGGATCAGCCACTTGGATTCGTTTCTGAAGTTAATCCGGACTACGTCTGCAAGCTCAGGAAGGCTCTCTACGGGTTGAAGCAAGCTCCAAGAGCTTGGTATGGGAAGATAGCAGAATATCTGCAATTCTGCGGATACCTTGCTTCAAACTCAGACTCAAGCTTGTTTATCAAGAAGAAGGGGGAGCTTCGAGTCTTGGTCCTGCTGTATGTTAATGATATGATCATCACAGGGAACTCTGAGGAGGAGGTTGCTAGGCTCAGACCTGAGCTAGCTATTCGCTTCGAGATGAAAGACCTGAGAGAGCTTCATCACTTTCTTGGTCTCGAAGTGGAGAGGAAGGAGAGTGGGTTACTCATCTGCCAAAAGGGATATGCTGAACGCATTGTGAACCGGTTTGGCTTGATTGAAGGAAAGACTTGCTCTACTCCTCTGGATCAAGGACTAAAGCTTCGTCGAGATGAAGGAAAGATTCTTCCTGATCCTTTGCTGTTCAGAGCTCTTGTTGGGAGCTTGATCTACCTGACGATTACTAGACCAGACATAGCTTATGCTGTTGGTCGAGTAAGTCGGTTTATGGCAGAGCCAAGGAAGTCTCATCTTGTAGCGACAAAGAACATTCTGAAGTATGTCAAGACAACTTCTGACATGGGACTTCTTTACAGAAGGGATGCGAGTTTCTCTTTGCTCGGGTACACGGATGCTGATTATGGCGGTGACTCGGATGACCGAAGGTCAACTTCTGGTTATGTGTTTACTTGTGGATCAGCGGGCATTTCGTGGTGCAGCAAGAAGCAGGACTCGGTATCCGTCTCTATTACAGAAGCCGAGTACAAGGCTTCGGCCTTGGCAGCTCGGGAAGCTATTTGGCTAAGGAGGCTAGTAGAGGACGTCCATGAGGAAGTGCAAGGTCCAACTTTGCTCTGAGGGGATAATGAAAGTGCTCTCAAGCTGGTAAACAATCCAGTTTGTCATGCAAGGACCAAGCATATTGAGATCGATCACCACTTCATAAGGGAGAAGGTGTTGGAAGGATCTCTTGTGGTCGGTCATGTTCGGAGTGAAGATAATCTTGCTGACATCTTCACCAAGCCGCTGTCGAAGGAGCCTTTTCAGCTGCTACGAGGTCTACTTGGCCTGATCACCACTTCTCACTTCAAGGGGGAGTGTTGAAATTGGTGAAGTGAAAGTGGGTGGTCGGGCAGTCCGGGCGGCTTAGGCGGATTGACCGCGCGGACTGGTTCCTAGTCCGGCGGGTTGGTGGTTGGCGACCTGCGTAGTGTGCTGCGGTCTGGCTTTGCGGACTGCGCGGACTGGTTTTGTCCGGCAGTGAGTTGTGCTCTGCAAAGGTGTGCGCGCGGCCTGTGCGGATTGGGCTTGGAGTCCGCACTTCTTCTTTGAAGTTGCGGTAAGCCGCGGTCTGGGCTTGGAGCTGGCGGACTGGTTTGGTATCCGCCGAGCTCGCGCTATCCTTTCTGGACTTGTTCTTCTGTGGAGTTCAGGGTTTCCGCAGGGTCCGCTGTGACCGGGCCTTTGTGCCTGTGGTCACGGACTGCGCGAGGTGGAGATGTTTGCCGTAGTGGCCGCTGTGACCGGGTGGTGTGCCTGTGGTCGTGGACATTGCGAGCTGAGTTGGTTTCCACAGAGTCCGCTGTGACCAGACGGGTTGCCTGTGGTTGCGGACTGGTGCTTGCGGACTGTTGCGATGTCGTCTCTTTGACAGACTGGCATTATTCTCGGCTAGTGGCTTATGCGTCTCGACTAGTCCTGCATTGTTTCTGCGGACTGAGCGGACTGGCCTGAGCAGCTCGCCATATCGCCTGGACTTGGCGATTTGGTTTGCCTCGTGCGGGCGGACTGTGCGGATTGACATTGTTAGCTGCGACTAAGGGGCAGTGTCTCTATCTCATAGGGTGGTGACCACACTCCTCACCTGGCCTATAAATAGGACCCCCCCGACATGCCATTCATAACAGAGTGAACAGTAAGTTGGCTTGGATCAAGTGCTGCGGACTCGACTTTTTTATCCGCGCGGTTTGATAAAAGTTAATCGGTTTGCTGTGTGTAGGTGGCGCGGCTAGTGCTGTGAAACCAGGTGTTTGGTTTTAACCTTCAGCTAGGCTCAGTGAGTTTGCGGACTGCAGTATCAGCGGTTTACCGGTTCTCTCTGCATCAACTTTCCAAGTTCAATAACTTGTCTGCGCGACCTTGGTGGTTCGGCGGTTAGGCGGTTTGCTCCTCTGTTCAGCGAATAACGGGTTGTCCGCGCGACCTCGCGGTCTTCGCGGACTCTGTGTTGTGTTCGGCTTCTGCAGCTTGGCGGTCTCGACGAGCTCGGCAATCTTGGCGGACTCGGCGGTCTCACAGTTTTATCCGCCCAGCTTGTTTTGTGTTTCTGTTTTTTCATGTACTGGCGAAATCATGTCTCGCCATGTATGCCTCGCATTGTAAAGAAGATTAATGAAATTTTGATCTGCTTGCTTCTGTCTATATTTTTGGTTATCTGAGTTGCTTCCTGCTTTCCGCGGTTCAAGTTGTGATCTGGGTAGTGCCGAAGATATTGATTTGGTGTTTGAGCTACCTTGCTGATCAACTTGAGAAAATTCAACAGAAACCACACAAACGAATCCACGAGACCGAGGGGATAACACCATACACGCACGAATCTACGGGACCGTGGGGATAACACACACACGAATCTACGAGATTGTGGGGATAATACCTCACACACAGATCTACGTGACCGCGGGGATAAGAGAGAAAAGGAAAAACAACCACCAAAGACCATACCACTTACCAATCCTCAAAGAAAAACTTAGGGAGACAAACAACACACAAAAGCCTAGAGGTCGTGTAGGACTAAGGCAAAAAAATCGGGAAAGATCATCTGAGTCGCATTCATCCCAACACTTCCCTTCACGTGAAACACACGTTCATATAGGCATAACAACTGACAATAATCAAACAAAAACAGTGAAAGATACAAAAAACACATAAAAAGGACCAAATCAGCATGAGACATCATCATTCTTCGAGAGAGGCGAGCAACGGGATCCAAAGCACCAGCGTGATCAGCAAAAAAACAGCCAACAAAGGCAGCTGCGGGAAGATTTGGTTATGGTGAGCACACTGTGCAAGCATGAGCCATGGAGGCAGCAAATGGGGATCCCTAGAGGTAGCGCAGGAGAAATCACGGTCAGTTGGATCATCATAGACAGCAACGGGATCTGGAAGGAGAAGCTCATGCAAGGATCGACATGAAGAAGAAAGGGGTTGCTCGATCCGGCGGAAGAAAGAGGAGCTGCATGACCTCATTGAAGAAGAAGGGGGAAGTCCGATGGCAGCAGCAAGATGAGAAGAAGCACGACAAGATCTAGAAAATAGGAGCATCCAGCGGAGAGAGCCACGATCGTAAGCCCGAGCGTCAATGTCGACGGGATCGAGAGTAGCGGTTCTTCCCTAGCAAGTGCGGGCAGCCGATGTCTTCTCTAACAAGTGCGGGCGGCTGTCGTAGCTAGGCGCGAGATCGGGCTGGCGGTGCAAGGCGCGAAAAAGGAAGGACGGGCTTGTGGCACGCTAAAAACGACAGATGTATAGGGGGCAGAGATCGTCCGTCGATGACGGCGGGTGTGCTGCAGGGATCGACGACGTGAGAAGGCAGACACGTTGACGGGGTCGGCGATGAGTGAAGCAGAGCCTCCCGTCGATGGAATCAGAGGATGGTCCCGTCGACGGGAGCGGAAGAACTTGAGCAGAAACCGCGATGGAATCGGGTCGGCTGGATCTGTCAATGGAAAAAAACGGAGGCGGAAGCAACCCGAGAGGCTTACAGGATTAGGGCTTGGAGCGAGAATTTTTTTTGGCTCTAATACCAAGTTGAAAGTAAGGAGGGAAATACTTGCTTGATTCTTATTCATCCATATATGACATAATATATAAGAAATACATTGACACTTACAATTTGGCTCATGATTCTTATTTATCCATTAATCTTATTGTTGCATGGAAGTGGAGCCTTGGCGCACCAGTTGAGGTGTTGTCTTATGACCTTGTGATCATGGGTTTGAGTCCTGGAAGCAGCCTCTTGCAAAAATGCAGGGTAAGGCTTGTCTACATTTCACCCTTGTGGTGGGACCCTTCTCTGGACCATCAGGGATGCTTTGTGCACTGAGCTGCCCTTTTAATCTTAGTGTTGCATGCTTTACGCTTAAGGATACATTGTCGAATGATTGTTTTTCGGGGGGGGGGGGGGGGGGGCTAATTGATCTTGTTCACTATGGCGCTATTTTTATTGAGTTTAATGCCATTTTATGTCGTGTTGTGCTTTGTTTTGTAATTTCATTGCTAATGTTGTGCCATTAAATAAATGAGATGAATGTTTGTTAGAATTAAGTAATACGCATACATAGAGTCCAGCAAGAATATCTTTAGTTGGCATGAAAATGGGATCCCTAATAGCTGGAGAAGAGATTCATATGAGAAAATGTAAGTAACATTATCATTATCTTGAAATTTTTTCTTTCATTCATTTTTGCATGAGAGGACGCCTCCTTCCATTTTCTTTAATTTAGATTCTGATAGTTTTGATCTTTTTCATTCACTTTTAGTAACATTTGTCTTGCAACTGGAAAAAAAAATACAAGGATATTTTTTGTCATGTAAGTTGTTTCTATTTCTCTTCTCACATCCCATTTTGAAGTATATTTGTCGGATGGGAATCGGACATGTGAGTTTCTTCTTAACTATCACTGCGATCTCTAGGCTCTGCTTTCTACTTCACTTTGATCTTTCCAACAGCTATGGTAAATTCCCGGGTAGGTTGTTGAGGCGTGGGA
The DNA here is from genome assembly GCA_039513925.1 of Platanthera zijinensis. NCBI lineage: Eukaryota > Viridiplantae > Streptophyta > Magnoliopsida > Asparagales > Orchidaceae > Platanthera > Platanthera zijinensis. The sequence continues at coordinate 10,258,334 of CM077079.1, read as the reverse complement.
TAGAACCCACGACCTCTTTTATCAAGCTCCTAGGCGTAGACTTGATACCCAACTGAGCGTTTCCCGATCGGAGATCCATGGATCACATACGCTCTCTCTCCCCATGGCTTGTCGCCTCTGAAAGCGTCCTTCCTTCTCAATGCCCGGGCATCCATCCAATGCGCATGATTTTCGATAGCTTGAACGCGGTAGACTGAACACCCACCCAATCTCGATCGATTTGACACAGACAATTTTCAAAGAAAAGCCTGAAAATATATAGAAGAACATCTAAAAGCAAAGCGATATCAGTAGCAATTTGCCCCGGGGCATGACATAACGCCTATGAAGATGCACCTTTGGGCGAGATCTACTATGTTATCTTGGCTACCAACGACGCATTAGAAGCAATGGCTTTTCCCAGAGAGAAAATATCTTCTTCTAGACGAGATTTGGAAAGAAAAGTGGTGGTCTTTTTCAGCTCAGTTGGGTATCAAGTCTACGCCTAGGAGCTTGATATAGGAGATCGTTGGTTTTATCCCACGCCTCAACAATCTAAAATGGGCTTACCGTGGTTTCTAACAAATTCAATGTACGTTTACAATTCCTTTAATCTGTGTTTTTAGTCTTCATAGGATATTAAAACCATGATACTGAATCTTTATATTGTAATATCTTATTCAATATACCCTTCAAATTTGATTTAATATTTCACCTTTTTTTCCTTGAAGACGCAATTGGTTTTAATGAACATCAAGTATGTTTTCTATAATCCTCAGATTTATATGCTTGAAATCTAATTTGTGTTTTCTCATTGTATTTTTTGCGTTCTCAACCAAATATTAATGGATAATTGTTCCTTTTTTTCATACCAAACGATGTTGAATTTGCTATGGGCCTTGAAATGTTGTCAGAGGAGTGGCCTGAGGTGGCGATGATGGCGGCGATACAATGGAGCCTTGACTGCGGCTGTCTAAGCGGGGCTTGCTCATTGGAGGAGAGAGCTACCAAGAGTCCAAGACCACACACAAGAGAGAATAAAAGAATTTCCATATGATAAAAATCAAATTCAGTGTCGATTTGATGTCGCGACACAATTTATTTTGATGTTCAAGTTTTTCCGAATAGTTTTGCGACGTTCATTTCATTTTTGGTTAACTTTTGTTATTTCATGGAATTTTGCATATAATTATTCGAATAGATTTATTTTGTCGGCTACACTTGTGTCTACCGGAAGAAAGCCATATGTCGACTGGAAGAATGACTGTGTCGACTGGAGCACTGACTTGCCGACTAGATCGTGTCGACTGGAAGAAGTCCTCGTCGACTGGATGAATTCCTTGTCAACTGGAAAACCTCCTTGTCGACTGGAAGAAATCCTTATCGACTGGAAGAATTCCTTGTCGACTGGAAGAACTCCTTGTCGACTGGAAGAACTCCTTGCGACGAGAATTCTATGAAGGACAAGGGTAAAGGCAAAGTTGTAGTGAGTCCGTACCGCTTTAATTACTTATGTACAACCCCGTATTCGCGGAGTAGGGTCCCTTCGGTAGGCACATGGTCAGTTTTAAGCTTTTAAGCTTTTTGGATATTTTGGACTCTTGGTGGCCAATTTTGGCTCTAGCTTGGAAATATACTAGTAGGGGAGGAAAAAATGAGCCTCCCCCCTTGCCCCCTTCTTTGAGGGTCGGGTACGACAAGTTGGCCGACACCCCCAAACGGGATGAAGGGCGAGGTGGGGGCAGCGGGGTCGACTGGAGACCATGGTCTCGTCCCCCTGCCCCTTAGCCCCAAGCAGGGGCGAGACCGCCGACCATGCGAGGTCTCGCCCGCGCGGCCAGCTCCGGGAGAGACCGCCGGCCAGGCGAGGTCTCACCCGCGCGGCCAGCTCCGGGCGAGACCGCCGGCCAGGCGAGGTCCCGCCCGCGCGGCCAGCTCCGGGCGAGACCGCCGGCCAGGCGAGGTCCCGCCCGCGCGGCCAGCTCCGGGCGAGACCGCCGGCCAGGCGAGGTCTCGCCCGCGCGGCCAGCTCCGGGCGAGACCGCCGGCCAGGCGAGGTCTCGCCCGCGCGGCCAGCTCCGGGCGAGACCGCCGGCCAGGCGAGGTCTCCCCCGCGCGGCCAGCTCCGGGCGAGACCGCCGGCCAGGCGAGGTCTCGCCCGCGCGGCCAGCTCCGGGCGAGACCGCCGGGGGGTGTGGTTTGGCGTGGTCTCGTCCTTGGACCGTTTTACCCCCGAGGTGGTTTTTCCCTCTTTGCCCCCCGGTGTGGAGGTTTTCTATTGGCTGGAGGCATTTTGGCTCCAGGGGCGTTTTGGTCATTTTACCCCTAAGACTTGGAAAAACTATAAATAGACCCTTAGGGGTGCCTTGGAGAGGACTCGTCATTCTTTCCTTAGCCACTAAAGTCTCTCTGGCTTTCCTCTAAGGCACCTAGCTCAAGCATTGGCTAGGGAGGGGGAGACCTCAAAGGTCTTCTGGGTATGAGGTGGGACCTCCACGCTAGAGCCGAGGGTCAGTTCATAGTTTCCTAAGTCTTCGGTCCGTGACGTTCTTCCGAGTGTAGTAGGTGTGAGGTCACCCCTTTCCCCAAGGGTCGAACTCCACAGAAGTCAATTTTGGCTTCGGTCATTTTTGGCTTCAACAGTTTTGGTGCGGTGAGCGTGGAGAGTGACCAGCACAGAAAATCTCGGGTGAACGTCATGGCTGGAGATCAGGGAGGTGGTGATGACCTCAGTGGCCTCCCCAACCCCGGACCCTTCGTAGGAAGGGAGGAGTTCATGGCTTCCATCGAAGGCATCATGGGGATGCTTAGAAGCATTGCCCCTCGGGCTGACAGCTTAACCCCCACCCCCCAGGGACTAGCTCCCAAGGGTCTCGGCGAGCTAACCCAGAGTGGTCTCGGCGAGCTGGCTCCCAGGGGGCAAGGCGAGATCACCCCAGCAGGGGGAGAAGCAAGTGTGCCGGATAGGAGACCTGGGAAGGAAAGGATGGTAGAGGGGGTTGAGCGAGACCTCCCAGGCCGAGAGCTGTTCCCCAGCCCGGCGAGAGCTAGCCCCCCAGGCGAGCAGGTCGCGCGAGTGGAGGTGGCGAGAGCTCCCCTTAGGGGGTCACCCTTTAGTGAGTTGATCATCTCAGCTCCCATTCCCGAAGGGTTCAGAGAGCCAGACATGGTTTACTATACCGAGAAGGATGACCCCGTCCAGCATCTGCAATGGTTCGAGGATGCCGTCTCCATCAGGCCGATGACGGATGCCTTCAAGTGTCGCCTCTTTGCGATCACGTTGAAGGAGAAGGCAAGGGACTGGTTTCATCAACTCCCTCCAAGGACCATCTTCGGGTTCGAAGACTTGAGCCGGAGCTTTCAGCTTCGCTTCTCCACCTCCAAGAAGAGGAAGAAGGGTCCCGAGTCCCTCTTCCTGATAAAGCAAAGGGCCGAGGAGTCGCTGGCCCACTACGTTGACAGGTTCCAGGAAGAGGTCCTGGACATCCAAGAGGTGCCAGGGTATGCCCTCCAGATGGCGTTCACGGTAGGATTGCGCGAAGGGTTCTTCAAGATGAGCTTGACTCGGAAGGCCCCCCTTTCCTTCGAGGAGCTGATGGAAAGGGCGGCAGAGGAGATAGCCATGGAGGCAGCCAACCCGGCCTTTGTAAAGAAGTTGACAAGGTTGACAGAGGTGGAGTCAAAGGAGCAAGGTGGCTCGAGGCATCATGAAGGGAGAAGGAGAGAGGAGCATAGAGCTCAAGGTTTCCAGAGACAGGAGGGTCCGGAGCCAGGATGGAGGCAGCAGGGAGGACCTGCCCATGGTCTAGGAAGAGCTCTCATCCAGGATGGAGGGAACCATCATGGGGGCCAAGGGAGGTTCAACTTCCAGAGGCAAGCCCCAAGACAACTCCTGCCCCCACCCCAGCAAGCGATGGCGATCGGCCGAAGGGATAGGAGGAATCGCAAGGGGAGAGGGGGAGGCAGGGTAGAGTTGCCGTACTGTGACTTCCACCAGGTGGAAGGTCACGCCACGGCTACCTGCCCTGAGTTCCTGGAGGTAAGGGGGGCGAGAGCTCCCGTCCAGCAGCAGCCGGAGCGGATCGAAGCTCTGCCCCAAGGAGGTGGAGGTGATGATGTGTGCGAGGACCGGGTCGATGTAGGACCCCGAGGAGGTATAGCTGTGATCCACGGGGGGGGGGGGGGGGGGGGGGGGTGGGATCGAAGCCGCTCGGAAGGCAAGTCTCCATGTGATGTATCGGCGGAGCGTCGCCTCGACATCCCAGACCCCTCCTCCGGAGGAAAGGGTCACCTTCTCATCAAAGGACATGCCAGAGCATGAGGATCCCTTCTGTGACGCCCTGGTCATCCAAGCAGCCGTCGAAGGCTTCACCGTCTCCCGGATTTTGATTGATAACGGAAGCTCGGTCAACGCCATTTTCAAGAAGGCGTTTGAGGGGATGAAGGTGGAGCCAAGGAGGGTAGTGGCGTCGGATGGACCTTTGTTTGGATTCTCAGGGGAGAGGAAGGAGGTGGAAGGTGGAGTCGGACTCCAGGTGAAGTTGGGAGGGACCTCAAGGAACCGCAGGTTCGTCATTGTTGACGCTCCAAGCAGCTACAACGCCATCTTCGGAAGGCCCCTCATCAGCGCCTTCCGGTGCGTGCCCTCATCCTTCCACCAATGTCTCAAGTTCAACTCAGATGGGATCCAGGTCAGGATCAAGGGAGACTCCAGGATGGCGAGGCAGTGCTACGTCACGGCTGTCAACACCATCTCTTGGTTGGCTAAGGCGGAGGAGATGGAGAAGATCATGGAGAGCCTGAGCGGGATGGAGGTATCCAGTGGGAAGTAATCGGATGGCGACCACCATGCCCGGACCCCCTGAAGAAGCCTCGCCTCGACGGAGTAATGTATCTTTCTTTTATGTTGTTGTAATGAGTCAAACCTCCGGCCGGTAGGGTCGAGAGGGTCATGTAATCCAACTTTTTCCCCCTTTTGAGGATGTTGAATTTTGGCAGGGTTCAGGTGACATGCCCCAAGTCCCTTAGCTCCGAGATGATTCCGCTGCCAGGCTCTCACTAGCTGGTGGGTTCGGGTTGATCTCTCGTGGGAGCCAAGTCCTTTAGCTCCGAGATGATTCCGCTGCCAGACTCTCACTAGCTGGTGGGTTCAGGTTGATCTCTCGTGGGAGCCAAGCCCTTTAGCTCCGAGATGATCCCGCTGCCAGGCTCTCACTAGCTGGTGGGTTCAGGTTGATCTCTCGTGGAAGCCCAAGTCCCTTAGCTCCGAGATGATTCCGCTGCCAGGCTCTCACTAGCTGGTGGGTTCGGGTTGATCTCTCGTGGGAGCCAAGTCCTTTAGCTCCGAGATGATTCCGCTGCCAGGCTCTCACTAGCTGGTGGGTTCAGGTTGATCTCTCGTGGGAGCCAAGCCCTTTAGCTCCGAGATGATTCCGCTGCCAGGCTCTCACTAGCTGGTGGGTTCAGGTTGATCTCTCGTGGAAGCCCAAGTCCTTTAGCTCCGAGATGATTCCGCTGCCAGGCTCTCACTAGCTGGTGGGTTCAGGTTGATCTCTCGTGGGAGCCAAGCCCTTTAGCTCCGAGATGATTCCGCTGCCAGGCTCTCACTAGCTGGTGGGTTCAGGTTGATCTCTCGTGGGAGCCAAGCCCTTTTGCTCCGAGATGATTCCGCTGCCAGGCTCTCACTAGCTGGCGGGTTCAGGTTGATCTCTCAGGAAGGTTGTCTTTTACCCTGAGGGGGTCTCGCCACCCAGGCTCTCATCAGCTGGCATGGCAGGTTGACCCCCCCAGGAGGTTAGATCCTTTTACCCTGAGGGGGTCTCGCCACCCAGGCTCTCATCAGCTGGCATGGCAGGTTGACCCCCCCAGGAGGTTAGATCCTTTTACCCTGAGGGGGTCTCGCCACCCAGGCTCTCATCAGCTGGCATGACAGGTTGACCCCCCCAGGAGGTTAGATCCTTTTACCCTGAGGGGGTCTCGCCACCCAGGCTCTCATCAGCTGGCATGACAGGTTGACCCCCCCAGGAGGTTAGATCCTTTTACCCTGAGGGGGTCTCGCCACCCAGGCTCTCATCAGCTGGCATGACAGGTTGACCCCCCAGGAGGTTAGATCCTTTTACCCTGAGGGGGTCTCGCCACCCAGGCTCTCATCAGCTGGCATGGCAGGTTGACCCCCCCAGGAGGTTAGATCCTTTTACCCGGAGGGGGTCTCGCCACCCAGGCTCTCATCAGCTGGCATGGCAGGTTGACCCCCCCAGGAGGTTAGATCCTTTTACCCCGAGGGGGTCTCGCCACCCAGGCTCTCATCAGCTGGCATGGCAGGTTGACCCCCCCAGGAGGTTAGATCCTTTTACCCTGAGGGGGTCTCGCCACCAAGGCTCTCATCAGCTGGCATGACAGGTTGACCCCCCCAGGAGGTTAGATCCTTTTACCCTGAGGGGGTCTCGCCACCCAGGCTCTCATCAGCTGACATGGCAGGTTGACCCCCCCAGGAGGTTAGATCCTTTTACCCGGAGGGGGTCTCGCCACCCAGACTCTCATCAGCTGGCATGGCAGGTTGACCCCCCAGGAGGTTAGATCCTTTTACCCTGAGGGGGTCTCGCCACCCAGGCTCTCATCAGCTGGCATGGCAGGTTGACCCCCCAGGAGGTTAGATCTTTTTACCCTGAGGGGGTCTCGCCACCCAGGCTCTCATCAGCTGGCATGACAGGTTGACCCCCCCAGGAGGTTAGATCCTTTTACCCTGAGGGGGTCTCGCCACCCAGGCTCTCATCAGCTGGCATGACAGGTTGACCCCCCCAGGAGGTTAGATCCTTTTACCCTGAGGGGGTCTCGCCACCCAGGCTCTCATCAGCTGGCATGACAGGTTGACCCCCCAGGAGGTTAGATCCTTTTACCCTGAGGGGGTCTCGCCACCCAGGCTCTCATCAGCTGGCATGGCAGGTTGACCCCCCAGGAGGTTAGATCTTCTTACCCTGAGGGGGTCTCGCCACCTAGGCTCTCATCAGCTGGCATGACAGGTTGACCCCCCCAGGAGGTTAGATCCTTTTACCCTGAGGGGGTCTCGCCACCCAGGCTCTCATCAGCTGGCATGGCAGGTTGACCCCCCCAGGAGGTTAGATCCTTTTACCCTGAGGGGGTCTCGCCACCCAGGCTCTCATCAGCTGGCATGACAGGTTGACCCCCCCAGGAGGTTAGATCCTTTTACCCTGAGGGGGTCTCGCCACCCAGGCTCTCACCAGCTGGCATGGCAGGTTGATCCCCCCAGGAGGTTAGATCCTTTTACCCTGAGGGGGTCTCGCCACCCAGGCTCTCATCAGCTGGCATGACAGGTTGACCCCCCCAGGAGGTTAGATCCTTTTACCCTGAGGGGGTCTCGCCACCCAGGCTCTCATCAGCTGGCATGGCAGGTTGACCCCCCCAGGAGGTTAGATCCTTTTACCCGGAGGGGGTCTCGCCACCCAGGCTCTCATCAGCTGGCATGGCAGGTTGACCCCCCCCCCCAGGAGGTTAGATCCTTTTACCCTGAGGGGGCCTCGCCACCCAGGCTCTCCTCAGCTGGCATGACAGGTTGACCCCCCCAGGAGGTTAGATCCTTTTACCCTGAGGGGGTCTCGCCACCCAGGCTCTCATCAGCTGGCATGGCAGGTTGACCCCCCAGGAGGTTAGATCTTTTTACCCTGAGGGGGTCTCGCCACCCAAGCTCTCATCAGCTGGCATGACAGGTTGACCCAGCGGAAGAGGCCTCATAATCTTTCGGCACCGCGAGAGCAAGCTACACTCAGCGAATACGTTGGGTTGGATGTTTCTTTCCGAGCTTGTGCCAACCTCGAAAAGAGCGGGGATTGTGTACAACCCCGTATTCGCGGAGTAGGGTCCCTTCGGTAGGCACATGGTCTGTTTTAAGCTTTTAAGCTTTTTGGATATTTTGGACTCTTGGTGGCCAATTTTGGCTCTAGCTTGGAAATATACTAGTAGGGGAGGAAAAAATGGGCCTCCCCCCTTACCCCCTTCTTTGAGGGTCGGGTACGACAAGTTGGCCGACACCCCCAAACGGGATGAAGGGCGAGGTGGGGGCAGCGGGGTCGACTGGAGACCATGGTCTCGTCCCCCCTGCCCCTTAGCCCCAAGCAGGGGCGAGACCGCCGGCCATGCGAGGTCTCGCCCGCGCGGCCAGCTCCGGGAGAGACCGCCGGCCAGGCGAGGTCTCACCCGCGCGGCCAGCTCCGGGCGAGACCGCCGGCCAGGCGAGGTCCCGCCCGCGTGGCCAGCTCCGGGCGAGACCGCCGGCCAGGCGAGGTCCCGCCCGCGCGGCCAGCTCCGGGCGAGACCGCTGGCCAGGCGAGGTCTCGCCCGCGCGGCCAGCTCCGGGCGAGACCGCCGGCCAGGCGAGGTCTCGCCCGCGCGGCCAGCTCCGGGCGAGACCGCCGGCCAGGCGAGGTCTCCCCCGCGCGGCCAGCTCCGTGCGAGACCGCCGGCCAGGCGAGGTCTCGCCCGCGCGGCCAGCTCCGGGCGAGACCGCCGGGGTGTGTGTGTTGGAACACCCTATTACTATTTGGATCAGGATGACTATATTTCTATAGGGATTTTGTGTTGTGACCTCCTTGTTGTTATAAAGGCCACTTAGGCTAGATAGAGTCGACTTCAGCTCGACGCAGAGTCGATCTCAGCTCGACGCAGAGTCGACCTCAGCTCGACGCAGAGTCGACCTCAGCTCGACGCAGAGTCGACCTCAGCTCGACGCAGAGTCGACCTCAGCTCGACGTGGAGTCGACCTCAGCTCGACGTTCCGTCGAACCCAGTTCTGCTTACAGAAAACACTCTCTGGCCGATGTGTGTCGTGCTCAGATCGACGTTTTACTGTGAGCTCGACGTTTTCTAGACTTCCGTCAGTTTTGAATAGGAATTCAAATTCCTTCTGTCAGACAATTAATGCTGAAGATTTATTGGCCGTTACAGCATATCTGGTGCATGGCTCAAGGAATTTTCTAAGGAATGTCTGCCTGACATTTCCTTTGAGGCATGGACATTTAAGGAAAGCAATTAATGCTGACTTCCAACGGCTATCAAAGAAAAGGATGAAGAAGACTCAGATATATTATTCATTCTTTCATTTTTTCACAAATACAGAGAATATACAGAATACAGAGAATAATAATACAGGACTTCAGCTGCTCTCTCTCTCTGTGATATTGTTTTGAAAGCTCACTCACAGGAATTCTGATTGCTTCAGACACAACCATCCAACCTTCTTGGATCATCTCTTGCTGGAGCAAATCAGATCTTTGAAGACCTGTCACCCTTGTGCAGAGCTCTCCTTCCTGAACTTCTTCTTGATCTCAGGGGGAGCTTTGACAACAACTACAGATCCACTTTTGCTTCTCTCTGCTTGTTGATAGAGAAGACAACCTCATCCCTTTTTCTTTTTCTTTCTGTACAGGGTTTTAACTCCCTTCAAAAGTTACTTTTGGTTTTGCTGAAACCTGGTCAAAATCAGCTCCTTTGGTTTGTGAGAACCTGATCAAAAACTCTCTGGTGATCAAGACACCTGATCAACTCATCTTGAAGTGGATTCCTATCAAGGGTGATAGAAGAGTGGATGTACCCAGATTTGGGGAACCACTATAGCTCCTTGTGTCGTCTGGATTGCTTGTTTCTTTGTGTTTTGCTTTGTGCTGTGAATTTCTTTTTACTCTGATTATTTGCTATAGCACCTTACACTAAGTAAAGTCAAACCTTCTCTGCACACAAGTTTTTATTTGCAAAATTATTTTAAATAACTCTATTCACCCCCCTCTAGAGTTAGGATTGATCTTATCATGCACTTTCAATTGGTATCAGAGCCAGGTTGATCATTCATACAGGCTAACACCTGGATCAAAAGATCCCTGATAAGATCATTTCTCTCAAAGGGTTATTTTCCTTAGTTTTACTTATCTTTAAAACTCATGGCACAAAACAAGGACTTTGCTAGTACCAGACCTCCTATGTGCAATCTCTCTAAGTTTGCACTATGGAAAGCAAGGATTAGGCTGTACATGAACTCTTTTGATGAAGACATTTTTAATTCTGTGTTGACAGATTGTCCAAGACCTCCCACAGGAACAAGTACATCAGCTGTTCCTCCTCCTTCAGGAACTGATGCTGACATAAAGAAGTGGAAGGCAGCAGATGCTAAAGCCATGAACATTTTGGCTCAAACCATGTCAGATGACATTTTTCAGAAAGTAGCTGATTGCAATACTGCTAAAGAGATCTGGGAAAAACTTTCAGAAATTGTATCAGGTTCTGCAGATGAAAGAAAGGATAGGAGATCCTACCTCATCACCCAGTATGAGAACTTCAAAAAGGCAGAGTCTGAGTCAGTTGCTGACATGTACAACAGACTGAGCCTAATCATCAGTGAGCTTAGATCACTAGAGAAGGACATATCTCTCACTGAGATAAATGACAAGATACTGACTTGTTTCCCTAGCTCTTGGGACTCAAGAATCTGGTCAATTAAAGATGGAAGAAATGTCTGTGAGTTATCCACAGAAGCTCTTCTAGGAAAGCTCAAGAGTTATGAGCAATTCATTAAGAAGAGAGAAGAAGAGCAGAAGACATCCACACCAACAGAAAAGGTTGAGAAAACCATTGCCTTCAAAGCACAGGAAGAAGAACCTAAAGAAAAGGTGTTGGGAAATGAAGAGCTTATGAGCCTACTGGTCAAAAGGTTCAATAAGCTGAATAAAAGGAACTTCAGAAGATGGTCATCCAAAGACAAAGACAAGCCAAGGTATGACAGATCTACTAATAAAGATATTATCTGCTTTGGCTGCAGGAAACCAGGATACATTTTCCCCAACTGTCCAGAAAATCAAGATAAAGACAGAAGGGACAAGAAGGAAAGAAAAGATAAAAAGAAAGATAAGGAGTCAAGGAAGTACCATGACAAGCCTTCCTCCAGCAACAGCAAGCACACCAGAAAAGGATTTGTGGCTGAATCCTGGAGTGACTCTGATGAGTCTGATTCATCATCCAGCTCTAGTGATGATGAGGATGATGCAGAAGAAAAAGGATTCTGCATGATGGCCATCAGTGCATCTCAAAAGAACACTGATTCAGAGCCTGATGCTGATTACCTATCTGATCAGGAACTCACAGAGGATCAGGTAATAGATTCATTTGATTTTACCTCTGATGAATTTAAATCTGAGTTCAAATCTATGTGCATTGACTTGATTGAATCTCAAAAGTTGATTAAAACTCTCAGAGAACAATTAATTGAATGCAAATCCATTAACTCAGATAATCTTAGACTCTTAGAAGAGTTGAAGCAGTGTGGGGAGGAGATAGCTTCACTGAAAGGTGAGCTATCTAAGGCCAAACAATTTGAAGAAACCCTTAATGGGAGAAGTATCAAATTGATGGACATCACAAGTACAGTGAACTCAAGATTGAATGGTTCACTGGGCTTGGGTGCTTCATCCAGCCAACCCATAGTGCTGACAACTCCAATCAAATTTACCAGTGACAAAGGTAAAGGAGTCTTGATAGTGGCTAGGAAGAATGCTGACTTAACCCAGGAAACTGGACAAGAAGCGTCGAACGAAGCTCGACGGACGTCGACCAGAGCTCGACGTAATCGCAAGAAAACGTCGAACTCAGGTCGACGCCCTCTACCTTCTGAACAAAGCAAGCCTTCGCCGTCGAATGGAGCTCGACGCACTCACCAGAGTCCGTCGACCGAAGCTCGACGTGCGTCGAGCCAAGCTCAGAGCAAAAGTCAGTCCTCAGGGGTTAATTCAAAATTTAATTCCAGCTCCACATCTCATCACTTTAACCCTTATGCTGAATGGATAATACCTCCTAGGAGATATCATCCTGTAGGCTATAAGAGCCAACCTGAGATGTCTTTTATTTCAGAATTTAAAGGATATCAAGAAAGGCCCAAGGTAAACTGGGTCAAAAACAATTGATTTGTTGTATGTGCAGATAAAGACCTATCCAATTGAGAACCAACAGTGGTACTTGGATAGTGGGTGCTCAAAGCACATGACTGGCAACAAGGAGAACCTTGTGTCCTTCAAAGCTAAACATGGACCCAAAGTAATCTTTGGAGATTCAAACTTTGGACAAACAAAAGGCTATGGCCAAGTCAAAATAGGGTCAATTACATTTAAGAAAGTGGCCTATGTGGAAGGACTAAAGCACAACTTAATCAGCATCAGCCAGCTATGTGATGCTGGTTATCAGGTTTGGTTTACCAACTCAGCATGTAATATTGCATTAAATAACAACATTGTTTTAATTGGTAATAGACAAGATAACATATATCTAGTTGATTTCAATTCATCTAAAGTAGATATTTGTTTATTTAACTCCCTTAGCAAACCTAATGAACTTTGGCATAAAAGACTAGGACATGTGAACCTTAGAACCATTGCTAAGTTATCCCAAGACAACCTTGTTAGAGGACTACCTTCTGGTCCCTACAAGAAGGAAGGACTTTGCAAGGCTTGTCAGTTAGGCAAGCAAACTAAAAACAGTTTCAAGTCACTTAATAAGAGTGACTCACCTAGAATTTTGTACTTATTGCACATGGGCCTTTTTGGACCAATTAATGTACAAAGCCTAGGAGGGAAATCTTATGCTTTAGTAGTTGTAGATGACTTCTCAAGATTCACCTGGGTGTTCTTTCTGAGGAAGAAGTCTGATAACTTCAAGATTTTGACAGATTTTCTCAAAGGCATACAGATTGAGTTCAATACTCACATTGCCCTGATCAGAAGTGATCATGGGACAGAGTTTGATTCTCTTCTTATGCTAGAGTTCTGCCAGAATGAAGGTATCAGACACACTTTCTCAGCTCCAAGAACTCCTCAACAAAATGAGGTAGTTGAAAGGAAAAACAGAACCCTTATTGAATCTGCCACAACATTGTTGACAGATGCTCACCTTCCTCTAACCTTTTGGGCAGAGGCTGTGAACACCTCCAACTATGTTTTGAATAGAAGCCTGATACATAAACTAAAGGGTAAAACTCCCTATGAGTTACTCAAAGGGAAGAAACCTAAAGTAAATTACTTCAAAATTTTTGGTTGCATTTGCTTCATTCACAATAATGACAAGAAATACCTAGCTAAATTTGAAGCCAAAGCTGATGAAGGAGTGTTTCTGGGATACTCCATGACTAGCAAGGCTTATAGGGTTTTTAACAAGTGCTCAAATAAAATTGAAGAATCCATGCATGTTACATTTGATGAAACTAACACGTCTTATAAGGAGAGGGAGACTTCTACCATAAGCAATTTGCAGGAACATTCAATTTCAGAAAATCTGAAGCAGCTTACCATCACAGACAAAGGGTCATTACCTTCACCAATTCAGCAAGACACTGAACTCAGTGACAATGAAGAGGAATTTCAGGTTTTGGAAAGTTCAAAAGGCCAACAAATTGAAGAACCAGTTGTTGTTCCACAAGAGGAAACAACAACACAGGTTGGTGCATCATCAACACCCCTTGTTGATCTTGCAACAACAAGAGATCACCCAATCTCACAAGTAATTGGAGATATCTCAGTGGGTGTGCAAACAAGGAATCAAGTTAATCAAAATATTATGCACACCTGCTTTCTTTCTCAAATTGAGCCTCAAACCATACAAGATGCAGAGAAAGATCCAAACTGGATCATTGCAATGCAGGAAGAGTTGAATCAATTTGAAAGGAATAAAGTTTGGGAATTAGTACCAAGACCAAGGAACCAGCAAATTGTTGGAACCAAATGGGTATTCAGAAACAAGTTGGATGATCAAGGAATAATTGTGAGAAATAAGGCAAGACTTGTTGCACAAGGATATTGCCAAGAAGAAGGAATTGATTATGACCAAACCTTTGCACCAGTTGCAAGGTTGGAGGCCATAAGAATCTTCCTTGTATATGCAGCTTACAAGAGATTCAAGGTATATCAGATGGATGTCAAGAGTGCATTTCTCAATGGAGACATCAAGGAAGAAGTTTATGTAAAGCAACCTCCAGGTTTTATCTCTCCAACCTTTCCTGATCATGTTTTTAAACTGCATAAAGCTTTATATGGTCTCAAGCAAGCTCCTAGAGCATGGTATGAGACCTTAGCTTGTTTTTTGTTGGAAAATGATTTTAAAAGGGGTAGAGTAGACCAAACTCTTTTTGTTAGAACCCATAGGTCCCATACCCTACTAGTACAAGTTTATGTAGGCGATATCATATTTGGGTCTACAGATTCAAACTTATGCACTCAAAGTTTGAAATGAGTAGCATGGGTGAGCTTGCTTTCTTTCTTGGATTGCAAGTTAAACAACATGTGGATGGCATTTTCATTTCTCAAACCAAGTATGCAAGAGAACTGGTTAAGAAATTTGGAATGTCTGAAGCATCCTCTATGAAAACACCTATGCCTACAAATGCTGTTTTAGATGCTGATGAATCTGGAAAACCAGTTGATCAGACAAGCTATAGAGCAATCATTGGCTCATTACTTTATCTAACAGCTACTAGACCAGATATAATGTTTGCTACATGCATTTGTGCTAGATTCCAAGTAAGCACTAGAGAGTCCCACCTCACATTAGTTAAGAGGATTCTTAGGTATGTAAAAAGTTGTCCTAATCTAGGTCTCTGGTATCCACATGACTCAGGATTTGATCTAACTGGATTTTCAAATTCTGATTATGCTGGATGTAAAGTAGACAGGAAAAGCACCAGTGGAACTTGTCAATTCCTTGGTGATAGACTTGTCTCCTGGTTTTGTAAGAAACAAACCTCTGTGTCCACATCAACTGCTGAAGCTGAATACATGGCTGCAGGTAGTTGTTGCTCACAGATTTTGTGGATTCAAAACCAGCTCCTAGACTATGGGTACAACTTAGAGATGTCTAAAATCTTTTATGATAATACCAGTGCAATATCTATTGCTCAAAATCCAGTTCTCCATAGTAGGACTAAGCACATAGAGATCAGACATCACTTCTTAAGGGATAATGTAGAAAAGAAGAAAATTGCACTAGAATACATTTCCACTGAACTACAGAGAGGAGATATTTTCACCAAGCCCTTGGATGAAAAGAAGCACTTCTTTTTCCTCAATCAGTTGGGAATGATAGATGGAGACAGCATAAAATAAAACTCCAAGATTTTGAAACCCATAATTAACAGGAATAGGAAAAATTTCATTTTAAAATTTCCTGTCTGAGTGGTTGTTCTGAGCTCTGAACTAAGCTCGACGTTGCGTCGAACTGAGATCGACGACCCGTCGAACTCCAAAGCGTCGAACGTCGAACTCGACTTCTAGCGTCGAAATAAGTTCACAGCTCCCTGGCTTCTTGAGTTTCTCTCTCCCCGGTCGACGTCTTCGTTAAATGTCGACCTAAGCTCGACGCATAGCTTCAGCCAAAGCGTCGAACGTCGACCTAAGCTGGACGTTGTTGAGTCGTTTCAGTTCTCCTAGAGCCTTAGAGCGTCGAACTGAGCTCGACGTTCTTTCCTTTTCTGCGTCGAACCCTAAGTATAAAATCATTTTTTCATCGTCGTTCGCAGTTGCGCTTTCATATCTTTCTGCTCAAGCTTTCTCCCTCCAAATACCTTACTCTTGATCTTGGAAGGTATTCTTTTTGCAGGAAAATGGCAATCACAGCAGGAGCTCTGGCGGCCATGAAGTTCGATTCTGGATTCGATATCGACTTCGACTCTTTTGATGGATCTCCACAATACTTTCTGGATATACTGGACCTCTTCAAGGAGCAGTAACTGGTTAACTTTATGTCAACCAGGATCCCTCTCCCAGAGTCAGAAATCAAAGAGTGGAGTCTTACAGCAGTTATCTCAGATAACAATACATTGACTGGGAAAGTTTTAGGAAATGAGGTAGCCATCTCACCTCAAATCATTTCAGAAGTTTTCAACTTTGCTGCTGGAGATGATGGCATAGAACTATCTGTGGAAGAGTATGCCTTGATGCTGGACAGGATGGGGCATGCTGCTGGTAACCCCTCTAAACTCCTCAAAGTTAACCTAGCTATTGAATATAGGTTATTAGCATACATTACAGGCAAAGTGATCTGTGCAAAGAGGACTGCACATGATGCAATTACTAGGCATCAGTTCTGCCTTATGGCTGCACTTATGGATAAGAAACATCCCAACTGGGGATTGATTGTGTTTGAAATGATTAAGAAAAAATTGGATAAAAACTCTGTCCACTTTGGAAGAGTTCTTGGGTTGATTCTCAACCATTGCTGCCCCCAACTGCTTGTGTCCTCCAAGAAGCACATCAATGCTTCCAAGAGGCTCACATGTGCCCTAATTGGCAAGTGGGACAGAAGAATTGTGAATCCCAGGGCAGCAGCAGCAATGAAGTCTTCTGCAGACACCAGGACTGTAGAGGTCACTCTCCCTCAGTCCACTGGTCCAGAAGCAGGGAATTTGCCATCTCCCTCCCTCTCCCTCCCATCCACTTTCATCCCCTCAACCACAGTCATTCCATCCACTCAACCTCTCCCTTCCTCCATCTCTACCATTGCCTCCTCTCTTCCACCTCACACTACTTTCCTTCCCATAAGCTTGGATTCCTCCCCTCATGAGGATCTCTTTTCTTTTGACATGCATGAAGACTCCTTCATGGATGCCTCTACCTCCTCTCCACATGAATTCCCCCATTCATCAACTTTTTCAGAACTGCTCTTTTCCTTCATCCATGAACCAGTTACACCTCCCTTGTCTGCACCACCCTCAACATCTTCCCCATTTACATTTTCTGCTACTCCCTCTACCTCTACTCAAGTCCCACTTGAGCAAGTAGCTCTCCTGCCCTTGGCCAATCAGATTTTTGACCTTCTGTCCCCTAGGCTCTCCTCCCTCTTGGATGCCAAGCTGGCTCCTCTCCTCCTTTCCCTGAGAACTCTCTCTGCCTCTGTCTCCTCCCTCTCCTCTCATCTGGCATGCCCTTCTTCTGGGGGCCTAGAGTCAGCTGCCACTGATTCTAGGCAGGGGGAGATGTCTGCAGAAGAAGAGCTGCATCCTTCATCAGTTCAGCTTGTACACACTTGTTCAGAGATAGTCTCAGCAGCAGAAGTTCAGATAGCATCTGAGGCTCCTCCTCAAAATTCAGAACAGCTTCAAGAAGACCTGTCTAGGGCTATTATCCCTTTTCAGAAGACCCTGATCCCTGATGTAGCAGTGGTAGCAGTGGCTCCTGCTAGTGATGAAGTTGAAATAATAGTAGCTGCTGAAACTTCAGGTGAAGTAATTGAGACACCTGATGCAGTTGAGACCCATGTCTCCCAAGGCCTTCAGGAACCAGCCTCTTCAGTCTCTATGGCTCCTGAGGCTATTCCCTCTCCTGTAGTGGTAGACTCCTCCTCCCCACTGACAGCAGATCTTCCTCCAGTCACCTCCTCAGCAGCTCCAGCCTCCATCACTTTTCCTATCTCCAAAAGAAAGTACATAGATCCCTATGATGACTCTCAGAGTTCAGAAGATGAGTTTGCCACTGATTCTGATGACTCCTCTGCAACCATTGCAAGGAAGAGGAAAGCAAGATCAAAAGCTTTGAAAAGAGTTCCAATGGCTAGAGCCACAGACCATGACATTCCCTACTATATCAAATACAATTGTGAAATCACAGAGCCATGGATGCAGTACTCCCAAAATCAGAGAAAAGCAATGAAACAGAAAAGAAAATTCAATGAAGGACCAACCAAACCTGTCCATCAGCCTCCACCTCCACCTCCTCCAGATGCAGGTGCAGGTGCTAGTCTATCTTCCAATCCAGCCCCTTCAGCTCTACATGGAAAGACCTATCAAGCAAGAAGATATCAAGGA
This sequence comes from Platanthera zijinensis, assembly GCA_039513925.1. NCBI lineage: Eukaryota > Viridiplantae > Streptophyta > Magnoliopsida > Asparagales > Orchidaceae > Platanthera > Platanthera zijinensis. The sequence continues at coordinate 10,240,516 of CM077079.1, read as the reverse complement.
GACAGTCAGCAAAGGGAAGGTCAGCAAAGAGGAAACTATAGAGGCAGGCAGTCCAGAGGAAGATCAGGTTCTCAACCTTATCAAAGGGGAAGAGCTATTGATCCAACCTCTGGTCCCTATCCTTATAGACCTAGAGCTGACCTCACCCCAACTACCTCTCAAGAACTCTCCTCTAACAGATTTGAACCAGCAGTACCTTTTGAAGATCCCACCAAAACTCCTGCCTACTGGAAAGCTAGAATGACAGAAATGGCTGCTTTAAATGAGATTAATAAAGCTAGAGAAAAAGGTCTGGACACCTCTCATATCAGTACAATGTCAGACCAAAGAAAAGAGGAATTGGAGAAATATAATTCTAAGAAATTCTTTGATTCAGACAGATATATGCAACTCCATCCTGCAGCTGTACCACCCAGTGCAAGAGATCAAAAGTCTTTAGGTGCAGCTGATGATTACAGATCTAAAAAGGAAGCTTCAAATCCAAACAGAGAAATCATCTTCAAGAAGAGTGATCAAGACAAAGCCCCAAAGGGAAAGTAAAGTAAGATGCTTTAATTCTTTCTATATGCTGGACTCAGGACATTTGAACATTTGCGCTGCTATATAATGTTATATATGCTGCTTTTTATTCTGTCATGTCTAGTTGTATTGTAGTGTATTGTATTTTTTGCTTTACTTCTCTTTGAATCCCTAAATTCATGTAAATAGTAATCCTAATCCAAATATGGGGAGATTGTTGGAACACCCTATTACTATTTGGATCAGGATGACTATATTTCTATAGGGATTTTGTGTTGTGACCTCCTTGTTGTTATAAAGGTCACTTAGGCTAGATAGAGTCGACTTCAGCTCGACGCAGAGTCGATCTCAGCTCGACGCAGAGTCGACCTCAGCTCGACGCAGAGTCGATCTCAGCTCGACGCAGAGTCGACCTCAGCTCGACGCAGAGTCGACCTCAGCTCGACGCAGAGTCGACCTCAGCTCGACGCAGAGTCGACCTCAGCTCGACGTGGAGTCGACCTCAGCTCGACGTTCCGTCAAACCCAGTTCTGCTTACAGAAAACACTCTCTGGCCGATGTGTGTCGTGCTCAGATCGACGTTTTACTGTGAGCTCGACGTTTTCCAGACTTCCGTCAGTTTTGAATAGGAATTCAAATTCCTTCTGTCAGACAATTAATGCTGAAGATTTATTGGCCGTTACAGCATATCTGGTGCCTGGCTCAAGAAATTTTCTAAGGAATGTCTGCCTGACATTTCCTTTGAGGCATGGACATTTAAGGAAAGCAATTAATGCTGACTTCCAACGGCTATCAAAGAAAAGGATGAAGAAGACTCAGATATATTATTCATTCTTTCATTTTTTCACAAATACAGAGAATATACAGAATACAGAGAATAATAATACAGGACTTCAGCTGCTCTCTCTCTGTGATATTGTTTTGAAAGCTCACTCACAGGAATTCTGATTGCTTCAGACACAACCATCCAATCTTCTTGGATCATCTCTTGCTGGAGCAAATCAGATCTTTGAAGACCTGTCACCCTTGTGCAGAGCTCTCCTTCCTGAACTTCTTCTTGATCTCAGGGGGAGCTTTGACAACAACTACAGATCCACTTTTGCTTCTCTCTGCTTGTTGATAGAGAAGACAACCTCATCCCTTTTTCTTTTTCTTTCTGTATAGGGTTTTAACTCCTTTCAAAAGTTACTTTTGGTTTTGCTGAAACTTGGTCAAAATCAGCTCCTTTGGTTTGTGAGAACCTGATCAAAAACTCTCTGGTGATCAAGACACCTGATCAACTCATCTTGAAGTGGATTCCTATCAAGGGTGATAGAAGAGTGGATGTACCCAGATTTGGGGAACCACTATAGCTTCTTGTGTCGTCTGGATTGCTTGTTTCTTTGTGTTTTGCTTTGTGCTGTGAATTTCTTTTTACTCTGATTATTTGCTATAGCACCTTACACTAAGTAAAGTCAAACCTTCTCTGCACACAAGTTTTTATTTGCAAAATTATTTTAAATAACTCTATTCACCCCCCTCTAGAGTTAGGATTGATCTTATCCTGCACTTTCAGTGTGGTTTGGCGTGGTCTCGTCCTTGGACCGTTTTACCCCCGAGGTGGTTTTTCCCTCTTTGCCCCCCGGTGTGGAGGTTTTCTATTGGCTGGAGGCATTTTGGCCCCAGGGGCGTTTTGGTCATTTTACCCCTAAGACTTGGAAAAACTATAAATAGACCCTTAGGAGTGCCTTGGAGAGGACTCGTCATTCTTTCCTTAGCCACTAAAGTCTCTCTGGCTTTCCTCCAAGGCACCTAGCTCAAGCATTGGCTAGGGAGGGGGAGACCTCAAAGGTCTTCTGGGTGTGAGGTGGGACCTCCACGCTAGAGCCGAGGGTCAGTTCATAGTTTCCTAAGTCTTTGGTCCGTGACGTTCTTCCGAGTGTAGTAGGTGTGAGGTCACCCCTTTCCCCAAGGGTCGAACTTCACAGAAGTCAATTTTGGCTTCGGTCATTTTTGGCTTCAACAACTTATACATTTAAATTATTTTGAATTATGAACATGAAGAACTATTCTACTCTGAGCTACTTCCTTGTATGACATTGAATATGAATTGAATTGAAGAAATTCGAAGATTTGAAATCATTGAAAATGAAATCGTTAAAAATCTAAATATGGATTAACAATCAATGAAAACTCTGAGAGGAAAAGTTATATAACTATTTCCTATATTTTGAAAATAAAGATGAATTGAATATGAAAAGAATAAGAAATTGAGAATGCGTCGACACATCGATAAGTTAAGGGTCAGCCTTGTAAGGGGGGGGGGGGGGGGGGGGTAAAGAAACAGACTCTTACACCTTGTAGGGGGATAGAACTCCCACACCCTGTAGGGGGGGGGGGGGGAGGGTTGAACTCCTAGATAAGTTGTTACTGAAATATTGAATCTAGGAGGCTTGAAAGCCTGCTGCGTTGTTAAGCGCCCTAGAATTGACATTGATACGATGAGCCCAACTGTTTGAGAAAATTGAAATTGACCCTAAGCATTTTGAAAGAACGAACTATGATATAAATTTTGAATTGAAAGAACTGAATAAGAATGCAAGAAATAAGAATGTGATACAAAAATTATTTATTTATGTTCTACTAGCTCATTACCTGCTTCTTGTATTTATTATTTTACTACACATGTTCATATAGAATTGATAACTACATATTTATGTTGACTCTTAGTGTTTGTCTATAGTGCGGTTGAAGAGGTAAAGAACTCACTTAATTTTCTAAACTAACTGGCTGTCGATTTCTCTTTTTAGGATCAACCCGCCAGCTCACCAGGCCCCGCTAGGAGGATATCTGTGGAGGTTGATCAAAACAAAGGGAAGACGTGGTTCGCCCACGGGTTAGAATTTAATTTTAGATTTGTTACACTCTGTATATGATTTAGAAATGTCTAGTTCCTTGTACTCTGGTTGGACATGTTGTAACGATCCTTAATGAATAAAACGTTATTTTATGTTTCCCCTGGTATCATTTTTGTGTTTTACGTATTAGAATTGCTGCGTTATTTAATTATGAAAAAATCGCTCAGAATAAATATTTAAATTGTGACGGACTTAAGGTCGTTACAGTATGAACTGGTGGTGGTGGAAGCGCTAGTTTTACAGGCTACGACAGAAAGACGGTTGCCGGATTCTTAATTTGGTGGAGGATTGCATTGGTGTTCCAAAGGCATGCGTCCATGGAGGCCACAAAATTTCGTAACATGAAACAAGTAGAACCGATGGCGGTCTCATGACTCTCATCCGCGACACTAAGCGACACTAAGTTTGGTGTTCCCCATAATTAAGTGATTACTTGGTGCAATTAAGAATTAATAAGGCTCTGTTTGGGACAACTTATGCTGATCTATAATCTCTACTTAAAACGCAAAAGTTGTTTTATAGCTGTTTGTTTGTGCAGCTTATATAAAATCACTTATTTTAAAACAGATTATAAGTTGATTTTTTATAAGCTATCCGGTCCAGCTTACGACTACTCATAAGCGCTTATTTCTTAAAAAAAGTCATATGAGTGATTTTTTCTCCGGATGTGATTTTTTCGTTCAGACGCGAATTTTTCGCTCGGGCTCGAATTTTTCGCCCAGACTCGAATTTTTCGCCCGGGCGCAAATTTTTCGCCCGGGCGCAAATTTTTCGTCCGGGCGCATTTTTTCGTCCGGGCGCATTTTTTTCGCCCGGTCACGTTTATTCGCCCGGGCGCGTTATTTTTTCGCCCGGGCACATTATTTTTTCGCTCGGGCTCGAATTTTTCGCCCAGACTCGAATTTTTCGCCCGGGCGCAAATTTTTCGCCCGGGCGCAAATTTTTCGTCCGGGCGCATTTTTTCGTCCGGGCGCATTTTTTCGTCCGGGCGCATTTTTTTCGCCCAGTCGTGTTTATTCGCCCGGGCGCGTTATTTTTTCGCCCGACCGCGTTTTTTCGCCCGGACGCGTTTTTTCGCCCGGACGCGTTTTTTCGCCTGGACGCGTTTTTTCGCCCGGACGCGTTTTTTCGCCCGGGCGCGATTTTTTCGCCCGGGCGCGAATTTTTCGCCCGGACGCGATTTTTTCGCCCGAACGCGAATTTTTCGCCCGGAGGCGATTTTTTCGCCCGGAAGCGATTTTTTCGCACGAAAATGATTTTTTCACCCAGGTGCGCTAAGAAGCGATTTTTTCGCTCGGACATGATTTTTTCATCCGGACGCGTTTTTTCGTTTTTCTCCCGGCGAAAAAAGTGTTTCGGGTTGAAAAAATTTTGCTGGGGAAAAAATCACACCTGTGAGAAAAAATTGCGCCCAGAACAAAAAACACGGTCGGTCAAAAAAATCGCCCTCGGGCGAAAAAAACGCGCCCCGACAAAAAAATGCGCCTCGCCGAAAAAAACGCGCCCGGACGAAAAAACCGCGACCGAGCGAAAAAAACCGCGATCGGGCGGAAAAAAACGCGCTCGAGCGAAAAAAACGCGCCCGGGCGAAAAAAACCGCGGTCGGGCGAAAAAATTGCGCCCGCATAAAAAAAAGCACCCGGTTGAAAATAATCGAGCGGGCGAAAGAACGCGATCGAGCGAAAAAACGCAACCTGGCGAAAAAATCACGCCCGGGCGAAAATAAACCAGCTTGGGCGAAAACAATCTTGACTGGACGAAAAAAATCATGACGGGCGAAAAAACAAGTCCGAGCGAAAAATCGCCCCCAGGCAAAAAAATCGTGCACGGATAAAAAAAACGCGTACAAACAAACAAATCCTTATGAATGAATGAAATTTTAGATAAGCATTTTTGGACAAACTATCCAAACAGTCGACTGCTTATTCATCATTGATTATATAAAATCTCTATTCAACCATCAATTTTTAATTAGCGGCTTATTCATCATCCTAAGCTGTCCCAAACAGAGCCTAAGTGATTGAATTATTAATAACTAATTAATATATGAAATAATTAATCAATTAAAAATAAATTCATTAATGTAGAATATTATGAGAGACTAATATGCTGCTGGACAGGGCTCAAGTAGGAAAGACAAGCAGGTCTTTCTTAAAATCAACTGTTGGGCTCGGGATATTAGGCCTAAGGCGGAAAGGAGAACAACTTCCAAAAATAGACAACATAGCATAATTGAAAAATTGCGCCGCAGAAGGAAGGTCTCATCTAATCAGAGAGGCACGAGACTTGCGCAGGCGAGCGTGGGACTCAAAAGTAACGAGCAGAGGAAGATGCACAAAGAGGCGTGTGGTTTGGCCTGGCCTGATGGACCAACAGGCAATTGACAGTGGGGATGAAGCTGCGGTTTCGTTTGCTCGACAAAAGGCATTGGAGGTGCGTATGATGGAGGGTGTGTCGGTTCTGGACTCGATGATGGAGCAGCAAAAAAAGAAGTGGCGCTGGAGGAAGACATGGGAAGGATTGCTTGATGAAGGAAGAAGTGTGCGACGTGATGGAATACGATGTTGATCAGCGAGGTCGTGCGGGACTGTCATCGAAGCAGAAAGAATCGGCGAGCAAACGGCCGGCGAAAACTCCGCATCAATTGAGGCCTTAATTAGATAAACTTGGCCTGCATCACAATATTGGTGAAACTTTTCATGACTTGCCTGTTCGATTTAGTAGATGAATTGTTATATTTATTTTGCTTAATTAAATGTGGTTGAAAAAAAAAATAGGCTGTCAATATCGCTTTGTTGGGCTGCTATTATAATTGATCTGTCAATAGCCAAAATCGGGCTGTCAATATAAACGCCCTAAATATAACATTTTATTGCAGAAACAATATGTTGATTGTCTAGATATTCATTTATGATATCCTTGCGTTCATATTTGATTGTAGGAATATTATAAACGATATCCAGACATTCAATATTGACACGTTATAGCATTGCAAGAGCCTCATCTACAAATCTAGAGACGAAATTGGGGCTGAAAACTTCCCCACGGGCCGCTCCCTTCACCACACAAACTTAGAGAATATGTCATTGGATAAATCTTGCCAAGTCAGTCAATATCCATAGCAAGACCCACTTACATTAAAAAAATTAGGCAAAATTATCAGATTAGTCCCTAAATTTTAAGACCTTTTTCAAATCAGTCCCTAAACTTTCAAATGATTCAAATAGGTCCCTAAACTATTAAAATCACTTCAAAATAATCCCAAAATATTTTTCCGTTTCTTTTTTTTCTTATTTAATTAAATTTTCATTTCACTGCATTATTATTAATATTAGATAATTCTAAAAATTGATTATAAAATTATAAAAAATAAAACATTTTAATTTACTCAAACAGCGTATAAGCTGCCACAAAACAATTTTCACATTAACTGCATCTGTTTTAGAGCGAAATATGTCTTCTAAGCAAAATCCTAAAACAAAATCCGGCGAGCAGAACAAAATACCCTAAAATATCGGTCGGAGAAATAGAAGACAGCGAGAGAAATTGAAGAAACTTACCATTTCAATAATGTCACTGGCGGGAAGGATGGATGAACTCTAGCGAGCAGAACTGCGAGGCCTTGTACAGGGTCGGGAAGATCGGCGCGCAGGACCGTCTTTTCACAATAGCTAGTATCGGGCGGAGGAAATGAGAAGTGGGGGGGGGGAGGAGTAAATAATATATTAAAAAAATAAGATATTATAATAATTAAAACCCCCAAAGGATTACTTTGAAGTAGTTTTAATAGTTTAAGAGATCTATTTGAATCATTTGAAAGTTTGGGGACTGATTTGAAAAAGTTCCAAAAATTTAGGGACCAATTTGATAATTTTGCCTAAATATTATTGTATTTGTTTGAATTTAAACTACCAATAATTTTTAAGTAAATTCATTAGATATTTCTTATTTCTTTATATAATACTATAGATATATAATAAAAGAAAAAATATGCATCTCAAATAAAAGTATTAATAGCAAAGCTCACAGCTGATTTAACATCTCAACCCACAAATATACTGATTATTAAGATTTAGGGATGGAGCTGACAGTGGGGATGGAGTTAATGTGGGGATGGAGCTGCGGTTTCGTTTGCTCGACAGAAGGCATTGGAGGTGCGTATGATGGAGGGTCTGTCGGTTCTGGACTCGATGATGGAGCAGCAAAAAAAGGAGAAGTGGCGCCGGAGGAAGACATGGGAAGGACTGCTTGATGAAGGAAGAAGCGTGCGACATGATGGAATACGATGTTGATCAGTGAGGTCGTGCGGGACTGTCGTCGAAGCAGAAAGAATCCAGGAGATGTCGCGACGTCTGGGAAGAGGTGCGGCCCTGTTGGTGATGGCAGTTCTGTAGCAGAGAGCAGAGAGGAAGGAAACGAGCGTCGACAACGGTTGAGGAGGAGATGGCATGGCTTTCCAAGGTCTTCGAGACGTCGGGGCAGAGAAACGAGCAGATGTATGGTTCTGTGTCTAGGGATAGAATCAAAAGGGCCGGACAATGGCTTGCGGGAAAAGGACCGAGGTCCCTAATACCAATTTGTTATGGTCCTACTTAGAGCGGTGACTGAAGGATGACCAATGGCGAAGATGACGGTGGTGGGAGATACTGTGGAGCCTTAACCGTGGCTGTCTAAGCGGGGCTTGCTCGTTAGAGGAGAGAGCTTCCATGACTCTCACAACATAGGATAGAGAGGGAAATAGACTTATTTTCTTCGCATGACTCATACAACACACCGTATGCCTTTATATTGGCTTACAAGAGGGCATACATGTAAATTAACAAAGACAAGAAAAGTATTTAAATACTAAAACTAGATAATTGGAGAAAGCAACCCCATAGCACAGAGCTTCATAATTAATTTGCATTGCATAAATTACAAATTGATATTGGAATAAAATAACATCAAGAGAAATATATTAACTGCATTATAAGAGCTCATAGTAACATAGCCAGATTCCTGCCAACAGTGTACACTGCAGGATTTATTGCAAACTGCATATCTGAAGATATTGAAATCTTCGATTATTTCATACTATTACTCGCAATTCAATGCCCTCAAAATGACTCCACGAGCAAGCGGCATCGATCGACACCCTACAATATGCCAATGTCCAATGTTATTAGAGAGCCATAAGGTCTTACTTTAAGAAACACCCCTAGTAAGCTCATTATTTTTCAAAACATGATTTAAAACTATAGAGGAAATTGAATACGCTCTTCATAATGACTTAATTTCAGTCTTGGAACATGTAAGATTCTACACGAGTTTCTTGACGTGAGATTATATTCTCAATATGCCTCTAACATATAGGGTCTTTGGCCCCTAGGTAGCATTCGAATAAGCCGTTGCGACTTTGATAGATTCAATGCATCCAGCCTAAAACCAATTGGTTGTAGGTGAGGGCCCAAATATCTATATTAAGTGCAAATTCTGCATGAGTTTCGTGATGTATGATTATATTCTAAATACGCCCCTCAAGCATAGGATTCTTGACCACTAACATATTGTGAATTTTTAAAAATATATATTAGGTAACACCAGAGTGGGTCATTGGAGCTCAATATTGTGAGTGTTGCTCGAAGCATTCGGATGGGGATCTAAGTGGAATCCCTTACCCGTTGCCCCTAGGTGGGTATAAATAGGCAAAACTCTTAGGAGTTACTACGGGTATGAGTTAACCGTGCACCCGACACGACCCGTTAAGCCTCCGAACCCGTTATTGTCCAAATATACACTAACAGATATACCATGCTAGACTCTATCCTTCCATATCAAAACCAATTGACTATAGGCGGAATGACCCAATATCTATGTATATTAAGGGATCCGGATCCTCTCCATTTCACTTGAAATGGAGGGGATTCATTTCAAGATCCAGTGGATAGGATTAAAGTGCAATACATCTAATGGTTTACACTTTATTGCTTAAAAGAAAAATATAAAAGACATGAAAAACTGAACCCGTCAGATTCTCCCCCACTTCATCTGGATCCTGAAATGAATCCCCTCCATTTCATGTGAAATGGGGAGGATCCTGATTTGTATAATTAAGTGCATAACACTGCATAAGTTTCCTCACGCATGACTATTGCTAAACATCCAAACTTACTGTCAATATGAGATTAGGATCTTTCCCGCATCCGTATTTGCTATTGCGGCGAAGGCTTCTTGTGAGAGATCCATGGTGGCTTGGCAGCCGGGAGGCGGGCAATAGTCGACGATGGTGACAACGACACTATTCCCATTGCAAGGGTAACCCCCTTGGTTCGTCGCCCCCGTGCACGTCACCGTATATTGTCGACCGCAAGCCGCGCGATTATCCCATATCTCGTCACTCGCCGCGGCTATCATCGTCCCTTTATCTTCATACCCATAGCACGAAGATGCTGCATGCATTCATTCATTCATTCATTCATTCATGCCTTTAGCTATGTACAAAAAGTTAGATAAACTACATAGATGAGTATTGGAGAGTGAAAGACTGACGAGTATAAGGTGGTGTATAGTAGGTCGCAGTTCCCGTGGCAGCAGATGAAAGTGATAAGTTGCAGAGGAGAATGATAGCCACAAGACCACAAAACTTCTCCATTCTTTCCCACACACTTATCTTCTACAGGATCAAAAACTCTCCACCTTGCAAAATGATGCTTTGAGAGAAGAAAGTCTGAGCCTCTTTATATATACATCAATTCCCGTGGTGTAACATTTTAATACGAAAATACCCTCACAAAATTTCTCCTCATCGCACATATGGTTGGACTTTTAGGTCATTACATAAAAGCAGCACATTAATTTTTTATTTATAAGATTAATGACTTAAATGTTTGGGCAGCAGCACGACTTTGAATTGTTTGGAGTCTTTGGACAAGAGGGACAACAGCACGGCAACTCCCTCTTGACATAAGCACGACTTAAATGTTTTTCATGCTTTTTGGGTATCCCCTCGAGCACGGCAACTCCGTTTTTTTCTAACTTCCATTTTTTTCTTTGCCTTGACCTCTTCACGGCAGCTCCTCCTGTCGGCAAACTACTCTTCCCGGCAACCTCCTCACGGTAGAAATTTATACCTAAATTTAGTTTGGTTTAGTTCCTGAATTTGGCAAACTCCTGCATTTTTCTGAATGTTTTTTATTGAGTTGCCCATGAAACGGAGATAGAGAGGCGTTGAGGATATGCACTGGAATTTTTTTTAGTTTCTTTTCACTGTGGTCATTTTCTGGTTTAGTTTGCTTTAACAACTGCACTCTGTTTTTTATAAGCCATAAAAAAAACAGAGAATGAGGTATCTTAACCATAAAACACAGCAAACTTTAGGCCGACAGGCTTTAGTTTGGTAGTTTGGTTTAGTTTGATTCTGCGCGCATGTCCTCAACGACTCTCTATCTCCGTTTGATTTAATCCAACAAGCTTTTAGTTTTTTTAGAGTAAGTTTATGGGTTGGTTTTGGTCAATTTCTTATTATCCCGCACTCTCTTTTTTTAAGGGGCTGATTTTTTTTCATATGGTTTGGTTTTAGTTTCCGTGTTTTGTTTACTGATGGTTTGGTTTGGTCCTGCGCTCGGTTTTTTATGGCTTATTACTGAAAGTGGTTTGTTTGGTAGTTGGTAGTGTATATTTGGACGAATAACGGGTTCACAGGCATAACGGGTCAGTTCGGACACGTGTAGATCCGATACCCGTAGAAACTCCTTGGGTTTGCCTATTTATACCCACCTAGGGGCAACGGGTAGGGAATTCCACCTAGATCCCCATCCGGATGCTTCGAGCAACGTTCACAATAGTTACTGAAAGTGATTTGTTTAAAATGCCTCTCTATCTCCGTTGTTTTATATGCTCACTTATTTTAGGCTAACTCCGTATATTAGCTAATATAAGTGAGGTGTATTCAAATCAGGAACTAAACCAAACTAAATTTAGGTATAAATTTCTACCGTGAGGAGGTTGTCGGGAAGAGTAGTTTGCCGACAGGAGGAGCTGTCAAGGAGGAGCTGCCGTGAAGAGGTCAAGGCAAAGAAAAAAATGGAAGTTAGAAAAAAATGGAAGTTAGAAAAAAACGGAGTTGCCGTGCTGGAGGGGATACCCAAAAGCATGAAAAACATTTAAGTCGTGCTGCAGTCAGGAGGGAGTTGCCGGGATCCGGATCCCCTGGAGTTCCTATTTGAACTCCAGGGGGTGGAGTTCCGATTTTGCGAATAAATGAGACGGAATCAGAAAAATTGGTTAACATAAAAATTGGTTAACATGGAGTTCCGATTTTGCGAATAAATGAAAATTGGTTAACATGAAATTTTCGGACAAAATTTTTTCGGGGCCCAAATTGGGGGTCTAAACGACTTCAAATTAAAAAGTGTTCAACATGAAAGTTATTCGTCTCGGGGATATCTACAACTTTCATGTTAACCAATTTTTCTGATTCCGCCCCATTTATTCGCAAAATTGGAACTTAGGAACTCCAGGGAATCCGGATCCGAGTTGCCGTGCTGCTGTCCATCCATTTAAAAGTCGCAGCTGTCCAAGCAATTAAAAGTCTTGCTGCTGTCCAGACTTTTAAGTCATTTCGAATAAATAAAAAATTAATGTGCTGCTTTTATGTAAGGTGATTGTTAACCGCAGTCTGCTATTGGCTAGTCGCACCCTCAAATCTCCTAAATTTTTGCGTTCAGATCTACAACTTTCGTGTTGAACATTTTTCCTGAAATTGCATGTACAAAGCGTATTTCTGAAAGGCGCAAAATCTGAGTATATTTTCAAAGTACGTCTTGTACATGCATTTTTAGGAAAAGTGATCAACACGAAAGTTGTAGAACTCGACGAGATCTACAACTTTCGTGTTGAGCACTTTTTCTAAATTTGCATGTACAAAGCGTATTTCAAAAAGACGCGAAAAATTATGAGATTTTGAGATGTCACTAGCCAATAAACGGGTTGCGGTTAACAATCGCCTTATGTAATGACTAAAAGTCCAATCATATGTGCAATGAGGAGAAGTTTTGTGAGAATATTTCGTATTAAAATGTTAGACCATCGGGATTGAGGTCTTTACTTATAAAATAAAGAAATATAGAGAGAGAGACATGCATATATGAAAATAAAATTTCTTCTTCTGATCAGGGATACAAATTTCAAAGATCCAGTGGAGACTGCAGATACTATGGAAAGTGGGATCTGGTGCAGTCAGGTTCTCAGCGATTATGGTAAGAGTAAGGCTCCGTTTTAAGGCCCGGTTCATGCGGTCGTGACCGCTTGACCGGTGAAAATAAGTCCTCCTAAACGGAACCTAAGTGTTCCAATTCGTGTTTGTGTGCACGCGCATGTCTGCATGATTGCATCAAATACACATCTCAACGCTCATCATCCCCAATAATTGAACAATGAAGTTCATGGCCATTAAAGTTGTGCACAAATCAGAGCATTCTCTCAACACCTAGGCTCCGTTTTGGCACTGTGGTGGCGGTTATGAACATAGGGGTTAAATTGTCATCGCTAATGTCCGCCTAAGGAACTTCATCCACTTTTATGTTCAAACTGATGATGTTTGTTAGGTGATTTTTAATGAATGACGGTTTAAACCTTGCGTTTACGACCGCCACCACCATGTCAAACGGAGCCCTAATTTAAACCCACGAGCGACGCACATACTCTCTCAGCCTTCTATTCACCTTCATTACCACACTTTTAATTCTTTGATCGCCTTCATGACGCTCTATAAAACGATCCTGCTTACCGACAACTCTTTGTAGTTACTACCTCTTTCCCCGTTTTATGTCAACAAATATCTCTTGATCGCCACAACAACCTTATTGGAGGTCATTCGTGATTTCTCCTTACACTCGTTCGCATGTCACACTTTTTTTTTGCGCTGGACTCAACGGAGATATCCAACATTAGTCTTTAAGTGCCTCAGTTATTAAAAATTTGAAATAGTGATTTGATCTGGCTTCCAACAACCCTTACCCATCTCTAGATAAACACAGATAAATATCTAAATAAATTTCTAGATAAGCTCCTAAATAAATCACGTTTTAAACCATAAGTTAAACACAGATAAATCCTTAGACAAATCACTTGACAAACTCATAGAGAAACCATTGGATAAATCTATAGAAATACCCATAGATAAATAAATCACTATATAAATCTATAAATACACCTTTAGATCAACCCGTAGATTTGTTGGGATTCGAAGCGGTGCTGTCATGCAGAATACCTGATGCTGGCACAAGTAATAATAACAGAAAACACAAAGGCACAAAAAGAACACCAGAAATAACGTGGTTCCCGCTGAATGGGTACGTCCACGGGCGGAAATGGCAGTCACAATCTCATTCAACACAAAATACACAGTGTTACAAATAGGGATAAATTACCCCTATACAAAATGAGATAAAAAAGTGACTCCCGGATACCTTGCGGCAAAACGGTCGAAGAAAGAGGAAGTTCCCCACGGCCAAGCACGGCGGCAACCCAAACTCCGACGGCGTCGCAACGACGACGGCGTCTCCTCCCAAAAACGGCGGCAAGCCAACCCAAAAACTGCACAGCGGCAGCCCCTTTCAAAGCCCGGCACAGCGGCGGCGCTCTCCTCCAAAACAGCGGTGGCGGCGGCTCTCCAAAACAGCGGCGGCGGCTGCTCTTCAAAGCAGCGGCGGCGGCGGCGGTCAGAGCAGCGGCGGCGGCGGCCCTCCTCCAGCGAGAGGCAACGAGAGAGAGAGAGAGAGAGAGAGAGAGAGAGAGAGAGAGAGAGAAAGAGAGGCTAATGGTGAAAAGGGGGGTACAGGGGAGATCGGCTAGGGTTATGCGCCGGAAGAAAGCAACCAGATATAGATATATATAGGCCTAATAATTAAACCAATTAATTGAGCCGGCCGTTCAGAATTCCTGAAAGCAGTAAGTACTCGCGAGGTTGCAACCTCATTTTTCCAGGTTGCAACTTTTCGGCCAGAATTTGAAAATTGCAGAAATTCGCCCCGAAAAATTTCCTTACGCGCCCGGAGGAATTGGTACGATATTGGGGAGTTAATGGAGGCAAAAAACCTAACAAACTCCACCTGCCGAGATAACTCCAACCAACCAAGTTGCCACCAAGAACGATGCAAATCGCATCAACTGAATCTGCTCCCGCCAAGGGCAGATAAAGTGACTCCTTCAAACTGAGTAGTACACAAACTCGACTGACGTGACTACTCCAGAAATGCTCCACCTGAAGCAAAGGTCTAACTGCTCCACCTCCAGCGGTGGTCTCCCAAAACAAAAGAAAATATCACAGACTCCAGAAATGATGTGTGCGGGGAGAGAAATGATAAATGCAAACACATCAACAATTGAATGCAGGCAGAACTGATCTCAACATGGATAAAGAGAACCCCTATACGAGCTAATCAGGAAATGATGATTAGGCACACACACTAAGCTCATGTGACGAAGGAGTAACAATGAAAGAGCTTAGGTACTAGGGTGAAACAAAAGCATTCATACAATGGAGTAATGATCGGAATAAATAACCCAAAGACAGGTTATAAGAAAGATAACAGGAATAACATGAACATAATGAGGGAAAGGAAAGCAAGCAACATAGGGAAACAAACGAAACAGGAAGCACGAACATATAAGCGGAAAGTAGAAGAGCAGAGAGAAGGATGACCTAGATGAGGTTGTCCCCCACATCCTCAAAGCACAGGGATATGTCAGACTTCCCCTTTTCATCACCAGTGCTCTTCCCTTTATCTTTGTTCTGAAGCTTCCAACAGTCCTTGATCACGTGACCCTTCTTCTTGCAGTATTTGCAGTATAAATCTGAGATGCCCTTTGACTTAGAATTGCCCCCTCTATCAGAACCAGAATGACCCCGAGAGTATAGAACGGAGTCTTCAGTAACATGAGAACCTGAAGACTGCTTCCGGATGTCATCTGAGAGTAGGGCCGCAGTCACCTCTTCCAAGTCCAAGACGTCCTTACTATAGGTAAGGGTAGTAACCATGCTCTCATAGAGCTTTGGAAGAGAGTTCAAAAGGATCACTGCTTTGTCCTCTTCATCCACCTGAATATCCATGCTGAGACACTCCGATAACAGTCTGTTGAAACTGTTCAGGTGGTCATGAATAGAGGATCCCTCCTTCATGCTAAACTTGTATAGCTGCTGCTTGAGGTAAATCCGGTTGGGGAGAGACTTTGTCATGTAGGTACTCTCCAACTTTGCTCAAATGCCAGAGGCAGTCGTCTCTGAAAGAACTCCATATAGCACGTCATCATGTAAGCAAAGCTGTATGGTGGACAAAGCTTTGAGATCCATGTCCTCTCACATACGATCAGAAACCTCAACATCCTTACTGGTCTTGCCCAGTAGAGCACGGTGTAAGCCTTCTTTTATAAGAAGTGCACGAACTTTGACCTGCCAAAGACCAAAGTTTTGTTTCCCGTCAAACTTGGCCACAGCACCAGGAATAGGCGAAGCCATCGAGAACGGAACGCAGAAACTGCACGGAACACAAAACTTGAGTTGGCGACCTCAGCAGTGCACAACTAAGGGGATAGCCAGCGGACCAACGGTCGTAAACTACCGCACCCAAGTGTACACTCGAGATCGGAAACAACTCGTCCTTTAAACAAAAGTGTCAGCCCGCAACCTGCCTCTGATACCACTTGTTGGGATTCGAAGCGGTGCTGTCGTGCAGAATACCTGATGCTGGCACAAGTAATAATAACAGAAAACACAAAGACACAAAAAGAACACCAGAAATAACGTGGTTCCCGCAGAATGAGTATGTCCACGGGCGGAAATGGCAGTCACAATCTCATTCAACACAAAATACATAGTGCTACAAATGGGGATAAATTACCCCTATACAAAATGAGATAAAAAAGTGACTCCCGGATACCTTGCGGCAAAACGGCCGAAGAAAGAGGAAGTTCCTCACGGCCAAGCACGGCGACAACCCAAACTCCGACGGCGTCGCAACGACGACGGCATCTCCTCCCAAAAACGGCGGCAAGCCAACCCAAAAACTGCACAGCGGCAGCCCCTTTCAAAGCACGGCACAGCGGCGGCGCTCTCCTCCAAAACAGCGGTGGCGGCGGCTGCTCTTCAAAGCAGCGGCGGCGGCGGCGGTCAGAGCAGCGGCGGCGGCGGCCCTCCTCCAGCGAGAGGCAACGAGAGAGAGAGAGAGAGAGAGAGGCTAATGGTGAAAAGGGGGGGTACAGGGGAGATCGGCTAGGGTTATGCGCCGGAAGAAAGCAACCAGATATAGATATATATAGGCCTAATAATTAAACCAATTAATTGAGCCGGCCGTTCAGAATTCCTGAAAGCAGTCAGTACTCGCGAGGTTGCAACCTCATTTTTCCAGGTTGCAACTTCTCGGTCAGAATTTGAAAATTGCAGAAATTCGCCCCGAAAAATTTCCTTGCGCGCCCGAAGGAATTGGTACGATGTTGGGGAGTTAATGGAGGCAAAAAACCTAACAAGATTAACCCCTAGATAATGTCCCAGAAAAACCCTAGATAAACCCCGATATAAACCCTTAGAGAAAATTCTAAAAAAAAACCCTTAGATTAATCAATGGATTAACAGATTGACAAAACCAAAATAAATTGTATATAAAGAACTAAATAAACCCCTAGATATATCTTTAAATAAACTACAAGATAAACATTTAGATAAACTCGTACATAAATTCCTAAATAAATCTCTAGGTAAACTCCTAGATAAATTCTCTTAGATAAACTCCTACATAAATTCCTAAATAATTTTCTAGGTAAACTCCTAGATAAATCTCAAGACATACCCCTAGGCAAATACTTAGATAAACCCCAAAATAAACTCCATATAAGCTCAAGATAAACATGTTCACAAATCTTAGATAAACTCTCAAATTAACTCCTAGATAAACTCATAGATAACTTCTTAGATAAATCCCTAAATAAACATTTAAATAAATATCCCTAATAAACATTTAGATAAATCCCTAAATAAACCTCTTAATAAACATTTAAATAAATCAGTAAATAAATTTTGAGCTAAACTATTAAGTAAATTGTTAGGTAAACCACTAGATAAATACTCAAAATCTCCTAGATTTGCCCCTAGATAAGTTCTCAGGAAAACTCCTAGATAAACCATTATGCAAACTCTTAAATAAACCCTACCACATACCCTTTGATATACTACTAGATAAACTAAAAAAAAGTACTAGACAAGCCCCAAGAGAAACCCTAGACAAACTGCTAGCTAAATGGCTAGATAAAAACTAATGTAACCATAGGTAAATCCCTATAAAAACTCATAGATTAACCCCTAAATAAATCCATAGATCGACCCCTAGATAAAACTTTAGATGAACCACTAGATAAATTCATTGAGAAATTCTTAGGTAAACCCATAAATAAACCCCCTAAACCCTAATTAAACCCTTAAATATACCCTGAGCTATAGTCCTAGATAAACTCCTAAAGAAAGCACTAGAGAAACTCATAGATAAGCCCCTGAATAAACTCCTAAAGGACATAAATAAATGTCTACATAAACATGTAGAAAAGCCCCTAGATAAGCAATAAGATTAACCCCCTAAATCAACACTTAGATAAACCACAACATAAATCCCTAGAGAAACTATTAGATAAGTACCTAAATAAACACTTAGATAAACATGGAGATGGACCCCAGATAAACTTTTAGATAAACTCTTAGCTACACTCTTTAGATAAATTTTGAGATAAACTTTTATAAACCTCTTGATAAATTCCTAGATAAATACCTAAATAATCTCCTAGACAAATTCTTAGACAAACCTCTAGATAAAATTCTAGATATATTCATAGATAATTTTTAGATTAACTTTTAGATAAATTCATAAATAAACCCCTAGATAAACACTGAGATAAATTCAGTGAATCCTAAATAAACTCTTAAATATACCCCTAAATAAATATTTAGACAAACCCTAGTTGAAAGTAAGGGGAGAAATACTTGCTTGATTCTTATTCATCCATATAGGGCGTAATATATAGGAAATACATTGACACTTACAACTTGCCTCACGATGTGGAACTAAAGCTACACACATTCAAATACTAATATAATAATACTGAACTAATAATTTCAACTCTCCCCCTCAAGATGGAGGAGAAACCTCCAGCTTGACAACATCAATGGAAAAGGTAAAAGTGATAGGCAAAGTTGGGACAGACGGGTGACTGGGGATACTCCCACACACAATACACCCACAGGAAAGAAACCACACACACAAATCCATGAGACCGCGGGAATAACACCATACACGCATGAATCTACGGGACCGCGGGGATAACACCACACACGAATCTATGAGACTGTGGGGATAATACCTCACACAAAGATCTACGTGACCGCGGGGATAAGAGAGAAAGGGAAAAACAACCACCAAAGACCATACCACTTACCAATCCTCAAAGGAAAACTTAGGGAGACAAACAACACACAAAAGCCTAGAGGCCGTGTGGGACTAAGGAAAAAAAGTCGGAAAAGATCATCTGAGTCGCATTCATCCCAACACTTCCCCTCACGTGAAACACACATGCATATAGGCATAACAACTTACAATAATCAAGCAAAAAAAGTGAAAGATACAAAAAAACACATAAAAGGGACCAAATCAGCATGAGACATCATCATTCTTCGAGAGAGGCGAGCAACGGAATCCCAAGCACCGGCGAGATCAGCAAAAAACAACCAACAAAGGCAGCAGCGGAAAGATTTTGTTATGGCGAGCACACTGTGCAAGCATGAGCCATGGAGGCAGCAGATGGGGATCCCTGGAGACAGCGTAGGAAAAATCACGGTCAGTTGGATCATCGTAGGCAACAACAGGATCTGGAAGGAGAAGCTCATGCAAGGATCGACATGAAGAAGAAAGGGGCTGCTCGATCCGGCGTAAGAAAGGGGAGCTGCACGACCTCATTGAAGAAGGGGGAAATCCGGTGGTAGCAGCAAGACGAGAAGGAGCACGACAAGATCTGGAAAATAGGACCATCCAGCGGAGAGAGCCACGATCGTAAGCCCAAGCGTCAATGTCGACGGGATCGAGAGCAGCGGTTCTTCCCAGCAAGTGCGGACAGCCGACGTCTTCTCCAACAAGTGTGGGCGGCTTACGTAGCTAGGCGAGAGATCGGGCTGGCGGTGCAAGGCACGAAAAAGGAAGGACGGGCTTGTGGCACGCTAAAAACGACAGATGTTCAAGGGGAAGAGATCGTCCGTCGATGACGGCGGATGTGCTGCAGGGATTGACGGCGCGGGAAAGCAGACACGCCGACGGGGTCAGCGATGAGTGAAGCAGAGCCTCCCGTCGATGGAATCATAGGCTGGTCCCGTCGACGGGAGTGGAAGAACTGGAGCAGAAAACCGTGATGGAACGGGGTCGGCTGGATCTGTCAAGAAAAAAAACGGAGGCGGAAGCAGCACGAGAGGCTTACGGGATTAGGGCTTAGAGCGAGAATTTTTTGGCTCTAATACCAAGTTGAAAGTAAGGAGGGAAATACTTGTTTGATTCTTATTCATCCATATAAGACATAATATATAGGAAATACATTGACACTTACAACTTGGCTCATGATGTGGGACTAAAGCCACACACATACAAATACTAATATAATAATACTAAACTAATAATCTCAACTACCCTTAGATAAAAATGTCCTAGATAAACCTCTTGATAAAAATGCAGACAAACTCCTAGATACATTTTTAGATAAATCTCTAAATTAACCATTAATAAATCCATAAATAAACTACAAGATAAACCCCAAGTTATACCATAAATAAACTCACAGATAAACTTTTAAATAAACCCCAGGAAAAAATCCTAAATAAACCTCTAGAATTAGTTGCTAGTGATTATTAGTTGCTAGATAAATCACTAAATAAATCTCTAGGTAAATATTTAGACAACCCTCTAGTTAAATATGTAGATAAACTAATAAATAAATCGCTAGATAAACTCTTAGATAAAATATTAGAAAACCCATGGATAAAATATTAGACAACCCCTAACTATTGATAAATCCATTGATAAAGTCTTAAAAATATATTTAGATACTCTTAAATAAACAATTAAACACATAAACAATCCCTTCAATAAACTCAAAGATAAACCTCTAGATAAACAATTAGATTAACTTGTAGACAAACTTTTAAATAAACCCCAAGATAAATCCTACATAAGAACCAAGGTAAATCCTGAGATAAACCCTAAAATTCATAGATTAATCCTAAAGGAACCCCTAGATAAACCTCTGAACAAATTTCTAGGTAAATCCCTAGATAAAGTCTTACATAAACCCTTGAGAAATCCATTGAAAAACATGTAGATATATCCTTGATAAACTCATAGACAAACTCTTAAGTAAGTCCCTTAGATAAACTCAGATATATCCTTTGAGAAACCTATAAAACAACATATAGAAAAAACCTTAAATAAAACATTTGATCAACCCATAGGTAAACCCCCTATAAATCCTAAGACAACCCTCCTAGATAAATCTTAGATAAACACCTACATAAAATGCTAGATAAATTCCTAAATATACACAAACAAATTCTTGCATTTAATCCTAAATAACAAGTATAAAAGCAAACCATAAACACAGAAATATGCACACAAATCTATAGAAAAATCTCTATATAAACCTCTAGAAAAACTTCTAAATAAATCCTTAGAGAAACAACTAGATGTACTCCAAGATAAATCCTTAGATAAATTAATAAATAAACTTCTGCCTTTAGATAGGATCCTACATAAATCCTGAAATAAACCCTTAGATAGATTCTTGTACAAACCAATAAATGAGCGTGTAGATAAATTCTTAGATAAACCTCTAAATAAACTAGTAGATCAACTCTAGGATAAACTCTTAAATAAATCACTAGATAACTCCTACTTATACCATAAATAAATCTCTAATAAAACTATAAATAACACAAATCAACTTCTACATAAAACACTAATTAAATCTCTAGAGAAACTCCAAGATAAATATTTAGAAAAACTCAGTTAAACCTCTAGATAAACCCTAGATAAACCCATATATAAATACCTAGATAAACTTCTAGATAAACCCTAGATCAACTCATATATAAATACCTAGATAAACTTCTAGATAATTCCCAAACAAACTCCAAGGCAAAGCTCGAGAAAAATCCTTAGGGCCCGTTCGGATCTCTGGAATTGTAATTGGGGCAACAGAATTTCAAATTCCAGTGTTCGGATGTTAGGAATTCCCTCAGAATTGAAATTGGTCCGATTCCATGGAATTCAATTTTGTACTATGAACAATTCTTAGGGGTAAAGACGGATATTTCTTGGAATTCAATTTTTTTTACTATGGTTGTCGTCGCCCGATCTCGCCACCGCCGCCCGATCTCGCCACCGCCGCCCGATCTCGCCGCCGCCTCCCGTTCTCGTCGCCGCCCGATCTCGCCGCCACCGCCCGATCTCGCTGCCGCCGCCCGATCTCGCCGCAGCCGCTCCATCTCGCCGCCACCGCCCGATCTCGCTGTCGCCGCCCGATCTCGCCGCAGCCGCTCCATCTCACCGCTGCCACCCGATCTCGCCGCCACCGCCCGATCTCGCCGCCTCCGCCCGATCTCGCCGCAGCCGCCCGATCTCTCCGCCGCTCAATCTCGCCGCAGCCATCCGATCTCGCCGCCACCGTTCGATCTCGCTGCAGCCGCCCGATCTCGCTGCCGCCGCCCGATCTCGTCGTCGCCGCCTGATCACGCCCCCGATCTCGTCGTCGTCGCCCGATCTCGCCATCATCGACCGATCTCGTCGCCGTCACCGGATCTCGTCATTGCCGCCCAATCTTGCCGCCGTTGTCCAATCATAATTAATTGTTGGTACACTACCTGAAGTTGATTTCTCAGGTATTGTGTTCCTTTTTGACCAACTTTAGATAAACCATGAGACAAGCTCTTAGACAAACTCATAAATAAACCCTAAAACAAAATCTTAGAGAATCCCTTAGACAACCTTTAGACAAATCCAAGATAAACTTTTAGATAAACCTCCAGATAAAAACATAGAAAACCCCCCAGATAAATTTGTACACAAACCCCGTAGATTAACTCTTAACCAAAATCTATATATAAACCCGTAGATTAACTTCTAAATTATTTAATGAGATAAACACATTGATAAATACTGATAAATCCCAAGACAAATTCCTAAACAACCCCTTGACAAAACCTCTAGATGAAACAGGAAAAAAACTTTACATAAATTTCTATATAACCCATAAAAATCCTTTAGATAAAGCTTTGGATAAACATGCAGACACATTCTAGATATACCTCTATATGAAGACCTAAATAAACCGCTAGATATATACTTTTAAATGAACCCCAAAATAAATTTGTAAATATACCTTAAATAAAGCCCCAGACAAATCTCAAAACATACCCCTAGACAGACACTTAGATAAACTCTTAGTAGATATGCGCATGTTGATAAATCTTAGATAAACTCATAAATAAACTCCTAGATAAATCCCAACGTAAATCTCAATCATATATAAACACATAAATAAACTGGTAGAGTTTTCTAGATAAATTCCAACAATATCCCCTGGATAAATTCTATATTCTCTTAGATAAACTCCTAAATAAACGTCTACATAAATTCGTAAACAAGCTCTAGATAAAATCTGAGATAAACCTGAATTACGTTCTTCTTAATTTCAACTGAAATAAGGTCTGCTTCATGCGGTCGTAACCCCTAAATCGGTGAAAATAAATCCCCCTCAAACGGAGTCTAAGGTTTTCAGGTGCACAAGGCAAACAAATTGCTACTATAGCTGAAGAGTTGCTGCACAACATAGGTGCACATGGGATTACAATGATCTTTCGTACGGATACACGGCCATTAAGATGCACCATAATTTTTTTGGTCTGTTCTCTACCTGCAGATTTGAAGATGGGATTCTTGTGATGCTGTCATATGACAAGTTTATATTGACAGCCCAGCTTTGGCTGTTGGCAACCCCACCAAAATTTAAAAAAAAACACATTAAAATGGGCCTCTAATAGCAGCCCTAAAACCATCTCCTCTCTTTTCATTTTTACCGAGCCCCGCTGCTCTGCGAAACCCGCGCCTCTCCCACTTCCTCCGGCCGCCGTAATTCGCCGGAGAAGTACCTGTTGCGTTCGGAGAGCTCCTCTGATTTCTTCTGTCATTTTTCCTTCTCCGCGTCTCCGATTCCCCGTCAGTCATCAGCTAATAAGTTGGTTGAGCTTCTGCTTCTGCCAGGGTGTAGAGAATAAAGAGGTGGGATTCAGATAGAGGTAGGCAGGTGCGTGGAGGAGATGTCGGAAGGCGGAGAAGAAGCTGGCCGGGTGGGGATCATTCAGATCAAAGTATGAGGACGCCGCAGATTTGTACGATTAGGCTGCCAATTGCATCAAGCTCGGGAAGAACTGTGTGTGGCCTATCCTTTATGATTTTTCCTGGTCGCCCTTCCCTGGAAGAGGATGAAATTGATTCATGTTTTGGTATTTTGTCCTAATAACATAGAAAAGGAAAACCGATCGAGTTACCGATTGATAGTTTTTCTTGTTTTGATCTCGATCCAAAACGGAAATCATTGAAGAATATGCTACAGCCTGTTTATGACAATAGTCATCCACAAAATTAGATTCCCAAAACCAGTAACTCCCAAGCATTTTATTTCCTGGGGACCCAAAACTAACATATTTATGATTTAGGGTTTGAATCCTTTTTTTTAAATCTTAATTTAGTGGAATTTTGTTTCTTCTTCTCAATTTTGATGCTTTAGGCTTCGTTTGGAGCAGCCGGCGGGAGGAAGGGGGCCGTCGTTCGAATACTGTCATTTTCCTCCGTTTCTTACGGCACTGCGGGCTCAAACGCAGCAAAGGCCGCCGGAGGGTATTTGTTTACCCGCCGTCCAGCGGTGTTTTGCCCCAAACGGCCGGTGAAAACGCCGCGCCAAATGTGGCCTTGATTAGATAAACATGGCCTGCATCACAATATTGGTGAAACTTTTCATGACTTGTCTGTTCAATTCAGTAGATGAATTGTTATATTTATTTTGTTTAATTAAATGCGGTTGCATTACTCAGAAAAAAATTGAGCTGTCAATATCGCTTTGCTAGGCTGCTATTATAACTGATTTATTATACATTTAGGTCCTGCTTGGAGTGCCATTTAAGGAATAGTTGCGCTGTGGGGTGCCAATTGGCCTTGGCTGCCACGGTGCCGAAGCGCTCCCTTCGGACTGAAGCCAGGGGCTCTGGTAGGCATTGCAGCCAGCCTCCTTTCCGCCTCCTGTGAGAGAAGACTCACCAAACAAGTCCTTAATCCAACAATTTATGGGGCAAAACACCAACACATTTAAAACCATGCAAATAAATATGCATAAATCCTTACAAATGCACTAAAATGTAAATAAGCATGCAAAAATATACAAGCATTTAAAGATGGCAAGCTTAGATCAGTCTTATCATGGCTTAACAGCAGAGACCACTACTGTGTTATGAAGAAAATGCGAAGAACACGAGTCAGAATCCACCGATAACATTACCGGAGCATGGTGTTCGGCCAGAAAGGCTTCTGAATTCTAATACATAAAACTACAGGCACGGGAAATACGACTACGAAGAGGGATCGGTCGGCTGCCTCCCGCCTCCGATCCACAGGAAGAACATCAAAATTTTGCTCACCTGTCCCGCCTGCGCAGACCCATGCGCGATTTCGAATATCTAAATAATGTCAAAGAAAAAAAAATCTTATTTTGCATTCACAGAGCTGCTTCAATTGAGAGCAGAAATTAAACTGATAGCCCATAAAAAGGATACTCTATGCGAACGGGCTCCCCGGAGGACGCTGATAACATGGTTCCCTGAAGACTATTAAGGGCACCTGTCGAGCTCGGAATGTCCTGCATTTACAAGTCTGGAGATTAAATAAAAATAAATAATAAATCTAATTTAATATGTCAAAAAACCAAAAATTTATGATGTTTTCATTTATTATTTAGGATAAATTGCAAAAAACTCCCTTCTAACTTTGCATAATTACAGGGACCACCCCTCTTATCTTTCAAAATTACCTAAACCTTCAATCCAAAGTTATACATTGTTAACATGTACAAAAAAAAAACCAGGGGGGAAGTTCTGGTAATTTTGAAAGATAGAGAGAAGAAAGGAATTGATTAAGAGAATTATGAGTTTCTTGGGATTAGGTTAATGGATAAAAGAGATAATTTCGCATATAGAGAGAGACAACAACAACGCTCAAGCCTTTATCCCACCATAGTGGTGTCGGCTATATGAATCTTTTGTGATCATTGCGGCCTATCTTTAGTCATAATCTCATATATAAAGAGAGTTAAAAAAAATCAGTATCGAGTCTCGATGACTCATCAACCTACTTATATTTTAGGGTGCGCAAGCTCAACACTGTAGGAGAAGCTCAAGACTGATTGGAATAACATGCTGGCGTGAAAGTTGATAATTTGTAATATGTATCAATGTGAGTAGCAGAAGCATGCTGGTCCTATAACTCACTGTTCGGAGAGTGAGAACCTCGCTCTGATACCATGTAGAAAAATAGAATGCAAAGCTTATAGTTTTTATTACTTCATATGTATCAACATAAAATAAAAGCATTTTGTACACATTTATAGGATGAAAAAGTGAAAACTCAATTATAAACTGAGATGTGGGATTAATTTATTCAAGACCACAATTTCTATCTATGACATATACGCCCCACGCATGCCCCCTCGTGTAGAGAAAAGAGAACGGAGCCGCTTCTCTTTAATTTATCTGTTAATATTAATATTAGTTTAACTTTTAATGTGTGACTAACCCTTTTATATAAGGAATAGACTTGTGTATTGGTTTACGAGATCGCATATTTGGTATTTGGAGTTAGCCTAGTGCTGAGGGAGAGAACCCGCACTCATTGCATCCTTTGAGAGTATGCCTCTCAAAATCTCATCTTCGTGTTTTTTTTGCAATATTAGCTTCATTACTCATTTCGGTATGCAACTATCATTTACTCTATACAATATAGATATACACATTCATAGATATTATTATATGTTATGTGGTAAAACTTGTTAAGAATCATTAATCCAAGCTAGGTATAGAGGGACTAAAGGGTGAATTGACAGCTATTAGGGCAACATGGGTTTATTGAAGATATACATTACTCGCTGATCAATAGCTGATCCAATTGACTCCTTCGGGTATTCCTCCTCTCCTTCTCGGCATCAAAGCAAGTCAATGAGACCTTGCTCGCCGACCGTGGGCTGCAGGGCATCACCCGATAATTGCATTTGATCGTCTCTTTCGTAGTGATGGTCGTGAGGGATCGTCAATCGCATTGCAGCCTCTCACATGCTCGTTCTTGTCGACAGCATCTACCCCTACTGCTAGTTGTCGCCAGTATCATGTCCTTTGTCTTTCATCGACAACACCTCTTCCTCAAGTTCTCATCAACAACAGCTTTTGCAGCGATCCCTTGCCCTCTAGGTGTCCCCTGCTGAAGCCACTCCTTCGCATCATGCTAATACTTGGATTGGATGTTTCAATCGTTTCTGTGCTTGGAGATGGATTGGACACCACCCCTTATTGTTCCATACTATCAATTGTTGGTGAGAATGGACCTAGAGGTCTTTCTCCTGCCTTCTTTGCTCGAGTTTTGAAGATCTGCAATGGATTTGTATATGGATTAAGATAGGCCTATGGATAAAGGGGAAAATGTTCCTCACGCCGCTAGCCCTAGTGTTGACTTTCAGATAACGGATTTTGCCAATAATAAAATGAATGGAAAGATTATTTGCTCTGGGCCTAGTCAATGAAGATGTTTATTGGAAGTAAAAGAAAGCTTGGGTACATAACTGGGGCAAGAAAACCACCTTCCAATAACGGATGCCGCTTATGAGTGGCAAACCGACAATCCAACCATTATGCCTTGGATAATTCATTTGATGGAATCAAGCATTGCTAAACAATTCATGTTTTGTTAGAATGCCAAACAATTGTGGGACTTAATCGAAAAAACTACTCGAAGAGACGTGATCATACTCTGATCTGCTTGTTGAATACTAAGATTATAAATATGGAAAGTGGAATCGGCTTTGAAGATTACTATGAGAAACTCACTTAAAACTGGGAGGAGATTGACCAGTACTCTGACATTAAGATTTGCCTCATTGGGCTGACTGTTAAGCTAGTTAGGGAGAATTGAGTCAAAGCCTGAAAGGAGGGTATTCGAGTTATGTGCTGGCTCTCCATATGAACTTGAATTACAGCAGGTTCAGATGCTTGGAAGATGTTCCTGACTTAGATACTGTGGCTAGTTATCTCTGAGGAATCTTGCAGGATTTTTGAAGAGCAAGTTCAGTGTTACTAGTAGCTATGAACGATCAACTATGACAGTTTCCAAGAGAATGTGGAATACTTATCCTAGAAGTGGGACGGTACAAGTTTGACCCAGGTTGCAAAATCAGAAAAATCTAAACAGGCTTGTCTCATTATTGGGCTAAGAAACATGTGAAAGAAAGCAGTTGGAAATTATATCCTCACTTTGTTCCCAAACACTTAAAGAAAATTGTTGCATGGAAGTATATGGTTAAATCTTGATCTGCTTATTCAGGTATTTTATATTCTTGGATGTGAAGACTCTTAAAGCTCATCAAGAGGTATTATAACCAGGAAAAGAGCAGATAACTTGAAGCCTCGCTTGGGAGAAGGAACCTACTCAGTTGTCAAGTATTGTCGCCCGCGCTAATGTTATTTATTCCTTCTGTGGAGAAAAATGACGGGAGCGAAAATTTAGATTTCTATTAATTTCTCAAAATCTTCACAATTCGACCACAGGTATTTGGACATATATATAGAAGGAGAGAGAGACTAAACTAAATTCTAAGGTGTGGGACTAATCACTAAGAGGGCATTACATGGGCCTCCCAAATGGGCATTTCTTTACAATTTCTTCAACAATCCCCCGCAAGTTGGAGCACACAAATCGTAGGAACCAAGCTTGGACAAGAACTGGAAAAAATAGAGGTCTATGTAGAGCTTTTGTAAAAATATCAGTGATTTGTTCTGTAGCCGGAACACGTCTCAAGTCCAATTTCCTTAGTTGAACTTTTTCTCGAATAAAGTGACAATTGATCTTGATATGCTTGGTACGTTCATGGAACACATGATATTTGACAATATGAATAGCAGCTTAACTATTGCAGAACAAAGTGACAGGAGAGGAGAATTTGACACTTAGGTCTCCCAGAAGGCTTTCTAGTCATGTGAGTTCAGAGAAGACAGAGGTCATTGATCGACACTCAACTTCTGCAGATGAGCGTGTGACGACAAATTGCTTTTTTGCTTCTCCAGTTAACAAGATGTCCACCAAAGTATGTGCAAAAACCACTTGTGGAACAACGATCATCAAGGATCCAATATAATCAGCATCAGAGTAGGTAATGAGAGATAGAGACGAAGAAGACTTATATATAAGCCCTTGTCCGGGAGAAGACTTTAGGTATCATAAAATGCGCTCAACTGCCTGGAGATGAGAGATTCGTGGAGCATGCATAAATCTACTGATTACCCCAACAACAAATGATATATTGGGTCTTGTAACAGTCAAATAGATCAACTTTCCCACAAGACAACGATAGTATTCTGGGTTTGGTATGAGCATATCAGAGTCGGAAGAACATGCACAGAGCTTGTGATTGACATCCATGAGTATGTCAGCTGGCTTGCAACCAGAGTAGCCAGTGTCAAAAAAAAGATCAAGGCAATACTTTCTTTTAGATAGGACAAGACCATCAGGACGATGAGCTGCCTCGATGCCAAGAAAGTATCGGAGATTTCTCAAATCTTTGGTCTGGAACACAGAGGCTAAATGTGCCTTGATCATATGGATGCCTTTTGAATCATCGTCCGCAATCAAAATATCAACATAACCCATGAGTATTACGATGTCTGTCGGACAATGACAGGTGAAGAGAGAGAAGTCAACCGAGCTTCGAATAAACTAAACATCACTAACAACACGACTGAACTTGTCAAACCATGTCTGAGGAGACTGTTTGAGACTATAAAGAGATTTCTTGAGATGACATACAAGTGACTCCCCCATAGTCTCAAAGCCGGGAGGTTGATGCATGCAGACAGTCTCAGCAAGATCACCATCTATGTTGTCAAGGCGCGCGACTAGGCGTGCCTGAGGCGCCGGGCGCACCAGGCGCAGCCCACCGCGCCTCAGCAAGGCTGAGGCGGGCGATGTGCCCCAGGCGCGCCTAGGCGCGCCCAGGCGCGCGCCTTACAGGCTCCCAGGCGCACCAAAGGCGCGCCTGAGTCACTCAAGGTGTTTTTTTTCAAAAAAAATTTTTTGAGATGGCCAACAACTGATCTAAGATGCACTCGAGGCACCCCCTAGGCGCACTTGGGCGCCCAATTCGCTGAAATTGAGCGAATCGGGCGCCCAATTCGCCGAAATTGAGCGAATCGGGCGCCCAATTCGCCGAAATTGAGCGAATCGGGCGCCCAATTCGCCGAAATTGAGCGAATCGGGCGCCCAATTCGCCGAAATTGAGCGAATCGGGCGCCCAATTCGCCGAAATTGACCGAATCGGGCGCCCAATTCGCCGAAATTGACCGAATCGGGCGCCCAATTCGCCGAAATTGACCGAATCGGGCGCCCAATTCGCCGAAATTGACCGAATCGGGCGCCCAATTCGCCGAAATTGACCGAATCGGGCGCCCAATTCGCCGAAATTGACCGAATCGGGCGCCCAATTCGCCGAAATTGACCGAATCGGGCGCCCAATTCGCCGAAATTGACCGAATCGGGCGCTCAATTTGCTGAAATTGACCGAATCGGGCGCCCAATTCGCTGATATTGAGCGAATTGGGCGGCAAATCAGCGAATTGGGCGCCCAATTCGCTGATTTGACATGAAATTCAGCGTATTGGGCGCCCAATTCGCTGAAATTCAGCGTATTGGGCGCCCAATTCGCTGAATTTCAGCGTATTGGGCGCCCAATGCGCTCAATTTCAGCGAATTGGGCGCCCAATGCGCTCAATTTCAGCGAATTGGGCGCCCAATGCGCTCAATTTCAGCGAATTGGGCGCTCAATTTCAGCGAATTGGGCGCTCAATTTCAGCGAATTGGGCGCCCAATTCGCTCAATTTCAGCGAATTAGGCGCCCAATTCGCTCAATTCGGCACTCAAATCGCTCAATTTCAGCGAATTGGGCGCTCAATTCGCTCAATTTCCTTTTTCTCCCATTTTTGCGCCTCATGTGCCTCAGGCGCGCGCCTGCGCCTAGGCTCCAGGGGCCCTTTGCGCCTCGGTGCGCCTTGCGCCTTTGACAACATAGATCACCATTGAGAAACACATTTTTGACATTCAACTGATGCAACTGCCAATGATGATGAACAACCAGAGAGATCAGGAAACAGACAGTGTTACCTTTGCAATAGAGGAGAAGGTTTCTTTGTAGTTAAAACCGTGTTGTTGAGTAAAACCACGGGTGACAAGGCGAGCCTTTAGCCGGTCAACCATCCCAGTTAGAGTATGTTTGATAGTAAAACACTCATTTGTAGCTCACACATGTCTGGCAAGGAGGGAGAGAGATAAGATCCCATGTGTGATTGGCCCAGAGGATAGTCGTTTTTTCATCCATAACCGCTCGTCATCCCAAATGTTGAAGTACCTCCTGCAAAGAAGTGGGGGTGGAAACCTACAACAATGATGTCACAAAGGTGTGAAACACCAAAGATAATTGATTCAAAGAAAAAAAATTATTGATGGGGTGAGTTGTAGACGACATGTCCTGGTCAGCAGAGCGCAAGTTGTCATTGGTAGAAGGTAACGACTTTGGGGCATCAGAGCGAGGAGGACGACGATTGTACACATGGAGAAGAGGAGGTTGGATTGTGGGTCTGGTGGAGGGAGTGGGAAGAAGAGGTGGTGCAGAAGAGGTAACAGGAATGACATGACGTGGTAGGAGAGAAGGTACAGGAGAGGCCAAAGAGGAGTGAAACGACTGAATCTTCAAGAAAGGTTACATCCGCACTCGTTACTAATTTACGAGTGGAAGGACAATAACATAAATAGCCTCTTTGAGTACGGGAGTAACCAACAAACATATACTTAATAGCCTCTTTGAGTACGGGAGTAACCAACAAACATATACTTAATAGCGCAAGGATCAAGTTTGTCAGTTGCAGGTGGTCAAGAGAGTGGACATAGCAGGTACGGCTAAAGCCAAAGATGTTATGGGAAAGGGAGAGGTGGAAGAGAAGAGAAAACAAAATGGAGTGGCAAAATTGAGAACGAAGAAGGGCATGCGATTGATGAGATAGCAGGCGATGTATGCGGTACACTGCAAAATGCCAATATATCTTGGGTACCTGCATTTGAAACATGATAGAACGAGCAATGTCCAGGAGATGATGGTTCTTGCGCTCAGTAACACCATTTTGTTGTGTTGTGTAAGCACGGGAGGTTTGGTGGAGGATACCAAGCTCAGTACAAAGGTTTTGAAAAACATGATTCGTATACTCGCAAGCATTATCGGTCCGAAGAGTCTTAATAGTAGCAGAGAACTGAGTACGCATCTCAACATTAAAGGCTTGAAAAACACGAACTAATTCTGAGCGATCACAAAGGAAGTACAACCAGGTCATCCGAGAGTAACCATCAATGAAATTAAGAAAAAAGCGATAACCAGAAACACTAGTTATTTTAAAGGGACCCCAAATGTCTGAATGAACTAAAATAAAAAAAGCATTGCTCTGAGTACAGTGAAAAGAAAAAGAAGAGTAATGTTGTTTGTCGAAGATGTAGGATTCGCAGGTGAAATTAGAGAGGGACACATCTGGAAGAGTTTTCTTCAGAATGGGGAGAGGAGCATGCTCAAGATGTCGATGCCGGTCAACGGAGGCAATAGAAGAGAGAGCAGTGGGGGGAACATCCAAAGTGTACAACCCATTAAACAATCACGCTCTACAATTGATATTCCACGTCTGTCGATCGTGCACAACAAAAAAATGAAGAAAATGTTACAGAGCAGTCGAGGTCCCGAGTTAGACGACTGGCGGAAAGAAGATTAAAAAGAGACCGGGAACATGAAGAACCAAGCGAAAAGAGAGAGATAAAGTCAGGTCCATGTTGCCAGAACCATGAACGGGAGTAGTTTCACCATCGACCACGGTGATGAACTTAGGACAAGTAGTGTCTAAGTACTGAGAAGGCTTTTGTGGAGTAATATGATTGATTTCCCCGAAGCCCATAATCAAAGATTAGGATAAGCAGGATATACCTTCATTGGATATGATTGCAACAGAGCTTGAAGACTGACTAAGCAGGCCCTACAAATTCTGGAGTTGAGTACATAATGCAGCAATGTCAGAAGAAGTGACAGCAGGAGCAGTAGTTACCAGAGATGCAAGGTGTAGGAGGAACACCATGTTTGCGATAGCAAGTGGCCTCAAGATGACTGTCCCAACCACAATATGAGCACTTGGGACGCGGCCTACTAGATTGACCTTGTCCTCGAAAGTTGGTGCGACCTTCGAGAGTCGGCGGTGGAGGTAAATGAGTAGTAAGAGACTGTTGAAGAAGAGTCGGTGCGACCTTCTGTCTGGCACCGCCCTCCTTTCGTGCCCTAAGCAGCCGCTAGAATGGCCCCGAACACTCGCTCCGTCGGTGATCTCCCTCCTGAGGCAACCACCGAAGTCCTAAGCCGCCGCTTGGAGGCTTAAGAGCAACTTGTTGCCTCCATACACGCCTCGCTAATCGCCCTCCACTCTAAGATTGATTCTTTGTAGGCGTCCGCCGCCGCCGTCTCCACCGCATCAGGCTCTGGCCAACTCGCGGATTGTGGCTCTCTCTTAGGCGTCGGACTGCCGTAAATTCTTTTAGGGACCACTCCTTCGCCCATTCTGGGCCGGTCCACCCTCTCCCTCTACATTCCCTCCATTGTCGGCATTGATCTGATGGTTTGAATTGGATCGCCAAGGTGGAGCAATATTTTGACCTCAACTACACACCGGAGCACAACAAGGTATCAACGACGGTGATTGGCGTAGACGGCTCAGCCCTCCACTGGGCTCGGTGGCTCCGCCAATCCAACCCATGTCTATCTTGGCCCGAGCACAAGCAGGAGATGATCCGGCGGTATGACACCCACTACTCCGGCTCCTCCGTTATCGAGCATCTTTGCGGCTTCCGCCAGACAGCTGGCCTGGACGACTATGTTGATGAGTTCGTCGCCCTTGTCTCCCACGTTCTCGGACTACCGCTCGATCATTACCTGAGCTCTTTCTTGCGGGGTCTACACATATCCGCTCGCGTCTCTGCACACACAACCCTCACACAGTCACTGACGACATGGACTCGGCGCACCAGGTGGAGGCCGACCTCTTCCCCCGGTCACCTGCTCCTACGGTCGACCACCACTAACCTCGGTAGCCATGACGACCACCAGCCACGGCTCCTCCTCCCCGGCCTCCTTGGCGACCACCAGCCACAACTCCTCCTCCCCGGCCCCTTGGCGACCACCAGCCATGGCTCCTCCCTAGTCGCCTCCTTGGGGAAACCGGACGGGCCGCTCACCGCCCCCTCAGTGCATCTCGAATAGTGATTACATGAGCTTCGCAGCAAGGGTCATTGTTTTCGGTGCCGCCAACCCTACTCCCCCAACCAAGAGTGCGTCGAAGGAGTTCCACGCCAGCATCGGCGACGTCGATTCTGAGATGACATTGGCCTACTTTGAGGCCCTAGAGTTCTTAACAGGGGATACACCTCTCAACCCCACCGCGGCTACGTTCCACTGCCGGGAGTTATCACGTACCTCGACGGGCGAGATCTCCGGCCAGCAGACCAGCTCTCGAGCACACTGCGGGATCGTCTGATCATCATCGTGGTGGATAGCGGCGCAAGCCACAACCTTATCTCAGAGCACCTGGTGCAGCAGCTCCGTCTTCCCTCAGTTCTCTCCCCAGATGTTGCGGTCTGTATGGGCGATGGGCGCCACCGACCGACTCAAGACTGTTGCACTGTCGTCTCTCTCTCTCTGGGGTCCTGTTTTGTGACCACGGACTTCTACACATTCATCTTAGGAGGTCTCAACGTCATTCTGGGAGTGGCTTGGCTCCGCACGCTCAATGATGTATGTGCCCATCATCGCAGAGCCAGTCCTCGGTGGGGATAGTTGGTTTTGTCGTGGTAAGGTGATATAGAAGCCCTTTAGTTTGGAGGACACGATGCACCGAGTGGACCCACTCCACAATTTTTTTGGTCGCGAAGAGAGATAGTGGTGATTCGAAGTTCATCCCAAATTTCAGGAGGTGATGCACGGGCCGAAAGAGACGAGGGGTCAAAGTCATGACCGCCGAGATGAGAAACCAAGAGGCGGCGGCAAGGGCGGTCAGAAATTTTGGTCAGGAGAAGGCAGAAGAATCAGTGGCTAAAGGACCTACACAGCGGGTAGAAGGGGAGGCTAAACAGCGATCAGCAGAGGTGCGGTTTGAGCGGGTAGATGCAGCGGCTAAACAACGATCAGAAGAAAGAGCTGCGACTAAAGAGTGATCAGTAGAGGTGTTGCGGCTAAAGAGCGATCAACAAAGGTGTGGTTTGAGCGGGTAGAACGAATTGCGGCTAAAGGAACGGCTAAACAGCACAAAGAGCTCGACAATGCTGAGAAGCGGCGATCGGAGCGGTCTGAGCGGCGTGAAGGAGAGCAGAAATGGCCAGAGGCAGTGGCGATCTAAGTGGGCTGACGGTGTTTCGCGGACTAACGTTAATGGCGTGAATGGCAATCTGAGCGGGATGATGCAGGCGAGCCAGTGATTAGAAGAACACAAACTGCAAAGGCCACAAAAACCTCCTCCAGTGGGGCCCAATTGGCAGCAGGGAGAAAACTATAAAGCTAGGAGCAGGGAGACACAGAGGGAGGAGGACGAGCTCGCAGGGCAAGCTGCGATCAACAATTTATGACTACAGAGGGAAGGGGGCTGAGTGAGGTTGCGGTTAAAAAAAAAAGACCGCCTCTACGAGAAGAATGAGGAAATATGAGGAAGGA
Source organism: Platanthera zijinensis (assembly GCA_039513925.1). Taxonomy (NCBI): domain Eukaryota; kingdom Viridiplantae; phylum Streptophyta; class Magnoliopsida; order Asparagales; family Orchidaceae; genus Platanthera; species Platanthera zijinensis. Next base: position 10,204,964 of record CM077079.1, on the reverse strand, counting down.
CGGGCTCTGGCCCTAAGATTGTACCCTAGCTCTGATACCATGTAAAGAAAAATGATGGGAGAGAAATTAGATTTCTATTAATTTCTCAAAATCTTCACAATTACACCACAGATATTTGTACATATATATAGGAGGTGAGAGGAGAGTATAAACTCAATCCTAAGGTGTGGGACTAATCCCAAGAGGGCTTTACATAGGTCTACTATATGAGTTTTTCTTTACAATTTCTTCAACATCTATGACGACAATACCCCTTGGATTATCGATTCAGACGCTTTTGATCATATGACTGGTAAGATTGGTTGTATTACCTGCATGTCCCATGTTGTCAGTTAAGTAAAAATTGTTGATGTTATGACCCAGTTACTGGTAAAAGGACAATGTGCTTGTCTTCAAGGATCTCTCTCTGCCATATGTCTTCTTTTCCTACCAACCTTTTATATGTTAGTCGGTTGACAAAACAACTCACTTGCAGTCACTTTTCCCACTTCTCATTGTGTTTTCAAGATCTGGTAAGCAGGAAGACTATTAATGAAGGGAGTGAATTGAGAGGGGTCTATCTAATGGATCTGAAGAAGGCTATGCATGTGAAAATTGTCAAAGGGAAAAATAAACCGGGTTGGCATCGCAGAATAGCACATGCTTCTTGAGGATTTCAAAATCGAACTTTTCTATTGATTTCGCTACTAGACTTAGTTTGGGAAGCATGTGTAATGACAAAACACTTCAGAAGTACTTATCCTCCTAGTATGACTAGAACAACAAAATGCTTTGATCTTATATAATTTGATGTTTAGACTGTACTTATTATCTCTTCTAATGACTACAAGTATTTTGTTTGGTTTATTAATGATTTTCAAGATTTACGTGACCATACTTACATAAAAGAAAGAATGTGGACTTTGATGTTTTTCAAAACTTCCATGCCCTAATTGAAACTCAATTTGAGATTAAAATCAAAAGCCTCAGATCTAATCTAGGCGGCTAGTATTTATCAAAGAGCATACAAACATATTTGGATAATAAGGAGACAATTTTTCAGAGCTCATGTCCCCACATTCTTCAACAAAAAAGGATTGCAGAATGGAAACATAGTTTGCTCAATGTCATCAAGGCAAGATGGGTGTGAAGTTTTCTGGAACGGCAAAATGTTAGAAATTTTATATTAAAACATTCAATTTATAATGTTTTATTGGAGCCTCATTTGGTGTTTGTTTTTGCGATCCACATATTTGATTGAAAAGCTCAAAACCAAATGGAGGGAATCCAAAGGTTTGGTGGGAATCATAGTTTGTTGTCCTTCCCATGAGAGACAAACTTGGACCTCGAGCCATTAAATGCAATTTTGTGGGGTGTGCAGATTGGATTGCAGAATGGAAACATAGTTTGTTCAATGTCATCAGGGAACTACTAACAAGAGATGAACGTGCCAAGAATTTATAGGATGAAGTTGTCTTGACTTATGTGTACACAATCCATCTTATGGCGACAAAAGTTGATATGGTCCCGATAGGAATCCGGTAAGGGGAAGGGTTGGTGGAGGTGACGAAGCGGAAGGAGGAAGGAGGAGAGAACGAGACGAAAACCTAGGGAGCAACCCTAAACTCCATACATCCAGGCATAATGAAAAAGAGTACAACGCAACCCTTTATAGGTGCGGGGTGCGGATAAAAACAAAAACACTCAAGCCTTTATCCCACTATAGTGGGGTTGGCTATATGGATCCTTTGTCGCCATTGTGCCCTATCTTTAGTCATAATCTCACTAATGCCTAAGTACATCATGTCTTTCCTTATAGTTTCATTCCAAGTCTTTATTGGTCTACCCCTCCCTTGTTTAACATGCCTAGTGACTAGACTCTCACAACGCCTAATAGGTGCCTCTAATGGCTCCTTTGTACGTGTCCAAACCATCTTAGTCGAGCTTCTCGCATCTTCTCTGCAGTTGGGTGCGGATAACAACATAGCGCGAAAATAAAACGTACACACAAATTTAAATAACATAACGACTGAAATTAAAGTGATAATGTCAGCAGCGCGTCTTCGGTCTCTCCTCCTCCAGACGGACCCATCATCATCTCTCTCCGCGTGCGGACTCACCACGGTGTCTCGTCATGGTGTGCGTGTCCCGTCGGCATGCACAACCGTAACAATGTCGCAATCTGGAAAATATGTCTTGTCCCCAAGGCAGTGGTCGGAGGGGAGGCGGCAGCAGTGATCCTGGGACAGCCACGTAGCTTTGGACTCCAGACGGCAAGACCCAGCAACAGAGACCTCCTGCGAGCCAGAGTCCCCCTGAAGGTGGTAGCGGCGATCAAGTAACTTGGCTGGGTAGTACGGCGCCAACTGTCATCTTTCTTCCGACCCTTGAAGGCTAGGCTGGTGGCAATCCTGCTGGAGGCTGGATGAAGTCGGTGAGCGCAGTAGAAAGGTCTTGGTGGTCCGTCGGGAAGGGAAGAGGCACAACGAACGGGCCCAAGATGGCCCACTGCCCCACGGAGAGCCCGACGTCTGTGGTCTGTTGGATCGTACAAAGGGAGATCAGAGAGCGTAGGCGGGCGAAGTCACCGTCGAGGCGACATGGCCGGCCCTCGTGTAGGAAGTGCATGGACATAGTCTCCCAATTGACGCATATATCGCCAAGCGTGCGGAGCCAAGTCACTCCCAGAATGGTGTCGAGTCCCCCTAAGACAAATGCGTAGAAGTCCGCGGTAACAAAACAGGACCCCACAGAGAGAGAGAGACGACAGTGCAACGGCCCTAAGTCGGTCGGTAGCGTTCATTGCCCATATAGATTGCAATATCCAGTGAGGGAACCGTGGGAAGACGAAGTTGCTGCACCAGGAGCTCAGAGATGAGATTGTGGTTTGCGTCGCTATCCACCAAGGTGATGATCGGACAATCCCGCAGTGTGTTCGAGAGCTGCATGGTCTGCTGACCGGAGATCCCGCCCGTCGAGGCACGAGATAACTCCAGGCTGTAAAACGTAGTCGCGATCGGGTCGAGAGGTGTATCCCCCGTTGAGAGCTCCAGAGCCTCAAAGTCGGCCAGGGTCACCTCAGGGTTGACGCCACCGATGATGGCGTGGAACTCCTTCATGGCGCACTCATGGTTGGGGGAGTAGGGTTGGCGGCACCGAAAACAGAGACCCAGGTTGTGAAGCTCATTGTAATAAATATTCAAGATGCGCTGAGGGGTCGGTGGCGGCCCGACCGGTTTCCCCAAGGCGGCGGCCGGGGAGGAGTCGTGGCTGGTGGTCTCCAAGACGGTCGAGGCTGGTGGTGGTCGGCCGTAAGAGCAGGTGATCGGGGGAAAAGGTTGGCCTCCACCAGGCGCGCCAAGTCCATGGCATCAGAGAATGTGTGAGGGTTGTGCGTGCGGAAACGAGAGCGGATATGTGGCAGTAAATCCTGCATGAAAACTCCCAGGTAATGATAGGGTGGTAGCCCGGGAGCATGAGAGACCAAGGCGACGAACTCATCAACATAGTCGTCCAAGCCGACTGTCTGGCGGATGCCGCAAATGCGCTCAATAGCGGAGGATCCCGAGTAGCGGGTGTCATACCGCTGGATCATCTCCTAATTGTGCTCGGGCCAGGAGAGGAATGGGTTGGATTGGCGGAGCCACCTAGCCCAGTGGAGGGCCGAGCCGTCTAGGCCAACCACCGTCGTAGATACCTTGTCGAGCTCCGGTGTGTAGTTGAGATCGAAATATTGTTCCGCCTTGGCGATCCAACCCATTAGGTCAACGCCGACAAAAGAGGGAATGTCGAGGGAGCGGGCGAACCGGCCCGGAATGGGCGAAGGAGTGGTCCCTGAAAGAATGGACAGTGGTCCAGCACCTAGGAGAGAGTCGAAGTGCGCGGGTGGGCCGGAGCCGGACGCAATGAAGATGGCGGCGGCGTACGCCTGCAGGGAGTCAATCTTGGAGTGGAGGGCGAGGAGCGAGGCTTGCATGGAGGCGATGAGTTGCTCTTGAGCCTCCAAGCGGCGGCTTAGGGATTCAGTGGTTACCTCAGGAGGGAGATCACCGGCGGAACGAGTGTTCGGGGCCATTCCAGCGGCTGCTTAGGGCACCACAGCAGGGCGATGCCGGACGGAAGGTTTAGATAGCGGCGGAGGGAAAGCAAAGGTGTTGCGGCAGATTCAGACATCGAGCGAAAGTTGCGGAGGTTGCGGTGTCATGGGAATCCGACGCGGAACAGGACGTCGAGCGATGGAACAGTCAGAGTCGATCGGCGCAGGCAGATGAGGCACAGTGGTTGCGGAACCGCCGATCGTGAGTCGGAACGGACCAAGCGACCAGAAGCGGATTGGGGCTTGGCCCTCTGCAAAAGAGTACGAAAATGAAAGATGTGGATGGGCCGTTGCAGACTGCGTAGGAAGGCGGAACGGTGGTTGCTTGGATCGCTGAAGACGCAAGGCTCGGCGGGCGCCGGTGGTAGGGCGGTCGGGGGACTCGCGGAAGACACATGGATCGGAGATCGCGAAATACGCACGGAACATCGTCGTGATGCAGGCAAAGCTGGCGGTTCGTGATGCAGGCGGAACGGCGAAAGTCCGATAGAAAAATTCGGGGGCTTGGCGGTCGCGAGTCAGGTGGAAATGGAAGACTATGGGGGAAATAGTTTGGTGGTTGATTGGCAAGCACCGGCGGCGGAACAGCGGGCGGTGAGACAGGTCGGACCAAATTGATACAATCTCGAGAGGAATCCGGCAAGGGAGAGGGACAGAGGGGGTGAGGAAGAGGAAGAGGAAGGAGGGAACGAGAAGAAAACCTAGGGAGCAACCCTAAATTCCATACATCCAAGCATAATGAAATGGAGTACAATGCAACTCTTTATAGATGTGGGGTGCGGCTAACAACACAGCGCAAAAATAAAACGTACACACATACTAAAATAACATAATGACTGAAATTAAAGTGATCTCATTAGAGAAAACACTTGCTGAATTTATTTAGTTTATTAATTGAGGAGGGGGGGGGGAGCTATAAATATTAAAATGGGGGGTTGCCGTAATGCTGGGCAGGAATTGAACCGGGATTGAGAAACCTTTCTCTCTCGGTTAGGGCCCGCCGTCTGCTTCCATTCCCGTCCAGCGAGCTACGTCCCGCAGTCGCCTCCGTCTCCAGCCCGGCATCCAGCCCCGACCCCGAATCCACCTCCGCCAAGCCTTCCGAAGCCACCTCCGTTTGCAGCCCTGACAACGACCTCTCCACCGCCAGGCTTACCCTAAGCCGCCTCCGTCTCCAGCCTGACATCCAACCCCGACATCAACTTCTTCGGCCACCATCATCCTTCCTCGCTCCCCTCACAACTTTTCCCGCCACCATCGTCTGCCATTCCGTCCACCACTACAGCCTGAGACCCTCCTACTTCCCCTCCACCGCAACTCCATCTAGAAGCCTTGTCGCTCGTCTGCTTACCAGTGCCGGGAGAATCAGAAACGGGCAAGCCCCTTGGTGAGATTTGCTCTTTCCCCACTCCTCCTTTAACTTTATGTGCAAATTATTATGTTTAATTTCAGCAAAGTGATTTCAATCCAGTGTAGCATGCGCTCACCCTAATCATGCCTCGCCGTTCGTTTTACGCCGTGCATTAGATTTCCGTTAGTTGAGCCGTGTCTTGCTCTTTATTCGTCGCGTCATTTAAATACGCCTTCACTTAGGTTTTTTTTAGGAGCGTAGTTACATCAATTTGGTGTGGCTGCTGGGATATCTCACTTCTATTGTGGGATAGCCGAGCGTTTGCATTTCCAAAATTCCTAAGTTTGCGAGTTTTCAAGTTGCCCATGGAATCACGAGTGGAGCACCTAGAAGGTAATGTGGGAGATATAGGAAAACTAATGGAAGAACTTATGGCCGCTATCACTACACTCACTCTCTCTGTGAGGGACACAAACCAAGTTATGATAGGATTGCGTACTACGGTTAATAACTTGGAAGCCCAGTATCACTTAGGGGGCATTGCTGCTCAGCCCCCTACTCCTGCACGACCTCCCACACCGCCACCACCAGAACCCCAACTAGCACATCAATATAATAGGAATCCCCCTAGATGGGATGCCGGTATTAAAGTAGATGTTGGGGATTTGGAGGGCACACTCGAACCTGAGGTGTGTCTTGATTGGTGTGAACGACTTGAGCGATTTCTCAGCTGGAAGCGCACACCTGCCCACCAGCAGGTGGAGTATGCTACCTTGAAGTTGAAGGGCCCCACACTCACATGGTGGGGGCAAGTCGAGCGGATGCGTTACACGATGGGACAACCACCTATCACCACCCGAGTTGAGTTCAAAACTCAACTCAAGAGGAGGTACGTCCCCGCTGATTTTTTGCAGACGTTGTACCGTAGGTATAACAACCTACGACAAGATAAACAAACCATTGACGAGTACACCAACGAATTCCTGGTCCTCCAGTCACGTTTAGATTTAAAGGAGGAAGACCACATGGTTGTGGACCGTTATCTGAACGGGCTACGGTACGCGATACGAGACCAGTTAGAGTTACATGATTTCCGGGACCTGGGGGAGATCTCTAGTAGGGCACGCCGAGTGGAGGCCCTCCAGAGGAGGACATCCGGTCAGAAATCTACAGACAGGACGCATTATTCTTCCTCTTCGACATCGACCACTAGGACGAGTATGTCTCCTACCCTGGGCCTACCTTCTACGGTTAGACCTATGCTACCAGCTCCTGCCCCTGTGGATCCCTCTTGGATTTCCTTGAAGGGGAAGGAGGTTGCCACTTCTAAGCCCGTGTTCCGATGCTACAAGTGCATGGAGCCGGGACATAAATACTCTGAATGTCCAAGACGCCAGTTTACCGCGGTTGTTGAGGTTGACGATGGGCGAGATCCCGAGTATGGAATCTGGGAGAGCGATTTAGTCAGGGACACTAAGGACCCCCTTGAGGGAGAGTGTGAGGTAGAGGGCGAGCAGCCAGATCAGTTGATTTGTGTCCTGCAGCATATCCTGCTTGCCCCGAGCTACCACCGATGACGCTTGGGTGAGACACAGTATCTTTCGCACCACTGCTCGCATCCAAGAGCATTACTGCTCTATTATCATTGACAGCGGGAGCATGGAGAATTTCGTCTCCCAACGCATGGTAGAGAAGTTAAGCCCCCAGACTCAGAAGCTGGAGCGCCCTTATGAGCTGTCCTGGGTGACTAGTGGCACCACGATGGTCATATCACATCGATGCCTCGTGGCGTTCACCATTGGGCCTTCCTACTCTGATTCAGTGTGGTGTGATATTGCACCCCTCGATGTGTCATATTCTCTTGGGGCGTCCGTGGCAATATGATCGAAGCACTGTCCACGACGGCCGAAGGAACTCTTATTCTTTCGACCACCGTGGTCGCAAGATAGTTCTTCTTCCCCAGAAGAACGGTCTTGTCCCGCAGCGCCTCACCCCCCAGTGACTATCCCATCCGACACTCCTATCCCCACGACCAAACTCACCACCATGGCGTATCTGTCTGTCTGCATGCTGTTGACAGAGCGACAGTTTAGTCATGAGATGCAAGAGGGGACAGTCGCCTATGTATTAGTCGGCCTGGAGTCCCCTACTACCTCTGTGGAGATTCCTGCGGACGTTCGACCCCTGATCTCCGAGTTTGATGACCTCACCCCGGATGATTTACCCGACCAGCTCCCACCACTGAGAGATATTCAACACTGCATCGATTTAGTCCCTGGAGCAAGCCTACCCCATCTTCCACATTATCGTATGAGCCCGAGGGAGCACGAGGAGCTCAGGAGACAGGTATCTGAGCTCCTCCAGAAGGGGCGCGTAAGGGAAAGCCTTAGTCCCTGCGTTGTCCCTACTCCCTGCCCTTCTTGTTCCCAAGAAGGACGGAACTTGGCGTATGTGTGTTGATAGCCGCGCTATCAACAAGATCACAGTCAAGTACCGATTCCCAATTCCCCGATTAGACGACATGCTCAACATGCTGAGTGGGGAGGTCTTTTCGAAGATTGACCTTCGGAGTGGCTACCATCAGATTCGGATCCGACCCGGAGATGAATGGAAGACGACCTTCAAAACAAGGGAGGGACTGTATGAGTGGTTGGTCATGCCTTTTGGTTTGTCCAACGCTCCGAGCACCTTTATGAGATTCTCAGACCCCTGATGGGAACTTGCGTTGTTGTCTACTTTAACGACATCCTTATCTACAGCCTCGACCCTGATCTGCACCTTATACATCTTCGGCAGGTCCTGCAGACCTTTAGGGAACACCGCTTGATCAACTTAAAAAAAGTGCACCTTTCTCACTAGTAGCCTCACCTTTTTGGGTTATATCGTCTCTTCCGAGGGCATCAAGATGGACCCGGAAAAGATCCACGCGATTGAGTCCTGACCCACCCCCAGGAACTTCACCGAGCCACGTGGGTTTCATGGTCTCGCTTCGTTCTATTGTCGCTTTATACGCAACTTCAGCACCCACATCGCACCCATCACAGATTGCCTCCGCAAGGGGCAATTCGTCTGGACGGCTGAGGCGGAGCAGGCATTCCTCCTTATGAAGGAGAAAATGTCTAGTGCTCCTGTCCTGGCTCTACCCGATTTTGAAAAGGTGTTTGAAGTAGATTGCCACGCTTCACACGTGGGCATCGGGGCAGTACTGAGTCAAGAGGGCCGACCTGTAGCATTTTATAGTGAGAAGCTGAACGATGCGAAAACGAGATACTCGACCTACGATCTTGAGTTTTTTGTCATCGTACAGGCTCTCCGTCACTGGCGGCATTACTTGATTCAGCGCGAGTTCGTGCTGAATGCGGATCATGAGGCATTGCGGTACCTGAACTCCCAGAAGGAGGTCCGGCGTCATGCCAAATGGGCCGCCTTCCTGCAGGAGTACACCTTTCACATCCGACATAAACCAGGAGTCACCAATAGAGTCGCTGACGCTCTTAGTCGACGAGCGCATCTTTTAGGATCTCTAAACCTTCGGTTGACAGAATTAGATTCCCAGAAGGAGCTATAAGTCATTGATCCCGATTTCAGTATTGTGTGGGCAGAGTGTCAGCCGCATGGGGCCGACCCGACAAGACATTTCTGCATGAACGAGGGGTTCCTGTTTAGGGGCACCAGATTATGTATCTGCCAGGGACCTTTACGTGAGACCTTGCTCGCCGAGTTGCACTCGGCCGGACTAGGTGGGCATGTCGGACAGGCCAAGATGCTGGATCTAGCGACCTCACGTTATTATTGGCCGCGCATGAGGCAGGACATTATCAGCCACGTCCGCACCTGCCAGACGTGCCAGTTGTATAAGGGACAGTCCCAGAACACTGGACTGTACACTCCCTTACCGATTCCCGAGCGGCCATGGGACGAAGTCTCCATGGATTTTGTTAGTGGTTTCCCTACTGCGGCGCGAGGAATTGACTATGTATTCGTAGTTGTAGATAGATTCTCCAAGATGGCTCATTTTATACCATGCAGGAAAACCTCCGATGCGGCACACGTAGCCCATCTTTTCTTTCGAGAGGTGGTTCGACTCCATGGGGTACCACGCACCTTCACTTCCAACAGGGACACGCGATTCATGGGCTATTTTTGGAAAACTTTATGGCGAAAATTGGACACAAAGTTAAATTTTAGTAGCGCGTACCATCCTCAGTCTGATGGGCAGACCGAGGTGGTCAACCGAAGTCTGGGTAATTTATTAAGATGCCTAGCCGGAGAGCAACCCAAGCAGTGGGACTTAGCGTTAGCCCAAGCCGAATTTGCATACAACAGCATCGTAAACCGTTCCACAAACAAATCTCCTTTTGAGATTGTGTATGGTTTTCCTATTCCCCATTACCTTGACCGTCATTCCTTACCTTCCTACGAGCGCATTTCTTTTGATGGTACTACTTGGGTTGAGAACTTAAAATCTTTGCATGATATTATTCATAATAAGCTGCAGGTGACATCCGAAGAATACAAGGCTAGCGCCGATAACCACCGGCGCGACTTGTCTTTTTCGGAAGGAGATTGGGTGCTGGTACACTTTAGAAAGGAAAGATTTCCCAGTGGGACCTACCACAAGCTCCGCCAGCATCGTTTCGGTCCTTTTCCGGTAAGGAAAAGGTTAGGTGAGAATGCCTACCTTGTTGATCTACCCTTGGAATTCAACACATCACCGATTTTCAATGTGGCGGACCTATACCCTTTCCATGGATCCCCACCCGCTACACCTGTGCCACCACCTACCTTGGAGCCCGGGGCGACCACGGGATTTCAGCCGGCCTCCACCCCTACCACGGAGGAGATCGACCAGGTGCTTGATGTACGGGAGTTCCAGACTCGTGCGGGAGCTTACCAGCGCTACTTGGTTACTTGGAAGGGAAGGGACATCTTGGACAGCAGTTGGATCAGCGCCCGAGAGCTTCAGCGTCGACGCCCAGATCTCTCCGTTGTGGCCATCAGCTTAGTCTCACAAGAGTAGAGTTCTCTCAACCCCGGGGGAACTGATGTGATCCTGTCGCCGGCACTCTAGGGCCGTCGCGTTTTATTTATCTATTTACTGTCACAGTTATTATGTTGATGTTTATTTATTTCCTGTCGTGTTCATGTACGTTTTACAATTTCTTGTATTGTGGCCCGGGGCGTGAGACCGACCACCTCGCGTGTCCCTGAATGGATTGGTCCGGTTTGGTATGGTTGGGGTGAGTCGTTGCATTTCATCTAATTAGAGAAATCACTTGCTGAATTTATTTAGTTTATTAATTGAGGGGGGGGGGGGGGCTATAAATATTAAAGGGGGGGGGGGGGGGGGGGTTGCCCTAATGCTGGGTAGGAATTGATCCGGGATTGAGAAACCTCTCTCTCGGTTAGAACCCGCCGTCTGCTTCCATTCCCGTCCAGCGAGCTACGTCCCGCAGTCGCCTCCGTCTCCAGCCCGGCATCCATCCCCGACCCCGAATCCACCTCCGCCAAGCCTTCCGAAGCCACCTCCGTTTGTAGCCCCGACAACGACCTCTCCACCGCCAGGCTTACCCAAAGCCGCCTCCGTCTCCAGCCCGACATCCAGCCCCGACATAAACTTTTCCGGCCGCCATCATCCTTCCTCGCTCCCCTCACAACTTTTCCCGCCACCATCATCTGCCATTCCGTCCACCACTACAGCCCGAGACCCTCCTACTTCCCCTCCACCGCAACTCCATCTGGAAGCCTTGTCGCTCGTCTGCTTACCAGTGCCGGGAGAATCAGAAACGGGCAAGCCCCTTGGTGAGATCTGCTCTTTCCCCACTGCTCCTTTAACTTTATGTGCAAATTATTATGTTTAATTTCAGCAAAGTGATTTCAATCCAGTGTAGCATGCGCTCACCCTAATCATGTCTCGTCGTTCGTTTTACCCCGTGCATTAGATTTCCGTTAGTTGAGCCGTGTCTTGCTCTTTATTCGTCGCGTCATTTAAATACGCCTTCACTTGGGATTTTTTTTAGGAGCGTAGTTACATCAAGTTGCCAAACTGAAATCTATTTGCATCCTTCTATAATCGTTGCTCAACAATCACGATCACTCTGATTGCATGTAAAAAATGCCATCTTGCATGGGATCTTCAAGAAGATATTTATATGAGGTGTTAAGTCATCACTATGAGGCGGTCCTTAGGATTGTGAAAATTTTGGAAGGGGTGCAAAGAAAGGGAATTTTTTACAAAAACCAAGGACACTTAAATATGAGGTTATTATGATGTCAACTGGGTTGAATCTACAAGTGATAAAAGATTCACCAATGGGCACTGCATGTTTTTTTGAGTCAAAACATTGTTTCATGGAAAAGCAGAAAAACAAAATGTGGTTGCATGATCATTAACTAAAGCTGAATGCAAGGCTATGGCTACCGCCATTTCATTACATTATGATAATTAACTTGTTATTCATATTGCTTACAACCTTGTGTTTTGTACAAAAAACAAGTACATTGAGGCGGACTATCGCATTTTGAGAGAAAAAGTTCAAGTCAAAATAATATCTACTCCATTTGTGACTTGAAAATAAACTTGCAGACATGTTGAACAAAATTTTACCTGAAAAAGGAATTCAAGATAACGGCACCAAGTTGGGCCTCATTAATATCTATAGAATGAGCTTGCGAGAGGGTGTTGAGAATTATAAAATCCAAATTAAGTGAGGCCTTCATTAGAGGGACTAAAGGGTAACTTGGTCAGTATTAGGGCAACACGGATTTATTGAAGATATATACTATTCGTTGATTAAAAGTCGACTCCTCTACTTTTCCAAAACTCTCTTATGGAATCCACTAACAATCCTAGCAAGATTTTTCTTCCTTCTATCTTTACGAAGCTTAACAAGGCATATGATCCAATACAATAAGAATGGATTTGAAGTCATTAAAAAGAAAAAGATGAAAGTTTAAACTATGTTAAGTTTATGGGGTTACAAATGATGAAACAATGACTTGCATGCATGCCTCAATTGTCTCAAATTACAATCATTATTTAATAATTTAAAACATTATACAATGTTTCCTTGGCTTTCAATAAAGTCCAAATATAACACTGAAATTTTCAATTAGCATATCCATTTAATTAATTTAGTACTAATCATTTAATTAATACTTAGTTACTCACATTTCTTCTTGTTTGTCCTCATTAGTACTTAATAATGTAATGTTTTCTTGACTAGCAATAAATTATTAATATAATACTCAAATTTTTCTATTAGCTTTTTCTCTTCTTCTTTTGATTTCCTGTGGAGGAAGTACTCTTCGAGCCGCATGTTTCGATGTGTTTTCTTCTTCCTATTTCTTCCAGACGACTATTTCAGTTTTTTCCGATTTCTTCTTCAAACTGTATCTTAAAATTTCTTCTTCAAACTGTATCTTACAATTTCTTCTTCAAACTGTATCTTACAATTTCTTCTTCAAATGTGTCGTTCATGATTTCAACCGAATGTGTCTTAGATTTGCATATTGACATTGTTTAATTATTTAGCTGCATTTGATTCTAATTTTTGTGGTATATTAATTTTTTGTAGCTGTATGGTTATTATGATTAAATTTTACCATTTTCTGTTATGTCTCAATCATAGTCTTCTATAGTATTACTAGTTCATCTTCTACCTCAACAAGTAGATTTATTTATAATGATATGGATAAGGATGACTATGCTCAGCTCTAGGCTTATGTGTCACTCATTCAGAGTAAAGAAGTTGGTGGTGAAAATAGAAAATGAAAATATTTTTTGTGAGATAGATAATAGTGGCTTGTATTCTAGGGTGAAGAGTCATTTACTGAATTTATTTGGGAATAGTACAAGAATATGTGCAAACATGATCCAAGTGTATTTAAAAGAGTTTCAAAAAATGGTTTCTGAAACAAAAGAAAGATGCAAGCCGAGTCTCAAGTTAAATCATTTGCTAGTACAAGTCAAACTAGTAAATCAATTGGGAAAAAAAGAAAATGTGAACCTATTGATATGACTTCCAAATAAATCTAGAGATGAGTTAAGGAGACAAATCACTAGAATGTTCTATTCTGGTGGTTTGTCATTCCATCTAGCAAGGAATCCATATTACATGAGCTCGTATAAATTTGATGCTAATCACAAAATTGATTTCCTCGTGGACATAATGCTCTTAGAACCCCCTTTTACAAAAAAGAAAAAGTCAATATCAAAAGGCTACCAATCAAAGAGACTTGAACCCTATAAGGAATCAACATGGTAAGTGATTGTTAGACAAATGATTAATTTCATGGAAGCCTCTAAGGATGGTCCTATTTTTTTGAAAACACTTGATGCATCGGAAGAGAAAAAAGATCGACATTATAGTGCTAACTTAATGATTAAAGCCATTAATGAAGTTGTTGCATAAATTGTTGTACAAGTTATCACTGAAAATGCACCAGTGTGAAAGGCAACAAGAGCAATCATAGAGGCAAAATTTTCACAAATATTTTGACATCGTGTGTTATTCAAACCCTAAATATTGCATTAAAAAATATTTGTGCAACTAATAATATTGATTGATGTTCAACCGTTAAAAACAATGTAGATTGAATGCTCAGTGTCTAATGAAGCTTAATCCATCGGGAATTTCATTTTGAATCATCATTACATGTTGAACATGTATAACTCTTTTGTTTCACTAAAATTATTTATAGTTGTTGAAACTCGAATTGCTTTTAATATCGTGATGTTAACGAGGTTTAAACTTGTGAAGATGGGTCTGCTTAATATGGTAGGATGCCCCAAATGGAGTTTATATAAGGCAGATGATGTTGAGAAGGCCTAAAAAGTTAAAAGCCTCATTTATAGTGACAAAAGGTGGGATGAGGTAGACAAGATCCTTGATATAACAAGACACATATATAATATGCTTAGTGTATAACCAGTAATTCGTTGAGATCAGAAATGCCTAAGGATATGACTATTCGCAGACCTCAGCAGGTTGGGAGCGCATGGGCGAGCAGGGGGTGCATGGGAGAGCGGGGGCGCGCTTGGGCGAGCAGGGGCGAGCAGGGGAGAGTTTGGGCGAGTAGCCCTTATACCTCGCTAGTATGGGCAAGTAGCAACCTCGTAGGGCTATGTATTCTTGCATACCCCCTCCCCACGAGGATTTATCTAAAAATAGACCCCAAGGGGCACCAGGAATAGCACGTTGGAAGAGGCTAAGACCCCCCAAGTTAGATACTCGCCAAGTCTGTGCCTTCCTCGTACCTCGCTCAGCCTTTTGGTTGCGGAGGGAAAGTTTCTCCCAAACTTCTGGGTACTTGGTAGGACCTCCCTGCTGAGGCACCTGAGGTGTGCTTGTAGACATTTCTCTCTCCTGCTTTAACCATCAGAGTTGTGGTGTTCGATCGCAGAATCAATAACCTCAGGCTACAACTAGGTCCGAACATTTGAAGTAGGGATTTTCCCAATTTCAACACTTAGAGTTTGTACCTTCATTTAGTGTATGACACGTGAGGCTCAATGATAAAAAATGTGAAGGTTGAGACATATAAGCATGAGAAGTTGACAAACTTGAATGCTCATTGCCCTCTTTATAAGGCAATTTATGATGTCATCATTGATCGATGGACCAATAGTTGCACACAACTACAATGCACGACTCATTCTCTACAGCTAAGATAATCTTTTCATATATTTGATATATATCATGATATATTTATTTCATTGTATGACTTGTTATTTGTTAAGCATTTGTAAATATTATAATCGAGAATGGTTTATTAATAGGTTCACGGGACTTGGTCAAGCTTTTAATGAGCCTAATAGTTTAGAAAGTATAGTTTCCTTTTTGCCTAAAGATTGGTGAAGTTATTATGAAACTTCGGCGTCGAGGTGGCAAAAGATCGTTTTGAAGCTTCTAGATCAGCCTTCTTTATCATCATGTTTGTAGGAGAAACTAGCGTACACTTTCATTCACTCATTTAGAAGAAACAAAACTCAACCACAATGAGCTCATGATTTTGACTA
The DNA here is from genome assembly GCA_039513925.1 of Platanthera zijinensis. Classification (NCBI taxonomy): domain Eukaryota; kingdom Viridiplantae; phylum Streptophyta; class Magnoliopsida; order Asparagales; family Orchidaceae; genus Platanthera; species Platanthera zijinensis. The sequence continues at coordinate 10,189,517 of CM077079.1, read as the reverse complement.
TGTGCATCTACACCTATTATCAAGAAGAAACAATGTTTCAATGAAGGAAGAAGTGGAATGTGGGATATTGGAGGAAATGCGTAGGCAAATTCTTTTGATGGTGTTGGTAATAGTGTTGCTAACTTGTCTCTAGACGAACCAGATGTTGAAGATGCATTGTTCTCCAACAATAGAGAAGAGGAAAATGGTTGATGAACAACGAAACAACATTAAATTTTTTTGTCACTTTTAGTCAAACATATATGATGTTAAATTTGAAATGCTTCTGAATGTTTTATGTTTGAGAACTTCATGCTATGTTGCATTGGTTAGTACACTTGTACTTTAAGTTATGATTTATGTTTAATGTTTCATTGTTTAGAGTACTTTTTATTGCACTTATGATATATAAATATATATTTATTATAACATATCGTGATGTACTCATATCCTTGATTTTTTTAATTTTGTCGCACCGTAGTACCATATACGTATTGTACTCAGTACCCACACCCGTGTTGATGCTTCCTAGGGTTGGGGTAAGGATATCCATGATGAAGGTAAAGGAAGCATACTGTAAATATTTAAGATAAGTTTATTGATGATAATGATGAGAGCCGAGAAAAAATGTTTAATTGTGAACAAGATTTTTATTTTACTAAAAATAAAGGGAAAACTAGCGAATTGGGTCAGGTGGCATATCCATATGATTAGGAAATTTTCATTTTAATAGTCATAGACATGTGTGTGTGAGAGTGTACATGTATTCAAATCATAAAGCCAACGTCAAATCATGATTCAGTTTAATGGTCATAGGCATATGTGTGTTTGTGAGTGCACATGTATTCGAATTAAAATGTTTAACCAACATTACATCATGTTTCTTAAGCAAAAACAAAGCTGGATAACATCAAGAAAGTAAACATTTACATAATGCTCATAATTGTAAAAATAGCAAAAAGGTAATGTTAGCTTTAACCTATTCATTCGAATCATAAGCCTGAATGTCATTTGTCGTAAGGTGAAGGCAGTTTCAAGTGCTTGCAATTGATAAATTACCTGAAAATCAGCAAATGCGACAGCTACCCCATGTTTGTTTTGCATCTTGAGTTTTAAAAATCCCGGGTATCTACATAGCAAGGCAAAGATTATAAGAACACACTGAGATGAAAATACTAGGAATGCACAAAATTTATCAACTGACTTGGAAAGGATTTGAGTCAGCTCTTGCTCAGAACAAGTTGGACCAAGATTAGCCATGAAAAGTGTTGGGCAAGGAGGATTATTTTGTGGAACATAGGCTCTTGAAGCTGCCTGTAACTTTAACATAAACACTTCAAGAACCTTAACAAAAGATGAATATTAAAAAAAACTTCAGCATTTGTAAAATAAAATTTCAGTATAAAAATGGTGTATATCATTCATCCATGAATAATAATAGATTAAAGCCGTAATAACACGAATCATAACTGTTAAAACAAGCATACAAATGCAACAAACAACAAGAAAACAGTGATTTGAAAAAAATTGAGAGATTGCATAGTGCTTTCCGATAAGTAGTAGCTTTTCATGGACTATCAGACAAATTTTAGATCTATTACTAATTAAAGAGTAAATATTTGAGGTACTATATATATACACTAGCATCTTCGAACAGGCTTCGCCCGTTCTCGATGCATCGCTGCGGGCTTCGCCCGCTTGACATTCAAGCGGGCTATGCCCGCCCAAGGCGAGCTTCGCCCCTCCGCCCCCCCCCCCGGCAGTTATTTAAAATTTAAAAGTATTCAAAATTTTAATTATTTGAATTTTTAATTATTTTATTAATTATGAACAATATAAATTATTAAATTATAAAATAGAAAAAAGAAAACAAACCCGCGCAGGGGCAGCCGCTTCCGTCTGCTGCCAGCGGCGGAGCCGCCGGCGGCCTGCCCGGCGCCCGGCTGGGGGTTCGCCGGCCTCCAGCGAACCCGTCGGGGTTTGTCCGGCGGAGAGCGGGCAGGGCCACCGCCTCCAGTGGCCCTGCCCGTGAGCCCTAAAGCTGGAGCTCACGGGCAAGGCCACTGCCGGTGGTGGCCCTGCCCGCTCGCCGCCGGACAACCCCCGACGGGTTTGTCGTAGGCCGGTGAACCCCCCGATGGGCGTCGGGCAGGCCCGCGGCGGCGGAGCCGCCGGCTGAACCTGAGAAGGTATGGGAGGCGGAAGTGGGGTATCGGGAAATTGGGAGTTGTAGGAAACAGTTTTTGGAGGAACGGCTAATGGCAGTCCGCATGGGATAGATCCAAAGGCCATTCTTTGAAGAATCCTCATCCAACAGTTCAGATCTGTTGTTTGGTGTGCCTCCAAATATCACTATTGTTTTAAATGATAAAGATGTATATGTATAAAGCACAAGTTTGTTGTACTGTCTTATTTTAGGTGTTTTAATTTTGCTCCCACGGCATTTAACTGCTATAAAAAAATACCATGGCATCCGACATTTCGGGCTCAGCCATGGCGCGAAGCTCTGCGACCTTCGAAGCTCTGCAAATTTGACATGCGGAGTCACTGCGGCGACCTCCACTCTATGCCTAGCTCTTTCGGTGCTGCTATGATTCTAACGAGCTCCAGTCCCCGAGGATCACTGTCGGCATGAACGAAGGTGGCCTGAAGAAGACTCCAACGAAGAGAGGTGGCGTCACCAAAGGGTCGAGCATCTATGTTCGGGCAGTCACGCCGTCATCATCTTCGCAACCGGAACCACCGCGATCTGTGCCTAAATGGAGGTGATGCTCAGCAGCTCCTTGCGGTTCACGAATGAGAGCAGCACACAGGACACCGTCCCCAAAATCCACATTCGGGTGGTGAGGTATCTGCAGTGGCGAGGAGGAAAGGGTCGGAGATTTCATGGTGGAGAACCTGGAGGAAATAATCTTCTCCCATGGAAGATTGGCTCAGACACACTCAAAGGCAGATTTAGCCAATGTTCAGTCACATGGGAGAGATGGTGCGGGCAGGCCGGGCCTCATGGAAGAGATTTTTATTTCCTTTTGTATATCATGTGCTCTAATATTTCGTGCAGAGCACGGGGTCCCCCGTGCCACAAACATGCAGGAGCGTGTGCACGCGCGCACACACACATACATATGCAGAGAGAGAAAATGAGTCGGCTAATAGTTATCTACATACACATTCTTGATGTACTGGTAGCAAAAGCCATATTAATATCCAGATAAAGGTTACGCAAAGTACTTCAATCATTTAATGATCTGACATTACATTCAAAACATAAAACAACACAATCTTCTTTGCAAATTCAAAGCTAGCCCTTTGTTTGTATAAATGTTAAATACAGACAAAGGTAAAGTGAAGAGATTTCAAGATAATTTGATAGAATACGACTCTATGGGCCCACATTCGCCGCGTCATGCATTGTCATCACATTCTTCCTCATTTCCTATAGTTCATGTACCCCTAAATGACATTTTGGTAATTTTCATTGTGCACCCACTCTCTCTTAAATAAGCGAATAGATGGAGTTTCTTATAATCACATTGAATCATTTAGCCTTATAGTCTCCCATAGGAGAGAGACTCAATAGAGCTTGTCTCAATATATTGTATCTCGATTTGTATTAATCTATTGTATTCAATTTGATAATAGTCATTAGCTACCAATTGATCTGAAATGCCCCCAAGTATGATTCAATTTTGAAATCTAATCGGCCCTTAGGTCCAGCACGTGGTCTTTAGCAGATCAACGCCTGACTATAACCATTCACGCCGCTCCGTGTCCATCCTCATTTGTGACCCCGATCGCAGGAGCGGTTTCCACAAGCGACAACACGGGGCGCATGAGGAACCTGCGTGCTCTGTTCGCTATAGCCCGCCTTCGCTTCCTCTCCTTCTGCCTTCTATCACCGTTCGCCGAGTCAACAAACTCCCCACAACCAGTCCGACTTCTTCCATTACATTTTGGGTTTTCTCCCTTCTTCCCCCCGATGTTGTCTCGCACAATAGCCAACTCTTACATGCTTCGACTTCGCTCTAGTCGTTATCCTCTCACCTCGCCTCCTTGATCGATCAAGCAGAGGCCTCACCTTGCACCAATCTAGTGTCTTGCTAACATACGACCGTCGTTGTCTATACAAACTCCACATAATCCACCCCTTCGGCTTCTCTGGTTCGTGCACAAGATGAGTTCAATGGCCCTACGTGCTAAGAGGGATGCCTCTGTTTCATCTTACACTAATTCCACTCGCTTGGATTAACAGAAAGCTCAATTAGAAGATCTTTCGTCTCTCCTCTACAGCTCACGACCACATTCATCAACTGTCAACCGACACCTCCACCCCCTACAGACACACTATTGACTACATGGGGTTCCTACACGATTACACCCCACCGAGGACATTCACCCGACCCATTTCTATCGTTTTGAGATTTCAGTGTTCGACGGCACCGACCCCCTTAGTTGGATCACCCACACCGAACAATTTTTAAATCTCCAATCCACCCATGTCAACCGGAAGGTCCTCATGAAGATTATCTACATTGAGGGCTCTGCGCTCTACTAGGCGCGTTGAACGAGCCAAAATGTCTCGCATCTCTCCAAACTCACACCGGAGGAACACCGTCACTACGAAACACGCCTCAGTTCTGTTTGCCAATCTGACACCATCACGACCTACATCATTGAGTTCATTGAGGTCGCCATGCAGTCACTGAGCTCTATCGGTATTGTTACCTATGGCAGTTCCTAGTGGGCCTGCAGTCCCGCCTTAGTGTGAGTCTTTGTGCCCATAATACATCTATTCTAACTCGCGCTATGGAGAAAGCTAGTTTTCTCAATGAGGAACTCTATGTGATCCAACCAACATCCTTTACCTATATACCCCATCAATTGCTTCAACGGTTGAAACCTCTGCTAACCACTCCATCGATTGGATCCCCAGCCTCCACATGGACATCTATTGATCAGCCCACCACCACCTAAGCCGGTTCCGCCACCGAAGTTACCTCCACTACCCCAACACTTATCCTATCAACATCCCGAGCTCCACCAAAAGAGCTTTGTTTTTTCTACCAGTATTAGTACACGCCCACACACAATGCGCTCTCAAGGACATGCACTTGTTGAGAGGTGGCAAAGACGATGACACTGACTTCGCTGATTTGGATCCTCTGAATCTCGTGGATGACACTCCTTCGGGTTTCTACCTCGAGGACACTACCAATTTTCGATAAGGGAGTATTGATACGAATGCGACTCTCTAGGCACACAGCTGCCTCGTCAAGCATTGTTAATGTAGTCTTGCACATGTCCTATGATCTATGTAGCCCTGCGTGGTATTTTAGTAATTTCCATTGTACACCCACTCGCGCTTGTATAAGGGAGTGGAGGGATTGTCTTAGGATCATCTTGAATCATTTAATCTCATAGGATCTCATAGGAGAGAAAGGCTCTTGGAGGGATCGCTCTTGGATGGATCTTGCCCTCAAGAATTTGAGTATCAAGCTTGTCTCGTTATATTGTATCTCGATTTGTACTAATCTATAGTATTTAGTTCGATGATAGTGATTAGCTACTATGATTGAGATCTCATTCTAAAGTATAGAAACAGACACCCCAGAATGGCCAAATCAACCTCAAAGTGCGTTGACATGCAAAACCAAATCTTAATGTTGCATGTGTTAAACAGAGCACTACCAAATCTTAATGTTGCATGTGTTAAATAGAGCACTTGAAGTGGATGGTGTTAAACAAAAACAAGTTCAATGAGGAAATACGAGCAAGGAAGAAAAGCGAACCTGCGTTTTTGGGTCCGCATTATGTGCATCTACATGGTCAAAGCTTGTATGACTGCAAGAAGTGAACAAAGATACTAAAGCTCAAAATGCTTGTACTAATAAGAATAGTAGAAAAAGATAGATTTTAAAGACAATATTCCATCTAAATGTATTCTCTGAAAACATATTATAATATTAAGCATTATAGTACATGCAGATTGCATCTTTTTTTTACAAAACTGCGTATTTAACTTTAAGAAAATTCAAATAATAAAACTGTGCAATAAGTAGTGTGCCATAACCTTTGTGTAGAAGGATTATCATACGTGTTGTAAGCAGAACTACCCTTTCCAGACATGTGCATATTGCTTCCAATACCTGCTAGTGTGCAAAGTGTACCAACATGTGCCACATGAGCTTGAAGACTGTTACATGTGACTGATAATTTGAAACCACTAGAGATAAATATCGAAGAAGAGCAGATTACCTTATATAAATACCAGAATTATCTTAATCACATTATTCAAATTAAACTCTTCACAAACTTGAAAAGGAACTTTCAAGATGTTACTACACAACATTAAGCTTAAAATACTACTGGAATCACAAATGGATTTACTTAATGCCAGTTTCCGAACGAATGGCCCGCCGCCAACCGCATATTAACACTGACAGTATTTCAAAATTCACCTGCAGCAGTTCCTATAATACCTTTTTCATATAAATTTATATAGTAACCCATTACCGAATCTAAGTTAATTTTGCACTAGATTCATGAATCCATGAAGTATAGAAGAACATGTAAAGACGAACGTAAATTTAAGCAGAATATTCTTACCGAAGCCTAAAGGTTACAGAGAAATAGAAGTAGACGAGATATATATATATATATATAGATATAGATATATAGGAGAAGGGGAGATCGAATTACAAAATACTCAATGTGAGACAAAAGTATAAGTACAAAGAGACGAAATCTAAACAATCCCTCTCAAATTAGAGCATATATATCATATGCATCAAGCTTATTACAAATATAAGATATCCTGGAAGCCTAATTATAAAAGTTACAGAGAAATAGAAGTAGACGAGATATATATATAGATATAGATATATACGAGAAGGGGAGATTGAATTACAAAATACTCAATGTGAGACAAAAGTATAAATACAAAGAGACGAAATATAAACAATCCCTCTCAAATTAGAGCATATATATCATATGCATCAAGCTTATTACAAATATAAGATATCTTGGAGCTTCTGAGTGATTTGGTGAAGATATCCGCAAGTTGATTCTTTGAGTTGATGAAGAAAGTAGTTGTTTCTTCAGACAGAACCTTTTCACAAATAAATGTCAGTCAGCTTCTATATCCTTTGTTCGTTCATGAAATATAGGATTTAATGCAGTGTAAGGTTGCCAGATTGTCTATCACATATGAGGGACAGAGTTTATATTGCAGAACTTTAATTCGGGGAGGCTGTTTTAACCATATGAGTTCACATGTGGTTAGTGAAATGACTTGATACTCTATTTCAACTATGAATCTAGCAATAACATTCAACTTCTTGCTTTTCCATGAAATGAGATTTCCTCTGATTAATACATAATATATGAAATTCGATCGTTGATCACATGGACTGCCAACCCAATCAGTATCAATGTAATCGAGTATGGCAAAGTGTCCTCAATTTGAATGGATAATTCTTTATCTAGAGATCCTTTGAGATATCTTAATATTCAAACAACATCCCAATGGCTATCAAATGGTGAGTTAAGGAATTGACTCACAACACTAACAATTAAGAAATTGTCAGATCTTGTTACAGTTAGATAATTCAAATTACCAACTAAGTATCAATATCTTCCTAGATCAGAGTATTGCTTTCGGTGTTCTGGTACAAGTTTAGTATTTGGGTCATAGGCGTGTCAGTGGTCTTACAATCTATCAAACCAATTTCTTCTAGAATATCAAGGGCATACTTCCTTTGAGATATGACTATTCCAAATTTTGATTGAGTCACTTCAATTACCAAGAAATAACATAATTGACCAAGAACTTTGGTTTGAAATTGACGAAATAGATGTTTGAGATTCATAATTTCTTCATGAATATCTCATGTAATGACAATGTCATTGACATAACGACAAGGTAAAAACTGCGACCATTAGAAAAATGTTTGTAGAAGACGGAGTGGACTGTTCCACTTCGAATCATCCCAATTTCTTGAAGAGACGGACTAAATCGTTCTAACCAAGCACGTGGAGATTGTTTGAGACGATATAGAGCATTATGTAGTTTCCAGGCGAGATGATGGACTCCCCCTGAATAAGAAAATAAGGTGGTTGCTCCAAGTATACTTCTTCTATAAGATCACCATGGAGAAATGTGCTTTTGATATCTAACTGATATAGGGGTCAATTACGCATCACAAACATAAATAAGGGAAGATGAACAGAGGTAATTTTTGCAACCGGAGAAAATGTATCTTCAATCCAATCCATAGACATGTGTACCCTTTAGCAACTAATCTTGTTTTTAGTTGATCGATTTGTCCATTTATGCCAACTTTGACCGTAAAGATCCATTGGAATCTGACAGTGGCTTTCCCTTTAGGGAGAGGAACTAAAGTCCAGGTAGAATTGGATTCTAGAACTGTCTTCTCTTCAACCATAGTCTGTCGTCAGCCAGAATATGATAGTGTTTCCTAAATGGTTATAGGGATAAGAACGTAATGAAGAGTTGAATCAAAGTTGTAGTAGGATGGTGAGAGGCGATGGGGCTTAAGAACTAATAATTTGGAATAGGGTTACAAATAGAGGTTACATTTGTGAATAGCAATGGGACTACAGTATTAAGTAAATTGAAATGTGGAGGAAGGTGTTGAATCACTAAAACGATTCCTGAATCTTCCTGTGTTGACAAAAATTGAGATCGGCATTGGTAAGAGAAGGAATTAGAGGAAGATCAAGAAGAGTAATAGGTGTGTCTAAAGAGACTGGAGTGTGAAGGGCATGTGATATAGATTTAGATGTGGATGAAGATGATGAAAACGAGGTATCCTCAAAAAAGTTAAAATCAACATATATAGTGGTGACGAGTAGAAGGAGAGTAACATTTATATCCCTTCCGGACAAGTGAGTAACGGACAAAGATATATTTGGCAGCCCGAGCAGATAACTTGTTAAATCCAGGTTAGAGATAATGAACAAAACAAGTTGAACAAAAAATCTTAGAAGGAAACTATAATAAATTCTCTTTTTGAAATAAAAGAGAATGAGGGACTCAGTGACTGAGAGTGGAGGATGGCATACGATTAATTCAGTAGACCAGAGTGAGAATACTTATCACCCCGAAGATTGTGTGGGGCATTAGCATGGATCAAAAGGATGTGTATTATCTTAAGTATGTTTCTGTTAAGCAACCTCATTCTGCTTGTGATGTATGCGGACAAATGGATTGATGAATAATGCCATGTGATGCCGTAAATTGAGTGGATGTGATGAGAAATATTCCTTGTCATTACCACCACAGAAGATGTGAATAGAGTTGTTAAAGTGATTTCGTATTTCATTAAAGAAGTTTTGAAAATGGCAAATATTTTAGAACGATCTTTCATTAAGTAAATCCAAGTTTATCTGAAAAATCATCAATAAAGATAACAAAGTACACAACCTAAAAGAGAATTGCCACAACTAGTTCCCCAAATATCAGAGTGGACCAAATCAAAAGGGGGCTAAGCACGATGAACACCTCTGGGAAATGCTTACCAAGTTGACACGACTCATTGTCTAATGACTTCAATTGAGAGAGATGAGAAATCATTCTCTTCAAATTATTTATACTAGGATAAACAAGACAATTATATAGAATTTCAGGAGAGTCAGAAATGCTGCAAGCAACAAAAGGATGTTGTTGGAAATAGTATGGTCCCTGTGATCAGTTCCTGCTCCAATCATCTTCCCTGTACTCCGGTCTTGTATAGAAAAAGAAGTATCAATGGAAGTTATAAAACAATTTAGATATCGAATAAATTGGCTTAACAGAGACAGCTAAAAGGACATATAGAGATGAAGAGAATCGATTGTATGGGTATTGAAGAAAGATGAGCAACTTTTCCAACACAACAACTTTAGCTTTAGATACATTGGCAAGAGTAATTTGAGAATTAGTGTGAAGTTGTGATAGCTAGGAGAAAAAGGAAGAATTACTAGCCAGGTGATCGGAAGCACCAGAATCCAAAATCCACGATCCAGTTGGCATGGTATGAGAAAGACAAATAATAGAACTAGTGAATTACCCATAGATGTTGTAGTGGTAGGAATAAGTATTTTATAGCTCAATCTTATATTTAAGACACTCATTGAACTCATTGTCATTCAGAACATTTTGATGAGTATGTCCCTAATCACTTAATCAGATGGATGCACATGAATGAAATTTGCAAATCTATTTGGAAATCCAGCAAGTGAGTGACGAAGGAGTATGACCCATTTGTTGCGAGGAATGCGAACATGAGAGTGGAAGAGTCAAGATATGATTGAGCATTGGCTCCTGATGTGTTCTCAGGAAAGGAAACTCATAGCAAACGATCAATGAGAGCCTCAGTAATGGGTACACTTATGTTAGTATTTGATTGTGGACAGAGTCCAAATTTTTATGTAAGCCATGAAGAACAAAGACCATACACATCAATTTTCATCAATGTTGTGGACTGAGCTTTAGTGAGATATGATGAAAGATCAAGATGTATCATTTGAAGAGTGGCAAGTTGGTGGACTATATCATAAAGATGGTGCACATCATTTTGAGTATATAATGTGTCTTTCTCCAGATGAGATAACATGTCTTCTTGTAGGTTCTGAAGTGGACCAATAACTTGGGATCAAGAGATTGCCACAAGAGAGATAGTAATGGATAGTCCACCTTCCTCCATTGATCTCGATACTCGATAGGCATTTCCTCAATTTACTTGATAAAGTGGTCAAATAATCCTTGCACAAGAAACCAAATTTCGACAAACGATTGTCAATCCATATAGTTCTTGTTTGTGAGTTTCTCTGATGTTATGAAAAAATTGTTAAATAAAGTGAGAGACATTACCCCTTTGTTTAGAGGTGATGGGGCAACACTATGTTTGCTAGGCGGAAGAGCCATAATCCAATGATACTGGCTCAGAAGGAGGAAGCAGTGCAAGGTGCACTACCTGTAAGGATCGAGCATTTGATGGAGTGAGTCGATTGAGAGAGAAGTATGAGGAAAGCAGAAGCCCTGGATGGCTAGACGATGGGCTCGGGACTGCGAGGAGATTTGGACGAATAGGAGATTTGTTCTGGATGACGAGGTGTGTTGGACACCGAAGTGTGTTGGCCTCTAAAGTGCACTGGACTCTGAAGTTCGTTGGACAGCTCAATGAGGAGAGCTAGTTCTATACGGAGAGGAAAGTTAACAAGGTGTTTCTGACTTCGAAAGGCTCTGAACGGCTCAACGTCGAGAACTGGACAACCCGATGAGGAGAGCTAGATGGCTCGATGTGCAGCGCTGGAGGGCTCAACGAGGAGCTCTAGACGAGGAGGAGATCTGGACAATGAGTGGACAAGATGCGCGGGACAAAAGCATAAATATAAAGAGAAGGGGAGATTGAATACAAAATACCCCATGTGGAACTAAAGCATAAGTCCGCTGAAACTTTGTATACACAGTTACAAATGTTGAGGACAAAAGTTATGATTTGTGCATTCAAAAAGTGGTTGGATTATAACAATTATATAGCAAAAAGGTGGAGACAGCCTACTCTGATCAGCATTTTGCCAATTCTTCCAACAACTTGAAAGCAAATAATCATTATTTCTTATATTTTCTCCTTCCTAAAAACAAGACAAAACCTACATTTGGTAATAAAGTTACAAGCATTTTTTTGAACGGGTAATAGGTTTTGCAGTACACCTACGGATTCATTCGATTGGACAGAACTAAGGCTTGGAATTGGATGTCCAGTTCCAATGAAAATGAAGTTTAATTCTAATTTTGGAGCCCCCAATTCCATCAAAAATGAACGGACCATAAGAGTGCTTTGAATAAAAAATTGTGTAGATATCGGGGCTTGGAAAGACAAAGCAATTCAAAATTTGAAGCTTGATGCAACTGCTATTGTTTTCCATGTATAGACAAAGCAATTGATATCTGGGCTTGGAATTACTTTTTCTAAACAACAAATTAAAAAATACTAAAAAGAGCAACAAAACACTTACAAATGTCAAATACAAACCTCTTCTAGGGCGTTGACTAGATTTGGAGTTAGACTTTGCAAGCTCAATGTATAGAGTTGAATCTTTCTCAAGATCAAAAATAAAGCCCTGTTAATGAGGGATAGGAATATGAAACTTTGGCAATTCTTCCTAAAATGAAACATGCAATTAAAAAAAGTTAATTGGAGTCTGAGCAGAATTTTTTCTAGAGCAACAAGATAAGGAAAAATAGCAGGAGCTAGAAAATAAAAGGCAGATTATTCCTGTAAGCTGGCAAAACAAAACAGTTCTAAATATAAAATTGAAGCAATTGTGCTAATTAATGGGCAGGAAAGAAGAAGAGTTTGGGCCAAAAGTGGCATGCAAGAAGGAAAAAAACGTGCCATTAGTGGGTATGCAAGAGTAGAAAGCTGTCATCAAGTAAGAATAATAATTATTATTGTCATAAAATAATAATAGTAACAAAATTGTTAGTATTAGGTAGTCTTTCTGGTTTACTTTTACACCCTTTTTTCTCTTGTATTCTTCCTCCCTTATTTATAAGAGATTATCTGAGAGGTAGATATTGATTAATTAACAATGGAATCTTTTATTCAACATAACATCAGAGAAATAACAAACCTTGAGCCTGACACCCGCTAGCGATGCTCTGTCCCGACTCCTGCTAGCGATGCTCTGTCCCGACTCCCGCTAGCGATGCTCTGTCTCGACTCCCGCTAGCGATGCTCCATTTTGACCTTGATTTGGTGCTCTTGATCTTGTCTCCGTCTCCGCCTTCCAAGCTTCTCTCTCGCCCGATCAATCCCTCTCCCATCCACCCCACTCGAGTCGGCCCTTGCTCGGTCTTGTGTCGATCGGCGGCAAAACGCCGAATCCTTCAGGATGAGTGTTTAACCACTCACTCTAGCGGACAATCTTCACTATATTTGGGAGATGTTCTTCTTCCTCTTCTCTATCACATATTGCTTTCTCTTGGATCAATTGGTTAGATTTTGAGCTTTGTTAGATCTAAGGTTTCCCTGTTTGTATGAGAACCCCCTAGTTTTTTGTTTTCTTTCATGTCTATCTTGGTGTAGTGATTTTTTTATCTCTATTCTCGAATCATGTCGGGTATTGTTGATTCACTAGTTGCATCGTCTAGAGTTGGTAACTCCCCTTACACCTTGACTCTAGTAGGATCTATCCAGGCTAATCATGATCATAGCACCCATCATAATACTACAACACAATTGGATGGTTCCAACTACCAACCATGGTCTCCGGCTATCACCCATGCTTTGCAAAACTGACAATTGTTTGGATATTTAGCGGTGTCGCCAGAAAACTAATGACTACTTCACTGGATTGGTTGAAATAAGAGTCAGAAAACTTAGGCATGTTCTGGCTCACGAACTCTATGCAGGAACCCATTGCCCAAACTATTTGTACTTGGATACAATACTTAATATCTAGAAGAGAGCTACTCTCGTTGTGGAAATGTCGTTCAAATATTCCAGCTTAGAGGGAAGATATTGCTCCTATGACAGGGTGATTATTTCCCCTTCGATCTAGTACCTAGAGTTTACTCAACTCTACCAGGAGTACAATTAGATTCTCTCATTCTCATGTTTAGGGGTGTGCAAAAATAGCCGAAGAACCGAGAATCAAACCGGAACCGAACCGAATGGTTTCAAATAGGTTCGATTTGGGTATGGTTCCCATAATACCAGAACTGAAAATTCGGTTCGGTTCCCAATTCCACGGTTTGGATAGCCAGAACCAACCCGAGAACCGAAAATCAATGCTAAAGAAAACATTTTGAGACAGTGATTTTAGTCATATGACTTAATATGTGAAACGATTGAGAATATATTTGTATGGCAAAAGAAAATAATTCTTAAACTCGGATAGTTGGATGATTTCAATGTTATAGAGAGCCATGATTCAATTATTATAAGACACTGGTAGATCTATGACAAAGCATTATGAGTTGAAAGAGTCGTTTTTTTGTTATAATTTTGAGACATGAGTAGAACCAAACCAGAACCGAACGGTTCAGATCCGTTTCTATACTTTAGGATCGTAGGTCAGTTCCAATTCCAAAAAAATTGGAACCAAACCTGTATGAGTCGGTTCTTAGTTTTGGGTGGAACCAATCCGATCCGAGTTGCACACATACTCATGTCCCCTGAAGACGAAGTTCTGGTCAGAGGCGAGAAGAATACAACTAGGTTTTTGAGTTCTTATGGACTCCGTTGTGATTTTGATCAGATCAGTGTTCAGATCCTCAAACGCTCACATATACCATCTATGTCAGAAGTTTACAGTCTTATGAACAGGAGTTTGATTTTGAAATAAACTTGGCTACCCAACAATGTTCCAAAAGGCTCCACCTTTGCCACTACTCAACATATTTCAGGAAGTTAGATATCCATAGCCCGCACTCCAAACCAAAGTCTACTGATAGGAACCACCTGGTTTGTGATCACTGTGGCAAGGGACGCCACACCCAGGAACCTGCTTCCGATTTCATGGCTTTCCTCCACAGTAAGGGGGACCCAGACTACGGGGTGGTCATTGGTATGGACAATCTCAGGGCAAACTCCTGCTCATTTTGCCCTCCTTAATGATGCCTCAGAGGATACAACTTCCAAAATTGTTTGCCCAAATTCTTCTAGCCTTCGAGATTTTCTCACTGCTGAAGAGATATATGACTGTCTGATGCATGGTCACCCTACTGAGCCGACTGCAGGAAGTTGCATGTGTCGGAATCAAGAGATATGTCAGTTTAAATTTCTCATGCCAATTTTAACATATTGGGGGATATAACGGGGAAATTTCATATATCGGATTTTAATATTTAATTATCTATATCTATACTATATACAAAGAAGTATGGGTGGCCATACCGCGTAACTCTGAGGCCCGTCAATCAAAATCTGGCCGTTAATTTCACTCTGAAATCAATCTCAACCGCCCATTTAGTGGTATGACAATGGTATAACATGGTATGTCATGCCCTGCCAATAAAAAAAACCCAAATTCCCAAACCAGAAAATTCTGAAATCTGGATCGCTACCCGTCCCCTCCTCCCCTTTTCCCCTCCCCCCTCCCGTTGTTCGCTGCACATGGCATGCCCGGAGACCATCGACGGGGTCGCCGGACCCCGGTGAACCCACCGGGGGCAGTCCGGCAGAACTCCCGCTCGCCGTCGGACAACCGCTGGCGGGTTTGCCGGTCCCAGGCGAACGCCGGTGGTCTCCGGTCAGGCCGTCGGCCAAGGCCTGAACCGCGTGGGGGCGGGCGAAGCCTGCCGCTGCGAGCCGGGTACAGTTGCGCGGGGCGCCCCCCCGTGCACTGTCACTCGTTTTTATACGTAATTATATATAAATATGATATTTTTTAAAATATATATATATAGTAATATATTAGCAATTTAACTTTCACTGAACTTCTAAATCTACAAAACGAGTAAAAACATTTATGTTACACGAGTAATAATGATATAACGCAGGGAAGAAAATCAGAAGAAAGCAGAAAAATTGGCAATAAAGATAGAAGATAAGGAACCACTAACCATATGCTCATTTTTTGTCCGCCCTACCACCCATTGAATTATAGACTCTGAAGCCACTAACCACAAGACGGGCACTGCCTAAGGTTCTATCTTACCCACCCTTATATGGTAGAGACGAAGAGAGCATTGTTAATGAGACGTTTTCCTCCATTGCAAGAAAGGGATCCATCCCTTGTTATTCAGTCACTCTACCATGTCTTCCATGTTTCTAATTTTACTCATAATTTTCTTTCCATTGCAAAAGCTTTCCATCCGCAGCAACCCCCTCGGTGTCTTCACGACACTACGTCAACCAGGTTTCCTGGACAACTATCTGGACCATTTTCAACTTCTTATGGCGCACATCACGCTTTCCCCAGAGATGCAGGTCGACATCTTCACCTTCGGACTTCGCGATCGCCTACGACTTGATGTCGAATTTGAGGCTCTGTAAGACTTAGTGATTGCTATGAGTCTGGCCATGCTATTTAACTGTCGACTCCAACTTACACAGAAGGTCTATTTGCCCACTGACACGGGCATTCAGCAAGGCCGTCTTGAGGGCCGTTTTGAGGGTCTATTTTCCCTCCGACACGGGAATTCAGCAAGGTCGTCTTGAGGGTCGTCCAGGCCCACCAGTCTGTAAACTATCTCAAGCAGAGATGATGGAAGGACGCCCTCAAGGGTTGTGTTACAACTGCGACGAACAGTACACATGCAACCACAGGTGCAAACGGCTTTTCTATCTACACGTCGAGGAATCTGATGATGAGGGTGTTGGATAATGTGGACACTATTGATATCCCTTGAGCTTGAGGGCAATCTCGTTTTGCAAGGTGGGAGAGATGTTACGGGTCATTTTATGACATTATTTAATATTAATTATTTCTTAATATGCATTTATTCTGCCTTAGAGTCACGTTCTTATATAGTTTCGTTATTTATGTCGTGTCATGAGGTGTCCTTTTTTGTCGCATGTTCAAATCTGTCTCGTATTTCCATTAAAGGTCTGTTATAAGTCCTATTTAAGGACTCATTGGGTCTTGTATTGGTATGAATGAAGAGAGTCTATTTCCCAAAACCCTAAAAGAGATTTTGGAAGCTCTCACTCTCTCTCTCTTGAGCACGCCCTGCATCGGCAACCGCGATCATGGCTCTGTAATATTTTTGTCACCGCATCTCCTCCGACCACTTCTCCGACAATCTCTCAGAGTAGGCCCTTAACAGGAACCTAGTGTCGCAATCAGATGAGAACTGCCTTATGCTTAAGATGATAGGTGCATTCTTGCAAAAATAATGACCACTTAACATGTCTCCTATTTAAATTCCTTTGGGATTTCAAATAATGCAATGCTTCGTGATCAGTGTTCAGTATGAATTCCAGTTGAATCAGATAATGTCACCAGAATTTGAGAACTTGAACGATCGCATAAAACTCCACAACGAAAGTAGAGTATTGAGATTGTGCATCGTTGAGCTTCTCACTAAAAAATGCAACTGTGTCCCTCCTGATTAAGAACAACTCTTACACCAACATGGAATGTGTCACAATCAACTTGAAAGACCTTATCAAAATTGAGTAACACCAAAACTGATGTTTGGGTCATCTTGAGTTTAGCTTATTCAATTTCTGATGTCTACTTAAATATACCTTTTTTAAGACAATCAATGATAGGTGCATTGATGGTGCAAAAGTTTTGAATGAATCGGCGATAAAATGATGTAAACCCATGAAACCCTCTCATCTCACTAATAGTCCTGCGGGTTCGCCAACTTTTGATGGCTTCCACATTTATCGGATCAACCTCGATCCTTTCAGCCGATACAATATATCCAAGGAATATCAAGCTTTCGAAGCACTTCTTAAGATTGATGTATAAGTGATGATATCTTATAGAGTCAGTAGTACTTGTTTTAAATGAGATACGTGGGTGCCAGGACTAGCGGTGTTCACAAATTGAATAGTTCTTCAATCAAATCCAAACTTCTCATAAAATGCAGAGTTTATATGAAGATAACAAGAAAGTATAGGAACTAAATTTCATAACATGTTTATTTAATCAATGATGTATGGATTTGAAAATTGGGAAGTAAACAAAATTGCTAATAGATAAATTGAATTTGATAGAAAGGAGGATGTTCTGATAGATGTGTATCAAAACTAGAAAAAAAAAACTACACAAGAATTATTAGACAAATTGTAAAAGTATCGTCCATCAAAGATAAGATAACATCAAATATGCTTGGGAGTGAGCATGCATAATAAAGATTAGAAAATACACCATTTAGACGAGTATATAAAGTAGTTGAAGGATTAGGCGGGAAAAAGGTAGGCCCATAATAGGATGGATGAAAGTTGTTCAAGATGATTTGTGTAGTCTAGTTTAATACTTTGAGAAGCATTCAAAATTAGTTGGGATAAGATAATTGATGATGATGATAATGTTGATCACAATAAAAATGAGTATTTGGTCATGACCTTATAAATATAAAAAACAAAACAGTTATTTGCCTTTTTTCCTAAAGGTATATAATAAAGCTCCAAAAAAACATGTGAAAGGCACAGAATCATTAATATATCTTCAAAGTGAAGCGGTGTGATTCCTTACATTCAAAGCTTCTAACGCAGCAACTGTAGACTGGTGGTCATCGAAGACAGCAAATGCATATGGCTGACAACAATCAAAGTTAAGAATGAGTCGGACACGAGCAATCATCAAAATAGTAGGTTGCATCATCAAGGATTAAGAAATGAAAATTCTGTGAATCATAAATAGCATTAGATATAATATACTATATAGTTCATACACTTTGATATGAACATTAATAACCCTCTATTCCAACTAAATAGTTCTCATATCCAAGTTGGCATGAAAAATGTTAAGAATTGTGCGGGAACTCATAGACAGTGTAGACTATATATCAGAAAATCTTTTATAATGAAAAATTAAAATCTGCATACAAATTGTTTCTTTTAAATGAAAGAAATTAAAGACCCTATAAAAGTTCGAAAGAAAGCCATAGCAAGTCACAAAGTGATAGGAATAAATTTCAGATACTAATAAGGAAAAGCATTGGCTGCATTGCAAACCCAATACAGAAGGAGTGAGTTATCTTATTCTTACATAACTATGTTGCATGAAAAACATTAGATATCATTCACTATATCCCTTTTTCGAAAATTTATAGTTTTATCAAGAGTGTATGCAAGCATGTATTTAAGATAATAAGAAAACAACATCAAGGACTAAAAGTCAAAAATTTGAGTGGATTAAAAGAGGCAAATTATGAATACCACACAGAATTCAAGATAAATAATCAAACTAGGTATGCCCATTATTATATGATGATTGAGTTTATTAACTGATGATAGTTTGAGATCTGGGACACCTAGATTCCAGAATGACGCTTACAAGGAGTATATGAGTCTAGTTTAATCACATGAAGATTCACATAGTCTGTGCCCCCAATCATATATGTTATGGAGTTATATTGAGTGATGATAGTCTGGAATCTGGGACTCTTAGATTACAGAATGATGCTCGTCAGCTAAGTTAATAAAGATGCAAAATGGACTGAGGCGCAAGGGAGTCCTGGAGCCTAGGTGCAGGCGCGCGCCTGAGGCACGTGAGGCTCAAAAATGAAAAGAAAAACAAAATTAATTTTTTATGAATAAATGTACATTTGTAAGGTTATAATGATTCATTTATAGTTCGTGCTCTTAAGTCCATGCAAAATTTCACTGAAAAATTTGTGAATTGAGCGCCCAATTCGCTGAAAAATCAATAAATTGGGTATTTTTAGTGAACTGGACACTCAATTCACTGATTTTCAGTGACTTGGGCACCTAATTTACTGAAAATTGGTTAATTGGATGCCCAATTCACTATAAATCAGTGAATTGAGCACCCAATTCACAGAAAAATTAGCGAATTGGATGCCCAATTCACTTATTTTCAGTGAATTAGGTGCCCAGTTCAAAGAAAATCAGTGAATTAGGAATCCAATGCACTGATTTTAATTGAATTGGGCACCTAATTCACTGAATATTGGTGAATTGGATGCCCAAGTTCGCTCAGGTGCGCCTAGGCACGCCTGAGGCACCTCATCTGCCTCTGCCTGGCTGAGGCGGGGGTTGTGTGCTTGGTGTGCCTGGCGCCTGAGACGCACCTCAGGCGTGCCTTTAATAACACAGCTCATAAGGAGTATCCGAGTGCAGTCTAATCACACATGACCACGAGGGAAACATTGTATTGATATCCACATGAATGTCAACTAAACCACATGGTAATCTAGAACCCTTTGATTCCAGAAAGATGTGGGAAATGTTGACTTGGGTTGGACTTCAACGTAATATGCACCCACTCGTAAGGTACAATGAATTGGTCATGGCCATTGTAAGGTACCTTGTCCATGTTGTGCAGTACCTTAGCTAGGGCTAGGGAACTATAAGGTATGAAGCCCATCAACTAAATTATATGTTGTTCACATTTAGGTGGTCACAAGGTATAATGATTTTATGTGCTCATACTTGCACCCGATGAGATGAATGCAATGAAAATATAATTCTAGATACAATTTAAATTAAAAAAAAGTGACATTAGATTTGGCAATGCAAATTTAGAGCACATGCACAAGATTGGAAATTAAATTTCATTTACCGTCACAAATCATTGGATGATAGGCAATCGTGCAACAATTAATATGGTCCAAAATAACAAAATAGTTGTAGAGATAAAACCAACTTTGTAAATTAAAGACATGAATAATTACAACTATATTTGCCTCGAAAACTTGGTTGCATAGTCCAACTAGACAGAGAAGAACCTAAAAGTTAAGAAAGATCACACCGGGTATGAAGTGGGAGGTAAGATGGTCGAGCGAAGGTCCAATGCGGGACAGGAGACTCCTTGCACAAATGGTGTAAAGATGGTAACGGCGGATCACAAGGAGGACGGCGCGGTGATGAGATAGAAAAGTTTGGGGTTGGGCAACGCCGAAGTCCTTGAAGAAATGGAGGAAGAAGATAGCTTAGGAGAAGTGGGAAGAGAAGCTAATGGAAGGGGAAGGAGAAACACACGTTTCTCTTGGGTATTGTAGTAGGTGGCAGATAAGGATAAGGGTTAATTCCTTTTTTTAACAAGTGTTGTCCCCTCTTATAGCTGATGGGTCACGAAAGTTTATTTTTGTGAATATTCCTTGACATGCCTTTACGTGAAGAGGCTATGATTTCACATATTTAGCCAGCTTTCACGTGAGGGGGGTAAATAGTTAATTATTTCATTGTTTCCCATTTTTTCCTTACAAATATATTTTCTTTTTTTGTTTTCTCTTCTTATTTTATAAAAGAATATTTTTTATTTAAATTTTTTATTTTTTTAATAGATTTTTTTGATCAAAATAAAAAATAACTTTTAATGGGAATTAAATATTTGTAGTCTAAAAGCTAAGGTTAAGGCTCAAAGGGGGATTAAGAAACCGAATTTGGCTCGTGCGACTGAATCAAAAAATTACGCCTCTGACTAACATAGAGTATACGCATATGACCTATATAATCGCATCATAAGAAATACGACACTTCAACGCCAAGAAAGAAAAATACAAAAAAAATGTGTGAAACAAGTGCGCGAAATAAGATAAATTATCTGACATAAATAAAATAAAATAAAATGCGTAAAATAAACTTTAGCGTTGCTAATATCTGTCTGCATCATGATTGAAGCCAAGGCATCCTAGTTAGGGCAATGGATTCATATTGTACATTAGCTAGCATATATTTTATGGAAGAAGAACAATAAGCTACCAATGGGCAATGGCTACATAAGTGGCTACATGTCAAGAATAAGACTATCACCCAAGTCCCCTTACCAAATTTTCTCACATCAATTATGCCCACTTTCTAGTGGTGAGAAGAAAAATAAGGAATTAAGAAGGGATAGGGGATAGATTGATTTTTATACTTTTTAGTACTTATCTTATAACTGAAAATATTTTTTTATAATTTGTTATCAGTTGGAGTCAATAGATTAACCGTTAATTTCATTCATTTTACTCATACAATCAAGAAATAAAGCTCTCAAACTCCTCCCAAAAGAATAAAAAATCCCAAACATAGAACTTGTAGTCTCTCTATCCCACCTTCCCTCTATAAGTACCTTTCTCTTTCCCATGTGTTCTTTACCTGACAACAAGAAAGAAAAAGAAGCATCACACCAAGATGAGGAGGATCATGAAGAATCCATCTCCAACTATAGGCTTACTTTTAAAGCTGATCTCGTAGTTTCATTACCTTCTTAATCTCCCAGCATTCACTAAAAACACTCGCTCATTAATTTCTTAGTGATGATGGTAGTATTAAGCTACATCAAGACAAATTAATGGATTATGAATAGCTAATTTCCTATAACACATGATTGCTGCTGCGCCATCTTATTGTAGTTTTTTAAGACATCTCATTGTTTTTTCGCATTAGAAAACTTTTAGACTCTAAGAGGACTAGTGCACTAATCCTGAAGGAATCGATTAGAAAACTTTTAGCGCTCAGAAAAAGTAAGAAATTTTATACTTAAAGAGGACTGTAATTTTATTAATCAAGATAAATTTAACTGTCCTAGATATTCGTATTTGCATTGGCATTCTCAATCCCCGGTCTGTCCCAACCCACAATTATTTTTTTTAAATGCGTTCAAGTAAACACAACTTGGGTTTCCATAAATTTAGAATTTGAGATTTGCATCACTCACATTGGCCAATTCATGCAAAAAAAGTCAAAATCATTGGCTTTATCATGCAAGGTTTCCTCAAACAAACTCCACAGCTTATGAAGGACTTTAATTACAGTTTATCTATAAATTCTACCTAAAACTACATTGTCGGCCCACTTGATCCAAATATGTTTCTTGAGCTAGTGAAAGAAAAAGAAATTCCAACAAGCCTGAATTTTTATGGCATCTCATTGTTGATATCGACCACATGGAGAGAAAGAAAAAGACTTCCATTTTCCAAAAGCAAGAGACTATTTAGGGGAAGTTTTATCAGGATTATATTTTCTTGTACTTGTATTGCATGGAGAGAAAGAAGAAGACTTTCATTTTCAAAGTAGAAGACCATTTAGTGGAATTTTTTTATCAAGGTAATATTTTTTAATATTTGATTGTTTTTTTATCAGCTATAAATGAGATGGGTCTCTAACCATGTAAAATCTATAAATCTTCGTGTTTTAGTACTTAAATTCTCTGCTCCCTCCCTCCCTAGCATTAACTAATCTATTTTTTGCATTTTTCTCACTTCACCTCACGAAGAGCTACCATGCTTCACAAAATAACAAAGGTAAAGGCATTCAAGAATGTGAAGGAAGAAAATCATGCTGATTCAAAGAGGAGGATAAAGAAGAGTAATCTTCTATATTGATTGTTCCAACATATATAGAGTTTTAGTACTTAAATTCTCTCGCTCCCTCCCTCCCTAGCATTAACTAATCTAAACATTTTTGAAGCCCCAAACCCTGCATTTTTCTCACTTCATCGCCGTCTCTTCTCTCCTCCAAACGAAGCTCCAGTCTCTCTCCCCTATCTCTCTCTCCATTGCGATTAATATCAGGTCAGAAAATCGAGATGGCGGTTCTTCGGGGGAAAGGTAAAGGCGAGGTATCAAGAATGAAGCAGGTGTGTTTTGAAGGAAGAACAAGTTAGGCAAAAGGCTGATTCAAAGAGGTACTATCCACATTAGCTTGAATAAACAGGCAAGTGCACCATGTAAAATTCCATTTTAAACCAAATAAAAATATTCATCAGCTAAGGTTTCAGATGACTAAAAGAAACCCTAACTTACAAAATGCACCCACAAGTAAAAGGAAACATTAATGCCGTAATAGAACTCAATCTACTCATTGTCAAACCAGAAGAGATGGAGATACGAAAAGAAATAATTACGCGAGAGGATTCAGTGGAGGTCCGCAGATAGGAGGACTGGTAGCCAGGGAACTCGCGGAAGAGATTGTAGATTTCCCGAGACTTGCAGTCGTCGGGGAGTCCGGCAATAAAGAGGGTGCGGACCTCATCGTGATGGGGAGCCGGAGGGTGGAGGGCATAGTGGGAGGCAGGAGGTGGAAGGGGTTGCTGCGAAAGAGAGTACGCCGGCAGTAGTTGCAGCGAACGAGATTGCGCCGGCGGTGGTTGCTGCGCCGGTGGCTCGTGGTAATACGGATAGTGGGAAGGAGGCGGAGCGTGCTGGTAGAGAGAAGACAGAGAGGCGTCCATGGAAATTGGGAGGAAGGGTTCCCTCGCCTGCGACACGATTGTCGGGGGGCGCTGCGGTATTTTAGGGTTTCCTCTAGGGTTTATTTTTAGAAAAATATATTTGGGTCAGTTTCTCTTTTCTTGGATATAGTATTAAATATTGACTCATGATTTTCTGCAGAAATAATATGATTTATTGAAATACATATCAATGGTCAATAATTAATATTGTGGAACGTAAGATATCATATCAACGATCAGTATTTAATATTGTGTGGGTCGTAGGATATCAGATCAACGGTCAGTATTTAATACTACACCTATTAATAGGTGAGAATAACGCACCTAAATATTTTTTTTAGTTATCCATTTCACACTGTCCAGATTGGGCATGGGTTCAGGATCGTTCCTATTTGCCGCGTGGAACAATAGAGGTTGATGATCAAAGCTAAAAAAACTAAAGCAATGTAGTTAACTCATTCCAACCTAGCAGAAATCTCCTAGAGATCAAATTTCGATCTCCTCGGAGATCATCCCGGAGTCCAGGGAGCGGATAGAGAAATTTTTGTCAAATTGGTAGCTGATTTGGCAGGTTCATTAATTGTTTTTACGTGTTTTTTAATCAAAAAATTATGGGACGATTTGCATTATACACATTCAAATTGTAGGATTTTGACAAAATACATTCTAACTTATTAAATATTGCAAAATACATCCTCCAATTTAAAAGATGCTGGCAAAAGGCACCTGAGTCAAAGTGCTAGCATTTTTCTAATTTGAGGATACATTTTGCAATATTTAACAATTTGAAATGCATTTTATTAAAATCCTATATTTCAACGATGTATCTTGTCAATTACCCAATTATGCTTATTTAGATAAAGTGGAATCAATTCTTATCATGAAATGAGCTTCCATTTAGAATCCCAAAAAAAGACGATCCCGATCCGACGACAATAGTGCTCCGTCCCGACCTCAAATCAAGAATAGTTCTGAAACTTTACAAATAAAATGATGTGTTATAACTATACAGTCTTCTGAGTTCTAACAAGGTTTTTGTACATTGCTATTTAAATATTTATTTATAGTACTTTGGATATCTCAATGATTTTAATATTGACCTTTTGCCATAATGTGCAAAATATTAATATTAAAGACTTTTCAAAATTAAATATTTATGATACAATGTGTAAAAAAAAAATCTAATTAATGGATGCTTAATATTAAAGACCCCGAATAAAATAAGAAATCCAATGGATTATTGCCAGAATTTCTTCTTGCGAATAATCATGCTAATCTCTGTTATTTCCTCCTAATTACTATCACTTCTGAAAGGTGTTGATTGATTTCAATTGCTTATTACTTTGACCCAGATTGTTTCTTTACAAGAATCACTTTTCAAATAGCAAACATATGGCTCCGTTTGGCAGGGAGGTGGCGGTCATGAACATGAGGGTTATATTGTCATTTATTAATGCCCACCTAAAAAATTTCATCCACTTTTATGTTCAAACGGATTGTGTTTATTAGGTGATTCTTAACGAATGACGTTTTAACTCGTACGTGTACAACCGTCACCACCGTGCCAAACGGAGCCTATAGTAACTTATACTTTTTCCCGTAAAAGTCGATCTCCTCTGTCAAAACTTGACAAGGCATGCAATCACGACGGTGCATCTCATTTATCAGTTTTGTTCACTTGAGGACTTGCCAACCCGGTATATAAACTGTTCTGCGATAGAGAACGGTCAAATTCTCGGACACTTAAGGCAGGAGATCGAGGTAAGAGCGTGAAGGAGAGCTCTCTTTGAACTCTTCGGTGTTGGGCGGGATCTCTGGCGTCATCATTCTCAGTTGAAGTAAGGTTTTCTCGTGTTGTGAACAATTTCAGGGCTCAACAATACCATTACAACAATCCTTGAATTTTATGATCATAGTCCCCCCAAACAGAGGCTTAGGGTCTGTTTGGCACAGCTCTGGCGGCTGGAGAATCTTTATTCCAGCCGCCAGAGCTGTTTTTTAACTGTTTGAGACAGCTCCTTAACAGCAACTTTTAAGAAATCTGGAACTGTTTTACAGCTCTTCAGAAATCTCTCCCCCCCCCAGCTTCAGCTTCCGCAAAATAGCTTTCTCTCTCACAGGTTTTGGAAATCTAATGGTTTCTTCAGTTGGAACATGCTCAGAGGCCGGACGGCCTTCCTCCGGTGATTCCGAGCCCCGGACGGCCTTCCTCCGGCGATTCCAAGCCCCCGACGGCCTTTCTCCGACAATTCCGAGCGCACTTCTGCACAGAACACCCAAATACTCTGCAACTTTTCAAAACTGCTCCCCAGAGATCTATTTTAAAACAGCTCTATCCGAACAGCAACTTTTCAATCCGTCAAATCTGTCCCAAACAGAGCCTTAGTGTTCGTTTGGCGTGATGCTTTTGCTTCAATGAGTTTGAACAACAATTATGACCACCACAAAGAGAAAACATTAATTTTGAGCATAAAAGTGATGGGAATTACTTTGCTGAGGTGAGACGTTCACGAACAACAATTCATAAGCAACATGTTCACGGCCGCCGCAGCCATGCTGAGGGACCCTTAATCTAATATACTTATCATTAGCATTTCACCACCTTAGGCATGCACCAAAAACCTTACAAAGGGCACCAAATAAACCTCTAAAACACCACAAGTTAATCTGAACATAATCATGAACTCAAAACTAGTTGAAATAGCCATTCATCCACCCGAATTCTTGCTTGAAATTCTCTCCTTCGCAGGTATTCGACTCATGATCGACGAGGTCCCCTTAAACAAAACATCAAGCATATATATATATATACAAAATGACGGAATCATAAGATTTTGATTGATTATCCCATCATTACACGGCTGTTTATTCCCCCACAGCAAATAATTAAAATTCTAGAATCAAACATAAGAATCATAACTGGTGACTAAGAAAGAACAAATCTTTGGAATCCACAGTAGTTTATCATCGATCTCTAAAGTTGGTCTATCGTATCGTAAACAGAAAGAAAGTTTTGAAGACTGGGCAACAATTCCAAGTGCTAAAAAAGCGCGACGATTACACACACATAAAATAACGAAATCAGTTAGAATCCTAAAAGGGGAATCAGAGGCCATCATTCAAAGAAAGCCCGGACAACTGATCCGTGGGAGCATTAGTTGGCTGTGGATGATGATGGGCGACGTTCCTCAAGACGTCCATTGCCTCCGCAACTTTGGCCTTCAAGGAGTCAGGAGACTCGAGCAAATGGAGCACCTCCGTCTGGTCCATCTCGAGAAGCATTCCTGTCACTTTGGCCGCGTGGTCGCGTTCCAGTTGCTCCACATGCGGGTACAGGCTCTCGCCGAGCATCTGCGGTTAAGGATATGTTAATAACCAGATGAACATATTCGCTAAAAACAGGCACATTTGTGAGTGTGTGCAGAGCATAATTAGATAAGTATTGGGTAAGAAGTTATTGAAGGAGACAATGATTTAGGCCAAAATGAGAATGCTAGAAGTAGAGGGGGCAATGAGAATAGTAGATTAGGTGATTCGAGTATTTAAGGCTCAGTTTGGGACGGTCGTGGTTGTAGGAAAAGTAGTGGTGGGAAACCAGTGTTGAGATTAGAGCTGTCGGAAAAACAGTGGTAGGGAAAGCACTAGGAGAAAAAAGTGGATATTGATCTACGGTAAGAGTAGCATGAAAATGTGAAAAACTCCTTTTAGCTTTTTTAGAAGTGATGGTTCACTGCTTTACAAAAAGACCTTAAAACACCTTTTTGACACTAGCACTATTCCCACCCCTGGGAAACCAAAAACCTCCAAAACAAGGACTGCGGTGGGAATAGAACTTCCCTCAACGCCACCATCATCCCAAACAGAGTCTAAAGCTGGAGATGCGCATGTAAACCAAGTTGACAGCATTAATGTAAAACATAATGTTTCAAAAATTAGATAAAAGATAATATGAAAGGATATTGAGGGAACCATGGGTACAAAAATAGAGTTAAAAGCCCATGCAATATTCAATGAGAAAGAACAAAGACCCATAATGCAAAGGCGAGCCTAGGAATGTGCATAATAGTCAATTCAAAATTGCTTGATATTTTACTCGAATTGGATTGGACTAAAAATAATTCTGAGTCAGTCAAACCTGCTCGAATCAACTTTGTGTTTGGGTTAGCTTGTTCGAAAAATGATTCGAGAAGGATCGGTTTTGATTTCTATTCAAATTCGGATCAATTTCTTATTAGAGTAATTTTGTAAAGGAATTCTGGAAAGAATTAAAACATAGAAAGCTAAAACCATTTAATTCAGTATGAAATCTTGCAATTTTGACTCAAGTCGGCACGCTCAAAATCAATTTCGAGTTCGAACAAATTTGAGCTGAGACAAAGTTGAAATCCTTAATTCGAGCGGAGCCTGACTGCCTGAACCCAATATCATCCCTAGGCAGGCCTCAAGTTGTTGAAATAATGCTTAAGAACATGATGTAGATGAATTAAAAACAGAGAAACAGAAAGAAAATCCTCTGCAAAAGATTTTTGGGTCGCAAAACTGGATATAATTCAGACTAGTGATCTCAATGCATTTTGCCGGAAAGAAAAACATAATATGAGTTACAAGCATTAAATAAAAGCATACCGTCATCTGCTGCTCCGGTGAAGCATTTGCGAGAGCGGAAGCCAACGCACTGATGGGAATAGGCTGGGGCAAAGAGGCTTCACGCACAGGCATTCCTCCCATATCATAAGGAACAGAAAGCATTCCTCCCACACTTGGCATTGGATGATCGTGCATATTTCGACCAGGAGGGAATCGGTACATGCGACCACCCATTGGAAGCATCTGCAGTGCATCCAAAAAGAAACTAGTGTAATCACAAGTGTCTACAATTAGATGGTTTGTTCATAAAAGTTGAAAGTATCAAAGCTCAAAGAACAAGAGAACTACATCCACTCTATTATTTAGGGTATGTTTGGGGTAGTTAGGACATTTGAGTGATGGAGAAGTGAAATTATGGTAGCAAGCGGAGTGGTGGGAACACTCCTGCGATTGGGGCTACCGGGAAAAGTCTCGAAAACAAAACTCAATTTTTTGAGTTGGCACGTTATCACGCTTGGAAGATTGTGGTGACCTTTTGGCTCGTGACACAGCCTTGACACTCTCGACAGCAGCTACCCTAAACACTAACGTTTCTCACCACTATGTTCACAACCGTCATCGCTCTCCCAAACAATCTTAGGCTCCGTTTGGCATGGCGGTGGCAGTCGTGAACGCGGTGGTTAAGAACCATCGTTCGTGAACGTCTAACCTCACCTAAGGAACTTCATTCACTTTTATGTTCAAAACTAGTTTTCTTTTCTTGGGGGTGGTCATAACCGTTGTCATGGAAACATACCGGATCAAAAACATCGCGCCAAACGGAGCCTAAGACTTCACATAGTAACAACATTAAGAAAATCTAAAATAACAACACTTAACGCACTCAAAATAAAGTAGAGTTTGACGGCTGTACCTTCCATAAGGAAGACACCGACATTTAAAAAAATTAAAACCACCAAGTCAAAAGGTAAACCATTATAAAATATCAAAACGAACCAAAAACATTAACCATATCACAGCCATTTCATATTGCTGCTGGATAAAAAAGAGAATAAAAACAGAAATGCCTCGACTCCAAGCAAAACTTCAACAATAACACTAAATCAAAGAATATCCATGCACTGATGGTGCAAGAATTTCAGAAGAAGGAACGAACGCGCACCTGCTGCTGCTGGAGAAGAGGCATTGGTTGCTGAGATTGCTGAATAGATCCTGCTCCAGTACGCCTGCCACCTGGCCGTTGGCCCTGCTGGCCCTGTTGAACAATGGGCATAAAATAATTTGGTATAGGAGCTCCACCAGGCCTCATCCCAGGAATAAGCTGCTGCTGGAAGCCAAAACCAGGCTGCAAGAGAAGAATTTGTTAAATGTTTGATTATGATTGAGAAACCTCACTACATATCCTAATTAAGTTGAAAATTCTGAAGATATAAACCTATGACCTTCACATGGAATAAGAGCCAAAACAAAGTATAAATCTTGTTAATTTGATTTGTAAAGAAATGCCAAGAGCAAAATAGGAAATCCAAAATGGGAACATATATCGCTACTTATGCATTGATTAAAAACAATAATTACAAGTGCACACATGATTGAAGAAATGAACAAGTATGACATATTCCGGATTATATACACTAGCGCCAGAATAGTGTCCTCTCATGCACAGAGCACAGCACTCGGTAAAGAATAAAGATAAAATTCCCGTGCAGTGTATCCCAACTGGACGTATGTGCCGAGTCTGATGGTGTCATAACCAAATATGTGTATTCATCGAATACATTGTATATATGTGTAGATGAATGCAATCATGCATGCAAACCTATATATAAGCCATTTCTAGACGTAATCATAAACGAGGAATATGTTACAAAAGCTGCCTGAAAATTGAGTAAAAAGCGAAGAATGTGAGCTATTCCACACACAGATTACACTGTGGCATAAGATAATGTAACCAACAAATATAACTTCCAAAAAGCTAAATTTACCAGAATGCGGACAACCGCAAATGATAGGCATTAGTGAGATTATGACAAAAGATAGGGCATATTGGCGACAAAGGATCCATATAGCCGACCCCACTATAGTGGCTATAGTGGGATAAATGCTTGAGTGTTGTTAGTGCTGAAAACCACAAATATCACACCAAATTCTCATCTTAAACCAAAATCATTATTTGAAAGCATTAGGAACACATGCTTTAAAAGAAAGGATTTAGGGCAAATTTTGGTGAACCATCATTAAATTCTTGTTAGAACATCTTCTGTGATCTTGAAATATTTAAAATATAAGAATAACTAAAACCTAAACCATATATGAAATCCCAACAAAATTATCCCTTTCAATTGTAAAGCTTTCATGGCGGAGACCCGCCTAAATCAGGTCATTGCAAAAATTCCCGACGCCGCGCCCGACAGGACCTCTACCGGCCCTGAATCATTTACGTATTTTATTGCATTTTATTTTATTTTGCAATTTTTATGTTTGGACCATTTTATTTTGTTGCACGCCTGCGTGCGTAGCCCTATTTTTAGAGTTGTTATTTTATTCCCCAATTATATATATATATATATATATATATATATATACATCTCTCTCTCTCTCTATATATATATATATACGAGTGACAGTGCACGGGACGCCCCCCGTGCTCTGCACGACAGTACCCAGTCTGCGGCGGACGAGCCCGCCGCCCCCGACAGTTATTAATATTTTTCTTATCATGTAATTTTCTTAATATTATTTGTATTTTAAAATTATTACTTTTTTTATTTTAAAAAAATTAAAATAAAAACAAAAAATTTAAATATATATATGTAAAAAACGGACGGTCAAGATTGATTTGGAGGGACTCGGATGTTACACCGTGAAATCGCAACAGTCAACGATACTTCTTTGTATATATGTATAGATATAACCCTATATTAAATTCCCCCAAAAGAAGAGAACCGTACCATGAAGAATTGAACTGCCGGTTCACTCTATTTGTCCCGATCAGCCGGAGCTACAAGCTTCTCGGATTCAATGAAACACGCGGTCTAGGGCTCAGCCGCATCTCACCATCATTGGCACTGCACGCGGGAAAGTCTCCGCAGGTCGCGCCTCCTCCGCATGCTTCCACCGTTTCTGTCGGACGAGCACGCCCACGATGCTACCCCACGTCCGCCGACTGTTTGGTTCTCCTCCCGGAGGTTACGGCAACTCCCGGCCACGAGCTTCTTCCATGGCCATGTCATCCCATTCACGCCACAGAATGGCTCCGCCTATTGTGGAGACGTGGGTTTCTAAGTGTCTGGTTATAGTTTGTTCGAAACCCTATAAAGGGAAAGGTAACCTGTGTTTCTATAGGGATGGATGATTGATGATAAAAATTACTTTGTTGCTGCTATTCGTGTGCCTTCTGCTGAGAGGGAGAGAAACATTCTGTATTTGTTGTTTGCTTCTAGTTTTTTGTGTCCAGTTGCTGGCGTTTTTGACTTCCTGTTGGAAGAGGTGTAAGAGGTGGATGTTGAATATTAAAATTTGATGCTGTGATTTGCTTCCAGTTCTTTTGAGTCCTGTTGTTGTGAAGGAGAGGTTTTGCTGTTAACCTTTCCTTGCCCCCATCGAGTCCTGTAGTTCAGTTGTTGATCTCTTGTATGAAATATTGTTGTTGCTTCCTGTTGAGAGTGGTTGGCATTGAATGTCTGATTTTTGAGAGTTCAGTTAAACTTTGCTGCTGGTTCTGTTGACAGAAATGATGAACAGTTGGAAAGAGGACGTTTAGTTTAGTGAATTTCTGCTGAACGTAGGGAAATTTGACGCTTGTGGTTGGATTTCAGTAGATAGAAAATTTGTGTTGTTTGTTGGCTTGTTGCTTCTGTGTGAGGTTGAGCAATTGAGATTTTGTGGAGCCACTTGTGTGAGCGAGTGAACTTTCTCCGTGTTGTCTGTGTGCGAGAGCGGCCGACCTCAGAGAGGGAGATCGAAAGTGACGAGGA
Organism: Platanthera zijinensis; assembly: GCA_039513925.1. NCBI lineage: Eukaryota > Viridiplantae > Streptophyta > Magnoliopsida > Asparagales > Orchidaceae > Platanthera > Platanthera zijinensis. Next base: position 10,157,163 of record CM077079.1, on the reverse strand, counting down.
ATTCCTCGTGGGAACGCCGTCAACTTCGGTTGCGGAAAGATGTCTCTTTCTGTGGGTAATTGTTTTTTATCCTTCCTTTGTGTGTGTCTACATTTTCTTTTTAGGTTAATAGATTCATTGTTAGGTTTTTGCGCGGATTTTGTCAGCAAACGGTACGTCAAAAACTCCAAACGGAAACGTATTTGGAGTTCACGATTTTCGTTTTGCTACGACAAAGGGAATGGAACGAAAGCTGCTAACCTCTTTTTCCCGGATTTTTTAATTTGAATTATTTTCAAGTGATTCCATTTTTTGAAACAAAATAGTAATTTTATGCTTTATAAAAATTAAACGTTGTGTTTTTCCCAAAGTTCGTGCAACGCCCGCTCAAAATACTATTGCAAACTTCATTATTCATTGCAGGTATTTAGGGTTTCCTAGAAAATCCAACAGGCGCGCAAACCCTACGCGACGTCCTGCATCATTTTATCTATCATATTATATATTAAAAAAAGTCTTTACATGACCTGCTTTTTTTCTTTCCAATTCCACCCTACGAGCTCTTCCTAATTATATCATTTAACTAGAGCTATTAATTATAAATATATGTATAAAAATAAAATAATAGTATAATTGAAATATTAAATATATTTTAAATATAACATTTTAAATAAATTTTTATAATTAATTTAATATAACTACCATACTATACTAAGTTGTCAATCGTGCATTGGGTCCCGTGAGTGCACGATGATGACAGTACCCGGCCGCCACACAATGTTCTCATAATGTGGCAGTGAAAAAAGATTTTGCATGTAGGGGCATCAAGCGGCAATCACATATTATCTTTGTAGCATATGGCGCAAGACCAGTGGTCGAGTAATAAATAAGATAAAAAACAGTCAAAACATTCAAGTTTAGTTGTGAAGAGAAATATATTCATCCAATATATGAAGCAAGTACCAGTAGTTTTACCTGTGGAGGAATAAGGGTAGATGAACCTTGACCATAAAATAGTTGGTGTCCAATACTAGGACTGGCAGGAGGATAAATGGGAACACGAGGACCAACATTAGGAGGCATCGGTACTGGACGCATTTGCGAAAATTGTGCCTGCAAATAGTTTGGCCCAAAATATAAAGAAGTTAGAACCAGTGGCAGATGCTTCAAAAAGGAAAAAAATGACATTAGATCATTCCATGGAGTTTGAATTCCAAAATTAACTACAAAATTAAAACACACAGTGTTACCCTCGCACATTTGCTGGAGGAGCCACCACTCGTCGGGACCACCGGAGTGCGTATTTGGAAACCGCAGTAATTATTTCTTGTAATTAAGTTATATTAATTAATCGATTAATATTAATTAGATTAATTAATTAGTTAAACGAATTTGTATTTATGTTTCCCCTCCCTCACCTATAAGGGGAAGTGGTTTGTGTTCGAGGGTTATCTTGAGTGTTAGGTTATTTTGAGCTCTCTTTGGAGAGAAGGATCAATGGAGGACCCAGTGTGCTTGGTCTTGGCCAGAGCTTGCTCCAGATTGTATCCGTGTTATTTCAATTAATGCAATCTTATTCGTAACAATGGTCCGACCTGCTGCCCCCGTCTGCTCGTTTGACGTTGTTGGGGATCGTGTCACGATGGACACCTGCCTCGACCTCAACGCCCTCTCCATCTGTGCACGCTTTGATCGGCAAACCGATATTGCCACTAACCTCCACGTCGTTCTCCACGGCCTCGAAGCCAAAGTCAATCGGCTCTTCGAGTTTGACGGACTGGTCGTCGCGACCCAACCTCATGGTCCTCTGCCCTCAGCCGTCCCAACCTCGGCTACCTCGTACAACATGCAGGAGCCTCTTCTCAGTTTCCAGACCACGACATCGGGAGATACCTACACCACGCCCCTGCTGACATCTGCATCGCAGCCGACTGATCCCAGCTCCGACAATGCCTTCGTTCATGCGAGGCTGCCGATCCCACTCCAACTTCCTGCGCATCCAGCCTGACCGTCGATGCCATTGACGGGGCCAGCCGATCCATGCCAAGGCCTCCCGCCGATACACAACAACAACACTCCACCGCAAGTGTTGGCGCCTCCACCTCCGCCATTCGCGTTATCCCCCAACCTCCACTTCCGCCAAGAGGTTTCCTCGCAGCAATGATCACAGCACGCGCCTCCGCCTATCGTCGTCGACGCCCACTCCTTCACACACCACCATCTCGTCTCCCTCTTGAGCCCCCCGCCTTCCTGGCGTTCTTGTCTCGCGCACTTGTCGAGTTCCACCTTTTCAGATCAGTTGTGCACCCCACGTGAGCCAACTTTTGTTTTTCAGACCTGTCTTGTACCCTCCCTTCCTCTTTCACATACCGCCAGCTACCTCTATCAACTAGCTTCCAAAAAAAAATTCTTCCTTCTCTTTATTGTCTCACCATCCTCATTGGCATTCCCCCACACTAGCAAACCACACCCCATTTTTAAACCTCTCGCTTTCCCACGACCACAAGTTGTATATCGCTCCCATTGTTAAAGACCCCGACAAAAAATTATAAACTCGGCCTTGGGGGCAAGGCCGGTTTTCAAAACCAACATAATGTTACCCTCGCACATTTGTCGGAGGAGCCACCCCTCGTCGGGACCACCGGAGCGCGCATTTGAAAACCGCCGTAATTATTTCTTGTAATTAAGTTATATTAATTAACTGATTAATATTAATTAGATTAATTAATTAGTTAAATGAATTTGTATTTATGTTTCCCCTCCCTCACCTATATAAGGGGAAGTGGTTTGGGTGGGGAAGTTATTTTGGTTTGGAGAGAAGGATTATTTGTATTTATGTAAGGGGAAGTGGTTTGGGTGTGAGGGTTAACATGAGTGTTAGGTTATTTTGGGCTCTCTTTGGAGAGAAGGATCATTGGAGGACCCAACCTCCTTGGTATTGGTCGGAACTTGCTCCGGATTGTATCAATGTTATTTTGATTAATGCAATCTTATTCGTAACACACAGCCTCTTTAAATCAAATTAGAAATTACAAGTAAAATGCATGGAAGGAAATATTAAATACAATATAACAAAGCAATGCAAAATTTTGTATTTAAAGGAAGCTGTCAATAAGGGCAGCCCAGTGCACAAAGCATCCCCGCACAACGAGGGTCCGTGGAAAGATCCCACCACAAGGATGAAATGTAGACAAACTTTACTCTACATTTTTGTAAGAGGCTGCATTCAGAACTGGAACCTGTGACCTCATGGTAGACGGTAACACCTCAAGCAGTGCGCCAAAGATCCCCTTCTTAATGGAAGCTGTCAATAGAGAAAAAAAATCCAAAAAAACATATAAATCCAAACATTGAGAGAAGACTCTAATATACTATGGTTTGGTTATTGGAAGATGACAAGCTCCAAAAGGCTGGTTCCCCAAAGAGTCCTTTACAAGGAGAGATTCCTGATCAAGACTTCCATGATAAAACATTAAAACTCCGAACCCCTCCTAATATAGAATGCGAGATTACTCCTAATTACAGAACTGTTACTAATACAACATATCTTACTAATGTACGCACATGAATGGTCAAGTCTAGATCTCCACCGACTGAGGACGGTCATCCACATGAAGGGTAAACGTATCAATACATCACCCTTCAAAATCGGCATTGTCCTCAAGTCGAATACCGATGGTGGCATCCTAGAGCTCCATGGCCTCAAAGTTAGCAAATGTAATGTTGTCGTCTTTGGCCGCAAGTTCCGAATGAGCAGGCAAGTGAGTATGTGCAGTTGCAAGCAATGCATAAAGTAACCGAGGTAGTGGGTCATGGATAAGCCCGAGACATAATGTGTTAACTCCACAAAATCATCGACGTAAGCCTCCACATAGCCGACTTGTTGAACTACACAGAGATGTTGAAAAGAGTTTCCAAGGAATTGCATATCATACTGCAGGATAAGTTCCTTTTGAGCATGACCCACTTCATGTGAAGCGTCGACTAACGATCCAACCGAGCAAATTTGACCCATCGAACAAGGGCATCTATATCCACCGCCACCGGGGTGTCATGTGCGGAGAGAGCAAAGGCATGGGTGCTCCAATATGTGAGAAATGAGCGAGAAACGGCCCACTACACAACAAATAATAAAAGCAAATTTTATTGCTCCAAAAAGATAATCATTACATAGGTATGCCCCCTTATTTACAGAAATCGGGAGAGATGAGAGAATACAACAACCGATGTGGGACTAAATACAAGTCGGGCGGTTTACGCGGTTTGACCACCGCCCACTACACAACAAATAATAAAACATCAATCGACAACTAGGAAAATCGCCTAACTGTCAGGGAAGACCGCTGTTACAAACCGCCAGACCGCAACTGCGGGTTGCCACCAGACCGCAGTTGCGGCTACCCATCAGACCGCAGTTGTTGCAAGCTATCGGACTGCAACCGCGGGTTGCCACCAGAACGCTGTTGCGGTTAACTATCTATCCGCTGTTGCGGCTTCAACCAGGCCGTTGTGGCTTCACCCAGACCGTTGCGGCTCCACCAACAGAGCGCTGCTGCGGCGCTCTGCCAGACCGTTGTTGCTTCATTCAGACCGTTGCGGCTTACCAACAGACCGCTACTGCGGCTTTCTGCCAGACCGCTGCGGCTAAACTCCAGACCGCTGCTGCGGCTATCCCCCAGACTGTCACTGCTGCTGTCCACCTGACCATAAGCTGAGGTTCACCACCAGACCTATGGACCAAACCGCTAGGTTGCTGAGACATACAGACCGATGTGGTTAGACACCAGTTCGCCCGGTCTACTCAAGCTCCAACACTCCCCCTCAAGCTGGAGCATATATATCTACCATGCCCAGCTTGCTACAAACTTCCTCGGAAGGTGTAACTGACTTGATGAAGAAATCAGCTAATTCTCTCTCTGAAGTAACAAATGGAGTGCAAATCTGATTCTTCAAAATCTCCTCTCTAATGAAGTGGCAATCAACCTCAATGTGCTTTGTCCTCTCATGAAAGACAGGATTCTTCGATATGTAAATGACGGTTTTGTTATCGCAGAACATAGGAAGAGGATGATCATAGACTTCTCCCGAGTCAAGCATAAGCGCTCGAAGCCATTTCAACTCACAGGTAGTTGAAGTCATGCTCTTATACTCTGCTTCAACACTTGACCTTAAAACCACTGCTTGTTTCTTGTTTTTCCAGCTAACCAGATTTCCTCCTACAAAGGTGCAAAAATCTGATGTAAACTTTCTATCTTCTTTGTTATCAGCATAGCTGATATCAGAATACGCTTCAATCTTCAGATGGTTATTCTTCTGAAACAACAGACCCTTTCCTGGAGACCCTTTCACATACTCCAGAATTTTCATGGCAGACCGAAGATGACACTCTCTAGGATTCTGCATAATCGACCTTTCCAAACGCACAACAGATATATGGTCTAGTAACAGTTAAATATATGAGTTTGCCTACAAGACGTCTGTACACAGTGAAATCTGGAAGAAAAGGAGAATCTTCAGTCCACCCCTTATCATCTCCAACCGCCATCGGGCAACAAGCAGGTTTTGTGCCAAGAAGACCAGTCTCCTTTAAGAGATCTAGCGCATACTTTCGCTGTGAAAGACCCACCGAGTTCATCTTTCTTGATATCTCAATGCCCAGAAAGTACTTTGGAGGTCTCATATCCTTAGTAACAAAATGTTGTCGAAGATATCGTTTGGCTAGATCAATGTCTTCTTTATCATCACCAGTCAGAAGAATAACATCAACATAGACAGCAAGAACCACAAGGCCTTTAGTAGTGTTGCGTATAAACATGAAATGATCAGCAGAGCTTCGATTGAACCCAATAAGAGAAACAACTCCACTAAACTTTTCAAACCAAGCTCGTGGGCTCTGCTTTAAACCACAAAAGCGTCTTCTGAAGCTTGCATAACTGAGACTCCCCCTGAGCAACATATCCAGGAGGTTGCTCCATGTAAACTACCTCTTGCAAATCACCATAAAAGAATGCATTCTTCACATCTAACTGAGACATTTCGCAGTCTCGATTAATAGCCACAGAAAGAGACCGCGGATAGTACTGATGCGAGCAACGGGAGAAAAAGTATCAAAGAAGTCTACTCATATGTCTGAGTAAACCCTTTTGCCACAAGCCTCGCCTTATAACGATCAACTAAACCATTTGGAAGATACTTAACCACAAAGACCCGCCGACAGCCAACCACATCAATGCCCAGAGGTGGGGGAACATGAGTCCAAGTACCTCTCTCAGTTAATGTGTTCATTTCTTCATCCATAGCGGCTTTCCAATGAGGAATGACAAGAACTTCTTGATACGTAGTCGGTATAACCGTAGAAGAGATAGCAAGAGCAAAACGCTTGCCAACTGGTGAAAGCTGAGCATATGAGACAACCGCATCAATAGGATGCTTAGTGCATTGGCGAACGACTTTTCGCAGGGCAATAGGAAGATCAAGATCACTCTTGTCCAAGGGAGGCAATTCACTGCCAGAAGAAAGAGGAGGCCCGGGAACAGGAACAGAAGGCTCCAAGGGCAAAGAATCGGTTTCGAGAGAAAGAGACGGCACAACAGGAACAGTTGTGGAAAGAACTGGTTCCGGCAAAGGTGCCGAGACAATAGACACTGAAGAAGAAGTATCAGAAGGCAAGAGAGAAGAATCAGGAGAAAAATACGGTGTATCTTCAAAAAAGGTAACATCCGCAGAGACATACTGTTTGCGTAGAAGAGGATCAAAACAGCAATAGCCCTTCTGAGTAGGACAATAACCAAGGAATATGCATTTAACAGAACGGAGAGAAAGTTTGTCACGACTAAGAGAAGGTATGTGAACAAACGTTATACATCCAAAAATCTTAAGAGGTAAAGGAAATGGCTCGGCCGTGGGATACAAAATGGAAAAAGAAGTCTTGCCCTGAAGAACAGATAAGGGTATCCGATTAATGAGATAGCAGGAGAGAAAAACGACATGACCCCAATAGGACCGAGAAACATTCATTTGTAACAGAAGGCTGCGAGCAACATCCAAGAGATGACGATTCTTGCGTTCAGCAACGCCATTCTGTTGAGAGGTATAGGAGCAAGAAGTTTGATGAATAAAACCATGGTTCGCACAAAAATAAGAAAATTGTCGGCTGACATATTTCTTGGCATTATCAGTACGAAGAACTCGAATAGGCACCTGAAACTGTGTTAAGATCTCATGATAAAAAGCTGTAAACACAGTGTAAAGTTCAGAACAATCTTTCAGGAGATACAACCAAGTACACCTGGAGAAATCATCAATGAAAGTGACAAAATATAAGCTACCTCTACCAACAGTGGCAGTAGGAGCATGACCCCAGATGTCAGAATGAACTAGTTCAAAAGGACGCGAAGAACTACGTCTCGTTCGTGCTGGGAAAGAAGAGCGATGATGTTTGTCAAACTGACAGGCTTTGCAATTCAAAGGGGAATCCTCTTGAAGAAGATCTGGAAGAAGTTGGTGGATGAGGCGAGAAGGAGGGTGGTCAAGACGACGATGGCATTGCTGAAGAGATGAAGAAGCAGAAAGAGCAACGTCGTGGTCAAGAAAGAAGAGGCCACCACTGGCAGTCCCAGTAGCAATCGTAGCTTTGGAGACAGAATCAGAGAAAGAACAAGTGGTGCCCGTAAAAGTAACTATGCAATTTAACTGAGTGTAAAGAGCATGAACAGAGAGTAAATTGCACGGAAAAGTAGGGACATCGAGAGTGTCCTCAAGCAGCAAAGACGGAGAGAGACGCACAGTACCAACACCATGCACAGGAACAGAAGTCTCATCGGCAATAACAACAGGAGACAGCTTGTTCTGTTCAAGCAAAGAAGAGAACAAACGACAGTTATCAGTCATGTGACAAGTGGCACCAGAGTCAATAAATCACTTATCAGAGGAGAACACAAGACGAGTGGTAGAAGAGAGAAGGAAAGTCATCCTTAAGAAGAAACCGAAAAGCAGAAAGACTAACCGCACGGTTAGAAACAAGTCGGCAAAAGAGGAGCGCAAGAAGAGAAATCGCAGCGGCCAAGCAGCGAAAAAACCGCGCGAAAAGACCGCAGCGACAAGAAAAAAGACCACACGGTCAAGATGACAACACACCAGCGGCTAGAAAAAGAAGCTGCGACCAGGATGCGGAGCCCGCTGCGGGTAGAAAAACCGCGGCGACAAGGAAACCGTGCGCACAAGGAAACCGCGTGCGAGAAGAGAAAAGAAGAATGAGAAGCAATGGGAGCGCGCGCACAAGGAAACCACGCGACCAAGAAGGGCACAAGCCGAAATAGAACGAGAAGGCAAATAAGTCGCAGAAAGACAGCGACCAAGAGAAAGAGATCGGCAGAAAGGGAAACCGCACGAACAGAACTGAAGTCGCGCGAACAAGAAAAGAAGTCGCAAAGAAGAAGAAAGAGAGAAGAGAAGGAGTCCGCACGGTCTGGGTGACAACACACCAGCGGCAAGCCGCAACCAAAATGCGGAACTCGCAACAGAAAAGAAATCGCACAAGAGCGACAAGAAAGAAAGGGAGGGAAGGGAGGGAAGCGAACAGGAAGAAGCCGGCTCGGGAAGCAAACCGAAAGAAGTCGACGCGGTTAGACAAACAAACCGCAATCTGATTGGTGCAAAGCATCGATTCGCTCTGATACCATGTGAGAAATGAGCGAGAAAACGACCAAGAGGTAAATAAAGGCAAATTTTATTGCTCCAAAAAGATAATCATTACATAGGTATGTCCCCTTATTTATAGAAATTGGGGAGATGAGAGAATACAACAAACGATGTGGGACTAAATACAAGTCGGGCGGTTTACGCTGTTTGATATGGTCAAACCGCCCACTATACAACAAATAATAAAACATCAATCGGCAACTAGGAAAGTCGCCTCACTGCCAGGGAAGACCGCTGGTACAAACCGCCAGACCGTAACTACAGGTTGCCACCAGACCGCAGTCGCGGCTACCCATCAGACCGCAGCTGCTGCAAGCTATCGGACTGCAACCGCAGGTTTCCACCAGACCGCAGTTGCGGTTAACCATCTGTCTGTTGCTGCGGCTTCAACCAAGCCGTTGCGGCTTAACCCAGACCGCTGCGGCTCCACCAACAGACCGCTACTGCGGCGCTCTGCCAGACCGATGCTGGTTCATTCAGACCGCTGCGGTTTACCGACAGACCGCTACTGCGGCTTTCTGCCAGACCGTTGCAGCTAACCTCCAGACCGCGGCTGCGGCTATCCCCCAGACCGCCACTGCTGCTGTCCACCTGACCACAAGCTGAGGTTCACCACCAGACCTATGGACCAAACTGCTAGGTCGTTGAGCCATAGACCGCTGCGGTTAGACACCAGTCCGTTTGATCTCCTCAAGCTCCAAGACAATACTAGTATCGGTTGAGCTTAAGAGGCCAATCAGATGGGCAAGCTCGGAATTGGTGGTCGAAGAAAGGAAACTTTGTTGATGATTGGGTGACCTCCGCGAAGGATTTGTAGGATGTCAGTTAAAGCTGATTATATGACCTCCATCAATCGAGATGACTCGTCATGGCATGGGCATTCTTGTCATGGCATCACCTAGGTGTTCAGGCGCCCAATTGTAAACAAGGCGTTGGACGACTTAATTTTTTTTAAAAAAATAGGGGAATAGACTGCGAAATAACCGCAGTCTATTCTCGAATAGACAGCGGTTTTTTAACAACCGCAGTCTATTCTACCCTAAACCCTAGAATAGACTGCAGTTGTTAAAAAACCGTAATTTATTCTAGGGTTTAGGGTAGAATAGACTGCGGCTGTTAAACTCGGTTATTAAAAAATCGTTGTCTATTCTATGGTTCAGGGGTGAATAGACTGCGGGTTTTATAAAAACCGCAGTGTATTCTATCTATTTTAAAATCATAAGCCGTAACATTTTGTTTTACCTCGACTTTTTACTTCTTACAGCCGTTGCTTTGTGCGAAAAACCCCAAAGGCGATTTTGTGAAAATTTTTGCTCCTTTGCTTCGATTTGGTGAATCTTTTTGACATATCACATATGTTGGTTTGATTGTGCCGGACATCTATCCTAAATCTGAAACACACGGCTCCTACAATCCTTCTCTCATTTAGGTATATCATTTCTTCATTTTCTCAGTAATCAGTACTTTATTTCACTGTTTAGTTGTAGTGTTGTATTGTAAAGGTGTTTCCTTTATGACCTCTTAGAAGAAAGGCTAAATGGTTTTGAGCATGAGATTGTATATCATTCATATTGATGTTACTATATATGTCTTTCTTATACTTGATCACCAAATTGAATGTTGTAAGATTAATTATGTATTTAATTATTTATGTGAAAGTGTGCAACTGTTATTTCATGTGTCTAACCAACTAAAATTTGTTGAGTGACTTGAGTCTCCTTCCTTGTGCTTCTATATTAGCACTAACATATATATTTATATGTATGATTGTGTCGTAGTACCTTAATATTATTGCGGTTTTTTATGAATTTTGTTTAGGATTTTTGGATTGTTTAGGGATTTTTCTATTACAAGAAAATGACTGATAAAGAATCTTCATCAAAATCAAGAAGAGACACCACTAAAATGGAAGAATTGAATAAGCTTAGGCTAGAGGGGAAGAAACTTAATAGTTTTGTGAGGGATGATGGCCGCATTATTCACAGGCCTAACACAAATAAATTGATGAGTTTTATGGGTTCACTTATAAAGTATAATGTGTCAATTAGATGTGTTGGATGGAAGTTGATAAACACCTTAAGGATCAATATGGGTAGAATTAAATGTACGTAATTTTGCTATTAATTATTACATAACTGTGTTTTTTTCGTTAATTATTAATTAATATTGTCTATTATTTTCAGCTTTATTTTAATGATATTGATGGTCTTCGCAATGCATTACTGAAAAGCATGGGTGAAAGTTGAAGCACTTGGAAATCCAAACTTTTTGTCATTTATGTGAAAAATGTTGATTTGGAGCATCAATGCAATGTACCTATCAAGTATAACTTTATTACTCCTGAAGATTGGAAAGTTTTTGTGAATATAACACCACTCCAGAATATATGGTTATGTTTTTATTAAATTCAATGTTTTATATCATTTTTTAACTTTGTAAGCAATCTAATCATTAACAAATACTTATTTGTGTAGAAGAAAAGTCATGTTAATACAGAGAGAGCAAAAGCACAAAAACTTTTCATATAACTGAAAGATTATTTAAAAAGATTATTGAGATTGTTGAAAATAGGTGGTCAATCAAATATAGCAAAAATTATATATGGCGGCTTTGTTTATAAATCCAAGCAAATATTTTGAATTTGAATATGAGCAAAAACATAATGATAATGCTTGAAAATTTCAAGATGCTTTCAATGATGTTATTGCAAGACTAGTGTCCGATCAACAATTGCAAGACAAGATTGCAGAGAAATGTACTAGCAATAAAACATCTCGAAATAGTTTTGGAAAATCTATGGCAATTAGGCAACGAACTATCTTAAATCCAAGTATTGATTAATTTTTTATTTTTTCTTAAATTATTTATATGTTAAATAATTTATATTTGTCTTAAATAAATAGTGAATTGGTGGGGTTCACATGAAGGACCGAATGTTGACCTTATAAAGGTAGCATTGCGCATACTTGGCTTATGTTGTCCTTCTAGTTGTGAGCGCAACTGAAGTACTTTTGAATTTGTAAGTAATAAGTATACTAATATTCAATAAAAAAAAATGATATTTTTATATCTACTAACAAGTTTATAATTAGCTTCATTCAGATTCACACTAAGAAAAGAAATAGATTTGAGCATCAAAGGCTTAATTATCTTGTATACATCCAGTATAATCGTCATCTACAAGCACGATTCCAAGAAAGACGTGAAAAGGGAAGAAATTACAAATTTTTAGTGCTTGATGAGCTAGATTGGAGTAGTGAGTGGATGATGAATCAACCAGGAGGATGCTTTAGTTTTTGATGATGATATTCTCACATGGGAAGCTGTAGAGATAGTTATTGGGACTAAGGCTCAAACGAAGTGGAGCTGGAGCTAATCTTCAACTTATAGCTGAAAGGGATGAAGATTTAGAACATTTTGGATTTGTCAAAGATGATGAAGATATTGATGATAATTATGGGCAAACGGCGAGTACCTCAAACCAACCGAGCACAAGAAATGTCAATGATCACTTACTAGATGATGATTCAATTTGATCTTTATATGATTATTTAAAGTTTTTGTTAAAAATATTATTGCATAACCCATAATTCGTCAAGATCAGATGCAACTGATGAAGGCCTAGAGTTTTCGCCCACTTAGGAGGAGTGCAGTAGAAGTCACCTCCCATGGGCGAGATCCAGCCTCCCTGGGGCGAGTGCAGCCCCCCAGGGGTGAGTCCAGGACCCCTGGGGCGAGTGCAGTCACCTCTCATGGGCGAGATCCAGCCTCTCTGGGGCGAGTGCAACCCCCCAGGGGAGAGTCCAGGTTCGAAGGCGAGTGCAGTCACCTCCCATGGGCGAGATCCAGCCTCCCTAGGGCGAGTACAGTCCCCCAGGGGTGAGTACAGGCTCCCTGGGGCGAGTGCAGTCACCTCTCATGAGCAATATTCAGCCTCCCTGAGGCGAGTGCAGCCCCCTAGGGGTGAGTCCAGGCCCCCTGGGGCGAGTGCAGTCACCTCCCATAGGTGAGATCCAGCCTCCTTGGGGCGAGTGCAACCCCCCAGGGGCGAGGTCCAGGTTCGGGGCGAGTGGCGAGTCCCAGCTTCATCGGGCACTCGCCCACCCCAAGATACCTCTTTAGATATGCTAGTATCCCCTCCAAACCGCGGAGTTACGCTGTTGGCAGACCGTTTTGGGCTACGTTTAGTAAAAACCAAAAGGCGGGATTCCGCTATTTGCAGGCCAAACTTGGAAAACAATAAATAGACCCTCATGGGCACCTTGGTGAGGGGACTGCTTCTTCTTGCTCCCCCCAAGGCTGACTCGGGTTGGCGAGTGCTCTCAAGGCCCACCAGGGTGCCCGACTCAGCATTGGCTAGTGAGGGGAAGCTTTCTTTGATCTTCCGGATGTGGCGGGACCTCCTCGCTGAAGATCGGGGTCAGTCTATTAGTTCCAAGCAGTTGGTCAGGTGCTCTCGCTTGAGAGAAATAGGTGTAAATTACTCTCCTTGGGTCCGAACTCCACAAGAAGCCAAGTTTTTGTTTCAACAATTATTTATGTTGGTTCACTTTTCTTGTGTTTCAGGTTATAATTGACTATGATATTATGAGGAAAAGCTAGTGTGTATGATGATGACATTTTGGACTATGATAATTGATACTATACTATAATATTTTTGTGTTCATTTTTCTGGTTCATTTTTCTTGAGTATTGAGATATCATGATTCATGGATACATAGTGTAAATTATACTACAGAAGTAATCAAGTAACAGAACAACTGTTGTTGGCTTGGGGCAGTCAACCAGTGTGATTGTTATTTCTTACTCTGAAATCTGAAGTCTGAATTGAGATATCACCATTCATGTGTGATTGTTATTTCCTACTCTTTTTATTGATATACCATGTTTAATTAAACCTGTACTGAGATATCATGATGCATGGTATGAATGTATGATTCATGTATAATACCTATGTTGCTGTTGGTAAACTATCTTTCATAGTTAAAAATTCTGGAACTATGCACAGCGGTTTTTATAAAAATCGCAGTGTATAGTCTACCTGCAGGCTTTAGACAATGGTTATTATAATAACCGTTGTCTTTCAAACTATACACAGCAGTTTTTATAAAAAACGCAGTGTATAGTCTGCCTAACAGACTTTAGACAGCGGTTATTATAATAACCGCTATCTAAATTCTAAGGTAGTTTTTTTAAAATATATGATTGTCGCCCTGCAGACTTTAGACAACGGTTATTATAATAACCGTTGTCTTTCAGACTATACACAGCAGTTTCTATAAAAACTGCAGTGTATGGTCTGCCTAATAGACTTTAGAAAGCGGTTATTATAATAACCGCTGTCTAAAGTCTAAGGTAGTTTTTTTTAAATATATGATTGTCGCCTTGCGACTTGCCCGTCTTATTGTCGCATAGGCGTCCGCCTTATCGCCTAAGCGTCCAGGTGTCCGGCACTCGCCTTGGTTCGCCTTAACGCCATGACAAGAATGGGCATGGGAGACGGGCATGCAATCGACACAAGGAAAAATTCATTTGTAGAACTGGAAGCTCTAAGGGTCTGTTTGGCGCAGCTCTGGCGGCTGGAAAATCTCTATTTCAGTCGCCAGAGCTGCTTTATATGTGTTTGGGCAGCTCCTTGTGAAGAGCTTTTCAATCCGCCGGAGCTGTTTTGCAGCTTTTCAAAAATCTCGCAGCTTCTGCTCCCGCAAAATAGCTCTCTAACAAGTTTTGGAAATCTAATGGTTTCTTCAGTTGGAACATGCTCAGAGGCCGGACGGCCTTCCTCCAGCGATTCCGAGCCCCAGACAGCATTCCTCCGGCGATTCCGAGCCCCCGACGTCCTTCCTCCGGCGATTCCGAGCGCACTTCTGCACAGAACACCCAAACACTCTGCAGCTTTTCAAAACTGCTCCCCAAAGATCTATTTTAAAACAGCTCTATCCGGACAGCAACTTTTCAATCCGCCGGAGCTGTCCCAAACAGAGCCTAAAGCACCAAGGGCGTCAGAGGTAAGAATTGGTGGCCGCCGAAATCACGGCGAGGGCATACAGTGAAGAAAAGGATGATAGTTAGGTGAAAGAGGTGGCGCCGAAGAACCCACTAGATGGGAAAAACGAAAAAAAGGTGAACAACAGCAGAACTACTCAACAAAAGATCTGTTGGAAACAGTCGGTACTTACAATAGTGGAAGGATCGTGTGCGTCGATTTTGTGTGCCAGAGACAAAGAAAGGAGTGTGGGGCAGCCCAACCAGCATCAATGTTGCGTGTTGACGATGCACGACAAGCACATGGATGACAAGGAAGGTCGTGAGCATCGCAGGTTAGGGAGTTTCGCGTCAAGCTGCTAGTTGAGAAACGAAAGCACTATCGGATGGGGTAGAAGGGCAAGAAGAACCATGAATGTTCCCCCAAAGGGTCCTCAAGGAAACAATCCTAACCATGATTTCCAATATAAAACATCAATATATAATAGGGCGGACTACTACTAATTACATAATTGTCAATAATACATCATATCCTACTTAATAGATGCTCTTTACCATTTTAGGTCTGGATTTCCACTAGCCGAGCGTGGTCATCCATATGGAGCGTAGACATATCATATACGTATCAGTAGATCAAGCCCAGTAGCCCACACTAACAAAACTCATTAGGAAAATATCAAAAAGGCTTTTATAGAAAGAATTTTCCAACAAATGCTTGAAGTTATCCTCCTAACAAAATAATTCAAGTTTGGCATCTAGTTAAGTGGAAGAAAAATATATACAAAATGAATCTAAAATTTATACCAGGTTACATATTTCGGTTGTTCCAAGCTATCAAAATATACCCTCAATCTCCAAGAAATCCATATAGTAAAAACAGTTGCACAACTTCATCAAAATGGCAAGTGAAAAATACACAGTACAACCAATCCAGATGCATTAAAGAGTCATTAGTATCTTTAATGAATTTGTTAAAGAGGGGGATACCCGCGGACGTGATGGAGAGAGGCCGCGACGAGAATTTTACAGTTTATTCCAGGCGGACTGCACATGTGAGCAAAGAGGCATAGGCGGCATCAATAAATTTTATTTCAATATTTATACTCCCTTGTATTTTGATTACAATTTATAACTGTAATGTCAATGTATGAATTTAAATACCCTAGCTATCTTTTATGGTATCACGAATGAATGCAAAGTCTGGGGCCTTGGGAGGGCCATGAATGTCTCTTGAATTTTATATCTTATTTTGATTTCAGTTTATTATTGTAATGTCACTTTATGGGTTTAAATATGCTAGCAATCTTCTATTGTATCTCTTGGATAAATGCAAACTTTGGAGCCTAGGGCTAGCCAAGAATGTCTCTTGGTTTTTATCTCCTCCCCTATGTCCCTCTCATCTTGGTATAAATCCTAAATATCCCTACTAGATAACATTGGTCCGTCCTAGTCATTTTTGCCCTCCCTTCGCCACTAAATATATGATTACGTGAATATGACCGTTGTTACGCCCAAGGTTTCGGCATCAAAGACTCCACGTCGAGCAGAACTAGCTCGATGCAAAACGTGCATGCGTCCAGGACGACGTTGATACATCTGTCATTCGCACATTTCCGCCCTTCCGCAAGAAGCATTGTAACACAATCAGTCCAGGAGCCCGATCAGTGGGTTAGACGGACTACAACAATCAAAAGGTGTGCCCCTTGAAATTTTGGTTGCCCGTCCACCTGTTGATGCAGGACATGCGTCACACCTACCTGCCACCCTGGAGTCCCACTAGGGGACCCACCATGGCGTCTCACCATGGCAGATTTATCAGGTCCGCGGACCGTACATCCCAACCCATCTCATCGGTCCCACCACAGGGCCGGTAGGTTGTTGAGGTCGGGGCTCGATCCCCGGACCTCCTTGATAAAGAGTCCTCAGGCGGAATCTCAACACCAACTGATATGTCACCTGTTTTAAGGCTTTTCGACGATACAACTCTTCACCATGTAACTCCACACGCGCGCGATGACCAATGCACGTTTGGATGTCGTGCAAAGTCACCTTGACGAGCAATCTAGTGCCCCCGCATCCATGCAACCATCTTATTATACATCGAGGCCCGACACAGAGACCTCCAGACAGCCCCTCATCGATTCTTGGCCAAATAGGCAGCCCACAAGCAGAGCATTCCAAGGCTAATCTTGCAGGTGCCTATCTTGCACCCTCGAAGTTTCACATTTCAATGGCACCAATCTCGTAGATTGGATTGTTAAAGCTGGGCAATTCTTTGATATTCAAAGCACAACAAAGCCACATAAATTTCCGATTATGCTTCTAGGAATGGAAGGTTTTGCCTTACATTTGGTGCACTGGCTTTGTCTGACGACACTGACCCTCACATGGTTGGATACTATACAAGCTCTCATCAAGCAGTATGATCATCGCTATTCGGGGAATATCATGGAAAGCTTGTGGTCTCCGCCATATGACGATGGTGGATTAGTACGTCGACACATTTATTGAGCTCCACAACCATGTCCCTAGCCTACCACCAGATAACTACTTAGGTTTTTTTATGCTGGGGCTGCATCCCCACATTCATTCATGTGTTCATGCCTACCATTATGTGTGTTGTAACTATGTTCTTTAATTAAGAATTTGTGAATGTAGTTTGTATGTTACTTTCATTATAAATGGGCTTTATGGTCTTTATGCCCACCACTGTAAGTGTATATATATTCCTTGTTTTGTTAAATGAGAATCAAGCATTTCATATTGTCTACATGGTATCCAAGATTTCTCATAGAAATTGTGTGCCCTATCCGATGTATGTTACCTTCATTACAGTGCTCGACGACCAACTGCATCCATTGCAGTGTTCGATGAACGAAGAAGCGGCATCTTCTACTCGACGACAAAGGGGAATCTCGTGCTCGACATTGATTCTGATGTCGATCTTGTCTTCCTCTGTCGACGTCGATCTTGTCTTCCTCTGTCGAAGTCGATCTCTTCTTCCTCTGCTGACGTCGATCCCGTCTTCCTCTACCGACGCCGATCCTGTCTTCCTCTGCCGACGTCGATCCCGTCTGCGGCCAATACAGATGAGCGTGTCCTGTCGATGATCCAGTCCTCCAGTCGACGATCATGTCTGCAGATGATATTGGCGCTCCTTCTGTTTCTCAACGCGCCTATCCCATTAACTTTCTCTGTCGGACCAGACGACCCAGTCTTCCCTGACGCCAGTTCTTCTTTGAAGCTGCTTCTTTCGGGTGCGGTTGTTGTTCCAATGTATTAGAATGATAGGCCACTCTAAATAAGTTGGCGGCTTTTCAACTACGATGGTATCACACCTTATCCCCAATGGTCTTCTCATCCTCCATCACAGTTATTGCCTTGATGGAAAACATTACCTTCAGTGGGCCCACGCTATTCGCATTAATCTGAAAGGACGAAGAAAATTGAATCACATTGAAAGCACTACCCTTGCGAAGATTGATGTCATGTTTCAATTGCCAAAACACGGGACATCTGGGAAAATCTACGATATTTTCAGTTGTTATGAGTTGAAGATAGGTTTTCTCTACAAAGCAAAGGAACCACTTTGTTACTGATTACTATGGAATATTGAATGGTTTGTGGATCGAACTGGACCGTATGAAAATTTAAACATAGAATGTCATAAGCATGTTGATACAGGTTGTTATGTGATGTTATGGGGTGTTGTGGCTCTCGAGCACCGAGCCCTTTTACCTTTATTATCATTATGTCTTTATGTTTGTTAGGTGAGTGTTAGGAGTTGTAAGAGTCATTATTATCTTGTAGCCTATATAAAGGCATGAGCATTGTATGCTTGGTATGAATGAAATGAAGTTGTAAGTCTTGTCCCTTGTTGTGAGATCTTGGTGGCTCTCTTCTCCAACGAGCCACCCCACCTAGGTAGTCGCAGTTCCGGTTCCACGGTATCCTCCACCACCGTCATCTCCACCTCTGATCACCACTCCGACGAGTTATCGCCGTTACGGAAGTAAATCTGTAACAACTTTGTATCAAAGCTACTCGGCCCTCTTTCACCAACGTGCGCCAACATCGCCCAAGTCTCCTCCATCGTCGACGCCATTCTCTCTGTCCGCCTCAGCAGCTGCTGCTTCAAAAAAAACGGGACGACACCCTCATCGACCCAGCTGTCTTCAAGACAACACGGTCGCTTCCTCCACAACAAGCATCAACATTCAACAACCAGACCGCAACTACACATCGTCGTTTCAACGCCTCCCGCTCGCACCTCTCCTCCTTTTCCCCGAAATTGTTGCTAGCTCTGTCGCACCTCTTCTTCCGCACGAAATCGCTCCCACTACCACACGAAATCGCTTCCGCACGAAACCGTTCCCATCCTCATTGAAATGGCTCCCGCTCGCACCTCTTCTTCCGCATGAGCTAGCCCTCATCAAACTGCCTCTGTTCATCGACGAACCTAGCAACGCCCACTCCTCCGACCCCAGCTGCGTCGCTGTTTCAACACTTGGTGCTCTGCACGCATAACCCGCGCCCCACCTAACTCTCGAGTCGCCCGCCTGCAGTAATATCTTTTTTTTGTTCTCTTTCCGTTGTCAACAGCTTTATTTTCCTTTAATTAATGCTCTACACAGAGCAGCTGCCTTCTTAGCCATGTACGACTCCTTCCTCTCTTGAGCCCTGTGCAGCTACTCAATAATATTATGCATGTAACCAACGCTTGGAGGTCTTTTTTTCATCGGGACCGCTTTGACAATTATGCTATTTTTTTATCAAGTCCAATGCACCAGCCTTTCATTTATGGCTAAGTTTTAATTCATTAATTATTTCTTGATTAATTAATCATTTTCTTGATTAATTAAATCATTAATTAATTATCATGAAACGCAAACTTAGTGTCGCGGAGATTGCCGCCTCCGTTCGATAGAGGAAATGATGATTTCCTAGGATGCACACCTTCGGGATGTTGAAGCACGTCGTCAGGACGTCATGATCACGCTCCTCAACAAACATGATAATTTGTTAGTTGCTCTCCTGCCAAAGATTTTATCTTCGTTGTCGTTGTCTCTCCCCTTGCAGCCGCCATCTTTGCCGACCGCTGACGCACCACCGCTCTTCGTGGCAATTGTTCCTCCGGCCACGTTGACGCCTCTTCTGCCGACGCTTGCTCCGCCAGCCCCCGCTCTGCCGACTCCTGCTCTGTCGGTTCCTCAACCAGCCCATGCTCAGCCAACCCCTGTTCTGCCAACCCCAACGGAACCGTTCTTGCCTCCGGCTACCTCACCGCCTTAATATATGTTCCTTCTGTCGATCGTCGCTTCCCTGACCTACTCGATGTTGCTTCTCCTCACCGCTCCACCGACCTTACCGAAGCCAATACTTCCGCCATTCGTCTTTCCAATGGCGTCGCCGCTACTCACTGTCGTCGCCGCTTCTCACTGTCGCCTCCGCCATCCATAGTTCTGGCGGTAGACCAAGCTGCCAGATGATCTTGTCACCACGTGGAGCTCGAGCTTGAGGGTAAGCTCCATTTCGAGGGTGGATGAGATGATACGGGTTGTTATGTGATTTTATGGGGTGTTGTGGGCCTCGAGCACCGAGCCCTTTTATCTATATTATTATGTATTTATGTTTTGTCAGGAGAGTGTTAGGAGTTGTATGAGTCATTATTATCTTGTAGCCTATATAAAGGCATGAGGATTGTATGTTTGGTATGAATGAAATGAAGTTCTAAGTCTTATCCCTTGTTGTGAGATCTTAGTCGCTCTCTCCCCCAACGAGCAATCCCGCCTAGGAAGTCGCGGTTCCGGCTACACGGTATCCTCCACCACCGCCATCTCCACCTCTGATCATCACTCCGGCGAGTTACCGTCGTTACGGAAATAGACCCGTAACAGATGTCTCTACCATTGTTGAAAGAGAGGATATTTGAGTTCTTTTTAGCTTTCAACTCTAAGTAGGTTCTAAGGAAGGAAAGACTTTTAAGCCTATCTGAAGTATTTTATATTGTTAAAGGTGAAGAGAGTCGTAGGGATGTTATGTGGATGATAAGCCAAACAACCTGTGTTAGCTCTTACTACAAGTAAAAATATCAAATGCAACATCACTCCATATCATGATCCCTAAAGCAATAGGGACAACCGTTGGTGCACCTAGCCACCTACTGCAAAAAATTTGGACACATTAAGGAGAATTTTGTTAAACAACATGGGAAGGAGCAAGTTCTTGGTCGTATAGGGGCTTTAAAGAGATCCAATGAAATCAGGCCAACCTAGCTACATCTGGGACCATGGAGGAACTGTCTCATGAAGTCAAAGGTGGCGTTGTTGATGATATCTCGGCTCTCGGCAAAGATGAGTTAGAAAGCCTGCGAACCCTTATTGATTCCCTCAGCAAGTCATCTGACACTTGGTTTAGAAATTTCTCATAAGGTGTACTTGATTCATCGAGACGACCCAATAAAGTCGTGCGCGAATATTTGAGTCTATTTGGGCTCCTACGAGCGTGCGTTAATTCAGTCGCGCGAACGGTCGAAGCCTGTGATAGGTGGGCCAGATCGTCTCGTAAATTCAGTTCACGAACCCGGTCTCACTCTTGACATATGAATGGGCATGATGATTTAATCCTAATTAATTTATAGGATTAAATTTATTACATCTTTTATTGGGAGATAATGAGGATTAATTAACCTCATTGTTTTAGTCACTCCTTTCAGGCTCTCCTATTAACCTATGAAAGACACCATGCCATTAGTGGAATGAACAAGGACTGAAAAGTGGTTTTCGCTTCCCTGTTTTTGGTAACCGACGTTTGCTTCTCTCTCTATCTCTTCTCCATTCGGTACCCGAAGAAGCCAAGGGTTTCCTCTTGCATTTTCGTTCCCCGGTCAAGGCCTAGAGGGCGCGGAAATGCTCTATCTCTCTTCCTCCATCAGGGTTGCTCTGGTCCTCTCCTCTTCGGCCTCGAGCAAAGTTTTCAGCAGAGAGAGAGATTGACATCCTCTTCCATTCGGCTAGGAGAAACTCTTCATCATTTTCCCCAATCAGTGCCTTTAGAAGATCAAACTCTGCCGATCTCTAAAAGTACTCAGATTTGGAGGCCGATCGATTCCATGCTCTGCTACCCCTTCTCAAGTTCTGGAAGCCGACAACCAAAGGAGTCCAGATTTTGAATTATCTCGGCTCTTTAGAGGTGGCAGCAGTGCATCAAGGTTTGACCTTCGATTTTCATTGGTGAAGGTTTTGACCGTGGAAAGGTATGCACATCTATACCTATACAGGTCTTCAATTTTTGACCAAAATATAAGCTTTGAATTGATTTGGATATACATACACAACAGCAAAAATCTACAGATCACATTGATCTGAAATTCCAGACATTATGTTCACTGTTATTTAGTTTTGGTAATAGATTCCTAAAAGTGTGCAAGCTCTGAATACCATCATCCATTACATTGCAACTATTAATGTTTGATCAAGAGTTTTATTAGCATAATCATAACTTTTTGACTCTGATGGAGAGATTATTTTACATGTACATTTTATACTAACTATCTCTTGTTGCAGTAATCTAAACAACAGATAATTTTGTATGCTAACAGGATCTGCTAGCATCACAGAGTTCATAAAGAAAAATACATCTCAACTATTGCGTCCGCCATCACAAAGAATGAGCTCGGAACAAACTACGGTATAAATTTTCCGTACTTCAGTTACTGTTTATTCAAGTTCTGCTTTATTTGCGTGTTCTTGAATTAATTAAATTTATTAGAAATATTAATCTTGCATATTACTCCAATAGAGATTAGTCAATTTTGAATAAAACGATCTTGCATTCTTTCGTCGTTATATTCAGTGGTTTTGTAATTATACAAATATATATAATTCTTAATTTGATCGTATGAACCCTACTCAATTCAACAAATATATAAAATGAGTAAGTTCAAACAATGGGAAAGAATATGTAAATCAAAAAAAATTTAAGTTCACCACTGAAAATGATATCCTCCGTGGATTCAATTGTGATGATGCTCCTCAACAAAATGGCATCTCTGAATGCAAAAAAGGTCATCTCCATGAAGTTGCTCGAGCTTTGCTCTTTCAGATGTTTATCCCTAAACATTAGGGGGGTGAAGACCTTCTTACTGCCACCTACCTCATCAATCGCCTTCCATCACAAATTCTTAGTAGGTTCAATCTTGTCCAACTCTTAAATACAATTCTTTCCTTTTCTCTATTATGCAAAGTTCGCAAGCTCGTGTGTTTGAGTGTGCTGCTTATGTCCACATCCATCATCAACATCGCACCAGACTTCAGCCTAGGACAATTAAATGCATTTTCTTAGGATCTGCATCTGATAAAAAAAAAAGGGCTACAAATGTTATCACCCTTTGAGTAATTATGATAACCTTCATGGATGTCACCCTTCATAAACACGAGCCCTTTTTCATTTATCACCACTTCAAGGGGAAAATATATTAGAACAGGAATTTTACATCCATAGCACTCTGACCCATTCCTACATTTCTTAACCCCCCCCCCCCCCACACACACACAAAAAGATAGAAATCATGTTATTCCTATTGAGCGCCCCGTGGTTGTTTACTAGAGAAGGATACAACCCAAGCATATCTCCCAATAGCTCTAGTCATCTCAACTTCTGGTAGATATGGAGTAGACAAGTAATACCTACAATAATAATCCTTTTAATTCTGACTATGTTTTTGACCCTAATCATGATGACCTTCCTATCTCTTTGAAGAAAGAAAATGCAACTACCAAGTATCCTACTTCATTCATCTCTACAAAGAACCTTCCAATGTAGCATAAATGTTTTATATCCTCTCTTGACACCATTGTTGTCCCAACTTCTGTACATGAAGTGTTAATAGATAAGAATGGGACTCAAACCATGCATGAGGAGATGAAAGCTCTTAACAAAAATGATACTTGAGAGATTGTTCCAAAGCTAAGGGACAAAAGATCTATCAGGTGTAAGTGGATCAACTCCTTAAAATACAGATATGATGGCACTCTAGATTGGTATAAGGCTAGGTTGGTTGTCAAAGGGAATAGTAAGTCATATGGTATTGATTATCAAGAAACTTTTGTTCCTGTAACGAAAATGAATGTCGTAAAAAATTTTCTCTCTAGCTGCTCAGTTCAACTGGGAACTACATCAAATTGATGTTAAAAAAGCAAATTTTCATGGAGACTTAGGCTCCGTTTGGAGGGGGCTTATTTTCACCGGTCAAGCGGTCATGATTTAAGTCCCGGTTCATGCGGTCACGACCGCTTGACCGGTGAAAATAAGCCCCCCCAAACGGAGCCTTAGGAAGGGTCTATATGGATATTCCTCCTGGATTCAACTTTGACAACAATGTAAATCAAGTGTGCACGTTGAAGAAAGCTCTATATGGGCTTAAGCAGTCCCGCCGAGCCTAGTTCGGAAGATTTTCCAAAGTAATGTTGACTCTAGGGTATAAGCAGAGTCAAAGAGATCACACATTATTTTTCAAGCACTCGCGGGAAGATAAACCCGTCGTTACTTGTGTATGTTGATGATATCAGCATTTCAGAGAATAATGTAACTTGTTAGAGAATATGAGGGAAAACGATGTAAAAGCCCATGTATAAGGCCCATCTATAGGCCCGTGTATTCTTTCTTCTATTAGTCTCACATCTCTTGTATAGGATTCTTTCTCCTTCTCTTCTCCTATATATTTGTACTATCTCTTGTATTTTGGGAATGACAAAGTATATACAAGGTTTGGCTCTAAGTTTCTACATGGTATCAGAGCCTATCCGATCCCGGGTGGATACCCATTTTGTAACTGCAGCTATCTGCGCGGCTTCTTCCCTTCTTCCCGCCGTTGTTATGCGGCCTCCTCGTTTCTGACTGCCACTACTCCTCTCTCCATGGCTTTCACCTCTCTTCTCCTCCCTCTTTCTACTTTTATAGCCCTCTTCTCTCTGACTGGTGGACCCTCCCCCTTCCTGCTATTTGCTCTTCTTCTCGTTGCGGGTTGCCTTGTCGCTGCGGGTTGCCTTGCCGCTGCGGATTGCCTAGCCACTGCGAGTTGCCTTGCCGCTGCGGGTTGCCTTGCCGCTGCGGGTTGCCTTGCCGCTGCGGATTGCCTAGCTGCTGTGGGTTGCCTTGCCGCTGCGGATTGCCTAGCCGCTGCGGGTTGACTATTCGTTGCCTCTTGTCGTTGCTCCTTGCATCTGCTTCTGGTCGCTACTTCTAGTCGCCGCTGCTTCTAGTAGCTGCCTCTGTCCGCTGCTTCTGGCTGCTTTGTTTGGTCGTTTGGCCACTCCTCGCCGCGGTCTCGCCTATCCGCAGGCCCTTGGGAATTTCTTCTAATCACTGCGGTCTCACCTTAACCGCTGCTTCTGTCCGCAGCGACCTGGTGTTCTGCTCGCCGCGCGTTCTCTTAGTCGCGGCCTCTCTTACCTTATCCTTCTCGTCACAGTCCCGTCCTAACCGCTGGCCTGGTGTTCTCCTTGGCGACTTCTTCTAGATCGCCGCGACGGTCTCTGTTCGTCGCGGCCTGGTGCTCTGCTCGCCGCGGCCTGGTGCTCTGCTCGTCGCGCGATCTCTTTGTCGCGGCCTCTCTACCGCGCGCCTTTTTAGCCGCAGCGGCCTGGTCTTCTAACCGCTCAGCTAGTTTCCCAGTCGTTGTTCTTGGCGTTGTTCGCATGGCTTCCGACTCGCCTACTGCTTCCGATTCAACTACTCTTCCCGAACATCCTCGTGTCACTTCCTTGGAACTCCGTGATGAATTACGTATTACCACTATTTCTCTCTGTGGCAAACAAATCTTGTTGAATGGGTTCACTCAGTTCGCCGTGTGCTACAAACCAAAGGTCTCCTTCATCACCTGACAAGGCCTCCTCTCACTGAACCTACTGATGAGTGGATCTGAGACGATGGACGTGTCAAATCTTGGCTTCTCAATTCTCTGGACACTGAGCCGTATCTAATGGCCATGTATCACGAGACGACCCACGCTATGTGGACGGACCTTCATTCTCTCTACTTCGGGAAGGACAGTTTTCAGCACTTATTAGACATTCTTACCAATCTTCAGTCCCTCGAGCCTGAAGCTACTGGTGACTTGATGTCCTTTGTTGCTCGGGCTAAAACTCTTGTAGAGGCTTGGATCCAGCATCATCCACCCACAACGGACTTGGTTACTCAACGATATCAGAAAGAAGCAGTTGGGATTGCTATCATGATGGCTCGTGTTCCACCACATCTTCATAGTGTCCGCGCTCATATCCTATCTTCCGTTGTTACTTCATCCCTCTCGAACGTTTGTTCGATGCTTCTGAAAGTTACCCCTCCACTGGATGCTCCGCCTCTCTCTCCAGCTCTCCTTTAGCAACCCGTAGCTACTCTTGCTCCTTCTACTCGCGGGCACCTGGCTCGTGGAGGTCGCCAGTCTCGGGGACGAGGTCGTGGTGGTCGTACTCTCTTCAAGTGCTTTCACTGCGGCAAGGATGGTCATCTGGAGGTCACTTGCTACTGCAAGCATGGTCTGCCCCCTCACCTTGCTGCTTCGGCTACTCCCACACCTCCTTATGCCACTAGTGAGGATATTGCTGCTCTACGTGCTCAACTCCATCAGCTTCAAGAGGTAGTTAGTCGCTCCTCTGGTTCAGTAGCATCGATCTCCAATGAAGGTATATCTTGCCTCTCACACAGCTCTTCATGGATTGTGGATTCGGGTGCTACACATCATCTCTCTACGCAGAAGCCGCCTCAATACTTAGATTCTGCTTATCACAAGTTCATCATTGTGGCTAATGGTGACACGATCCCGGTTGCTGGCACAGCTCATCTACCTCTTAGTTCTTCCCACTCCTTATCATCGGTTTTTCATGTTCCAGGATCCCCTTTCAATCTACTTTCTGTTAACCGTCTTACACAAGACCTTGATTGTTGTATAACCTTCTCACACTCTTCCTATGTTGTGTTGGATCGACTAACGCAGAATATACTTGGTAGGGGCGACTGTCTAACGGGTTGTATCTTCTCGATGTTCCTCCCGCTGCTCTCACCACTGTCTCCTCCACTGATTGACATCGTCGTCTTGGGCATGCTCCTCTTCCGATTCTCAAGAAAGCTTTTCCAACTGTTCTCCTTCAGGAGTTTTTTTGTGAATCATGTATTTTTGGCAAACAACACCGTGTATCTTTTACTTCTCCTTGCACTTGAAGCGATACCCCTTTATCTTTAGTGCATTCTGATATTTGGGACCATATAAGATCCCTAGTGTTTTTGGTTATCGCTTTTTTGTAATATTTATTGATGATTACTCGTGGGTTACTTGGTTGTACTTACTCCGTGATCGTACCGAACTCACCTCCACGTTCTAACGGAAACTCGTACCCAATTTTCAACGTGTGTAAAAATTCTCCGTACTGACAATGCTCGTGAGTATACTGGTCGCACCTTCTCCAATCTGTGCGTCGAGTTTGGTATTATTCATCAGACTTCGTGTGTGTCTATGCCCCTCAACAGAATGGCGTAGCGGAACGGAAAAAATCACCACCTCCTTGATGTTGACAGATCTCTCATGATTCAAATGCATGTTTCTCCTCTCTACTGAAACTTTGCGCTTTCCACTGCTTACCACCTCATCATGCCCTCGTATATCCTCCACTTTGTGGCTCCCGTCACTATCCTTTACCCATCCAAGGCGCTCTTCTCTCTTACTCATCGTGTGTTTGGATGTACATGTTATGTCCATCACCTTGGTCCTCCAACTAACAAGTTAGCCCCTCGTGCTACCAAAGCTATATTTGTCGGGTACTCTCGCTGTCAGAAGGGATATGTCTGCTATTACCCTACCACCGGGAAGGTGGTTGTCTCTGCTAATGTCTCCTTTCATGAAGACCAATCATATCACATCAGTTCTACTGATCCTCTTCTTCCTCCTTCGCTACCTCATCCCACAGTTCCAGTTACGTCCCCGCTTTCACCCCTTCTACCTACTCCTCCTCTGCTTCCAATTCCTACACCACCACCTGTCCCCTCCAAACCTCCTATCATTCAGGTTTACACTCGTCGTCCTCCACATCCAGATGCCCTGCAGCAGCTTCCCTCTACCGGTGTATCCTCGCGGCTTGTTGATTCGGCATCACCTTCGACGGCTTATCCCTTGGACAATTATGTCTCTTTCAATCGGCTCTCTCCACCTCTTCTTACATTTGTTCTCTCTCTCCTCTATCTCTATACCTAACTATGTGCAGGAAGCTCTCCAGCATCCGGGGTGGCGTGCAACCATGGATGAAGAAATGACTGCTCTGGGGGGTAATCAGAATTGGGAACTGGTCTCTCTTCCTCCTGACCAAAGTTGTGTGAGTTGCAAGTGGATCTTTACAATCAAGCATGCGGTGGATGGGAAAGTTGATCGCTTGAAAGCTCGACTTGTGGAACGGGATTTTACTCAACAATACGGCTTTATTATGATGAAACCTTCTCCCCTGTCGCAAAATTAAATTCGGTTCGGGTTCTGCTCTCCTTAGCTGTTCATCGTCAGTGACCCCTCCATCAGCTGGACGTGAAAAATGCTTTTTTGAATGGTGATCTTCTTGAGACTGTTTACATACATCAGTCGCCCGGGTTTGAGACCACGGGGGAGTCTCGTGTATGTTTGCTTCGAAAATTTATTTATGATCTCAAACAGTCTCCTCGGGCGTGGTTTGAAAAATTCAACAAGGCAATTTGTGAGGTTGGTTTCAAACGAAGCTCCGCAAATTTCTCTTTTTTCACTCGTCACCAATCAACCGAGACTGGAATACTATTGGTTTATGTGGACGATATTTTGATCACGAGTGACGACTCCGCTGGGATACAACATGTTAAGCAACATTTAAATTTTGTCTTTCAAATCAAAGATCTGGGAAACCTTCAGTATTTTCTTGGACTAGAGGTTGCACGACGACCTGATGGCTTTGTCTTATCCCAGCGCAAGTATTGCATTGACCTTCTGCAATATGCTGGCCTCTCAGGGTGCAAACCTGCGGAGACCCCGTTGGAAGTCAACCACAAGTTATGTGCTCAGGGATCTGAGTCTGACTCTCTACCTCCAAATCCGGAATACTATCGGCGTCTTGTGGGAAAACTGATATATCTAACAGTTACAAGACCAGATATCTCATTTGCGGTTAGAGTGGCCAGCCGCTTTATGCACACTCCACGGGTTTCTCATCTTCAGGCAGTGAAACGCATTCTCAGATATCTAAAGACTGCTCCTAGACAAGGACTTGTGTATAAACCATCTTTGAAGCTTCTCTTATTGCTTACTCTGATGCGGATTATGCGGGCTCGTTGAACGATCGGCGATCTACAACTGGTTTCTGTACTTACTTTGAAGGAAATCTTATCACATGGCAGAGTAAGAAGTAGTCGGTGGTTGCTCGCTCGTCTGCTGAGGCTGAGTACCATACGATGACGGCTGTTGTATCAGAACTAACCTGGCTTGAAAGTCTTTTTATAAATTTGGGAGTTAAATTATCCTCACCTTCAACTTTGTTCTGTGACGGTCAGGTTGCAATTCATATTGTGAAGAATCATGTGTTCCATGAGTGGACCAAACATATTGAAGTTGACTGTCACTTCGTTCGAGAAAAGGTCCAATCGAAGATGCTAAAGCTTGAGCATGTTCCTGCTTCTGGGCAAGTTGCTGACACTCTTACCAAGGCATTACATCGGAAATTGTACCATCAGTTCCTGCCCAAGCTTGGTGCCTACGACTTGTACGCTCCAGCTTGCGGGGGAGTGTTAGAGAATATGAGGGAAAACGATGTAAAAGCTCATGTATAAGGCTCATCTATAGGCCCGCGTATTCTTTCTTCTATTAGTCTCACGTCTATTGTATAGTCATCAACTAAGAGATTTCTTAATCACACTTGCAAGTTGGGAATGAAAGATATACACTCCCCAACTTGAGGGAGGATGTTGTAATTATGTTCTATAATTAAGATTTTGGATATGCATTTTGTATATTACTTTCATATAAAGAGGTTTTCTAGTCTTTATGCCCCCTCCCCTAAATAAAAAAGGGTAGCCCAGTGCACAAAGCATTCCGCGCAATGAGGGTCCAGGGAAAGGTCCCACCACAATGCAGGTGTGTATATATTTCTTGCTTTATTTAGTGAGAATTAAGCATTTCATATTTCCTACAATGTGGATATTTCAGAAGCCATGGAGGTTGCCTGACTGGTCGAGGCAGACTTCACTATTAAGACCACCGCTCGCCCCTGATTCTCCCTTAATATATCATCCCACTCACTATGGTCCTCATTCATCCATCTACATACTTCCAAGCCAACTTCCACCAATACTACTTCTGCCGCCAGGCACCACGTGCACACCAAACCACCAATCCCTCCATGCTGACTGTGACCACCTACTTCGCACTGCCTTTCCAATCAAGAGTACATTGATTTACAAAATAAATACTTGTGCTTCTGCTGCAGGCAATCTTACTCTCCCACTCATGATTGTCCTTTGAAGGAGCTATGGACTATTTATTAGAGACGATGAGAACGAAATACTGTTGCATATTTTAATGTACTGGCTTTTGGAGGACCCCCGCAGGGGGCACTGAGGAGGGCCTCCTCCATCGGCTGGACCATGAGATTTTGAGACGACGCAATGAAGTTCTGGGGCACCATTCAGGACTCTCCAATCATGATTATGATCAACATCAACATTGTTCACAACTTCATCTCCCAGTAGTTGGTGATGAGCCTACAATTACCCTCCAAGACGGATTTTTTGAATCTTAAGGGGCAGACAACGCTCTCCAACCAGTGGGCTTCGTTGTCTCCTATCACTCCAGTTTGCCAACTGTTGTATCACATCTAATTTTAATTTGTTTCCATTAAGCAGAGTTGACATCACCTGGGCATCACCTAAGTTGCAAACGTTAGGTGGCATCAATCATAATTGGGCCCACATGCAGATGACCTTCGACTAAACGGGTTGGCCGCATACATTGATGGGAATGCCTACCTCTAGCGCATGTTGGTCTCCAACTGTACCATGTAGAGGACCCACCCAATGGATTTTTGTGTGTTGTTATAGCAGGTCCCACCATGGGATACTTCAAATTTTTTGGGACCTTCCCCTCTCCACAGCATAGAACCCTGCGATGGTGTGCATATAATCTTTTTTGTCCATATTGAAATGACCACGTTCAGAAGGACGAGATCAAATGCTTGATGGCGAAAATACTCGTCGTCGACCTAATTCGGCCTAGTACTAGTAGTCGTGTGTTACTTGTCTGCAAGAAGGATGATAGCTTGCGCTTTTGCGTCGACTACAGAGAAATGAATAAGGCTACGGTAGAGGATAAGTATTTGATTTTGGTGACTCGGGAGCTCATTTATGAGCTCTGCGGCCCCACCTACTCCTCCAAGCTGAACCTCTGCTCCGGCTACTGTCAGGTCTACATAAGTTCAGCAGACAATCTAAAGATTGTATTTCTCACTCAACAGCTACTATGAGTTCCAGTTATGTCATTTAGATGACCAGGGCTCCCGCCATTATCCAGGGTACTGTGAATGACATCTTCTGTCATGAGCACTATAAGTATATCCTCATTTTTTCAACAATATACTTGTTTGTCGCTTCACGTGCAAAGACTATATATCCATCTAGTGGCTACATTAGAGACCCTCAAACAACATTCCCTCTCGGGTAATCCCAAAAATGTTCCTTTGTTAAGCTTAGAGTCTCATATCTAAGCCACGATTTCAACACATGGTGTTCCTATGGATCTGGATAAGGTGTTAGGAGCACTACAGTGAACACCATCTTGCTCCTTGCGAGGTGTGTGGGGATTCCCCAAACTGAGGGGGCACTGCAGTCAGATCATCCGTGAATACGGTAGCCTGGCAAGGCCGCTAGCGGATCTTTTACACAAGACCACACATATAGCTTTTCTTTGTTCCCCAGAGGTGGTCACAAAATTCACCGCCCTACAATAGGTGTTAATAACAACACATGTACTAGTTACGTCCAACTTCACCCAACCCTTTGTTGTCAAGTTCCAACGCATTGAGAATGGCATTGGAGTTGTTCTCATGCATAATGGTCGTATAACCACCTACTTCAACCGAATTTTCGCCACCAATGTACGCTCTCGATCGACCTACAAAAATGAGCTGATAGCACTCGTTCTGGCGGATCAGCATTGGCGACCATACTTACTGGGTCAACATTTTATGATGCACACTAATCATCACAGTCTACAGTACCTCCTGAGCCAAAAGATGTCGACGCTCGCATAACAAATATTGATACCAACTTCACAGTCGAACCAATTCGGTAAATCCAACAAAATCGCTGACACTTTATCGCGCTAGTCAGAGTCCGTTGAGTAGACAGACATTTTTTGGCTAGTTCGATAGGAAGCTAGTACCATTCAGAGGGAAGTGGGTCCTACCCGACCCTCCTGGCTCCAGCCTATTTTGGAGAATGTCAGGGCCAACACACCTGCTCATACAGTGAATGATCTCATCGGTAATCGTCTCCACCATCGGGTTGTCTAGTCTTATCACCATCGACATGCATTTTGATGTTTCTAAAGTTTCATACCACCCCCTCAACCAGTCACACGTGCTTTCCGCACATATCGTCAACCAGGCACTGCCCTTTATTGGAAAGAGATGTTGTGCCAACTGCCAAGTGGAAGACTGTGGTAGCTTGCTTGGTATGTCATCGCTCCAAATATGATACAACTCTTTGAGAAATTATTACAACCATTATCGGTCCCCGACTTGATCTGGTGTAACCTGACAATGGACTTCATTCCCTCCTACCCATCATTTCGCAGTGATTGCATCCTGGTCGTGATGGCCACATGTCCAAATATGATCACTTTCTTCTGTTCTATCATCCTTTAGGGCACCACTTGTCGTTGAAGCATTTATCCATAGAGTGGTGCTCTTATATGAGTTTTCATGATAGATCGTGAGTAGCCGGGATCCAACTTTCATGAGTACATTTTGGCATGAGCCATTCAATCTCCAAGGCACACAATTGCAGATGAGCACAGGGTACCACCCATAAATTGATGGGCATACTGAGATCCTCGTCTGCTACTTAAATACATATCTAATACTTTATGTCGTATTGCTCATATGATTGGCGCAAGCTGAGTTAGGTTGAGTTCTGTTAGAAGAAGCCAAGCCGGGCCCACAATGGGTTGACCGGACACACCTGGCCGACTGCAGTCTAACGCATCCCCAGCCAAATCACCTGGGTTCCACCTCGGTTTAATCTCAGGTAGGTTGTTGAGGCCCGGGGCTTGATCCCGGGACCTCCTTTATCAAACCCTTATTCACAGTTGGGTATCTGGTCCCTGAATAAGGGTTTGATAAAGGAGGTCCTGGGATCAAGCCTCGGGCCTCAACAACCTACCTGGGATTAAACCGAGGTGGAACCCAGGTGATTTGGTCGGGGATGCGTTAGACTGCAGTCGGCCAGGTGTGTCCGGTCAACCCATTGTGGGCCCGGCTTGGCTTCTTCTAACACTCGAAACCAAGGTGATTTGGTTGGGGATGCGTTAGACTGCAGTCGGCCAGGTGTGTCCGGTCAACCCATTGTGGGCCCGACTTGGCTTCTTCTAACAAGTTCCCCAACAACGCCTCCTTCCATTATGCGACAGGTATGACCCTATTTCAGACAATTAACGGTAGCTACAGTATTACAACACTTGCCAGAAGAATGTCACGTGGAGGCACTTCACACACAACTACAGGACTGAATGAGATCTAATGCAATTTGAAGTATCATTTGCAACGAGTACAACAAAAGATGCTCAATCAAGTAAACAAATGGTGTCGAGAGGCTCTGTTCTGAGTAGGGGACAAAGTGCCCGTCAAGCTCCGCATATATCACTTCAGTGGCAATTGGCAACACGCCTTCATCCCAAGTTGTTTGCCAGCTTCTATGGGCCATTTACAACCAAAGCATACATCGGCGAGATGGTCTATCACCAACACCTTCCTACTCAAAGTTGAATCCACCTCGTCTTTCACATCTCATAACTCAAGTGAGTCGTCGGGGACCACCCAGTCGAGAATAGATTGCCGACTCACGTAGCGACCGACACGACAGTTGTATACTCTCCCAATGTCCTTTTGGATCATTGGTAGCCTGCAGTATCGCCCCTCATCCAACGCAACATAGTTGGACCACGATGATTTTTGCATGCAGTTTCCTAATTAATCCCTCAAGGACAAGACAAATTTCTCAGGCGGCGGTATTTGTGCGGAGGGGGATAAACGGGCTGATGGAGAGGCCGCGACAAGGACTTGGCAGGTCTATTCCAGTCAGACCGCACTTATAAGTAATGTGGCTTAGACGGCATCAGTTATCATTATTTTTGCATTTATATTCCAGCATATTTTGATTTTAGTTTATTACTGTAATGCCACTATATGGGTTTAAATATCCTAGCTATCTTTTATTGTACTAGGGCTGTCCAAGAATGTCTCTTGGTTTCTATATCCTCCCCAATGTCCCCCTATGTTTAGTATGAAACCCTAAATATCACCAATAGGTAACAACATCTACAATGCAATATATATTATATAAATACGAAGTAAAGGCATTTTTTCTGTAATTATTTTACTTATGATTTGTAAAGGTCATGAACTATGAAGTAAAGAAACCTTGTTCCAATAGTGCTGCTTAAACCCAAAAATACCATAAATTCTGAAAAAGTCTAGCAAGGTAACTAATTTGGGCAAAACCAAATAATAATCAGGCAGGTATGTAATTAAGCAATACCTAAAACAACAAAAATCCATAATAATTTAATTTAAGTATATCTTTTATCCCATTTGTAGCACTACCTGTGATGAGGAGAGATTACCTGCAACCTAGCTCGCCTCTCTTCTTTACGCTGTGCAAGTGCCACATAAAGAGGTTTGCAGCCAACCATTTTCCCATTCATTGCTCCAAGCTATATTAAGGTAAAAAATAATAAGATGAAGTCTTATGTATGTCTGAATATGATAAATAATTTCAATAAGACAGTCACGTGTGAATATGAAAGTAATTTGAGTATATAATTACTTACTGCACGTGATGCTTCTTCTGGCAACGAAAAAGCGACAAATCCTGACCCCCTGCTTACACCGGTAGGATCTCGCATGACCTGTTATCAACTATTTATGTTAAAGTTATATATCACCAAAAGATAAAATCAGAATTAAACCATTAAGAATTTGAAACCTTCATGTGAAAGCACCTTGCAAGAAGTAATAGAACCAAACTCTGAAAAAATCTCTTTTAACCTTTCATCCCCAATGCTATCATCCAAATTTTTTAAATACAAATTCACTCCTTGATATTTTTCTGCTGTCTCCTTCACATTCTGCTCAAATCTCCCTTTCAGTTCTTGTTCTCTTTCGGATTTCTTCTGCGCTCGGCCAACATACCACTCCTTGTCATCGAATTTCTTCCCATTTAGTTCCTGAACCGCCTGAGCAGCATCGTCTGGATTCTCAAAATTGACGAACCCAAAGCACTTGGATTTTCCATCTGCCTCTTTCATCACCACAACGCTTGTAGTTTTTCCATATTCACCAAAAATTTCCATCAAGTCTCCTTCAGTAACAGATTCGGAGATATTTTTGACAAACACATTATTAAATCTTACCCTGCCTACAAAATTTCCCCTTTCCTGCCTTCGGAGGAAAGGTCCCACATAAACTTGCTTATCATTTAAAAGCATTCCATTTAGCTTCTCTATTGCATTTAGTGCAGCTTCTTCTCGATCGAACTGAACAAAACCATATCCTTTAGACTGACCAGAAACATCTGTAGCAACTTTGCACGAAAGAACGTTGCCAAATGCGGAAAATGTATCATTAAGAGCTTTGTTGTCTATTGCCTTATCCAGATTCTGCAAAAAAAAATGAAAATCATTATAAAAGATACTGTTTGCAGGCCAACCAGAAAACTATATTAAAAAATGATAAATTTAGTCCTATACCTTAATAAATATGTTAGCTTCCCCACTTCTGCGGGCACTAGGGTCGCGATTTGAGTGCATTGCACGAAGAGGTTTATTGTTGAGAGGGGTATAATTTAGCATATCAAGAGCCCTCGTAGCTGCAATCCGCGAAAAAAACAATGTAGCATACAAAATACTATTCAGTCTCATAGACAAAAATATGTTGGAAGAATAGTGAGTAATTCACAGTAGAATAGAAAACGACTGAAACTATTAAGATAAATATATCACTCCAAAAATTAAATAAAATGGAGGAATAAGCCTATTATAAAGTTTATAATAATAATAAATGTTGCATGGGAACCTAAAAAATGTTAGCATGTAAAGAAGATTCAAGATTTGCAAAATTCTAAAAAGCAACTTAGACTTTTTCCAAAAGGCAATATGCATGCCTAAGGCAGATTTCCATGACTTTAAATCAAGGCCCAACTAAATTGAAACGGTAGCAAATTATCAACTAAATGTGTTAAGGGCTATTTAAGGAATAAAATTGAACTCGAGTACCTCAATTGGATCAACTGGATAATTTGAGATAGCACTAAATGAATCGACCACATCATTTTGTTCAGCTAATGCATTTTTGTTAGGCACATTACATGGTCAGTTATATTTTGTGTATTTTTGCTTGTTATCAATGTCTTGGTTTAGTTTGTTTTGCAGGAAATGTTAGATGCTTTTAAAAATCATATACACTAAAAACCTAAATATATTTAGCAAATTCTAATTTACGTCTTACAATCATTCATCCCAAGAGCTTAGGCGACTACAGAGCATAAATTTTGGTATCAGAATGCATCAGATTTGCACCCAAATTTTCTTTGTTTCCGCAACACAGCCAGTATCATCTAAAGCAACAATCTTTTTGCAAACCATTATTTTGCAGAATGATGATAAAAAAAAAGGATCATTCATATTGATCGGGATTGCCTCTGCAGATCTTTTTCACAGTTCATAAGCCCGTGTTTATGCGCCTCAAATTACTCAACATTTACCCCAAAATCAACAAGATACAAATTCAAAACCTCCATTAATTAATCAAAATAAAAAACTTACCGTCGACGGGATTGCTGTAGTTGACGTAGGCGTAGCCGAGGGATCGCCCGGTGGTGATGTCTCTACAAACGCGGACGGAAACAACATGACCCACCTGGCTGAACAATTCGAACAGCTGCGAATCGCTGACGTTCACCTCCAGATCCCCCACGTAAAGCGACGTCGACGAGAACTGAGACGCACCGCCGCCGCCGTTCGGCGTCGCCGCGCCGGACCCTAATACAGGCCCCTGGTGCTGCATGTGGATTTGCGCCATCCTTTTTTCCTTACTTTTTTTCCTCGATTACAAAGAAATCTACACCAACTGCGTTGACAGCAAATTTTCTCTCACTTTTTCTAACCTAAGATAGAAATATTTCTGGTTTTCGTCGGAATTTTTATTGCTTTTTCTCAGACGGAGAAGAATGATAGATCTACGAAAAGAAAAGAGAACAAAAATCGAAGGGTGGTGGAGGAAGGCTTGGAAGGGCGGCCCCGAACGGCAGCGGCGCCGGCTCCAGACGTCGGCGTCAGAAATAATATATGTATTCATGGATGGAAACCCTAACTGTAACTTTTCACCGCCTGAGCCGAGGAGGCTCCCGCCTCCATCGGATCTCAGGGTTCCTGGCGATGGGGCACGTGGCAGTAGATTAGACGCCCTGATCAGCTTTGGCGCTAAAATTTTGGAGTAAATTAACTATAAATTAATTATTAATTAGAATATTATATTAAATTTCACATAAGAGTGATAAGACTCCATTCAATTGGTGGGAAATTGGATGCAGTAATTGAAATTTACTCAATTTTAATTCTCATATGAATTAGAATTGAACTTGATTTCAATTCTTTTGTTCGGCTGAGGGCAAAAATCTTGCCACGGGATTAGAAATTAATATTTTGTTTTTTGATACATGTTAGAATTTAGCAAATGCCATATTTGAAATAGTAAATACATAAATCTAAGGATAAAAACACATAAATAAATCCACATATAATCAATCAAATTGTTGTGGGTCGTCTGATTTTTTCCAGGTTCGAAGAAATCAGGTCGTCTTAGCTCGGAATTGGACATGGCGCAAACAGTTAGAGTAAACAGCTGCAAATGACAAGATGTTTTTTTTTGACGTGGAAAACACAAAAATGATTTAATACTACGTGGTTGGATCTGTGTTGAGTCAAAATTCACTAGTTCCTTTGAGATTACAGGGATTGAGATTTGATCTCGGAGGGCGACAGAGCGCTTGACCATTTTGTCTCGGATTTATGGACTTAGAACCAGTCCAGCATATGTTCCAAGCTGATTTGTTTATGGCGTGAAATATCCCCTCAGTTAGACCTCGGCAAGGGCGTTAACCCTTCTGAGCCACCCGTGTTTGCTCCGCGGGCTGAAAGTTTTGCGGGGGGGGGGGGGGGGGGGGCCTGGGCGGTGATGCCTTCGGTTAGTGGTGCACATAAAAACCGGGGGGGGACCGGACTGGCCGGGCCGGGACCGGCCGGGACCGGTCCGGCCGGGCCGGAACCGGTCCCGTGGTCCCGGACCGGTCCCGTGGTCCCTGGCAGAGCCCCCTTTAAGGGTAAAAACCGGGACCGGTAAAAGACCGGTCTTTTACCGATCCCGGTCCGGGACCGGTCGGGACCTAAACTGGGAAAGAGCCGTTAACGGCTCTTTTAATGAGAGCCGTTCGGCTGTCATTAAAAGAGCCTTATGTGGCAGGCTCATTAAAAGAGCCCGGCTCTTTTTTTTTATAAATAAATAAAAAAAAATTAATTATAAACTTATAAACCCCCCCCCCCCTCCCTCATTTCCCTCTCTCTCTCTCTCTCTCTCACTCTCTCTCTCACTGTCTCTCTCACTCATACTCGCGTTAAATGGCTTCCTCCTCCTCCATGTCGGCGTCCTCCTCGGCGTCCGTCGATCATGAGATCGTTGAGCACCGGCATAAAGCGGCAGTATGGGATAACTTCGATAAAGTGCGGATCGGCGGCGAAATAAAGGCGAAGTGCAAACTTTGTGCCAAGCTTATGGCCGCTAACAGTAGCAACACAACACTCGCACGACACAACAAATCGTGTCTTTCCAAACAAGCCCCGTCTTATTAAAAAGAAAATATAATAATATATAATTAAAATAATTAATTTAATTTTAATTTAATTAAAATTAAAAAATAATAACCGGTCCCGGTCTGGGACCGGTTAGGACCGGTCCTTCCGGTCCCAGGCGGTCCCGGCTTTCAAAGGAAAAACCGGTCCCAGACCGGGACCGGTTTGGGCAGGACCGGTCCGGGACCGGTGTCCCAAAGGACCGATCCTGCCCAGGACCGGTCTCGGACCGGGACCGGGGTCTTTATGTGCAGGCCTACCTTCGGTTGACTTCTTATGCTTTGCCCTTGCTTGTTGCGCAGCGCTAGTAGCGCGTCGTGGAAACACTGTCCTACTTTATGTTTTGTGTGCTGCGTTGGTGTGGAAACGTGCTGCTTTTCACACTTCCTCCTCGAGTGCGACGACGTGTGCCAGCTTGTGCGGCTGTCGCGAAAAGTTTGTGATGATGGCGGATTTTTGGGTGTGATGTGGAGGAAGATTTTGCCCCCTTGTCTCAACGTCGCGGAAGAACTTGCGGGTTCGCTGCCCACTAGAAGACGCGGAGACCACCCCCGACGGTGGAGGGCGGCGGTGTTACCGAAAAATGTGATTCCGGCGGTACCCGTAAAAATAAATTTTTATTCTCTATTTCTGTGGTGGCGGTGTAGAGACCCAAATCCTGGGTTCTTCAAAATTAAGGATCGGACAACAGTTTTGAATAAAAGGGTCACAGTACCAGGTACAAAGAACATTCACCAAAGCTTTTATTGCATTTATAACTATATTACAGGCAAACCAATACATACTATATGGACTTTGTGCAATATATACACGTAGATCCAGTACAGCGAGCTCTGTGCCAATCCCGCGCTTCAATTATTGCTTTTGCTAGTCCCAGTTCAATTGCTAGGTTCCTGTGTGTTCCACTTGAGGTTGGTTCCGCTGTCTAAAAAAAATGGGTCCACAAAGGGTTAGTCATAAAATTATGACTAAGTGAGAAAAGTATTTCGTGAAACATTATACATGCAAACAAGGGAATGATAACAATATGCATATAGTACAAGAAATTAATTACTTGATTATTCTCAACATCAATCCTTAAATTACCCCTTAAATTAGGTCTGAACAAAAAGCCCGATCAGGCCGGCCCGGACCGGGCCCGATCGGGCTTTTTCATTTATCGGGCCGGGCCGGCCCGGTCCTCCCCTGCAATCGGGCCGGGCCGGGCCGGGCAGGCAGCTAAAATAGGCTGCCTGCTCCGGCCCTTCAGGCCAGGCCGGGCAGGACCGGGCCGGTCTCGGGCCCGAACCGGGCCGGCCCGATTTTCTTTTTTTTTATTAATTATTTTATAATTTATAATTTATAATTTTATATTATAATTTATATTATTATAAATAGTTAATAGTTATAATATATTATATTATTAATTTATTATAATATATATTTATTAGTTTATTAGTTATACAATTGCACAAATGTCACAAAAAATTTAATCAAAAAATTTTATTAATATTAGAATACAAAATCTAAGTCAGACATTGCCCGATTTACATTAAGAATTTAAGATTTAATTAAAAAAATTTACATACATCAAAAAAATTTACATTAAGAATTTAAGATTGCCCGATTTAATCATCTTGTAGATTCATTGCGTCAATTTCGTCTTCTATCTCCTCCGAGCTATCCTCCAATGCTGTTATGTGCTGCTTCCTCTTCATAGCATCCAAGTAGTCCTTGTAGCATATGCAAATCTCCAGCGATTCTTCGTTAAGCTGGCTCCTCCGCTCGTTCAAAACCCTGCCACTAAGAGAAAAAGCGGACTCCGAAGCTACTGTACTAGCTTGGATAGTTAGTAAATCACGGGCCATATAGGCCAAAACAGGATAGGTATTAGTTTTACCTTTCCATCAATTTAAGAGATCGAAGTTTTCGATCTCGTCCGAACTCATAAAATCGCTAAATTGTGTTTTTGTATATAATCCTAATTCATCTAAACTACCAGATGTGCGAGATTTTTTCCTAGAAGCTAAATCTAAAATTTTATTTTTAAGACTATCCTTTGTTTTGGGTTGTGTTATTTCTTCGCGGGGTCGTGACCCGTATAAGTTATTGTAATAATTATAACTTTGTGTAAAAAAAGTAGTAAAATTTGTAGTACTAACGGGGTCATCATCATCATAATTTATATTTAAGGTTAGATTAGTATTGATTTCATCGATCAAATTTTCTACGCCTTCTACGTTAAGTAGCGGATTTAAAGCGGCGGCGCACGAAAACATAGGCGGTATAGCTCTATAATATTTTAAAAAAATTTCTTCCATTATTTTAATTAAAGGAGCCCAACCTTCGTGTTGTCCATAATAACTAAATTTTTGTGTGATATGTACGAAATGTTCAATTACTAATGCGCTCGTTGGATAATACACTCCAGATAAAGAAACAGTGGCCCTATAAAAACACTTTAGTAAATCTAGATAATGTTCTATAATATCTCAATCATTTTCACCTAAATTGTGTTCAATATTAAGCAAACTATAATATTCCATTAGAATTTCTTTTTGTAGAACGGCTCTTTTTAACATTTTATAGGTTGAGTTCCATCTAACCGGCATATCAAATTCGGGTTTCAAATATCTCTGATTTTGTGCTTTACAAAATTTTCTAAAATCTTGAGCTCGTTGTTTAGTACAATAAATAGTTTTTAACATGTTTCGAATTTTATTAATATATTCTTCCATTCCCTTTAAACTATCCTGTACAACTAAATTTAGCACGTGACAAACACATCTAGTATGA
The DNA here is from genome assembly GCA_039513925.1 of Platanthera zijinensis. Lineage (NCBI taxonomy): Eukaryota > Viridiplantae > Streptophyta > Magnoliopsida > Asparagales > Orchidaceae > Platanthera > Platanthera zijinensis. The sequence goes on along the minus strand of CM077079.1, from coordinate 10,115,546 downwards.
AAAAACGCGCCGTTGAGAAATGGTTTTAAATCTCGTTTTAACAATTCAATTGCGACGCCATTATTAGCGGCGTTATCAAAAGAAATACTAAGTATTTTATCGTTAATTTTAAATTCTCGCGCACATTTCATAATAACTTTATATAAAGCTACAGCCGTGTGCGGGTATTCAAAACCTGTAAAACATATTACGCGTTTATTTTGCTCCCACGAAATGGGATCAATCCAATGACAAGTGATGCAAAGATAAGATAATCCTAAATTTAAATTACTCGTCCAAACGTCGCTCGTTAGACTCACACGTCCTTCGAAATTTTCAAAATAGTTAATTAATTCTTCTTTTACTGCTAAATAAAATTTAAGCGCGTCACGCCTTAGAGTAATTCTACTAACCTTTTGGTATTTGGGTTGAAGCCCCCCATGTATGTACTCCGTCGCGTCGTCATTGTCGAAGACGCTGAATGGCAGCCCGCGTTTGATGACGAACTGCGCCTGCAGCTCTCGCTGTCGCATTTGATCGTACGTCCAAATCTGTCCTGCTCCAGAAATTTGGGCTTGACTTGACTCGGGAGGAGCTTGTTTCGACACGCAAGACTTCTGGTGTCTAACAAGCGTCGAGTTGCCGGTGATGGATAGCAGCTTCGAGCACAACTTGCAGCGCGCTCTCCTTTCGGTCCCGACTTGGACCATCTCGAAATGCTCCCAAATACCCGCTCTACGATTGTGCTCCACTACCGCAGCCGTATTTTGGGAAGACGAGAGAGAGAGTGAGAGTGAGAGAGTGTGAGAGTGAGAGAGTGTGAGAAAAAACAAAAAAAAAGAAGGGGGTTAGGGGGGGTATTTATAAGATTTTAAGAATTTTTTTATTTTTTATTTTTAATTTTTTTAATTTAAATAATATTATAAAATATTAAAATAATAAAAAAAATATAAAATATATATATTTTTATATATAAATATAATGCAGCCAACGGCTCTCATTTAGAGAGCCGTTGGCTGCTCTTCATGGCAGCATGGCTGCCACGTGGCAGCCATGCTGCCATGAGAGCCTAACGGCTCTTAAAAAGAGCCGTTAGGCTCAATCGGGCCTAGCCCGAGACCGGATCGGGCTATGGCCGGCCCGGTCTCGGGCTAGCCCGATTTTCGGGCTTTACCCGGCCCGGACCGGGCCGGGTAACAGCTTGAAACCGGGGCCCTTTCAGGGCCCCGGGTTAGGGCTCGGCCCGGTTCGGGCCTGAACCGGGCCGGGCTTGACCGGGCTTTGACCGGGCCGGGCTCGGGCTGGCCCGTCAGGCCCGGTTTTTTTGTTCACGCCTACCTTAAATTTAGTTACATAAAATAAGAAATGCTCCGGTGATGCAAACTTGAATTGGGCTCCGCCCCCGAAAAACGTAATTGTAGGCTCACCCCTACTGGTGAATCCATCAGTGGATGCCTCCACATCATTGGATTCGAAACCATCACATTTCCCCATGCAGAGTTTTAAATGACTTTTATCTTGACGTAAAAATAAGAATTTTTAATAAAACCGATCCCCTCAGAAATACATGTATCACTTTTATATTTTTTCATCGCCAACATTTATTCTTTAGCGATATTTCATTAAGGCGAAACTCATATGCACATGCAAGGCTAAAAAAAATTAAATCTGATACTACAAAATAATTGGATACCCATAATTTCAAGAAATAAAATACTCACAAAAGTTTTGCATGCATTCGCATTTCTGTCACGGCTTCCTTGCGATGCCATCCTCTGTTTTTGAAGTCTTGAGAACCACTGAAATTATACACACATTTATTGGGTTGCGTCACTTGGAATGCGTAGCGAAAAGCGCAAAAGATTTAGAGAGATTCGCTAAATCATCGGAAAACTGAAATGATAAACCGGAAATTTCAATAAGGCCAAAATCTGATTTTATATCTTGTCGAACAGCCATAAATATGCCTCGAAATAGGCTAAAACCAGCCCCCAAATGTACTAACCGTCCCTATAAAATGTTGTCCAGTAAAATATAGGAAAACAGTGTTAAAAAGGCCTCTAAATAGCAACAAAACAGCGCAAAAACAGCTACCAAAACAGCCCAACAGCGCAGCAAAAAGTCGTCGAAAAACCAGCGAAAATGCAGCCCAAAAATAGTAAGAAAACAACCTGAAAATCAGCATAAAGACAGCATTCTCTCAGAAGGAGAAGGAGGAAGCAAATTGCTGCACAATCGAACTTCTAAGGTGAAAGAGTGCGGCAAGGTTCTTCCAAGAACTCCATGGAAGAAGCTGGGGAAGAGAAGGTAAGGAAGAGAAGCAGCCTTAGCAGTAGAACAGCAAGACAACAACAGCTCGGGACAGCAAAGACCAGCAGCCCGGGACAGCAAAGAGCAAAGCACAGCGGCTCAGGTCAGCAGGGAATAGCAACTCGGGCAGCAGCTGCTCAAGGCAGCACAACAAGGCAGCAACGGCAAGACAACAGCAGGAGCTCGGGGCAGGAGGACAGCAGCAGTTCTCAAAACCAGCGGCAGAGGTACAACAAAGCAGCGGCAAAGAAGCAGCTAGGGGGCATCAGCAGAGACAGCAGCAGCTTAGGAGCAGTGATGCAGTAACAGAATGGAGAAAAGAGGGAGCAGGAGTTGATGTTTGTGAAGAAGAGGAGGGAGGCAAAGGTTTTAAATAGAAGAAATAGGCGGTGAAGAGGCAAGAAAAATTCAAATGGTAAAGAGGCAGCAAGAAGCCAAATTGGAGTAGCTAACTCACATGGGTGTCATTTCTCCCAATCAAACCAACAGCCAAGTGTCCAAACAATAGCCAAGTGTCAAGCCTCAATAACCAAGTGTTAACAACCCATCCATCACAAGCCAAACTTAGCCAGCACTCACCACAAAACAGCCAGCAATCATATCCAGCCACCCCCCCCCCCCCCCTATTTAAACAGTCAACACAAAATTCCAGCTAGCCCACACATGTCCAACCAACAACAATTCCAGCTAGCTCACACAAATCCAGCCAGCACATCACACAAACAACCTTAACTCCAGCCAAACCATCATTTTACTTAGCCTAATACAAGGCCAGCCCATATACATAAGCCCGCATCTAAATGACAGCCCACTTGAAATTACTATTGGCACCCAAATAAAAGAAAAACGAAATAAAACAAATTCGTCAAAAACAAAAATTCGGAAACTTTTCAAATACCTTTTTCTCATCATCGGGGAAATTATAACAAACTAAGCGGGAGAAAAATAATAATTATGTCTTTTTGCGATTTTTGGTTTGTCACAAATCGTCCCCACTACAAGAGTTTTCATCCCCGAAAACTAACTTCTTAACGTCACGAATAGGTTGCGATATAGGGAAAAGTTTATGTTTAGCGGTTTAGTCGAGCAATGTCTTTGTACTATCCATGACACCATTTATTGAAAACTTGTCCCTCTGATACCAATTTGTAGAGACCCAAATCCTGGGCTCTTCAAAATTAAGGATCGGACAACAGTTTTGAATAAAAGGGTCACAGTACCAGGTACAAAGAACATTCACCAAAGCTTTTATTGCATTTATAACTATATTACAGGCAAACCAATACATACTATATGGACTTTGTATAATATATACACGTAGATCCAGTACAACGAGCTCTGTGCCAATCCCGCGCTTCGATTATTGCTTTTGCCAGTCCCAGTTCAATTGCTAGGTTCCTGTGTGTTCCACTTGAGATTGGTTCCGCTGTCTAAAAAAAATGGGTCCACAAAGAGTTATTCATAAAATTATGACTAAGTGAAAAAAGTATTTCGTGAAACGTTATACATGCAAACAAGGGAATGATAACAATATGCATACAGTACAAGAAATTAATTACTTGATTATTCTCAACATCAATCCTTAAATTACCCCTTAAATTTAGTTACATAAAATGGGAAATGCTCCGGTGATGCAAACTTGAATTGGGCCCCGCCCCCGAAGGACGTAATTGTAGGCTCACCCCTACTGGTGAATCCATCAGTGGATGCCTCCACATCATTGGATTCGAAATCATCACATTTCCCCATGCAGAGTTTTAAATGACTTTTATCTTGACGTAAAAATAGGAATTTTGAATAAAACTGATCCCCTCAGAAATACATGTATCGTTTTTATATTTTTCTCTCGCCCACATTTATTCTTTAGCGATATTTCATTAAGGCAAAACTCATATGCACATGCAAGGCTAAAAAAACAATAAATCTGATACTGCAAAATAATTGGATACCCATAATTTCAAGAAATAAAATACTCACAAAAGTTTTGCATGCATTCGTATTTCCGTCACGGCTTCCTTGCGACGCCATCCTCTGTTTTTGAAGTCTTGTGAACCACTGAAATTATACGCACATTTATTGGGTTGCGTCACTTGGAATGCGTAGCGAAAAGCGCAAAAGATTCAGAAAGATTCGCTAAATCATCATAAAACTGAAACGATAAACCGAAAATCTCAATAAGGCCAAAATCTGATTTTATATCTTTCCGGACAGCCATAAATATGCCTCGAAATGGGCTAAAACCAGCCCCCAAATGGACTAACCGTCCCTATAAAATGTTGTCCGGTAAAATATAGGAAAACAGTGCCAAAAAGGCATCTAAATAGCAACAAAACAGCGCAAAAACAGCTACCAAAACAACCCAACAGCGCAGTAAAAAGTCGTCGAAAAACCAGCGAAAATGCAACCCAAAAACAGTAAGAAAACAACCTGAAAATTAGCATAAAGACAGCATTCTCTCAGAAGGAGAAGGAGGAAGCAAATTGCTGCACAATCGAACTTCTGAGGTGCAAGAGTGCGGCAAGGTTCTTCCAAGAACTCCAAGGAAGAAGATGGAGAAGAGAAGGTAAGGAAGAGAAGCAGCTCCAGCAGTAGAACAGCAAGACAGCAGCAGCTCGGGACAGCAAAGACCAGCAGCCCGGGATAGCAAAGAGCAAAGCACAGCGGCTCAGGTCAGCAGGGAATAGCAGCTCGGGCAGCAGCTGCTCTAGACAGCACAGCAAGACAGCAACGGCAAGGCAACAGCAGGAGCTCGGGGCAGGAGGACAGCAACAGTTCTCAAAACCAGCGGCAGAGGTACAGCAAAGCAGCGGCAAAGAAGCAACTAGGGGGCATCAGCAGAGGCAACAACAGCTTAGGAGTAGTGATGAAGTAACATAATGGAGAAAATAGGGAGCAGAAGTTGATGTTGGTGAAGAAGAGGAGGGGGCAAAGGTTTTAAATAGAAGAAATAGGCGGTGAAGAAGCAAGAAAAATTCAAATGGTAAAGAGGCAGCAAGAAGCCAAATTGGAGTAGCTAACTCACATGGGTGTCATTTCTCCCAATCAAACCAACATCCAAGTGTCCAAACAATAGCCAAGTGTCAAGCCTCAATAACCAAGTGTTAACAACCCATCCATCACAAGCCCAACTCACCCAGCACTCACCACAAAACAGCCAGCAATCATATCCAGCCAGCCAGCCCCCCTATTTATATCAGTCAACACACAATTCCAGCTAGCCTACACATGTCCAGCCAACAACAATTCCAGCTAGCTCACATAAATCTGGCCAGCACATCACACAAACAACCTTAACTCCAGCCAAACCATCATTTTACTTAGCCCAATACAAGGCCAGCCCATATACATAAGCCCGCATCTAAATGACAGCCCACTTGAAATTACTATTGGCACCCAAATAAAAGAAAAACGAAATAAAACAAATTCGTCAAAAACAAAAATTCGGAAACTTTTCAAATGCCTTTTTCTCATCATCGGGGAAATTATAACAAACTAAGCGGGAGAAAAATAATAATTATGTTATTTTGCGATTTTTGTGTTGTAACAAATCATCCCCACTACAAGAGTTTTCGTCTCCGAAAACTAAATTTTTTACGTCACGAATAGGTTGCGATATAGGGAAAGGTTTATGTTTAGCGGTTTAGTCGAGCAATGTCTTTGTACTATCCATGACACCGTTTATTGAAAACTTGTCCCTCTGATACCAATTTATAGAGACTCAAATCCTGGGCTCTTCGAAATTAAGGATCGGACAACAGTTTTGAATAAAATGGTCACAGTACCAGGTACAAAGAACATTCACCAAAGCTTTTATTGCATTTATAACTATATTACAGGCAAACCAATACATACTATATGGACTTTATATAATATATACACGTAGATCCAGTACAACGAGCTCTGTGCCAATCCCACGCTTCGATTATTGCTTTTGCTAGTCCCAGTTCAATTGCTAGGTTCCTGTGTGTTTCACTTGAGGTTGGTTCCGCTGTCTAAAAAAATGGGTCCACAAAGGGTTAGTCATAAAATTATGACTAAGTGAGAAAAGTATTTCGTGAAACGTTATACATGCAAACAAGTGAATGATAACAATATGCATACAGTACAAGAAATTAATACCTTGATTATTCTCAACATCAATCCTTAAATTACCCCTTAAATTTAGTTACATAAAATGGGAAATGCTCCGGTAATGCAAACTTTAATTGGGCCCCGCCCCCGAAGGACGTAACTGTAGGCTCACCCCTACTGGTGAATCCATCAGTGGATGCCTCCACATCATTGGATTCGAAACCATCACATTTCCCCATGCAGAGTTTTACATGACTTTTATCTTGATGTAAAAATAGGAATTTTGAATAAAACTGATCCCCTCAGAAATACATGTATCGCTTTTATATTTTTCCCTCGCCCACATTTAATCTTTAGCGATATTTCATTAAGGCGAAACTCATATGCACATGCAAGGCTAAAAAAAACAATAAATCTGATACTGCAAAATAATTGGATACCCATAATTTCAAGAAATAAAATACTCACAACAGTTTTGCATGCATTCTTATTTCCGTCACGGCTTCCTTGACATGCCATCCTCTGTTTTTGAAGTCTTGGGAACCACTGAAATTATATGCACATTTATTGGGTTGCGTCACTTGGAATACGTAGCGAAAAGCACAAAAGATTTAGAAAGATTCGCTAAATCATCAGAAAACTGAAACGATAAACCGAAAATCTCAATAAGGCTAAAATCTGATTTTATATCTTGCCGTACAGCCATAAATATGCCTCGAAATGGGCTAAAACCAGCCCCCAAACGGACTAACCGTCCCTATAAAATGCTGTCTGGTAAAATATAGGAAAACAGTGCTAAAAAGACCTATAAATAGCAACAAAACAGCGCAAAAATAGCTACCAAAACAGCCCAATAGCGCAGCAAAAAGTCGTCGAAAAATCAGCGAAAATGCAGCCCAAAAACAGTAAGAAAACAACCTGAAAATCAGCATAAAGACAGCATTCTCTCAGAAGGAGAAGGAGGAAGCAAATTGCTGCACAATCGAACTTCTAAGGTGCAAGAGTGCGGCAAGGTTCTTCCAAGAACACCAAGGAAGAAGCTGGGGAAGAGAAGGTAAGGAAGAGAAGCAGCTCCAGCAGTAGAACAACAAGACTGCAGCAGCTCGGGACAGCAAAGACCAGCAGCCCGGGACAGCAAAGAGCAAAGCATAGCAGCCAGGTCAGCAGGGAATAGCAGCTCGGGCAGCAGCTGCTCAAGACAGCACAGCAAGGCAGCAACGGCAAGGCAACAGCAGGAGCTCGGGGCAGGAGGATTGCAGCAGTTCTCAAAACCAGCGGCAGAGGTACAACAAAGCAGCGACAAAGAAGCTGCTAGGGGGCATCAACAGAGGCAGCAGAAGCTTAGGAGCAGTGATGCAGTAACAGAATGGAGAAAAGAGGGAGCAGGAGTTGATGTTGGTGAAGAAGAGGAGGGAGGCAAAGGTTTTAAATAGAAGAAATAGGCGGTGAAGAGGCAAGAAAAATCCAAATGGTAAAGAGGCAGCAAGAAGCCAAATTGGAGTAGCTAACTCACATGGGTGTCATTTCTCCCAATCAAACTAACAGCCAAGTGTCCAAACACAAGCCAAGTGTCAAGCCTCAATAACCAAGTGTTAACAACCCATCCATCACAAGCCCAACTCAGCCAGCACTCACCACAAAACAGCCAGCAATCATATCTAGCCAGCCCCCCCTATTTAAATCAGTCAACACACAATTCCAGCTAGCCCACACATGTCCAGCCAACAACAATTCTAGCTAGCTCACACAAATCCAGCCAGCACATCACACAAACAATCTTAACTCCAGCCAAACCATCATTTTACTTAGCCCAATACAAGGCCAGCCCATATACATAAGCCCGCATCTAAATGACAGCCCACTTGAAATTACTATTGGCACCCAAATAAAAGAAAAACGAAATAAAACAAATTCGTCGAAAACAAAAATTCGGAAACTTTTCAAATGTCTTTTTCTCATCATCGGGGAAATTATGACAAACTAAGCGGGAGAAAAATAATAATTATGTTGTTTTGCGATTTTTGGATTGTCACAAATCGTCCCCACTACAAGAGTTTTCGTCCCCGAAAACTAACTTATTAACGTCACGAATAGGTTGCGATATAGGGAAAGGTTTATGTTTAGCGGTTTAGTCGAGCAATGTCTTTGTACTATCCATGACACCATTTATTGAAAACTTGTCCCTCTGATACCAATTTGTAGAGACCCAAATCCTGGGCTCTTCAAAATTAAGGATCGGACAACAGTTTTGAATAAAAGGGTCACAGTACCAGGTACAAAGAACATTCACCAAAGCTTTTATTGCATTTATAACTATATTATAGGCAAACCAATACATACTATATGGACTTTGTATAATATATACACGTAGATCCAGTACAACGAGCTCTGTGCCAATCCCACGCTTTGATTATTGCTTTTGCCAGTCCCAGTTCAATTGCTAGGTTCCTGTGTGTTCCACTTGAGGTTGGTTCCGCTGTCTAAAAAAAATGGGTCCACAAAGAGTTATTCATAAAATTATGACTAAGTGAGAAAAGTATTTCGTGAAACGTTATACATGCAAACAAGAGAATGATAACAATATGCATACAGTACAAGAAATTAATTACTTGATTATTCTCAACATCAATCCTTAAATTACCCCTTAAATTTAGTTACATAAAATGGGAAATGCTCCGGTGATGCAAACTTGAATTGGGCCCCGCCCCCGAAGGACGTAATTGTAGGCTCACCCCTACTGGTGAATCCATCAGTGGATGCCTCCACATCACACAAACAACCTTAACTCCAGCCAAACCATCATACAAACAACCTTAGCCCAATACAATTCCAGCCAGCTCACACAAATCCAGCCAGCACATCACACAAACAACCTTAACTCCAGCCAAACCATCATTTTACTTAGCCCAATACAAGGCCAGCCCATATACATAAGCCCGCATCTAAATGACAGCCCACTTGAAATTACTATTGGCACCCAAATAAAAGAAAAACGAAATAAAACAAATTCGTCGAAAACAAAAATTCGGAAACTTTTCAAATGTCTTTTTCTCATCATCGGGGAAATTATAACAAATTAAGCGGGAGAAAAATAATAATTATTTTGTTTTGCGATTTTTGGGTTGTCACAGGCGGCCAGTGGCGCTGGGCCGCCTGACCACGGCCAAAAAGGATCCTGACCCTCGGCACGCCGGTCGGTGGTAATTTTGTGGCCGGTGTGCCACTAAAGAGGCGGGGATGCGTTATATCGCCAGGAGTAGAGTAGTCGCGCCACCCCACTCTCGGGATGAAAGATTCTGGCGGTGGCCGGCGTCGCAGGGCCGCCGGACCACCGCCCAGTCGATCGCTGGCCCCTAACGAGCCGATCGGGGGTGGCAGCAAAGTGATCCATCCGCTGACCGGCAATGACAGAGACTATCACCACTATCATTGTCAGCGGGCTGCAGCTACCGTCTGATCTTCTTGATCTTCTTGATGAAGATCGAACGGTCAATATCCGCTTAAAACTGTGCGTCGCGTGTTAATCTGGACCCCCGCAGCGGATCCATTGTGGGGACAGAAGTTTAAATCTCCCCGTTCGGATCAATCTCAATCACGGGATTCATTTTGATTTGGCTATTAGCACACCGGATAGTAACAAAGACATTGATGATTTTTAAAAAATAATCAAGGTTTTTAAGGAAAAAGTTTTGAACATTAAAATTGTTTTTCTTGATAATGACAATCTCCACAAACATTTTGGGAATTTTACAAGTTGATTTGATATCTCAAAAAATCTAAATAATAATTATTTGACCAAAATATAGGCAAAAAATGCTCGATTTTTTTTGGAAAAATTACTATACTTTTTTAAGGCCCTTTTAAAGGTTCACTACAATATTTTTGGTCTTTAGCAACACCTGACTTGACAACAGTTATAAAAATGTTGCCTAAACTTTGTTAGAGAACAGTTTATAAGTGTTGCAATAGGTTTACATCTTTAAGCAACACTTTCTGTGCAACATTCAAAAACTGTTCTCTAATCTCTTATAGGGAACATTTTTGAAATGTTGCCCTGGAGGATTCACTTCACGCAACAATTATGATATGTTGTCTTCTTAAAAATTTATTTGCAATATTTTAAAAGTGTCGTTGTTAGTTTTCAATATAGCAACAAATTTCTATATTTCGACCGTGTTAGATTTTTAAAGTTTGTTAAAAATCGTTACTCCACATTTATTGCGACGTTTTAAAAGGGTCGTTGTTAGTTTTCGATATACCTACCTGGAATTTTAATTAACTTATATCGGATTGGATTTTAATTTGTTGGAGGTGTGGAACACTTCCGGTCTAATCCTCTTGTTTCTCATACAGAGTTTGCCCACGTGAGATTAGAGGAATCGAAGTGTGAATCCCTCCGACATATTCGGTGCTGACGACAGCGGGGGTCCGGGGGCGGCAGCCCCCGGCGGAGGTCTGCTTGTTTTTCCATTCGAATAGATGTTTAATTATCTTAATTAATTCCACTCCTCATTTAATTATATTACTTAATTATTTATACACTACCCAAAACCACGTCTTCAGCATGACTTCAACCATCGCCTAATTTCTTCCCGAAACCTAGCGCCAACCCTCTTCCCCGACGCGACGACGGGCTTCTTCCTCGAGTGTGGCTACTGCACCGCCTGCATCCTCTTCCGCGTCGACGCCGGCGTGCAAAATCTTCTTCCTCGCCCACGACGACAGTCCTATTGCACCGACCTAGCTTCTTCTCCGTCGACGCCGACAGTCCGATTCCACCGAACCGACGACAAAATCTGTCGGAATTTCTCCGTCGGATACCTAGCGCAGGGTTCTTGCACATTCTTCCTCTGCATATCTTGTGCTGTCGTTCTCCATATCGCTGAGGTATACCCCTTCTCTTACATATCGTGTGTCCTGGTATACCTAGCTTGTTTGATTCCATTTTTATGTGTGCTTAAATTCTAAAATGTTGAGGGTTGGGAATCTATTCTTCATGTATGTTGTGTGTGTGTTGTAGGTGTTTGTGTGTTGTTGTTGTGTTGTATGTGTGTTGTATGTGTGTGTGTGTGTGGTGTGTGGTGTGTGGTGTGTGGTGTGTGGTGTATGTTGTATGTGTGTGTGTGTGTGTGTGTGTGTGTGTGTGTGTGTGCATGGTCTGATGTATGTTGTATGTGTCTGTTAGTGTTGTTTGTGTGTGTGTGTGTGTTGTGTGTGTGTGTGTGTTTGTGTGTTAGTGTTGTATGTGTGTTTTAGGTGTGTTTTTGTGTTTGTTGTTATTTTATTGTATGTGTGTGTGTGTTGTTGTTGTTGTGTTGTATGTGTGTGTGTTATAGGTGTGTGTGTTGTTGTATGTGTGTATGTTGTTGTATGTGTGTATGTGTGTGTGTTGTTGTTGTGTTGTATGTGTGTGTGTTATAGGTGTATGTGTGTGTGTGTGTGTGTGTGTTGTGTTCTATGTGTTTGTGTGTGGTTGTGTGTGTTGTATATATATGTGTGTGTTTGTTTTTGTTGTGTTGTGTGTGTTTGTTGTTGTGTGTTGTATGTGTGTGTGCGTTTGTGTGCATTATTTGTGTTTTTTGTATGTGTGTGTTATAGGTGTGTATCTATATTGTTGTTATTGTGTTGTGTGTGTGTTGTATGTGTGTGTATGTGTGTGTATGTGTGTGTACGTGTGTGTGTGTGTGTGTGTGTGTGTGTGTGTGTGGTGTATGTTAGTATGTGTGTGTTAGTGTTGTGTGTGTGCGTGTGTTAGTGTTGTAGGTGTGTTTTTGTGTTTGTTGCTATTGTGTTGTATGTTTATGTGTGTGTTTGTGTGTGTTGTATGTGTGTGTGTTTGTATGTGTGTTTGGAATGTGTGTGTTGTCGTATGTGTGTGTGTTGTCATATGTGTGTGTGTTGTCATATGTATGTGTGTGTGTTATATGTTTATGTGTGTGTTGTATGCTTGTGTATGTGTGTATGTGTGTGTGTGTGTGTGTGTGTGTGTGTGTGTTTATTATGTTGTGTGTGTTTGTGTGTGTTGTATATATATGTGTGTGTTTGTTGTTGTTGTGTTGTGTGTGTGTGTGTGTGTTTGTTGTTGTATTATATGTGTGTGTTGTTGTATGTGTGTGTGTGTGTTTGTTTGTTGTGGTGTATGGTGTATGGTGTACGTGTGTGTGATATAGCTTCTCTCTCTCAAATTATTTTTCATACACATAAATTATCTTGCAATGTTTTATGCTAATGTTTTTCTCTTAACATATCATCGAAGAGCACACAAATCTTCTTTTGTAAATTTTGCTTTAATAATGTAACTCAATATAATATTTTTTTTGTTTAGGTACCGTCAATTTTCATTATTCAGAAGATAAAATATGATGAAAAAGGATTGGATTTATTTGCCTCGTTATGGTGAAGATTATATTAATGGTGTTAAACATTTCTTGGATATTGCGTTTAGTACATGGTTGTTCGAAGGAGAAGAGATTTTTTGTCCATGTGTTGTTTGTTGTAATGGTATTTGGGGGAAAAGAGATATGGTGTTTGACCATTTGGTAAGTAAGGGATTTGTAAAAGGATACACCGATTGGATTTATCATGGAGAGGATATTAAACGTATGGATCTTGATCAAGAAACTAATGATGATGTCTCATCTAATGATATCAATGGATTATTATTTGACACATTTAAAGATGTGTTTCAAGAAAATGGTTTATATGAAGGACTAAATGAAGATGCAATGAAGTTTTATAAGCTTATTGAGGAAGCAAATAAAGAACTATATCCTGGTTATAAAAAATTCTCTACATTATCTTTTACTATTCGTATGTATTTACTGAAATGCCTGCATGGATGGAGCAATGCATTATTCACATCTCTTTTAGAGTTATTAAAAGAAGTTATACCTGATTTGAACATCCCTATCTCTTTTAATAAAACAAAGTCTATGATTAGAGACCTGAGATTAGATTATAAAAAGATTGATGCATGTCCAAATAATTGCATGTTAGATTGGTGCAGCCCGCTGAATTTCAGCGCGCTGCTGGTGCAGCCCGCTGAATTTCAGCGCGCTGAATTTCAGCGTGCTGCATTTTAGCACGCTAAATTTCAGTGAGCTGCAGGTGCAGCACGCTGAATTACAGCGCGCTGCACCTATAGCGCTTTGCAGCGCTGCACCTGTAGCGATAAGCTCGTTGTTCTACTCCGCTATACCTTTCCTACCCTAAACTAGACAAACGCTGACATCAAGTACCTCGTTAGCTACCTAATTATCCCCGACAACAACATCCTCACAATCACACAAACCTTCAGCAATGAGAAGCACGCTGAAATTTATGCGAATATTGATCTTCAAATCCAATTTCATTGTTCATCCGAAGAATTTTTAGATATAGATTTCAACTGAGCAGTCAATTTATGCGAATATTGATTTTCTGATGAAAGTTAATTTCATCAGTCTGCTGGCAGAATTGTATTTAGTTTTTTTTGTTGGGATGAAAATTGAATGAGAATTGGAGTAGTGTGAGAGAAAACAAAAATGAGAAGCTTGCAAGTAATTTAGCGTGAACGAGCTTGTACAAGCTGCATGTGTAGCACGCTGAAATTCAGCGAGCTGCACCTGCAACACGCTGAAATTCAGCGAGTTGCACCTACAGCACGCTGAAATTCAGCGTGCTGTAATTTTAGCATGATGCAGGTGCAGCACGCGCTGAAATTCAGCGTGCAGCATGCCCTGTAGGTGCAGCACGCGCTAAATTGTGCAGCACGCTAAATTTCAGCGTGCTTCGAACTGATTGTACGAGTTTTGAATTCCTTTTTTTATTCGCATGAGTTCTAATAAAAAGTGTTCTTCTGAAATCCTACCTCAAGGTCCTCTCTATCATTCTTCATTTGATTACGTGCAGTTCGTTAATTATGTGCAATTCACTGATTTTGTTTAATTTTCAATAATGTTTTTTATGCATCTGTAGCGTTCGAAAGCGAAGAGAGACCCCACTCAAGCTGAAGTTTTTATTGAAACTCAAAGTAGCACTAGTGGAAAGGAGCTGGATTTAGAAACCAGCAATGCAATTGTGAGTTATTTTTTTTATTAAGATCACATATAATTTGCTTATTTGCTTTTTTTATTCAACTATTCAATTTGTTATCAGTCACAATTTCAAGATACTATGAATAATGAGGAAGGTAATGTAGAAGCATTTAAAATTATGTTTGGGAAAGAACATCCTGGATCAATGCGTTGTTTTGGGAAAGGTATTACACAAACTGCTTTGAAGCGAAAGAAAGACATTGCGGCTTTGAAGAAAATATATAATGAAGAGGTGGCTTTATTGAACGAAAACGTACAAAATATGGAAGATACACTTAATACTCTAAAAAGTGTACTTAAGATTATGCTGCAGCAAAGCAAACCCATTTGAGTTGATGTAGAATCATTGGAGAATCTATTAGGTTCATCTCCAGGGGATGCAAATAGTGGACAGAAGAGAGACGGGCTACCACATGCACATGCTTCTACATCAACACACGTTCCAAACTATGTTGAGGTATAATGTTATAGATTTTCACACAATATATTAAAATACATTTATATGTTTATAACTTTTTAATTATATATTGATCTTGATATCATTATATTTATATATATATTATTTTACTTTGTGCAGAAAGTTCTTGATGTCGGGAAGACAAATGAGGAGTTGCAATTTGATCGATGACCCCATATCATGAAGAACATTTGATGTTTAAGCTGATTTAGATAATTTTGTTTGTGTACTGTAATATTTAAATATTTTGATGTACTTTGATACATTGTGATGCTAATGACGAGTTATTAATTTGATATTAAAACATGTGAAACTTTAATATTCCAAATGAAAGTATTTGTCTTGTTAAATTGTTAAATATTTATGCGTTATAAAAAATGTTTTATGATATAACATGTTTGTTTTTGAAGTTTTAATTTATTATCATGTTTTTTAAAAATTTATATTTTTTTATTAATTAAATATTTTTGGCAACATTTATTAAATGTACCTCTAAACATTTTAAAAATATTGCAATAGATCTATGTAAAAATTGTTGCCTTTACTATGGAAATAGACATCAGTTTCAAGTAATGTTGCATAAACATGAGAAAACGGTTGCTTTAGGTCTTTGGTAACGCGGGCATAGGCATACACCCATATGGCAATAGTTTTCAATGTTTTGGCAACATTTTGCGGTTTTAGGCAACAGTTTTCAAATGTTGCTAAAGACCAAAAATGTTGTAGTGGTTGTGTTAAACTTTGGAAAACTTTAGGTATAAATTGAAGATTTTTCGATTACTTAGAGCCTATGATCAAGCTCAGAAATTGATGCGCTCAAAATTCTTCGAAAATGAAAATCAGAGCGTATGACCACTTTCTAAATTGAATCAGAGCCGCAGACTCAGTGTGTGCCAACAAAACTGATTAAAACTGATTGCTTGTAAATTATTTGCGGTAAATCGTTGCGGGTCAGTCACTTTCGCAGACCGTTCGTACCTCTCCGGGAAGTTCGATGACTCAAGGTGATAGAGAGATGAGTACCATGAGTGACCAACCGTTATATCTTTCCACGTTAGGTTTCCTCCGCTAATCGGCCAAAATACAGAATCGTCGGATATCGCTCAAATCCAAGAGTACATGGGATTGTACGTTAGGGCCTGGGTAGTGCGGTATGACCACCCCTAAAAGTGGCAGGACTGGTCACTATCACCGGTGACCACATCGGTGAGGCACATAGGGCTCGCTACCCTGCTTGAATAGAAGCTGTTCATACTATGTCGACATAGGTGTGTGTGCAGCTTTGAATGCTTGCGGAGTATTGGCAAGTTTAAATACCTGCGGTGTTGAAGCCAAAATTGACCCCAACGAATGTTCACAAACCAGAGTGCAGCCGACGCCTACTTCTCTCTTATCTCGACCCTTGACTGGCTGCTAAGGTCAAAAGACTGACCCAAAGCCTCAGCTGGGAGGTCCCACCACTCACCCGGAAGATCTCTGAGAGCTTCCCCTCTGTTGGAGTTAGAGACCGGGCGGTCTGTCGGTCTGGCTTGGCGGGTTAATGACCGGGCGGTCTGGCGGTTTGCCTTCAGCAGTTTAGTTGCTGTGTTGAGGTCTGATGTCCAAGCGGTCTAGCGGTCTGTTACTGGCGACCAGGAGACCGGGCGGTCTAACGGTCTCACATGGCGGCTTGTCTCTCACTCTGGCAGTGGCCGAGCGGTTAGCCCATCTGTCTAACCGCGCGGCTTGTTCCGGTCTGTTGTTCTAGCCGCCCAGATTTTTTGTATAGTTTTAGTCCCACATCTCTTATTTGTATTCTCTCTTCTCTCCTCCATTCTATATAAGGGAGGCCATACCTTTGTAATAGATACCTTTTTCTGATAATAAAATTTCAGTTATACCATTTCCGGCTTGTTTTTGTTCGCTTCTCACATGGTATCAGAGGGAACGATCCTTTCCTCCTGATTCTGTGCTTCTCTCTGTCCGCGCGGCTTGCTTCTCCGGCTTGCGCCCTGTCCGCGCGGTCTCCTTGTCGTTGCCCTCTGTGTGCGCGACCTGTTGCCTTGTTCACTGCGATCTGTCGCCTTGTTCGCCGCGACCTATCGCCGTGTGCCTTGCCCTCTCTTGTGCTTTTGTTCGAGCGGACTGTCTGCTAGCCGCTCGACTTCTTCCCCTTTGCTTGTTACTGCGGCTTGGTCGTGGTCTTTCTGGCCGCTGGTGTTTGACATCCTGACCGCTGCAGTTCCTCTTCTGCCTCTTCTTCCAAGCCGTCTGCTTCCGTGGTCACATCATCAGGTAGTGCCCATGTAGTCACTCAAGGTAAATGGCTTATCGACTCCGGTGCTACTAATCATATGACGGGCAATCCTCAGTGCTTCTCTCTCCTCGAATAGTATGATCGGTTGCCCCCGGTCCTCATTGCAGACGGTTCTCCCTCCCCGGTTCATGGATCGGGAGTGGTTCATGTTACTCCGTCCCTTCGGCTAGAGGACACTCTCTATGTGCCCAAGTTTCCGTGCAATCTGCTGTCGGTTACTTCTTTGTGCAAGCAGCTTCAATGTTCTGTAACGTTTACTCCATCTTCTTGCTCTTTTCAGGATCCGAGCTCCCAGCGGACGATTGCTACTGGGACTGAGAGTGGCGGCCTCTACTTCCTCGACAACGTTTCCGCTTTGTCTGCCTTCTCCTCTTCTTGTACGGATCTTCTCTAGTGGCATCTCCGTCTCGGTCATCCTCCACCACGGCTTCTACATCAGCTTCTGCCCCACCTCCCTCCCTCCACTACTCCTCTCCACTGCGAAGCATGTCAACTTGGCAAGCATCATCGTTCCTCCTTCCCGCCGAAGCAAGGTCGGGGCTCTACCCGTCCGTTTGATCTAGTCCACTCTGATATCTGGGGACCTGCTCCTACCCTTACTATTGGTCGGGGTAGTTCTTATTTTGTAACCTTTATTGATGATTTTTCTAGATGTACTTGGGTGTATCTCTTACGAGATCGCTCTGAACTTTTTAATGTATGGACCTCCTTTTATCATTTAATCAAAAATCAGTTTGGTGTTAGTGTTAAAACTTTTCGCTCTGATAATGCAAAAGAGTACTTAAGTCATGCTTTTACCTCTTTCTGTATGCAACATGGCGTTATTCATCAGACAAGTTGTGTCTATACATCCCAACAAAATGGGGTGGCGGAACGCAAAAACCGTCACCTCCTCGATGTTGCTCGCACATTAATGACTCAAATGCATGTCCCTCGCTCATATTGGGGCTATGCTGTTCTTCTTGCCTGCTATCTCATCAATCGCATTCCCTCCTCCGTTCTTAAGGGCAAAACCCCTTTTTCCATCCTTTATCCAGGCAAGGAGCCCTTTCCTCTCCCTCTCCGAATCTTTGGGTGCACTACTTTTGTGCATGTCCCGTCTGCAACCCGTGATAAGCTCTCCCCTCGCTCCACCAAATGTGTCTTTCTGGGGTACTCGGCCACTCAGAAAGGCTACTGCTGCTTTGATCCTGTTCTTCGTCAGCAGTTCGTCACCGCTGACGTTACCTTCTTCGAGAATGCATCCTACTTCTCGGATGCCTCCTCTTCTCTTCCCCCCACCTCTGATTCTCCTGTTATTCCGTTCGTTCCCTCGTTTCCTACTACGATATCCGCTCCTCCTCCGTCTCCACCCACGCCTCTCTCTCTACCGCCATCTCCCTCATCTCCGCTGCCGTCGCTCTCTCCTCTCGGGCCAGCTCTCTCTGCCACGGATGCTCTGGATGCCGAGGAGCCCGCCGACCTGGATCTTCCTGTAGCTCTTCGCAAAGGGGTGCGGACGTGTACCCTACACCCCCTTGCTGCTGTTGTTTCATATGATCGTCTTACTCCTTCTCGCAGGGTCTTTGCACTGGCTATCTCTGCTACTACCACACCTCGTTCCTACCAGGAGGCCCTTGACATTCCTCACTGGAAGCTGGCCATGGATGAGGAAATGGCGACCCTCACAGAGCGGGGTACCTGGACTCTTGTCCCTCCTCCCCTTGATACAGATGTTGTTGGCTGTCGCTGGGTCTTTGTCGTCAAGTTTGGCCCAGATGGCACTGTGAACCGTTACAAAGCTCGTCTGGTGGCTAAGGGCTTTACTCAAACCTATGGGGTTGATTACTTTGACACCTTCTCTCCCGTGGCTCGTCTCAGCACTATACGGGTCCTTCTCTCTGTGGCGGTCAACAAAGACTGGCCACTTTCACAGCTGGATATCAAGAATGCCTTCCTTTATGGTGATCTTCAGGAGGCCGTCTATATGGAGCAACCTCCAGGGTATGTTGCTCAGGGGGAGACACGAGTATGCCGGCTATAGAAGGCAATCTATGGCCTCAAGCAAAGCCCTCGAGCGTGGTTTGACAAGTTCAGCGGCATCGTGGCGGCCGTTGGTTTTGCTCGCAGCGCTGCTGATAACTCTCTATTTATTCGCAAAACCTCTTCGGGACTGGTGGTTCTTGCAGTATATGTGGATGATATTCTTCTCACTGGTGATGACCAGGAAGGGGTAGCCTTGACAAAGCGGCATCTTCGCCAACATCTAGTCACGAAAGATATGGGTTCTCCGAAGTACTTTTTGGGGATCGAAATCTCTCGGAAACCCAACTCTTTAGTCCTCTCTCAGCGTAAGTATGCTCTTGATATTTTAAAGGAAGCAGGATTGACTGGGGCCAAACCTACCCGATGTCCCATGGTTGTTGGAGAAGACAAAACCTGGACAGATGGTTCGCCTCTTCTTTCAGATGCTTCGCGGTACAGGCGTCTAGTTGGTAAGCTCATATACCTCACCGTGACTAGGCCCGACATTTCCTATGTTGTGGGCAAGGTGAGTCAATTCATGCAAGCTCCCAGGGAGTGTCATCTGCAGTCCGCCCTGCGAATCTTGGAGTACGTCAAAGCAGCCCCTAGGAAAGGATTGCTCTTTCAGAAGAATGATCATCTGAGGGTTGAAGCTTACTCAGATGCGAGTTACGCTGATGACAAAGGGGACCGCAAGTCTACCTCCGGTTTCTGTACCTTTGTTGGGGGCAATCTGGTAAGCTGGAAGAGCAAGAAGCAATCTGTTGTCTCCAGGTCCAGTGCTGAAGCTGAGTATCGGAGTATGGCATCGACCACTTGCGAGCTAAAGTGGCTACGGGCTCTCATGTTGGATTTAGGAGAGGTCTACAACCATCCTCTACCTATGTTCTGTGACAACAAGGCTGCTATATACATCTCCAAAAATCCAGTCTTCTATGAGAGAACCAAGCACATTGAGGTCGACTGTCATTTCATTCGTGAAGAGATTCTGAAGGAACAGATTTGCACTCCCTTCGTCACTTCTGAAAAAGAGCTGGCTGACATATTCACCAAGCCAGTATCCGCCTTGTTTCTTCATATATGTGACAAGCTGGGCATGATCGACATATATGCTCCAGCTTGAGGGGGAGTGTTGGAGTTAGAGACCGGGCGGTCTGTCGGTCTGGCTTGGCGGGTTAATGACCGGGCGGTCTGGCGGTTTGCCTTCAGCGGTTTAGTTGCTGTGTTGAGGTCTGATGTCCAAGCGGTCTAGCGGTCTGTTACTGGCGACCAGGAGACCGGGCGGTCTAACGGTCTCACATGGCGGCTTGTCTCTCACTCTGGCAGTGGCCGAGCGGTTAGCCCATCCGTCTAACCGCGCGGCTTGTTCCGGTCTGTTGTTCTAGCCGCCCAGATTTTTTGTATAGTTTTAGTCCCACATCTCTTATTTGTATTCTCTCTTCTCTCCTCCATTCTATATAAGGGAGGCCATACCTTTGTAATAGATACCTTTTTCTGATAATAAAATTTCAGTTATACCATTTCCGGCTTGTTTTTGTTCGCTTCTCACACCCTCCAAAGCCAAATGCTGGGCTGGGAGCTCCTCAGAAGGCACTAGAGTTCGAGAGTAATGAAAGCCCCTGCCTTCCAAAGAGCCCCTATGGGTTTTTTATAGTCTTCCTTTGACCTGAAAATACTGAAATACCCCTGAGGGGTCTGCCAATAGCCAAATCCCGCTGTCATCCCAAGGGCATTTGGGTAATTTTACCTCGGGATAATAATAAAATAATCTCCTCTGGACTCCGGGTCCCACCACGTGGGACCACTTGGCGAGACCCCCGGCCTAGAAGGCTCTCGCTGGGTCCCCTCTAGGCCCGCCTTGGCGAGAACTCCTGCCAGGAAGGTTCTCGCGCTAGGTAGTCATGATGCCATTGCGAATGAAGGCTCACCTAAGGCCTTCTCGCCTGCCCTGGTCGGTCGACGATCTCTCTGCCGTGGGCTCAACTATCTGCTCTGGTTTCCCCAGCTTTCGCCTGCCCTTGGCGGGAGCTCCTTCAGGGCGGAAGCTCCTCCGGCTTTGGACCCGAAGCCTGTCGTGACGCGAACGATATCGCCCACTGCCAGGCGGGAGCCTTTTAAGGACGAAAACTCCACAAGTATGCCTTAGGGTTAACCCAAGGCTAGCCTGAGGCTAGCCCAATTCCTCAGTGGTGTCTCCGGGTCCCACCTAGCGAATATGAGGTTGTACACAATCCCCGCTCTTTTCGAGCTAGCCCTGCGCTCGACAAGACAAGTCCAACCCCCAAAATATTCGCTGGACACGTGCCCGCCTACCGAGGGAATCTTTTGGTGGGTCCTACTGCGGCTATAAATATGCACTGATAGGCGTCCATACGCCCTGCCCTTGAAGTACGGTTTTCCAACTGAGCTCTCGCCTCAGGGATTTTTGCGCGAGCTTACCATGCATCCCAAACGTGCTACCAGACCACTTCCGCAAGACCTCCAAGACCGGTTAGCCGCTGCCCAAGCGCGGGCCTTGGCTAACTGTGCGGCGGTGGCTCTATGGTTAGCGAGAAAGACTTCAACCGTCGGGCCTTCCGAGCCGAAAAAGAAGGAAAAGAAGAGGGCGAAGGTGGTCCGGCGGGACCTTTCTCGCGAGAACAGGGATCCTCCTTCCCCCACTCCCAACCCTGCGGGGGATCCTTCCCCGCAGAAGGTAAGCCTTTCAACCGTACCTACCGAGCTGATTGTGCACTAGATCCGATGGTTAAAGTAAGCTTTCGCAGGAATCCGCTCCTAACGATGACGCCGAGATCCCGCCAAGTTCTTCGAACATGCCCGCTCATTCCCCCAAGGACCAAACACGGGTCTCGGACGCAATTCCTTCAGCCGAGACCGAAACGACAGGTACGTTTTGCTACTGTCGATATGTCAACCCTGCCTTTTCTTTTCTGAACTGTCTTCTCGCAGTGCCCGCTCCCGCCAACCCGGGCCTAACCGCCAGGGAAGTAGAAGCGAGAACTGTGGAATTGCCTCCCTTGGTGACCAATCCTACCCTGCAGGCGGGAGGGACGGCCTCTGATCCCTCCGCTACTCCCAAGGATGCCGATCATCTCTTGGGAGAAGACAACTCCCCACGAGCTTCTGGACAGGTTGGGACCATCGTGAGCGAGCCCTTCCGCCCGGGGCTGGGCAAGCCTCTTCACCTCCTTTATGGAACCAACGGAGGGGCCGGGCCTTCTCGTCCAACTTTGGTTAACGGTTCTCGCCCAACCGCAGGTATGCGAAACTTTTCTGGACTGTTGATTGTCATGCCTTGACCAAAATTCTCGTGCGTTTCCTTTGCAGGTGATCCCGGCTTGCGGTCAGAAGCCAACCGGGAAGAAGAAGATGATGATGAAGATGATGACGATGAAGAAGAGGAAGATTCTCCCCTCCCTTCGTCTGGCGAGATAGAAGGAATATTGAACAGCGCTGGGAGCGCGAAGGGGAGGAGGAAGAAGATCTCGGCTATCCTGGCCAGGCTCATCCGGCGAGATCGTGCTCACTCTGCCGCGGCAAAAGCGTTCCGCGAATCTGTGGAGCAAAGGTTGGAGACTCTGGAGCGGGATTTCTTCTTAGGCGAGGCTGATCGTCCGGGAGGGCCTTCCGTCGAGTCTTCGCCAAGGAGATGCATCTCACAGATCCGAGATCACGCCAGACGGATCAACCTTGGGTGTACCACCCTATCGTCTTATTTCAATCCGCTGGTGCCTCCAAGAACTAGGCGGCGAGAACGAGGACGATGGTATTGGAAGCCCTATTAGACTTCTCGCTTGAATCTCTTTTATCAATGTATCTGTAATAAACATTACTGTTAATTAAGTTTATCCAACTTTCGTTGGCGAGAACCTCACTGTTACCAATGTCTCTCTTTTCTTTTCTTTTTATTGCTCTGTGAGGCTTTTAAATTAAGACGCTTACACCAATCTAGGATGCTTGCGCCAATCTAGGAGGCTTGCGCCAATCTAGGAGGCTTGCGCCAATCTAGGAGGCTTCCCCCAATCTAGGAGGCTTGCGCCAATCTAGGAGGCTTATGCCAATCTAGGAGGCTTGCGCCAATCCAGATAGTTGCGTCGAAACCAGGAACGACCGTTGACCGCTGCCATCCCGAGGGGGAAAATCGAGGCGCCGTTAGCCCGGATTCTGACAGCTGTATTCCGCTGTCACTTTCTCTCTCTGTCGGATGGATCCATGATGATTACGATTCCCTATAAATAGAGAAGTCTACCAACCGCATTTACTTCTTCGATCCGGAACCTCAGCCTTCCTTCCTTGCTCTTGCGTTCTTGCTTCCGCTTCGACCTCTTTTTAGCTCTCGCTCTCACTCGCAAACCCACCATGCCTGGCGAAAACAAGGGTCGCGCCCACTGCGCGGAAGCTTTCCAAAAACACCTCTTCCCTTCCTGCAAGCTCAACCTAGACAAATATAACCTGATCGTTGACCGCTACATCCCCGCTGGCTTCTCGGCGCGGAACCCGGGTAATCACGATAAGGTGAATACTCCGGAGGTGGGAGAACTCGCCATCCCCCTCGAGCATTTTGAGGTGGGCTTCCGTCTTCCCCTTTGGCCGGAGGTTCGGCTTGCTCTTCGTTACTATGGGGTGGTTCCCGCCCAACTGAACCCGAACTCAGTCGCGATCCTTATAGCATTCATATGCTATATGCGATCTGAGAGGATCGAGTTCAGTTTGCCCATCTTCCGGAAGCTATTCAACTTCCGCGCCAAGGGAGGGGTGGTTTTCTTCTCCGGGCAACTGCTCGAGGTTACCGGTCTCGCCAACAAGCACCATCACTGGGGCGAGAAATTCGTCTATGTCAGCGGGGACTTCGGCAACGTCCCGCTTCAGCCCGTTCAGTACGAGGACGCTGCCTACAAACCGCCTACTCTGGGATCGCGCGAGAGCGCAATCCTGGAATTCTTTGGAACCAAGGAGTTCGATGTCCCCTACCTCAGGCGAGACGTCGACTCCCTCCCACTCGTTCACTCGGGTGAAGGTACGGTCTCGCCTCAGATTCCCTCTTTTATCAAAGATCTTCTTGCGCTGAAGTGTTTTAACTTTGCAGGAGAGCGGGAGGTCCCTCTGCGCCAACCCTTCGCTGAAGGCCGGGGTGTCGAGGGTCTGGCCGCGAGAGGCTCCCTTGCGCTCGCGGAAGCTAGCGCCAACGCCTGCCGAAACGATCCAGCCCCTCCTTTGCCGCCACCAGCCAAGAAGCGGAAGGTCACCCTTCCTCCTCTCCGAACGCTGAAGAGGCCCAAACCATCTGCTCTCGAGAAGGGGAAAGCCCCGGCCGTCTCGCCTGTCCAACCCCTTCCCGCAGGCAGCTCCTTCGAAGCGATCCTCCAAAGGGCCAGCGAGATGGATGCCGCCGCCAAGAGCCGCGCCGAGGCTTCCACCGGGAACCCACCGGCCGCAAGTGAGGCTGGGGGAGAAGTGCTCGCCGCCGAAACCTCCGCCCGAGCTCCGCCCCGGGAGGTGCCGAAAGGGCATAGGAACTTTGGTTTCAGCGTGAAGTACGCCGACGCGGAGGGGAAGCCTCAGATGGAATGGGACCCCGAGTCAAACTTAAGCAAGGTGACGACGCTCCTTCCCAGCTGGGCGGAGTGGGAAGATGTGACTGGCGAGGCCTTCTCGCTTGGATATGGCCTTTACAGCCGAGAGGATGCCAGCGTGTTTGACCAGATGTCCACCCGCCTTCTAGCCTTTGATGTCATCCGGGCTCTATTGCGCGGGTTCGAGCTTGCGCATATGTGTGCGCGCCGTAGCATCACCCTCGACAAGAATTTCACCGATATGCGTAAGGCAAGGGAGGACGCGGTGGCTCGAGCGCACACCGCGGGAGAAGAACTCGCGAGAGCTCAACAGGAGCTTGCGGATGCTCGACTGGCGCTGTCTCTACGCCCCGCGACTGAGGTAAGCGAGACCCTCCTGAACCCTTGCTCTCGTTTCTCAAAGTTACGACTGTGCGATGTTTCCAGACTGAACTCTTTTTTCACAGGATTCTGCCCAAGTCAAGGAGCTTCGCGCAGAGTTGGCCAATGCGCGCTGCGAGAGCGTCCTCCTGAGGGAACAGCTTCGCACTGAGATGGCGAAGGTCCCGCCTCCGGAGTTAGATGCGAGGCTGCGGAGTCGTTACCTCTCGGAGTACGACGTTGACAAGCTGCTGCAAGCTAATGCTCAGGCAACCGTCAAGCTGACGCTCGAGACGCTGCGAGACGTCAAACTGCTTCGGGAGGACGGCGCGACTATCGACGCTCGCCAACTCCTTCCTTGGCTCTATGATCCAGTTCCCAAACCTCCAGGCGCGCCGGACTCGCCTCCCTCAGACATCCCGAGGTCTTCTACCGCCGCTGGCGAGACATCTGAAGCGAGCTCTGACGATAATTCAAGCGAGAGCACCAGCGGGAGTTACAGCGCGTCCCCCTAAGCTTCTTTTTTTCTTTTTTGTTTCTCTTGTAATGAGCGAGAGGCTCCGACTTTTGTAATTAATTTTATGTAAAGTAATGTTTCATTTTTCATTGTCAGTGTGTGCTTGAAAGTATATTATTTTGCCGAATGGCTTCCGCGCGAGCTTCCGCCGAGACCCTTAGTCTCTTTAGGGTAATCTTTCTCAGAGATCAGTTAGGCGGGAACCTCGCGCCATCGACTAAGCCGTCCTGCCCAGGTCCGTCGGGAGCCTCCTTTTGCGAGAACCCCCCTTTGACCGAGACCTTTACTGGCCGAGACCTTTGAGCCGAGACCCTTACTGGCCGAGACCTCCAAACCGAGGCCTTTACTGGCTGAGACCTCTGAGCCGAGACCTTTAGGGCCTTGCCTCCGGTCTAGGCCAGGGCCCTGCTCACATATTTTTCCGACCAATTAAACCCCTACCCCACCGGCGAGCCGTCGGACCTGCTAGCTTATATGGGAGCCTGCGCAGCGGGTCTACCGGGGTTCGAGCCGAGCTCGTTGTAACGTAGTAACTACCAACCAAGGACCAAGGATCAAAAAGTCAAGGACTCCACCTATCCCCCGCAGGCGAGCCTTCGGACCTGCCAGCTTGATGGGAGCCTGCGCAGCGGGTCAACCTGGGGCCGAGCCGAGCTCGGGGTGTCGTAGAAGTGGCTAAGAACAAAGTATCGCAAGAGCCAACCTTTCCCCCACAGGCGAGCCTTCGGACCTGCCAGCTAGATGAGAGCCTGCACAGCGGGTCTACCTGGGGCTGAGCCGAGCTCAGGGTGTCGTAGAAGTGGCTAAGAACAAAGTATCACAAGAGCCAACCTTTCCCCCACAGGCGAGCCTTCGGACCTGCCAGCTTGATGAGAGCCTGCGCAGCGGGTCTACCTGGGGCCGAGCCGAGCTCCGGGTGTTGATGAAGGTAACCAAACCTCTCCCCCACAGGCGAGCCTTCGGACCTGCCAGCTAGATGAGAGCCTGCGCAGCGGGTCTACCTGGGGCCGAGCCGAGCTCGGGGTGTTGATGAAGATAACCAAACCTCTCCCCCACATGCGAGCCTTCGGACCTGCCAGCTAGATGAGAGCCTGCGCAGCGGGTCTACCTGGGGCCGAGCCGAGCTCGGGGTGTTGATGAAGATAACCAAACCTCTCCCCCACAGGTGAGCCTTCGGACCTGCCAGCTAGATGAGAGCCTGCGCAGCGGGTCTACCTGGGGCCGAGCCGAGCTCGGGGTGTTGATGAAGATTCCTTCAACCAGGCCTATTCCATCATTGAGATGAGGAGTCATAGCCAGTTAAAACAGAAAACATAAAGATTGCATACTCATAGATAGTCAACATTCTGGAATAAACTTATTGAAAATGCAATGGTTGTTTACAACATTACAATCCTTCTTTCCCTCTTACGGGTAGAAGCGCTTCAGATCGTCACCATTCCAGGTGTGACTCAAGGTCCTTCCCTCCGCATCCTGGAGATAGTAACCTCTGTTAACCAGAGCCTTCTCTACTATATAAGGCCCTTTCCAGCTAGGGTTGAGCTTACCAACCGCGGCCGACCTTCCTGCAGCGTCGACCTTTTTCAGTACTAGATCCCCCTCGGCGAATTGCTTGACTCTGATGTGCTTATCGAAGTACCGAGCCATTCGCCGTTTTACTTCTTCTTGCCTGATGGCGGCAACATCCCGCAGCTCTTCCACCATATCTAATGAGAGGCGCAACCCTTCCTCATTCTCCAACCTCCAAGCTTCGCTTCCCTCACCCGCGACCGCGACCCTTGGGGACCGAACCTCGAACTCCATCGGGAGGACAGCCTCACACCCATGAGAGAGCTTGAAGGGGGTCTCCCCTGTGGCCGTGTTCGGAGTCGTTCGCAAGGCCCACAAAACGGAAGGGAGCTGTTCCACCCAGTTACCCTTCAGGTTCTCCACCTTCTTTTTGAGCAAGCTGACAATGATCTTGTTGGCCGCCTCCACCTGGCCATTGCTCTGAGGATGATGGACAGAGGCGAACCTGAGGTCAATCCCCAATTGGGTGCAGAAACTGATGAATTCTTCACTGGCAAACTGAGGACCGTTGTCTGTCACTATCGCTTGGGGCAATCTGTGCCTGCAAACGATTTCCCCCCAAACGAAGTTCCTGACGACCTGGGAGGTTACCTTGGCTAACAGCTTGATCTCCAACCACTTGGAGAAGTAGTCAATCATAACTAGGAGGAATCTCCTCTGCCCGCTAGCTGGAGGAAAGGGTCCAACCAGGTCCATTCCCCAAATGGCGAAGGGCCATGGCGCCGTGATGCTTCGAAGCCTTTGGGCGGGTAAGAGCTGGAGGGGAGCATGTACTTGGCACTTCCGACACCTCCTTGCGAACTCAGCTGTATCCTTCCTCAAAGTCCGCCAGAAATATCCTTGCCTTATCACCCTTGCTTCCAATGTCCTTCCCCTGAATGACTGTCGCATTCTCCAGAATGCACCTCTTCCAGGATCCCTGGGACTTCCTCCTCGGTCACGCATCTCGCGAGGAGTCCTGACAACATCTTCCGATGCAAGCTCCCTTCCAGCATCAGGTAATGAGCCGCCTTATGCCTGAAGCTCTTGGCATCCTTGACTTCTTCCGACAGTTCTCCTGTGGTCAAGAAGGTCACCAACGGATCTACCCATGAGGACCGCCGATTCACCTCCATCACCTCCCCCTCTTCAATGGCTGGCCGAAATAGTTCGGTTAGGGTACCTCCACCCCGAGGCCCGAACTTTGCTAATCGGTCAGCTGCCATGCTTTCCTCCCTGGGAACATGTTGAATAGAAAAAGAACGGAAACCTCCAATGATAGTTCTTACCTTTGATAGATATCTCGCGAGGGTAGGCTCCCGGGCCTCGAACTCCCCTCGAATCTGCGACGCCACCACCATTGAGTCTGTGAAGGCCTCCACATCCTGAATTTCCAACTCCTTTGCCAGTCGGAGACCGGCTATCACGGCTTCGTACTCCGCCTGATTATTGGTTACAGGGAAGTGGAAGGCCACTGCTTGTTCTATGGTAACCCCTTGGGGACTTACCAGTACCATACCTCCTCCCAGGGAGTGCCTTCCTGAGGCTCCATCGACCATCATCTTCCATGCCTCCGACGGCCTCGGCTCTTCTTCCTAGGCCTCAGTGACATAATCCGCCAAAAAGTCCGCCACGGCTTGGGCTTTGATGGAGAGCCTTGGGACGAAAGAAATGTCAAACTCGCTTAGCTCGATGGACCACTTTGCCAACCTTCCTGAATGCTCCACCCCCTCAAAGACCTTGCGAAGAGGATGGTCGGTTACCACCCTAATCGAGTGCGCCTGAAAGTAAGGGCGAAGCTTCCTAGCTGAGATGACCAAAGCATACGCTAGCTTCTCTAGGATGGGGTATCGGATCTCCGCCTTTTTTAAGATTCGGCTTACATAATAGACGGGCAACTGTTTCTTCCCCTCCTCCCTAACCAAGACGGAGCTCACTGCCTCTACCCCCACTTCGAGATACAAGGCTAGGTCCTCCCCTTCCTTCGGGCTTTGAAGTAACGGAGCTTGGGAGAGTTGCCTCTTCAGCCCCTGGAATGCCTCTTCACATTCGGCCGTCCATTCGAACACTTGGTTACCACGAAGTACTTTAAAGAAAGAGGAACACCTATCCCCTGACCGAGAGAGGAACCTGCTTAGCCCGGCCAACTTCCCGGTCAAGCGCTGGACTTCTTTGGCACTGCGAGGTGATTCTAGGTCTAGAATAGCCTTAACCTTATCGGGGTTAGGTTCTACCCCCGCGGGAGTCAAGAGGTGTCCGAGGAATTTCCCGCGACTAGCCCCGAAGACGCACTTCAAGGGATTCAACCTCATCTTGAACCTTCGCAGGGTGGCAAACGTTTCCTCCAAGTCCCGCAAGTGGGAATCAACACACTTGCTCTTGACCATGAGGTCGTCCACGTAGACCTCCAGGTTCCTTCCCCTTTGATCTCGAAAGATTCGATCCATCATGCGTTGGTACGTTGCACCTGCGTTCTTCAACCCGAAGGGCATCATCTTATAGCTGAAGCATCCCTCTCTTGTGATGAAGGAAACATCCTTGACATCAGGAGGGTGCATCCGGATCTGATGGTAACCTGAAAATGCATCTAAAAAACTCATAAGAGAAAAACCGACGGCTGAGTCAACCAGCGCGTCGATTCGAGGCAAGGGGTAGCAATCCTTGGGACATGATTTATTTAATAAAGAAAAATCAATACACATGCGCCATTTTCCTCCTCCCTTCTTTACCATTACCACGTTGGAGATCCAGCCTGGATACTGGATCTCTGAGATGAAGCCTGCGTCCAGAAGCTTTTTGACCTCCTCTTGGATGGGGTCTTCTAGCTTGGTGGCGATGGCCCTCATCTTTTGGCGTATGGGGCAGGCTCTGGGATCCAGGTTCAAGCGATGACAGGCCACATCCGCGTCGATGCCCGGCATGTCTGCCGCGCTCCAAGCGAAGATATCGACGTTGCTTTGGATGCAGGCTCGCATCCGCTCCTGATCCTCGAGGCTCAAGCCTCCGCTGATCCGAATCCTTTGCACCTCCCCCGCTCTTGTAAGCACCTCCATCTCCACCACTTCTTCGGCCGGCTCCAGCCCGACCGCTCGCAACTTACCCTTGCCTCTTCCTACTCAAACTCGAGCTCCTCTCCCCCAACCTCATCAACTTCCATCGCCTCCTCCAGGCTCTCCTCCTGCCTCTGCTCTTCTTCATCCATCACTACTCTCGCTTCTTCTAGGCTGATCTCCTCCACCTCTGCCATCTCCTCAACAACCTCCATCGCCTCTCCCAGGCTTATCTCCCCTTTCTCAACCCCTTCCTGCTCAGCCATCTCCTTCTCCAACTCCTCTGCCTCCGCCATCCACAACACGGTGCTAACCGCCGTCATATAGCATTGCCTTGCCATCTTCGGATCCCCCCTGATCCTAACCTGCACCCCTCCATTGTTGAACTTGAGGCATTGGTGGTATGAGGAGGGTACGCAGCAAAAGGCGCTGATGAGGGGACGTCCAAAGATGGCATTGTAACTACTCGGGGCGTCCACGATCACGAACCGACAGTTCCGTGAGACGCCCCCAAGCCTCACATGCAGGCCCACTCCCCCTTCCACTTCTTTCCTTTCTCCGGAGAAGCCAAAAAGCGGTCCATCAGAAGCCAGGACCCTTTTTCCTTCCACCCTCATCTCATCGAAGGCCTTCTTGAAGATCACATTCACCGAGCTCCCATTGTCCACCAGTATCCGGGAGACGGTGTAGTTTTCTATCGCTGTCTGGATCACAAGCGCGTCGCAGAACGGATCCTCGTAGTCTGGCATATCCGCGGATGAGAAGGTGATCTTCTCCTCTGGGGGGGAGCCAGGGAGGTTGAGGCGACCCCTCGGCGGAACATGGTTTGAAGGCTCCCCTTACGGGTTGCCTCGATCCCCACTCCCCCATGGAACACTCCGATCCCTCCTCGGGTCCCCACGTCTACCCTGTCTTCACACCTGTCCTCAGCCTCTTCTCGCTGTACTTCGACGATCCTCACAGGCGGGTCTTGCCTTCCGGCCCCTCTGGCCCCTCTAATCTCCAGAAACTCTGGGCAGGTGGTCGTTGCGTGACCTTCCTCCTGATGGAAGTCACAATAGGGCAACGCCACCCTGCCCCCTCTTCCTTCTCCTCCTCCCCTTCTTCCGGCTCCCCGAATTCTTCCTCCTCTTCCTCTTCCCACCTCCATGGCCTCCTGCGGTGGTGGGAAATGACCCCTTGGTCCTTGTCGCCATCCTCCCTGCTCCAGCCTTCTTTGCTCCCGGAAGTTATCTCTTCCCTGAAGTCCTCCTTGGCCCTGGGGGCGACCCTCCTGAGGCCTCCAACCCAGTCGGTTGTTCGGCTCCCTGGCCCCCCCATGCTGCTGTCCCTGCCCTCGGGGCTCTTCTCTTCTCCTATCTTCCCTCGGCTCCCTCTGCTCCCTCTGCTCTCTCTGCTCTCTCTGCTCTCTCTGCCTTCCCACTACCGGCTCCTTCACATCATCCTCGGCCAACCTGGCCAGCTTCCTCGCAAACGCAGGGTTTGCCCTCTCAAAGTCTATCTCCTTCGCCGCCCTCTCCATGAGCTCCTCAAAAGAGAGAGGGGGCACCCTCTTCAACTCCATGCTGAAAAACCCTGGTCTCAGCCCCAGGGTGAAGGCAAGCATCAGCGCATACCATGGGACCTCCTGGACCAAGAGAACCTCCTCTTGAAAACGGTCCACATAGTGACCCAGCGTCTCCTCCGGCTTCTGCCTCACTGCGAACAGGCACTCAGCCTCCTTCTTCCTTTTTTTCGAAGTTGAGAACCTCAACAGAAAACCCCTGCGCAGATCCTCAAAGCTGTAGATGGAACTCGCCGGCAACTGGTGGAACCAGTCCCTGGCCTTCTCTTTCAGAGTGATGGCAAAAAGCCTACACTTGAAGGCATCCGACATTTGTCTGATGGACACCACGTCCTCAAACCATTGCACGTGCTGAACCGGGTCATCCTTCCCGGTGTAGTAGGTCATGTCCGGCTCCCGGAACCCCTCCGGCACTGGAGCCGAGACAATGAGCTCACTAAAGGGGGTCTCGCCTCCCGCCTGGCGAGACGGCACGTCTCGCGACCTCGGTTGGCTGGACCGATCCGCGAGACCATGCCCGGGGAAGAGTTCCCGCACTGTCGCCTCCTTCTCGCCCAGATCCGCCGGAAGCTCCTTCTCGGGACGCTGGCCTGGGAAAAGCTCCCGCGCGGCTACGTCCCTCTCGCCTGCCTCCACCGGGACTTCCTTCCCGGGGCGCTGCCCTGGAGCGTTCTCGCCTAACAGCGGAACCACCTCCACCGGAACCTGCGGCGTCTCCCACTCATTCCTTGCCGAGAAGGACAAGCTGATCGTCTGCATGACTTCTCGCCTGAAGTCCTCAAACATCTTCTTCGTCGCATCGTCCACCCGGGTGGGGGATCCTCCTGCGCCTGATCCTTCACCTTCGCCTCCTGCCATGGGACTTAACTCGAGATTTTCTTACACCGACTGCTTCCACGCTCACCGCACCAGAACTGTTGAAGCCAAAATTGACCCCAACGAATGTTCACAAACCAGAGTGCAGCCGACGCCTACTTCTCTCTTATCTCGACCCTTGACTGGCTGCTAAGGTCAAAAGACTGACCCAAAGCCTCAGCTGGGAGGTCCCACCACTCACCCGGAAGATCTCTGAGAGCTTCCCCTCCAAAGCCAAATGCTGGGCTGGGAGCTCCTCAGAAGGCACTAGAGTTCGAGAGTAATGAAAGCCCCTGCCTTCCAAAGAGCCCCTATGGGTCTTTTTATAGTCTTCCTTTGACCTGAAAATACTGAAATACCCCTGAGGGGTCTGCCAATAGCCAAATCCCGCTGTCATCCCAAGGGCATTTGGGTAATTTTACCTCGGGATAATAATAAAATAATCTCCTCTGGACTCCGGGTCCCACCACGTGGGCCCACTTGGCGAGACCCCCGGCCTAGAAGGCTCTCGCTGGGTCCCCTCTAGGCCCGCCTTGGCGAGAACTCCTGCCAGGAAGGTTCTCGCGCTAGGTAGTCATGATGCCATTGCGAATGAAGGCTCACCTAAGGCCTTCTCGCCTGCCCTGGTCGGTCGACAATCTCTCTGCCGTGGGCTCGACTATCTGCTCTGGTTTCCCCAGCTTTCGCCTGCCCTTGGCGGGAGCTCCTTCAGGGCGGAAGCTCCTCCGGCTTTGGACCCGAAGCCTGTCGTGGCGCGAACGATGTCGCCCACTGCCAGGCGGGAGCCTTTTAAGGACGAAAACTCCACAAGTATGCCTTAGGGTTATGAAAGTGAGGGGATAAGTTGTAAACTACTCTAGAGGGGGGGTGAATAGAGTATTCAAATTTTATGAATAACTAGTCAGCTCCCTTGGAGTTGATTTGCGGAATAAAATAATCTGATACTTGAACCCTAAGAGCCTAACACAGTGAAGTGCACAAGTGAGAGAGTTAACTGAAATTTCAGATTAACTATAAACCTATCACAGCAACTAGCAATCCTAGGTAGTTCTATCACAGCCACAGAATAAGCAATTTAAACAAAACAGCCAGGGACACAGGATATATAGTGGTTCCCTCTTAATAGGTACTCCACTCTTCTACCACCCTGGTAGGAATCCACTACAGGTTTTTGCTAAGGTGCCCTGCCACCAATGATCTGATTCAGGTAGATCAAACAGACCCTTTGAGCTTTTGATAAGGATGCTCAACCACAGGTTGTTGATAAGGTGCCCTGTCACCAACGTTCACTTTTGAAGAGATGTGAACAAACTCTTTTTACAAAGGGGTTGAGAGGGTTAGATTATCTTCTCTGTTGTAAATACAGATTAGAGAAGACTTGTGGATTCTCTAAAGAATCAAAGTCTCCCCCTGGCTCAGTGAAAGTCCAGGGAAAGCCTTTGCTTCAGGATGAAGGAGTTTCAGATAAACTGAAACTAAATCCTCAGAGATCTGTAGACTGATTTTTATCAGGTCTTCAGATTCTGGAGCACATGAAGCAGATCTGGAGCTTTTTCTGAAGTCTTGAAAAACTCTAAGCAGATGCTCAGGAGACTTGAGAATGAAATAGATTGCTTTGGACTTTTGCTTCAGGAAAGCTTTTCTTCTTCTGATTGTGAGATTGTGAAGAGTTGCTCTGGAGAAGCTTGAAGGAATGCAGCACACTGAAAAACTCTCTGTTACTGTTACTTCTTCTTATTCTGAGAAAAAAATTTCTCTTAAATATGTCTTCTCGTTTATCTTTTGGAACGGCTCTATTGATTTGAATTCTCGAGCCCTGCAACAGATTATCTCAAAATAGAATATAGCAATAGGAATAGAATGACCTATTAGCTCTCTGTCAGTCCCAATAAGGAAATAAATGAATAGGAAAATATCTCAGCATAAAGATTTATCGTTCTTGGAAATAGCATACACCGCCAACGGCTAGAATACAGCCTGGCAATATATTTTGTATAATAAGACAAAAATGCTTTATCAAAATACGAAATCCCGTAATTTATGCTTGACATATTTGGTAAGTAATTCATTTGAATTTAAGCCATAAATTAGCAAAAACATTCTTCAGAAAATCTTTCTAACCACACGTTAAAACACTTGGAAATAAACCAAGGAATAAAATAAATACAAACAGTTAAAGGCAGACAGAAATCGTCGAACAGGGGTTCGATGATCGTCGACCTAGCTAACAGATCGTCGACTGAAAACAGAAATCTGTCGAAACAGAAATCGTCGACCAGAAATCGTCAATCAGCTCAAGATATCGCCGACTGAAGCAGAAAATCTGTTATCACAGAAATTGTCGAACATCTCATGATGTCGACGACTAAGGCAGAGATCTGTCGAGACAGATATCGTCGACCATCTCATGATGTCGACGATTAAGGCAAAGATCTGTCGAGACAGAAATCGTGAAACAAGACCACGATCGTCGAACTGCTGATAGCAGATCGTCGACCAACCTTCAGAGCATAATACGCTTGCTCTGAGATCGTCGACCATCGGTCGACGATAATTGTCTTGACTTCAACGATTCTATAGCCCTGCTATCGTCGACCACTGATCGACGATCGCGAGGCCTCGTTCGACGATGGTCGAACGGAAAAAGAGCCTTAATTAAAGATTCATTCTTCAACTTCTATTCTAAGCTCTAGGTCAGATATAAACTGCCCTAGGGAGACTAAACAAAGTCTAAACATGATCATATATAGTTATATGGATCAAGAGGAACAGGAAAAGGGATTACATAAGCCAAATCACATCTAGGGTACCAACAGGTTAACCCAAGGCTAGCCTGAGACTAGCCCAATTCCTCAGTAGTGTCTCCGGATCCCACCCAGCGAATATGGGGTTGTACATGTGGTGTGAATACAAGTTGTGAATACTTGTAACTGATGTAAAAAGTTGTTATTATTCCAGTTATATTATGTTGCACCTTCATTCTAATAGATGCTTCTAGCTTATATATACGAAATATTGTACTAACTCTCTCATGTTTCGGCTATTTACTTTTGTTAGGTGCGTGATCTCGTCCCAGGATATGGATCCGGGGAGGAGATATGTTTCCACTTAGCTCTGTGACTAAGAATTATTTTAATAAACATTCACAGGAGACAGAGCATCGTGACGTCCAACTGCCGCAGGATGACTTGCCAGCTGATAGGACAACCCGAGCAGAGGCACCCCTGTCGTCTTCGGAATTTCGAGACGTGAGTACTAGCGAGCAGGCTTGAGAGTGCGAGGAGTTAGTAGTACTTTTGCAACCTATGGGCTAGTTGTATTAAACAGTGACTACGACCTTACTTTACTCCTTTTAAATATATATTGATATATATATATTTCTGTAGTTTCATGTTAATACTTTCGCATAATTTATGATGTGATGTGAATGTTGTGATTCAAGCTGAGCAAGATGACCAACTAGTGCTTGGTGGAGTGGGTTGTTGTCACTTGGGTAGCATAGGGTGGACTTCTTGGGCAAGTAAGATCCCCTCCGACCCGGCCTAGACAAAGGTTTAGGGGGGGTCTTATACGAGGTTCGTCCGGGTGAAGGTGGTGAAGAAGCTTTATTCGTTCGTGCCTCAGAAGGGCTGGGTCCGTCTTGGTGGAGGTGGCGAAGAATTTTTGTTCATTCGCACCTTAGGAGAATCATGGCTCATCTAAGTGGAGGTGTAGACGGACCTTTGTCCATATCGCTTGGGAGGTGCAGACGGACCTTTATCCGTCTCACCTAAGGTGTAGAAGGGCTTTAATTTGCTGATCTTGCCTGAGGTATCGAAAGGCTTTCGCCAATCTGGACTGGGAGATACAGATAGACTTTCGTTTACCTCGCATAGGAGGTGCATAAAGGTTTTCGCCAATCTCGCATGGGAGGTGCAAATAGACTTTTGTCTACCTTGCATGGGAGGTGCAGAAAGGCTTTCGCCAATCTCACCTTTATGGTGTCCTATCCGTGATGTAGGGAAAAACAAATGTTGCATTGTTGAAAGGAAGATAGATGTTCTCGCGGCTTATTCTTCGAAAAATATGGAAAGCAATAAATAGTTGGGGCCGTGCTAGTTTAAGCTCCGCCTAAACTCTCCTGTCCCGCCTGGGGTGAAAAACTTCAGTGTCTGGTGCGGAATGGAGGGGATTTCCTCGAAAAGCGTTTGGAGGGGCAGGCCAAAATTTATGTTGTACACAGAGCTGGAGTCGACCACCATAAACTGGATGTCTCAGTAGCTTGCCTTGGGAACTCCCCTAGAGTGACGGGGAGAGTGATCATTCCCCGCACAGGCTCATCAACGTTGTCAAAGCCGTATAACGGTCTGGTTGTTGTCTCGAGGCTTTCTTGGGGCATCCTTATGTTGAGTAGCATGGATTCAAACAAGATGTCTACCGAGCTTCTACTGTCAATCAGTATTTGTTTGACCTTGAAGTACAGATCGCTGATTTCCATGCTGATGACGAGATGATCTTAGTGCAACGTGCACACGCCCTTCAAGTCTTTGTCCCTGAAGCTGATGGTGGTATCCGTCTTTGGCTTCGGGACTTCCGGGCTCTTCTCATACTAAGCAATGGAAAGGAGTTAGAAAGGCAAGCCGGCGATAGTCCCGACCTCCCCGACCATTTGCCTGCCCCTTGTATGTCCTGGTGTGGCGGGGGCTGATCTCGTCCAGGTTGGTAAGGTGGGGACCGATTGGGCGCTTGATTCTGTAAGTACCTCCCCAAATTCCCTTATCAGATGATGTGCTTTATCTCCTCCTTCATTCGGGTGCAGTCCTCCGTGTTGTGACAGTTCCCGCTGTGGAACTCGCAGTACTGCGTCTGGTGGGAAACTACTTTGAGTGTCAGATCATACCAGAGTCCTGAATAGCCATGAGTACCTACGTCCGGGCGGTGTTTAGCAGGGTGAACTCTCTGTGCTGGCGGAAGACTTGGTCCTGGCAGAGATTGTCGCGACGATCGTCATTCTGGCGGTGTGCCGAGAGCACAGGTTCTGATTCCCTTTTCCACTTGGAAGACCCTTCAAATTGCTGGTGATGGGCCTCGATGGACTTGTGCTTCAACCCGGTGAACAAGGTCGGCGTAGCTAGGAACAGTCTCCCTCATCAGAGCTGAGTAGAATCCGCTAGGGCGGAGCCCTCAGAGAAAGACAACGCGGAGAAGCTTTGGGTCGACTCCCGGGATCTGTCGTGCCTCGGAGGTGAAGCGGCGGAAGAACTCCTTGAGTGACTCTCCTTCGTTTTGATGGATGTCGGAGATGTGAGAGGGGTCTCTAACAATCCGTTGGTTGGCTATGAACTGATCGATGAAGAAGCAAGAGAGCTCCCCGAAGTTGTTGATTGTCCCCTCTCACAAGGAGTGGAACCATGTACAAACTTACACTTACAGAGTTGCGGGGAAAACCTGACACAACAGCTGATCATGCACGTTAAAGAGGCACATGATTGTTTCAAAGTGATTTACGTGCTCCAGGGGGTCTTCCACCCCGTCGAAGGCTTTAAAGTGAGGCAACTTGAATTCGTGTGGAATGGGGTGCGCCAGAACATGGGGGCGAGAGGGGACCCGTGATGGAAGGGACGTCATGCATTCACGGGGCAGCGTCACTCTTGGACGTGCTCCTCCTCGATCATGTCCCTGATCTCCTGGCGGGTGAGCCAGTGGTTATCTTGTCGGACGTCTGCGTCTATCAGGCGAGGGTTGTGCATGGTGTAGTCTTGTGGCTATAGCCTTTGAGCAGTGTGTATGGATCTCGCTTCATTAGAAAGTTCATTAGCGGGGGGATCCTCGGGGCGAATCACATC
Organism: Platanthera zijinensis; assembly: GCA_039513925.1. Lineage (NCBI taxonomy): Eukaryota > Viridiplantae > Streptophyta > Magnoliopsida > Asparagales > Orchidaceae > Platanthera > Platanthera zijinensis. Next base: position 10,077,062 of record CM077079.1, on the reverse strand, counting down.
CTTAGGCAGGGTGTGCCCCCGTGCGATCGTCGGTCGCGCTCCGTGTGCGTCAGTTGCGCGGGCGGGGGGGGGGGGGGGGGGGGGATTGGACACTCCCATACCTCGTAGGAGGGTGAGTACTTCATCCTGGCATTCCTCCATTAGTCAGACAAGCTCCTCAACTGGATCAGCAAGAACAGCAGTGACGGTAATTCCGTTGGGCAATAGTGTGCTGCTTGTAGATGAGTTAGCCGAGGCTAATTCAGAGCACTCCTCCGGGGCTGCGCCATTCGCAGTGCTTGCGCTTCTTCTTGCCATCACTACTATTCAGGGGATGTTGCAAATTGTTAGAGCTTTTGGGAACACTTTCCTACAGACGGCGTCAAACTGTTGTGGGTCACCCAGTCTTTCCCTAGTCCGAAAAAATCGGACCGCCTTGGCTCGAAATTGGACCAGACGTGCAAACTGTAAAATTAACAACAACAAATGACAAGAGCCCTTTTTGACATGGAAAACCCGAAAATGGTGAAAAATCACGTGGTTTGATCTGTACTGAGCAAAAATCTGCTAGTTTCTTTTAGTTTACAGGGATTGAGATTTGATCTCGTACAACAACATGCCGCTTCTCCATTGCAATTGTCAAGTACAAAATTAATGGAGTGAAACTAAGTCCTCAGAACCTCGATTGAAGCGCTCTGACCATGGAAATTTAATTTGGCTAAGTTTACGAAACCTCGATAAAAGTGTTCAAGTCTGGAAATTTGGCTAAATCCACCGAACCTTGATGGAAGCATTCCGACCTGAAAATTTCTACAAGTCAACGGAGCCTTTGTGTAAGAAGAGGAGCGGAGCGAATTCCTAAACGGAGGATCGGCCTAAGTCCACGATCTCGCCAAAAAAACCTCAGAGCTCTTTCTTGCATCTAGAGTTGGTTGTCTTCAAATGAAGGCATGTGGGCCTATTTATAGTTTTCTGGAGGGTTACGTCGGTAATTGCGCCGAAGCGGAATTTGTGCTGCTGAATGACATCGCTTCATTTTGATCACTTGGATCACTAATTTTAGCAAAACAATGGAAGTGCCCCGGGTGGCTCGGGCAAGGTGCCCATAGGATTTGGCGGCCAACTAAAGCCGGAGGTGGCGGCAGCGGCCGGAGACGGGCGCGGCGCGTGCGGGGCCGCGCGCGCGCAGGCCGTACAGGGTCGCGCGCGCGCAGGCCGCTCGGGCCGTGGGCTGCACAGTCTTGTTGTGCGTGCACGGATCTTGGCTTCTTCTCGGGCGTTTCCGGGCCCTGGAATAGTGCACGCAACTTGTCTGGTTGAGTTGGCTTTTCTGCGTGTCCCCGGTTCAAGTCTTTCCAGTTTGGCTCAGAAATTTAGGGGAGATCCCATCACAAATAATTGTAAGCAGAGTCGTGTCCTCCTGATTGGCACTAACAATGCCATTAACATGCTGCTTTTCATGCTGTCAACGCTCTGTATATCGATGGCTTGTATGATCTAATGCTTAGTTAGATCTGTAATAGCTGCATTGGTCACATATATCTTGTCTTCTCTTGAGATTGGCTTTGGAGACTGAGAAGTCACACTACACTCTTGTTTCATGGTCCTTGCAATTACATAAACAACAACTGCAATAATATCTACCGCAACTGCTTTCTTCTTCTCATTGCGACAAAATAATACTCATTTACCTGCCAAGATCACTGTGAGAATTACTCGCAAGCTCTAGATTGGGTCAAAACTGAACCAAAAATGGAGATTTACCCATAGACGGACGGAGAATCTCGTTATTGGAGGAGGAATCACATGCGTGAGGGTTGGGCTCGCCGGAGGAAGTCATAGGGTTTGGGAAGCTAGAGAAGGAGTCGTGAGGGGCAGAGGGCTGGATCGCGAGAACAAGAGCAAGTTGCAAGCTGTGCGAGATGAAAGAAGGAATCACGAATTGTTATCTCGTGAGGTCGGAAATGGGGGAGTGATTTACTCCTATATTGAATTGAATTCTAATTCTTAAGGAATTTTTAGGCCGGCGAACAGTAGAATTAGAATTGGCAATTCATATTCCAATCTCCCTTTTGTCCCAAACAAACATGGTCATGGGCATTGGAATTGGGGATAAAAATTGGAATTGTCCACCCAATTATAATTTTATTGTTCGGCATCTAACATATAACTGGTTGGAATTATAGTTCATTTCAAGTCCATATGGATTGCAAATGTATAGTTGTTAGGGATCGCTCAACGCTTCGGTAGACCGGACTAAATTGAACCACCTTAGCCCGGGAGCGGTTGAGCGCACCAACAGTCACGGTAAGTAAAAATCTAGAAAAAGAATTTTTTAAACGTGAAAAAGGATAAAAAGCTGGAGCGGTCGAGCACTAGCTGGGGAGAGCGTGGGGGACGCTTGCTGGGGGAGAGCGCGCGGGGCGCTTGCTGAAGAAGAGCGCGCAAGGAAGAGGTGTGCTCGTGATCGCGCACAGAAGAGGTGAGCAGGGAAGAGGCGCGCGCGGGAGCGCGCAAGGAAGGGGGTGCGCGGGTGCGTGCAAGGAAGGGGCGCACGCGGGAGTGCGCAAGGAAGCGCGCACAGAAGAGGCGCGCATTGAAGAAGCGCTCGAGAGTGCGCACGCGGGAGTGCACAAGGAAGGGACGCACGCGGGAGCGTGCAAGGAAGCGCACACAGAAGAGGCGCGCACGAAAGCGCGCAAGGGAAGTGGTGGAGAGAGAAAATCATAGGTGAATGAGTGGAGAGAGAAAATCCGTAGAAGGATTTTTCGGCCCCGAAAAAGATGAAAATGAAGAGGGAAGGGGGCTATTTATAGATTTTAGGATGGGTGATCAGGTAGTTTCTCCTAAAAATCACTGGCCGGACCAATAGAATTGTCTGAAATGAGGCACACAGATCGCCATATTTATGCAAATGACGAAACCACCCCCCGTCGGAAAATAACCGTCTCCACCAGAAAAATATCACCCATTCTGCACGGGGAGGAGTGGCCCGGTGAGGGCGGCAGACGGCAGGAAAGGGCAGGCCGATCGTGGCCGCCGTTGTCCGAGGGCGGCGAGCAGGCCTCCCCAACCAGGCGGCCAAAGGGCTGCCCGATTTGGGGCGGTCTTGCCCCAATCAGGGTAATACCATGGGGCGTGAAGCCAGGGGGCTTCCCGCACCATGTGGCAGAATATCCGCCCAGATCGGGGGGCCAAATGCCCGCGTGACCTGGGCAGCCTTCCCCCAAGCGGGGAAAGCAACAAGAGCGGCAGAAAAGCCACTCCTTAAAAGTGCGGCGACCGGACGGGTGGCTGCACCACTGCTCGTCGGAATCGGGAGACAAGCCGCCCCCAAAGGGAGCGGTGCCTGGACGGGCGGAAAAAAAATTCGGTCGTCTAGGGCAGCGATAAACGACCGGACGGGTGACAGAAATTGCCGCCCGTCCTGGTCAGGAGGGAAGCCGCCCCCAAAGGGGGCAGTGCCTGGAGGGGCGGCAGAAATTGCCGCCTGTCCAAGGTGGCAAAAATTGCCGCCCGTCTCGGGCGGCAGCTGAGTCAGGACAGGCGGCGAAAATGTTGTCTGTCCTGGTCGACAGGAAAGCCTCCCCTGAAGGGGAGGCGAGAGGACATGGAGCCGCCCTACTCCGGGGAGGCGGTGGAGGCCACGCGGCGGTCTCGGGCACGCCGACTAACCAGGGGCTGGTCGGGATGAGCGGCAGAGACGAAGACGGTCGGTTATTGTCGAGGAGACGACGTTGGTGGTTATCACAGAAGCGACGACGATGGTTGGTGCACCGATTGGCGCGATGGTTGAACCTTGGGAGGCTCCATGCGGTTTGATTGGTTCGGTTGAACTGGTTCGGGGGATCACGTCAATAGTTGAATTCCTTCTCTCACAATTTCTTACCTCTGTGGGTCAAACTACTCAATTTCACGCTTCCCCACTTTCCCGCCCTCATGACCCGTGGACGGAGCTCCCCTTATCCATTTTGTCGGCAAAAAAGCTTCTCCAACCTTGAAATCTTCTTCTATGATGATAGTAACCCCTCCTCCCTCCGCACCAACGCCATAATGCAAGTATTTTTAAAAAAAAATTTGTGATTTTTTGAGTTTTTAAGAAATGGATTTTTTGATATTCCGAGATCTTATACAGTCAGAACACTTACGGACGTTAGATACGTACCTGATTTAAGAAAGAGTCTGATTTCTCTAGGCACTCTGGAGGCGACCGGATACTCCTACACTGGTGTTGGTGGCTACTTGAAAACCAAGAAAGGCGCTCTAGTGGTAATGAAAGGAGAGTAATCAGGCACTCTCTACAGAATGATCGACACTACTATAGCTAGAGATGTAGTTTCTACGTTGACAGATGAAGATTCCTCTCTGATGTGGCATGCCAGGCTTGGCCACTTGAGCAAGAGAGGGCGGCTGTAGATGCATTAAAAGAGTCTGCTGAAAGGAGTTAAAACATGCAAGCTTGAATTCTGCGAGACATGCATCCTCGGGAAATAATGCAAGATGAAATATGTGATATCGAGCAAGCGCAACAAGCATAATCTACAGTATATACACTCATACGTTTGGGGGCCAGCCTCAGAGCCATCACTTGGAGGTGCTAAATATTTTGTGACATTCATCGATGATTTCTCAAGAAAGGTCTGGATCTACTTCCTCAAACACAAGTCTGAAGTATTCGAGATGTTCAAGCTCTAAAAGACCACAGTAAAGAAATAAACTAGGTAGAAGGTGAAATACTTCAGATCTGATAATGACGGTGAATACACCTCAGCGGAGTTTCAATCAAACTGTATCAGGAAGGTATCACTCAGCATCTCACCATTTCCAGTACTCCGCAGCAAAATGGTGTTGCAGAGAGGATGAACAGAATGTTGCTGGAAAGAGCTCGGTGCATGCGACTGTTTGCTGATATGCCAAGTCCTTATGGTCTGAAACCATCAATACAACATGTTATCTAGTGAATCGGTCTCCATCAATGTCACTAGATCTGAAGTCTCCGTAAGAAGTTTGGTCAGGTAAACTAGCTGATTATTCTAATATTCATATTTTTGGATGCTCTGTCTATACATTGTTGTAGGATTCAAAAAAGACAAAGCTGAATGCTAAGTCTAAGATATGCATCTATCTAGGCCAAAAGGCCGGCACCAAAGGGTTCAAGCTGCGGAACCCCAAAACTAAGAAAGTCGAACTGAAGTGTGACGTTGTATTTGATGAGGCTTCTATGTTGGATAAGTATTAGCCTCAAGCTAAAGAGATGGAAAAGACTCCAGAATCTCTAGTGGAGGTGAAGCTGAACGGAAGCAACAAAGAAGATGATTGTGATGAGTCGTCTGACTCTGATGAGACAGATACTATGCAACATGTGGAAGCAGAGTCGTACTCGATTGCCAAAGGAAAGGCTAGGAGCGAGGTCAGACTACCTCTTAGACTATAAGACACTGTAGCATATGGATTTTAAGTGATCTTCTCAAATCTTGGTTTCTATCAAGAAGCTATAGAGAGTTGAGACAATTCTCAGTGAAAAGCTGCTATGATGGAAGAGATGAAATCCCTTCAGAAGAATAATACTGGAACTCAATTAGTCTGCCAAAGGGGGCTAAGATAATTAGTTTCAAATGGGTGTTCAGGAAAAGGAGTCCACGTCAGGAAAGTATTAGTGGAGGTACAAAGACAGATTTGTAGTCAAGGAGTTTATACGGATAAAGGGAGTTGACTTTGATGAAACTTCTCACATGTGGTGAAGCACTATTCCATTTGGGTGCTACTCGCCATAATAGTTATGCGGGATATGAAGTTGGATTAGATGGACGTGAAGACTGCTTTTCTTCGTGGCAGACTAGAGAAGGAGATCTATATACTACAACCAGAGGGGTTCATTTGACCTAGTGATGAAAAAAATGTGCAAGCTGAAGAGGTTTCTTTATCATTTGAAGCCACCTCCAAGGATGTGGTATAAGAGGTTCGACACCTTCATGACATCGGGCATCTACAAAAAGAGCCAGTACGATAGTTGTGTCAAGAAGAAATTACACCCTGAATTTGAGATGAAAGATCTCGGTCATGCTCAAAAGATCCTTGAGATAGAGATCAGGCGAGACAGAAAGCGAGGCATTGCATGACTTTCTCAGACTGACTAAATTCAGAAGGTACTTGAGAAGTTAAATATGTTGGATCCAAAATTATTACGACTCCTTTGAGACAAAAGTTTAGATTGTCATCGTAATAGTGTCCAGTCACAAAGGAGGAATGCTAGAAGATGCTCAGAGTGTCGTATGTCAGTGTGGTAGGATGCTTGATGCACACAATGATTTGCACACGACCAGATATCGCTCTGGTAGTGAGTGTTGTTAGCAGATACATGACAAATCCAGAGCAACAACACTGAAAAATAATCAAGTGGATTATGTGGTATTTAAAAGGAACGCCAGACGTCGCCTTACTTTTCAAGAGTAGTGATGATGCTGGAGATCTAGAGGGCTTCGTTGATTTTTACTACGCAGGCGACCTTGACAGAATGAGATCTACTTCAGGGTACATATTCCTTCCAGGTGGAGATCCTATCAGTTGGAAAGCCACTCTTCATGACATAGTCGCTCTGTCCACGACAGAGGCAAAGTATATTGACGCGGAGGAGGCTGCTGAAGAAGCTATTTGGCTCAGGTGTCTCATCAAGGAACTTAGGGCTTCTCAGGAGTTGGTAAAGTTGCACTGTGATAGTTAGAGTGCAATTTATCTTGCAAAGGACCCGATCTATCATGCAAGTACAAAACACATTAATGTGCATACCACAAAATGAAGGAGTTCATTGGAGGAGGAGACATTCAGTTACTGAAAGTGCACACAGATGACAATGTCGCAGATATGTTGACAAAGCCCCTGACATGAGTCAAGTTCAAGTACCGCCTTGACTTGGCTAACGTTTGTGTTTGTTGATCGCGATGACACCAGGGAGGGGGTGTATTATTTGGGAGAAGATCCAAGTTGAAGGTGGAGCATGCAATGAATGAGGCGTCAAGGCGGAGATTACAGTGATTTGGTGCCTCCTCCCTGAACCGGCGATTCAATGAGGCATACAAAAAATTATTGGGGGGGGGGGGGGGGCGGCTCTCACCTAGGGGAACCGATAGAGCAAAGCGGAGGCTTCAGCGGCTGGGCGAAATCACGAAGAAGAGGGTCGAGTAGAAGCTTCAGCAGCTGGGCAAAATCACGAAGGAGGTCTCATTTTCTTCCCCGACTCAAGACGAGATCCTCCCAAGGAGGCGTCGACTCTAGTGGAGAGGCGGATTGAGGCGGCTCAGCCCTTCTGCTCAATTGAAGACGATGAAAAGGGGCGGCCTGGGTTTTCTCTTGTCCAGTTCAATTCAGGTCTAAAAGAGGAGTGAGGACTTCGATTTTCTGAAGGGGTTGAAAATCTCCGTTCGAGGCTGTTTTGAGCGTGAGGCCGGTGGTGTCTTGTACGCCGGCAAATCCAAGGACTGACTGTGAAATATTTCTCGCTCCAGGTTCGATTATTTTATTGCTCGCATCCATGTACTTTTAAACTCTCTGATTATAGTAGATCGTTTTTCGGTGCTCTCCCCGTGAATGTAGGAGCATCTCTCCGAACAATGTAAATTTCGGTGTCATCTATGTGCTTGATTTATTTCTTGCCTTTACTTATTTTCCCGCCTCTTTTTGTTCGTTATCGCTAATCTGTTGTGTTACGCGGCGTCAAGATATCACAGAGATATTTTCATAACAAACGATTCCTCAGAGGCGAGGATCAAGCGAGGACAGCGAGTCATGAACGTCAAGACCTCCGATTGGTTATGAGGGCTGTGTGAGCTAAGTATGATGCGAAGCTTATCCCGAGTAGAACATGGGCCGCGATCGCTCAATGGTTTAGCCAACCAAATTCATTATGGTGACTTGCTGTTGTTGGTCATTGTGCAACTGGTGCATCATATATCCCACACTATAACCTCTCAAAAATAACAACATCTAGTTCTTTGAATAAATTGTGATTATATACTAATAATTTTATTTCATAATTTATTTAATTTATTGGAAGAATAGAAAGTTGTATTATATAGTTCAATTTACGCTTCGTTTGGCACGGTGGACCTAGGGAATTTCATCGGCTTTTATGTTCATACTCAATTTATTTTTGGTGGTCGTGGTATCCTTAGAGGCGGGTAAACAAACGGGCGTTGACGGCGTTTGCTCCGTTTACATCCGCCGGACAGAGAAAAAACCAGCAAATAAGAGCTTTTTCATCCCCTCCTCCCTCCTCCGGTTCGACACCTCCGTTTGAACCCGTCGACTCCTCCCGTACCGCTCAATCAAACGAACCCTAAGAGTACAGCGTTTTTGTACAAAATCACCGGAGCAAAAACGCTGCCAAAAAGAATTTAGTAAAGTGCAAGTTTTGTGCTTTATAAAATTTAGTAAAATAGTTAACTAACATCAGTTCGATTTCATGAACATTAAAGCTCTGTTTGGAGGGACTTATTTTCATCGGTCAAGTGGTTATGACCACATGAACCGGACCTTAGAAGTTCCGGTTCATGCGGCCGTAACCGCTTGACCGATGAAAATAAGTTCCCTCAAACGCAGCCTAAGGCTCCGTTTTGCACGGTGGAAGCAGTCATGGACACGATGATTAAGGGTCTGTTTGGCGCAGCTCTGGCGGCTGGAGAATCTCTATTCAAGCCGCCAGAGCTGCTTTTTAACTGTTTGGGACAGCTCCTTAAGAGCAGCTTTTCGGAAATCTGGAGCTGTTTTGCAGCTCTTCAGAAATCTCCCATCCCCCAGATTCAGCTTCCGCAAAATAGCTTTCTCTCTCACAGGTTTTGGAAATCTAATGGTTTCTTCAGTTGGAACCTGCTCAGAGGCCGGACGGCCTTCCTCCGGCGATTCTGAGCCTCGGACGGCCTTCCTCCGGCGATTCCGAGCCCCCGACGGCCTTTCTCCGGCGATTCCGAGCGCACTTCTGCACAGAACACCCAAACACTCTGCAGCTTTTCAAAACTGCTCCCCAGAGATCTATTTTAAAACAGCTCTATCCGAACAGCAGCTTTTCAATCCGTCAGAGCTGTCCCAAACAGAACCTAAATTGTCATTCGTTAATGCCCACCTAAAAAATTTCATTCACTTTTATGTCCAGACAGATGATGTTTGTTAGATCATCACGGTTTAACCCGTGCATTTAGGAACGCGGTGTCAAATGGAGCCCAAATAGTTTATGTAAACTGTAATGGCTACATCTTTAACTTTATAAAGATAAATTAAAAAATACATAACATTGGGTCCAGCCCGGGTCAGGCCTGGGCCCATCGGGCTTTATTAGCCTGTTGTCGGACATTAAAATGCGCTCAAAGTAATTGTCTCGAAATATAAGGTCTTTTATGCACATATCATCATAAGATACAACGTTAGCCACTAGATGCTGAAATTTTATTATTATTATAATGATAAATGACGTCATCAGTGACGTCAGCAGCAGCCTAACATTAGCGTACGCGATTGGAGCAATAGAAATTGGACATCTGGCAGAAGCTCTGTCAAAGGTGGTCCGAATACCTCTGCTTTGCGATTCGAGCTTGCATGCCCTGATTGGCCATGGATCAATTTATATTATATTATTATTTATCATTGTTTTGGATGATTTTTAATCTAAATTATTACTATTGGCAAATCATTATTATTTGAAAATCATAATGTTGAAGTCATGAAAATTTACATTCAAAAATTCGGATCAAGGTAGCCTAAGATTACCGGTTCAGCGGTCGGGCTCGACCGCTAACAGGCTAGGATGCAAAAATAGATAGGCAACAAAAAGGATCCTTAGGCGTTGTGGCAGGGAGGTCTCACCACGTACCCAGATGCTTAGAAGAAGCTTTCCCTCCACAACCAAAGATGGTCGAGCAGGGTACGAGGTAGATTCTAGCGGGTGACCAAGTCAAGGCGACGACTAAGATGGATAATCGCTAGCTCGCGACTTTGACTCTCTGAAGAAAAGGATCCAAAGGCCAGCCCGAAGTCTAGGAAATGAGGTGGTCGAGATCTTTTGCGAGATTCCGAAGTTATTCTCCTCGTACCCCTAGGATCCTATTAATAGGCAAATCCAAAGGAAGGGGGGGGGGTCTTATTTATAGCCCCACCCCGACGACTAGGCGACTTCTTGTGGGAGCTCGCTCAGGTTGGGCGAGTAACTGGTCTAGTCGCCTACCTGACGAGTATGCGAGGGGAGCTTGCCATACTCGTTCAGGCATTCTACTATCTTGAGCGTTGACTTTGACTTCTATCTTGACTTGTTGACTCTTACTCTTTCTGACCTGGCTCTGGGGGTCCACCCTCAACGTATTGGAGTTGTACATAATCCCCGCTCTTTTCGAGCGACGTAGGAGCTCAGAAAGAAATATACAACACTTATTCAGCGAGATGCTTTAGCGAGTATCTGGGTTACTCGCGACCGATGGATGCCTAGGAGCCCTATAAATAGGGTGGTGACTGGTCTTTGAGGCACGTCTTTTGAACTCGCACACGATGTCAAAATCTGTCGAGGAAGTCTACCAAACATGTATTGCTGTATTGTCTGGATTCTTCGGGCCTACAAAGCCGAAAAGGCCGTGAGAGGGAGAAGACACTACTGAACTTCCTTCGCCCAAGAAGAAGTTGAAGAAGAAAAAGAAATCGCTCGCCTCAAAAAACTACAACCTGCCTCCGGGCATCGAGGATGTCGCCTCCCGAGCCAACCATTCTGAAATTTTAGTCCACACTAAAAAACTCCTCGATGATCTCGGGTTGAGCGACATTCTCGAGCAACCGGTGCCTGAATCTTCTTGCCTTTCTTCGCCATCTTCTCCCCCTACCCCGGACCTCACCGAGTCTCGAGCGTAGCTGCAAATGGATCTCGCTGCCTCACAAGGTTACTATCTCGCCGATGACCCCTTGAGTTGCTGAACAATTCCACTCTATCTTGCTGACTTTTATTCTTTACTCGCAACTCCTCCGCCGACTACTTCTAGCGATCATCTAGATGTCGCTCTTCTGTGATTAGCTTCACTGGTCGCCCTTGAAGCTCAGCAACAACCACGATCTGGGCACACCATTCAGATCAACGTCGGTCCCAAGAAGAGGCTGGAAAAACAAACTCCTGAGGCGAGGAAAAAAGATCCTCATGCGACAAAGACCTCGCAACTTGGGGCGAGCATGGCCCCTCACCCTGCGACCAACTCATCGCAACCGACAGTGAGCATTCCTCTACTACATCCTCCTCCTCCTTTGATCATCTCATCACAACCGAGGGTAAGCACCCCTTTGCCACCGTCGCGTCCTTTTCCGCCGAGTAATGAAGCTCTCCCTGAATTATGCCTGAAAACAACTACGACCCCACTGAACCTGCCCGAGAGCTCGTCGCGAGAACGGTACAGAAGGCACCCAAGTTACTTCCTGTCGAGGACTGGAGGTCGCGAACAGGGGAAGGCTGTCGAGCGCCTGAGAGGCTTGTCATCGGGCCAGCAAGAATCATCTCGCCGCAACCCTTTCCCTCGCCAATCTCGATCCCCTCGGCAAGGTAGCTTGTCTGTCGCTGAATTGGTTTAATTTCTGATACTCTATGGCTCTAACTGATTCAATGACTTCTTCTTTGTCTTGACAGGTCATCCTGCAACCCCGAAAGCGACTTTCATCGATGCCCTCGAGATTCCGGCTCAGGAGTACCGCCAGGCTGCTGCCCGCACATACATTGACTTGGAGATAAAGTTCGACCAACTCGCCATCTGCGAGACTCATCGCCAGATCTCGGCACTGGAGGTGAGGATGAAGAAGATGGAAGAGGTGCAGGACAGGCTTGTGTCTTACGAGGTCCGCTTCCACATGATCAACGAGTTGGAGCAGCGACAACCAATGACTGATCATTGCCTACAACTTCATCACGAGGAGCTGGCGGGAATGCGGGCGAGCATGGGAATTGCGGGGCAACTGGAGAGAATGGAGGACCAGCTGCATCGAGGCAATGATACGATGGCGGTGGCGAGCGAGCACTACCAACGAGCGCGCGAGATGGGCTGGGCTGGGCGACAACTACCTCTTCCCGAGCTGCGGCCTCCTAGGATTTGGGATTTTTTTCTTTTTTATTTTTACTCGCCTTTGACGACATTGTAATGAATTATTGCTATAATATTCTTTCATTGTGATGGCAAGTTTGTATCTCGCGTTTGATCTTGCGATTTGTTTTTTTTTGTGTTGATACTCGTCTTTATTCTGTGATTACTTAGGTTGTTTGTGCAGGTTTCAGCGAGCTAGCGATTTTCTAACTCAGTTTGCGCGAGATAGAATTCATAGCTAAGGTTGATGCGTTGGTTAGTGCGCGATTTAGGTTGATAATCATGCGAGGTTGCTATACCCCCCCGGCCTCGTCCTATAAATAGAAGGGGTAGGTGAGCCTTTAGTCTGTTGTTGTGATTTCTAACTTCTTCTCGCGAGTATTTTGATCTTGTCTCCTTCTCACCAATCTTGCTCATGTTTCCCTTCTCGCTGAATTTTTCATGCACTTTCTTTCTCGCTCTTCTACTGCTCTCTATTCGTCTAAGAAGATGGTTAACAACAATGCTAATGCCTGCCGACAAGCCAATGCGATCAACTTCACCGAAGCTATTTTCAAGAAGTATGCTGCCACTGAGCGAGATCTAGAGGATTTTTGCAAAAGACACCTGCCTGAGGTATACTCAACCAAGCTTCCCGCCCGGTCTGAGCGACTAAACACCTGTCTCGAAGGCGAGATCGTCCTTTCCCTCCGCCACTTTGAAGTCGACCTTTGACTTTCCCTATAGCCGGAGTACTGCCAAATCCTGTGGTACTTTGGGATCGTCCCTGCCCAGATCAACCTGAATGGGGTGGCGATGATCATGGGGTTTCTCCACTTCCTGCGGGAAGAGAACATTGCCTACGATCTTTTTTGGTCTTTAGGAAGATCTTCGCCTTCGCCGTGGCCATCGAGGGCGTCATCTTCTTCAGCAGCCAAGTCTGCACCTTGGTCGGCACGATTAACAAAGTCCATCGGTGAGGCGAGTACCTAGTCGTCATTGTCGACGACTTCGAAGGGGTTCCATGCAGGTCGCACCAGCCTCCGGAAGTCTCCTTCATACTGTCCATTCTAGAGGGTCCACTTGAGAAGTTGTTTGAAACCTTCTGCGGATGCCGGATCAACGTCATCCACTGGCGTCTGAAAGTCAACTGGCTTGACGAGATCTTCCCAAGCAAAGGTACATACCTTGGCGAGATCTTATTATACTCACTAACTTTGTCGCGAGTTGATTCTGATAGTGGCTGCGACTTAACTAACTTTTCTACCACTTCTACAGCTACGTGCATTCTTCCGCAAGAGCCACTTCCTATGGCGAAGGAAGTCGCATCGTCGTGCCAAGGTTCGGTGAAACCGCCTGCTGATGTTGAGGAGATTCCGCCTCCCATAGGTTCTAAGGGCCAGCTGCGAGCTAGCGACAAGGAAGGTTCCTTGCAGGGGAAACTGGATAAGGGGAGAGGGAAAGCCAAGTCCCCTTATCATGCGAGGAAGCATGCGAAGATCTCCCATAAACTCGTCAATGGGAGGGAGTCGCCAGTGGATGTTGGGGGTCGTACTTCCATCCTAACTTCAACATCATTCACAATGGAAAGGACGCCTTCGGATGCCCGCTGGTATCTGGGGCGGAGAGCGAGCATAAAGTGACTCTAAGCACCAACTTACCTGCTTAGTCAGAAGACCGAGTGGATAAGGGGGGAGCTTACAATGTCGCCTTCACACTCTATGGGCGAACTTACGCCGATTCGCTGATGAACCTCGACATAGAGGTGCTCGCCCATCAAACTGCTCGCGCGCTCCTGCGAGCTACTGATCTGGGCCATTTCACGACGAGGAGGCTCCTCGAGTCGTAAGAGGATATGAAGATCATGTCGAAGAAGGCGATCAATCTGGGAATGCAGTCCGTCCGATGGAAGGACTACGAGGTAGCTTTTACTTTTATACGCGACTTTTCCTTAGTCATCACTTCACTTGATGGATGTTCTGACAGTTTGTTGTTGATGTTAATGTATATTATGACAAATATCGGGTTTGGAGGCTTAACGGGTTGGTTCGGATACACGGATATCTGATACCCATAATTACTCCCAGGGTTTGCCTATTTATACCCACCTAGAGGCAACGAGTAGGTTATTCCACCTAGATTTCCATCCGGACGCTTCAAGCAAAACCTAACATTCTCGAATCAAGCCCCTCTTGCTCGCAGTATTCCGTGGTGCTTTTGTCTGCAGAGTTTGATCCTGCCGCCTAGAGGAGGGAAGAAGCCTCGTCGTCGATACTCGCTGGATCGTGATAAGAAAGGTCATTACCCTGCTCCGTCACTGTCGCCGCAGTTTCACAATTTTTGGACGCCTCCTTCGTTGCTCATCGCTGGGAGTAGAGAAACCATAACTCTAGCCACTGCTGTGATCGTGGATCTATTCTGCCGCCTTCATAAGAGATCGGGATATTTCTCTCGTCATCGTCTCTCCCCTGCTACTGTGAAGGAGGAGTCTGGTCGCGACGCTGCTTAGTGGAGGAGGGACCATCGCCTAGCCCTAAATCCCTCCAGGCATCGAGTGACATCCCAGGCGTCGAGTGACAGCCCAGGCATCGAGTGGCAGCCCAGGAGTCGAGTGATAGCCTAGGCGTTGAGTCCAGCTCTAGGCGTCGAGTGCATCGAGTCCAGCTCCAGGCATTGAGTGCGTCGAGTCCAGCTCCAGGCATTGAGTGCATCGGGTGAACTAGCTCAGGCGTTGAGTGTTCCTCCAGGCGTCGAGTCCTTGATCTTGGCGTCGAGTGGGCCTGTCTTGGCGTCGAGTGGCCTTATTTGGCGTCGAGTGACCCTGTTTGGTGTCGAGTGGCCTTCTTTGGCGTCGAGTGGGCCTGTCTTGGCATCAACTGGCCTTGTTTGGCGTCGATATATCCTATTGAAGTTCTGTGGCACTCACAATGATGAAGGGGAGCAATTTCTCGTCTCCAGTTCTGATGCTCAAGTTGGAAAAGTTCACGACGACCGAGTTCAACGATTGGAAGCTGAATACCCAGTTTGTGATGAAGTACCTGAATGTGTTCTACACAGTCAAGTCTGATCGTGCTGACGTTATAGGGACTGATGATGAGGCTCAGTGGGTTCACGATGAGGACTTCTTCCGTAACTACCTGCTGAACTGTCTATACTCTAGCCTGACAAAGACGTACATTAAGATGAAGACTGCCAAGGAGATCTGTGAGGCTCTGGAGGAGCACTTCAGGAAGGAGGAGGGCCTCTCTAAAGTAGACATGGTGGACAAGTTTCATTCCTTCACATTCGACGAGGAGAGAGTCATTCTCCCTCAGGTATCGGGATTTGAAAACTTAGTCGATTCTTTGTATAGTGAAAACATTACTTTGCCCGATAGCTTCGTTGCGGACACGATTGTTTATAAATTGCCTTCTACGTAGTACAGTTTCAAAATTGAGATGTACCGCAAGAAGATGCAAGTTGGTCTGAATGATCTCGAGCATTTTATACGCATTGAGGATGAGAACATGTCAAGGCACGCCTTAGAAAATGTTAGCAAGCAGAAAGCTGCGACAAACATGATTTCAAGCTCTAAACGCGCGCCCCATCCTAAAAATACAAAACTTCCCCAATTTAAATGTTTGTTTTAGGATAGAGAGTGACCTAGAGGGGGGGGGGGAATAGGTCCACTTTAATTCTAGGCTACTTTTTGGATTCTGAGAATTACTTTTTTTATATTTACTACCTCAGTCAGATAAAACAAGAAAATTATTCAGCAATTAAAACCATCACATAACATCAATCACAACACAGTACACACAGATTTATAGTGGTTTCCCAATTTTTGGGTGCATACACTTTCTCCCTTCGCCTATCTAGCAATGAACTAGATTCAGCCAAACTCCTTCTTTCTTTACTCAGATCCTCAGATCTTACAAATCAGAGCCCAGTTGACTCCTATAACTCAGACTATAAAAGTCTTACCACTCAGATCACTAAGATCCTACACCTCAAGTTCTTCCCAAGAACTCTACCTCAGAGTGAATCTACACTCCTACTCCTCAAGCAACTCCTTCCCTACAACTCAGAACAATCAGTTCCTATACCTCAGAGAAATACCCACTTCTCCTACCTCAGGAAATTCCTGCCCTACCTCTGCCTTTATAACACAGGCTTACAACTCAGAGAAATTGATTCCCCTACAGTCAGATCTACAAGTAGATCTTACAAGATTAATAATGGTGAAAATAAATTAATTCAGAATTAGTCACTCAGCAAGAGAGAAACAGGTGACTGCTTCTTGAACAGAACTTAATAAGTCAACTTCCCTTGATCCTTATTGTAATTGATTTGATCCGACCCTTCTTAGATTTTCAAAGCTTCTTCAAGTTGAAGTTAGGGTAGGTCTAGACTGGAGAATGTTGAAGACGATTCTTGATCAGACTTCTCTTCATCTTCTGAATTCTAGCAGATTACTTCTTAGATCTGGCTTCTCCAATTTTTTACTACTCTTCTCTCTTTTTCTATGTAGATTTGATCCCTTTAAATAAGCTCTGTCAAGGGTAACCGGCTGATCCGGTTAATAACTGACATCTGATAGTTATTAGGACCTCTGGCTTGATTTATGCACTTAGGAAACAATTCTGCTTGAAGTGTTGAAACTTGACTGTTGGATGTATCAACACCAGTCCTAGGCATCAACACTACTCTTGTAGCGATGTCGACATACTTTTGAATGTGTCGACACAACCTTCACCTTGTCTCGACACAGCTTGAGTAATGTGTGTCGACACTAATCCTGAGTGTCGACACAATTGCTTTCTTGTATCATAGTGTCGACCCAAGTCCTGGGTGTCAACACAACTTTCTCTTTGACTCATCACTTCTCATTTAAGTGTGTCTACACTTGTCTTGAGTGTCGACACATCTACTTCTTATCTCAGCACATCCTTGATAAAGGTGTCGACACTTGCCTAATGTCTTGACACTTTTGTACTTAGCTTTATTTGTCTGCACACAAGAACTTAACATTCATCAAATAAAACTATGTGTATATCATTGAGCTGAAAGGACTTCTTCAAATCAAGTACATTGTGACCAATGTACCCAACAATCTCCTCATATTTGGAGAAGTCATAACCCCAATTCAATGATATACAACATGATACCAAAATATGATGATTAAGACATTAAGATTACAGTGCTGTACAATATGTGAAATAACACAGATAAAAACACATATTTCATTAGACATTAACAATAATAATGCTGAACAGAAAGTAAAGCAAACAATTGCAATCATAATTAATAGCACAAGAAATGTTATGCAAACCAAAATTTTCACTAATTGTTTGTCATAAGGTTTACAGCTATAAACTTTGGTTATTCAAAATTTACAAAACAAATTTAACATGAGATTCAACACTAAGAACATCTTATGGCAACTCTGGTTCTCTGATGACAATGCCCTTTCTAGATTGGACTGTGGCTATAACCTCAGGCACCTTGTCATCAACTATATTTTTCCCTTTGTCAATCATAGCCTTTGCAATTCCTTCCTCTTTTAGCCTTTATCTTTCAAAATAATGGTAAGGTTTTGGGAAATATTTTCTGCGCTCAACTGACTTAACAGGTATCTTCCCTTTCTTCAGATCATGTCTGAACTTCTGGATAACCTCTTGCTGCTTTAAATGTTTAGCCCTTTCATGTTCTGAATATCATTTATCTCTTTCTATCACATTTGCATTGACTACCTTCCATGCAGTGAGGATTATTGATCTGGAGGTTGGACTCCACTGCTCAAAATTTGGTCTAGCCTCAGCTTGTTCTTTAAATCTTTTCTTTGAAAGCTGAGCTTCTTTTCTTTTAATCAGAGCAGATTCAGACATCTCCACCTCTTCACATATAACATTTTGAACTGATGGTGTAGGACTACACATGTGTTGGACAGCTGCTTAGATATCCTCAAATGTAACTTGTGCTGCAGGATTGTACATGGTTTGCTCAACAACATGTGTTCCAGTAGCATGAGGTGCTTCAAGTTGAGCTGGTTGACATCCAGACTCAGCAGTTTGATCTCCATCATACCATAGGGGAGGATGGCCTAAAGTATCTCTGATATCATTTGATATCCAGGTAACATGTTCAGAACTGGCCCTGATCATTACCCTCTCTCCCTTTATGACTTCTCTTGCAACATGATCTCTCAGATCATTCTTGTGAAACCTTACCTATTCATCTAAGTAATTGATATCTGAAGTTACAGTGTTCTTCACTCTAAGTAAATTGCTGTCCAAACTCTTATCAAAAGCCTTTATATCTTTAAGCAAAGAGGCTGAATGGTTTGTCAGATGAGTTTCTATGGCCTTTGTAGCAGCAGCTATTTTGTTTTCTAACTCAGTAGTCTGCTCAGTTAGCTTAACCATTGTTTCTGTATACAAATTAGTCATGTTTTCATCCAAAATTCTTTGATTTTCTAGGACATAGCTTTGTTTGACAACCATTTCATCTGTAGTTGTCTTTGCTTCTTGGTGCTATTTAGCAATATAGACTACAACATTAGCTCCCTTCTCAAAGGAATTAGTCATGTCTGTTTTCAGGAGATTTACTTCAAATCTTATGGACTTTATATCCTGAGCCAGTTGAAATTACAGTTCTTTGTGGATTTCATCTACATACTTTTCTAGATCCTTCCTTTGCTTATCCAGCATTATTTGAAATTGTACTAGCAGAGAGATAATATCTCCTGTAGAAGCAACTGGTGTCCCAAATTATAAATGCTTTTTGTAGTTTTTGCTCCTCTTCTTAATTTCAGATAGCTTCCTTTTCTTAAGCTGAGACTCTTCTTCTTCTTTAGATTTAGAAGAACTTATCTCTTCAACTGGTGGTGTCTCTTTGGTTTTGACAGTATCTGGGGCCAACTCCCCCTCAACTCTTGTACCTTTCTCATTAATATTGATACTTTCCAAGTTAACATCTGCATGCTGAATTTCAACATCAGGAACTTCAATCTAGGGAATTTCAGCTATCTCCCCCTGGATGTTAGTTTCTTCAGACAAAAGAATTTTTTCTGAAGTCTCTTTTAGAATTTCATCCGTCATCTCTCTCTCAGACATTTCCTGTTCAGGAACCTTTGATTATTCCAGTTCCTGTACAACATCCATAATTATAGTAGTAGCTATATCCATTGCCAATTCAGTGAGGTTCTCCCCCTCAATTAGTTCTTTTTCTGGAATGTTCTCCCGCTGCACCTGATCACTTGTTTCAGGTGAGATTCTTGGAGATCATCTTTATTCCTCCTCAACATCCTTATCTGAACTGAACTCCACTTGTTCCTCAGAATCACTTGAAGACTCAACTTCCTCTACCACTGCTTTCTTACCTTTTACCTCCTTTATCATCTTGGGTTCTAGAGTCTCCTTAGACAAGACTCTGTCTCATCTTGAAAAATTTCTTAGGTCCATTCTCCTCATGTGGTTGATCATTATTCCAACTTTCTGGTTGATATTATCTGGAATTGTCTTAACCAGATACAGACTAACAATTCTGCCCATATTGGGCTTCTGAATCCCTTATGTAATCTTATCAAACAACACCTTGTTCCAATCAGTCTTGATCCTGAAAATAATTCTTGTCATCAGGCTTAACATGAAAGTTGAAATCCTGTCATGTGCTCCGGCCTTGCAGAGGAGCACCTTTCCTACTACTTCAGACAAAAACTTGCCTTGGGAATTCATTCCCTTCCTGTTTAGTGAACTACCAAACCTAGTGGTTGGATCCAGTCCACACCACTCTAAGGCCTCTGCAGTCTTGTTGGAATCCAGTTCATCTTCCTGAGCAGTTCTAGGAATCTGAAGGACTTTAGCCAGCCTTTTGATTGTGACCTTTACTCTTGCCCCATTTACACTTGACTTAATCTTGGCTGTCTTTGGTAGTGAAGTATTAGAATAGAACTCATATACTTCTTTCTTCCATATCTTGGTTGGTTCAGAAAGCAGATACTCAAGACCCGCCTCATTGACAAGGTCTATAACATTCTTGATCTCTTCTTGTGCGGAGACGAATGCGTTTCGCACCAACTCATAACCCTCGTTGATGTTGTCATCCATCTTTGGTGCCATTGGAGTTGAGAGAATTGTAGCTTGAGAAGTGTCAACTAAGGATTTCTAGGTCTCGACACTCAAGGAACAGTCTCTCAAGTTTTCTGGTAAGCGTAGTCGACAACTACTTTCACCCCTATTTATAGTAACTGTATGAGGAAGGCGAGAAGGCGCGCTGCATTTAGAATTTTCAGAATATTTGGGAAATGTCTAGTGTTGACACAGAAAACCTAGTTTGCCGAGATGTGTCGACATAAGTCGACACAAGGGTTATGCCTCTCGACACAGACCTCAGGGTCTCGACATCCTTATGTCTTGACACTAAATCTTAATGTCTCGACATACTGCATCTAATCAGTGTCGACACACTGCCTGGTGTCTAGACACATGACTACCTATAGTCTCAACACACATTCTGGTGTCTCGACACTTTCCTAATTATCTCGACACACACTGTGGTGTCTCGACACAAATCTTTGTTTTAGACAAAATTTATTTTTCTGGATATAATTTCATGACTTATGTGAAGTCTTTTTTTTTAAAGATTTGTCGACATGGTTAGTTATCTTTTATCAGTTGTACTGTCTTTTGTTATTACTAACTGAAAATATTTATACAATGTTCAACATGCCTAGTTCAAATTTAAAGTAATTGAACTTGCTCTCATCTAGGGGTTTTGTAAAAATGTCAGGAACTTGTCTTTCTGTTGGAGTATAATGTAAGCTAATATTTTTTTTCAACATTCTCTCTGAGAAAGTGATATCTAAATTTTATATATTTAGTTCTACTGTGTGAAACATGATTATTAGCAATAAAAATTGCACTAGTAGAATCACAAAACATAACAGATTTACTTAGCTGTACACTGTAGTCTAATAGTTGATGTTGAATCCACAGCAACTGTGCACAGCAGCTTCCAGCAGATATGTACTCAGATTCTGCTGTAGAAATTGCCACACTTGTTTACTTCTTGCTACTCCAACTTATGAGTCTTTTCCCTATAAACTGACAAGTTCCAGAAGTACTCTTTCTGTATTTTTTACACCCTGCAAAATCTGTATCTGTGTACCCTATGAGTTCAAAATCACTATCCTTAGGATACCAAAGCCCAAGATTGGGTGTGCCCTTAAGATATCTCAGTATTCTCTTTATAATAGTATAATGAGACTCTTTAGGGCAGGCTTGGTACCTAGCACAAAAACATGTTGAGAACATAATATCTAGCCTACTAGCAGTCAAGTAGAGGAGTGATCCAATTATGCCTCTATACAAGGATGCATCAACTAGTTTCCCATATTCATCCTTGTGTTGTGACACAGAGGAACCCATTGGAGTTCTCATGGTAGAAGAATTCTTCATACCATACTTCTTAATCAACTCCTTAGTGAACTTAGACTGAGTGATGAATATACCATCTTCAGATTGTCTAACTTGGAATCCCAAGAATAACTTTAGCTCACCCATGCTGCTCATTTCAAACATGCCTTGCATAAGTCTGACAAATTTTCTACACAGCTTCTCATTAGTAGATCCAAAAATTATGTCATCTACATATATCTAGACTAGGATACTTGATCTTTTGATGTCCCTAAGGAATAATATCTTATCTATATTTCTCTTAGAGAACTTATTCTCTATGAGAAAGGTAGACATGGTTTCATAGCAGGCTCTAGGTGCCTGTTTTAACTCATACAAAGCTTTGTGCAATCTGAAGACATAGGAGCTGAGTTTAGGGTTAACAAAACCTGGTGGATGCTCTACATAGACTTCTTTTTTTAGTGTACCATTAAGGAATGCTGATTTTACGTCCATCTGGTAGACCTTGTATCCTTTGTATGCTGCATGAGCTAAAAACAAGCTTATGGCTTCTAGCCTAGCAACAGGTGCAAAGGTTTTGGCAAAGTCCATGCCTTCCTCTTGTCTATATCCATTAGCCACTAATCTAGCTTTGTTCTTAACTATAACCCCATTCTCATCTAGTTTATCTCTATAAATCCACTTAGTGCCTATGATATTGTGATCACTAGGTTTAGGAACAAGACTCCAGAATTTGCATCTCTCAAATTGATTGAGCTCTTCTTGCATAGCCAAAATCCAGTTAGGGTCTGAATTAACTTCTTCAAACTTTTTAGGTTCTACCTGAGAGAGAAAGCTAGAGTATAGAACCTCATTGTGATATCTACTCCTAGTAGTCACTCCAATCCTGACATCATATATTATTTGATCAATAGGATGATCTCTAAGATATCTAACTGCTACTGGAAGGTGCCTACCATCACCTAGATCTGTAGGAGGATTAGAATGATTCTCTTCCTCCCCCTGGGCAGTTACTGTATCTTCTATAGGAATTTCTACATTATCTCTAGTGTGTAACTCTAGATCAGGTGAATCACCTATATTTAACTTCTCCATCCTAGAGTCAACATTACCTAGACTAGAGTTATTAGAAATATCATTAAATAGTACATAAGTTTCATCAAAAAGTACATTAATTGATTCCTCTACAACTTGATGTTTCAAGTTGTAGATCATGTATGCTTTGCTGTGTACACTATACCCTACAAAGATTCCTTCATAGGATTTCTCTGAAAACTTAGTTAGATAAGTTTTCCCATTGTCCAATACATATCACTTACTACAAAAAACTTTGAAGTATGACAGATTTGGTTTTCTACCTTTCATTAGTTTATAGGGAGTCTTTATGTGATTCTTGTTGATCAAGGCCCTATTTTGAACATAGCATGTTGTGTTCACAGCCTCAGCCCATAAATATTCTGGGAGAGATGTATCACTCAATATTGTTCTAGCTGTCTCAATACGAGTTCTATTCTTCCTCTCAATAACTCCATTTTGCTGTGGTGTTCTTGGAGAGGAGAACTCCTGAAAGATCCCTAGTTTCTTATAAAAATTTGTCATCTTTTCAGATTAAAATTCTGTACCATGGTCACTTCTAAGCTTGATCACAGAACATCCCATCTCATTCTGAACTTATGTGATAAAATCAGCAAGGATATCTAGTATTTCAGACTTTCTCCTTAGGAAGAATACCCAAGCAAACCTAGAGTGATCATCCACAATCACATAGGTATAGGACTTCCTACCCAAACTAAGAACTTGCATAGGACCAAATAGATCCATATGAAGTAAGTAGAGATACCTCTCAGTGTCTTTGGACTGAATGCTCTTAAAGGAGACTTTTGTCTGTTTGTATTTTTGGCATGCAGGACATAAGCCTTCTTTGGAGCATTTAAGATGGGGACTGTTTCTAACTAAGTCCATAGAGAATAGCTTGCACATAGCTTTATCGTTTAAGTGAGCCAGCCTCTTGTGCCACTGCACACACAAAGAGTCTTTCTCACTAGTAACTAGGCATACAAGAGATTTCTCATTTACACTTAAGAAATTTAGAAAATAAATGTTCCCACTCCTAGTGCCTGACAAGATGATCTCTTGATCACTTGAATTCCTTATCAGACACTTATCATTATGAAAAACAATTTCATAATCTATATCACAAAGCTGACTTATGCTTATCAGATTGTGGTTAATTCCTTCCACATAAGCCACCTTTGTGATGGAAACAAGGCCATCAGAAATGTTACCATATCCCTTGGTGAGTCCTTTCTCTGACCCTCCGAAGATGACTTTTGGTCCATTCCTAACTGGAGTGTAATCCCTTAGCAGGCTACTTGTTCCAGTCATGTGTCTGGAACAACCACTATCCAAATACCATACTGGCCTTTCTGTGGTACTTGGTTCCACCTGAAAACACAGAATTAGTTCACCTTAGGCACCCAAATAGTTTTGAGGCCTTGGTTCATGTTAGGCTTTGCTGTGTAAAACACAACAGGCTTTCTAAACAAAACTAGTTGAGTCTGATATGAAGGTGTTGGTGGATTATACCAACAATCTAGGGCAAAATGCCCAACTTTACCACAACACCAACACTCAAATCGGTTGTATCTTTTCTTTGGTTGCACATTTGAAGTTGTTCTTTTGTGTAACTTAGACTTTACATCCAACTTGCAAGGTAGTGGTACAAAGTTTACACCCTTACCTTTCAGGTTTTGGTGTGGTGCACTGGGACCAGCTCCAAGAATTCCCTTGTTTTTTGTATTGATCACCCTTTGTGGTGGTTTTTGGCATTTATTGCCTTTAGATGTCTGTCCCTCCCAGCAAGGCTATTTATTGACATTGCTGGTAGTGCAATCAAAACTCATGTGTCCAGGAACACATGATCCATTGCATCTATTAGAAGTCAGATGTTTGGGAGGTAGCTTAATTGGACCCATTGGGGCTTTACCCTTAGGTTAAGACTTCTTAATAGCTTTTTTTCCATACCATACACCACTTATAAATGGTGCAAAAAAGGTATCTATCATAGGTAGCACTGACTTGGGTTTTGAGAACTGAGTCAGGAGCTGTCTTTCCTGGGTGATCTTTACTTCCAAGTACTTGATAGTCTTGACCTGTTCTACTATTACTTCTGCCTGACTATTTATCGTATTAGTTTGATCTATAAGCTTCAGTTTTTATTGGTCCAACATTATGTTGGCCTTCTCCAACTGAAAATATACTCCCTTCAAAGATTCTAATTCTCTGGCTTGATCCTTAGCAAGCTCTTTGCTTACAATCAAGGCCTATAGTAACTTCCCATATCTGTTGATAAGGGTATTGAAATCAGCTTCAATGTCTGAATCATGTTCTCTATTATTAGAGGAGTGCGAACATGATTCATTTTTTGATGTAGAAAAAGAATCTGAGGCTAAACTATGAGAGATTGGTTTTACCTTAGTAGGATCTGAACAATCTTGATCTTCTTTTCCTGATTGGGTCTCCTCAATGGCCATCAGGCCCATGAGTGCCTCCTCCTCTTCTGATTTTGATGAACCAGACTCACTATCAGACAATGTAGACTGTTTCTTTGCCAAGAGGCCTTTATCAGCCTTCTTGTGCTGTCCAGTCTTCCAGTTCTCTGGCTTTTTCTCCTTTCTTTTTGTTGGGCAATCAGCTATGACATGCCCTTGCCTGTTGCAACAATAACTCACAATATTAGTGTAACGCCTCTATCCGTCACATGGAATATAACAGAGGGGCCGGCTAGGGCCCCACGCCATATTTCACAGACAAACGACGGAATCACGTATGAATATCAAATTTACTTTCTACTCGCATCTTAACTCAGAGCATTCTAGCGGAAGTTTATAACTTGCAAGAACTCATCCAATGAATGTCCACTAAAATATATAAATAACATATTTATATATAACACCAGGAATGTAAACAAGTACACAAGCGCTCACGGCCTTAAGGCCTTACATATTTCTCTTTACAAGAGGTGGTTTCATACACCGACACGCAGGCCGACCACACATGAAATCCAATTCTTCGCATGACCTTCAAGGGCCTACAAGCAACAACAGTAAGGGCTTCAGCCCGCTCAATACAATTCAGCATCAGCAAGGGCAGTGTTGAAGCCAAGAAAATTTCTAACCTCGAAATAGGATCAAGGTAGCCTAAGGTTACTGATTCTTCGATCCGACGTCACGATTTAAGTGGCGAGCGAGAGAGAGAAAGTAAACTATCTATAAGCACACCCAAGGCGCTCCATCGGGGAGGTCCCACCACGTACCCGGAAGCTTTGAAGAAGCTTCTCCTCCGCAACCAAAAGGCTGGGCGAGGTACTAGGCTGACATGGACTTGGCGAGTATCTACTTGGGGGGACCTTGCCTCTTTCAAAAGGTGCCATTTCAAGTACCCCTGGGGGGCTATTTATAGAGAAATCCTGGGGGGGGGGGGGTAGACGAGTATCCAGCCTCTGTGAGCGAGTATCTAGGGTTACTCGCGAGATACTCGCCCAAACTCGCCTCTGCTCGCCACAGCTCGCCCAAGCTCGCCTCTGCTCGCCCAAGCTCACCTCTGCTCGCCCAAGCTCACCCAAGCTCGCCTCTGCTTGCCAAAGCTCGCCTCTGCTCGCCTCTTCTAGCTCAATGGTCTGCGAATAACCATTTGCTTGAGTACTTCTAATCTCGACGAATTACGGGTTATATAGGCAGCACCTGCATATGGACGTCCACCCTAAGGGTGATAAACAAAGCAACAGTCAACATTCAGCTGACCAATTATAACGACCATACCCCTTACCCGGGGCAGTGGTTCCTTCCCTACATGCATTGCAATCACAACATCATATATATATCACAACAAGTGCACTCACGCACAACATCATCACAAACGACGGCCTTCGTGCCAGACGCTCTGTGCACTCAGGGCATGCTTACGGTGTACTGAATCATCCTTGGTCCCACCACCAATTAGAGGTTATTAGCTTGTTGGCTGGGCACTAATCTACTACAACACGCATGCTGGAGACATCCTCACCCATACCACTTAGAGGTGTTCACCTCACGACAACAAATGAGCACTCTAGATCGACCTACCCCCGTAGTGTAACAAGCCGGGAAGGCCTGCAGCCCCCCATTTGAGTTGCGACCAATCGATCGCTCACAACGCAGGTACATAATACCTCTAGATCGACCTACCACCATAGTGTAACACGCCGGGAAGGCCCGCAGCCCCCATTTGTGGTTCTACCAATCGATCTCTCAAAACACAGGCACACAGTACCGCTTTCCGGTTCAGCATACAGCTCATGCAGAGCGTACAATTCAAATGTCACAAAGGCTCCACAATCACAAAGAATGGCTCGCACGACCACCTCACATACAACTTATGCAGAGCATACAACTCAAGGAGCTCACAAGCATCCTCACAAACTCCATAACCTACTCGTTACATACACGGAGTCTTCTCTAGTTCGTAATATAAACATCACCAATCCAGACTAACCGTCCGGATGGGCTTCACACAACATGCCTATTCCGTACTACTCATTTCTGGATCTAGATGCATACTCAATCGGGGATATCAACTATCAATCCGCTGGAATCGCTTACGCTTTCCACCTCTTGGTGGAGGATTCCATGCACATGCATAAAGGAGGACTTCACTTGTCCAAGAAGGAGATCGTTACCCTTGACGATCGCATTGGATCCATGGAAATCTAGCCGGATGGAAAGCACCGCATCGGCCTTGCCTTCACGGAACTGAACTCGGCTTGCGACTCGGAACTCCGAAGCTCCACCGGCGGCCGTAATCCTTCTCCTTCTTCCTTCCTTGCTCTCCCCTCTCTCTATCTCTTTAGAAAGAGAATGCCCAAAGATAGAATGAGAGATAATTCTCAATCCTTGGTCTTATAACAGCATAAGGAGTCCTGGACCATTATATCCAATTTGAAGGAAATGAACGGCCATAATTCGCTCTGAAAAGCATCTTCCTTGGGCTGACACGGCTTGTTACACGCCCGTGTCACAGGCCGTGTACCTCAAGCGACACACAACCGACTCAATCCAGACCAGGACACGGGCTTAGAAATGCCCGTGTAAAGCTCCTAACACACACGTGTCAATCAGTACATGCCCGTACAGAGGAGTGTGTCCCTCAATCGACACAGGACCAACAAATCCCGAAAGGGACACGGGTTCCCAACACGCCCGTGTCAACTTTGACACGCCCGTGTCAACTTTGACACTCCCGTGTCACCCAGAACGCATCTGGGATCCAAACCATGTTCCTTACCCGACACAGCCCGGCTACCAACCCGAGTAGGACACGCCCTGAGACACGCCCGTGTCCTAGGCCGTGTTGCCCAGCCTGAACTCAGATTTTGGATTTGGGGTGTTACAACCCTCCCCTCCTTAAAGAAATTTTGTCTCGAAATTTAGCGCAACTGTAGAAACCAACACAACCACTCCTTTGTTGTACCTTTAAGAAAAACGATCCGGGTTTAGAGCTCAGAGGACACAGCTTGTCTCGCCCCATGACATCGCACAAACAAAGTCTTTACAAACAGACATACAACAGGTACTTTATTACATCATTACAATAGTAAAGTACACTCTTTCCTTCATTTCCGCTCGTCAGCGTACCTCATAATCCACTTTACGGCGTCCTGTAATTCCAGATTATACATGCGAGGCTACTGTACTTCACGATTTGAGTTTTGCGGCTCCTGCAAGTCGAGAGTGTACATTCGAGGTTGCGCTCGGGACGCAGATGACTCTGTTACTGCCTTGCCCTTTTCCTCATAGGACGCACCAGTATTTTTCTCACCCTTTGAAGGGCCACTCCAACAATTACGGGTGACATGTCTTTGCTTCCCACAATTAAAACACGTACGTGTCTCCACACGTCCTTGCCCAGACGTTGCTCCCGAAGCAACATCCGAAGAAGTTTGTTCAGTAGGTCTGAACCTCTTCTTACTTAGTTTCCTCAATTTCGATTGTTCTCACTATGGAACTTTAAACTCCAGCTTTTCCACCACCAAGTTCTTCTTGTCCTGTACCTGTTTCAAATCCTTCTCCAGCACACAGACTGTATCTACTAATGCTTGGAAGCCTTGGTTCACCGAACTTGGGAGCACCAACCTTAGGTCATCATGACGTCCCTCATAGAACCTATTCGTCTTCCACGCTTCTTCCGCAAAAGTTGACCCCGCATAACGCCCCAGCCTAGTAAACTCATGCAGGTAATTATCAACAGTACTCTCACCTTGCACCAGACGTTATAACTCATTCTCCATTGCAATTCGTCGTGACACTGGCAAATTCTTTGCCCAAAATAATCTGGAGAATTCCTCCATCGATATCTCCCTTAGGCCTCTGTCTGCCAATTGGTGCAATTTGACTTCATCCCACCAAAGCCTCGCCTCTCCTTCTAATAGGAAAGTGGCTAAAGTAACTTTTTGCCCCACATCAGTCATGATCGCTGTCAGGATCCTCTTCACTCTTGCGAGCCAATCCTCAGCTTGCGTTGGGGAACCCGCCCCATCAAACGTAGGTGGATGAAACTCCATAAACCGCTTCAGTTGTTCATCAGCCGCTTGCTCGTCAATCAGAGCCTCAATACGCTCTTGCATCGCACCAACCCGTACTTGCTCCACTGCAGGCCTTGCCTGCCCAATAGGCTGTGCCTGAAACATGGCAAATAGCGCCTCTGCAACTAAGTGTATGGTTTCCATAGAAGGAGGAGGTGTGGACACCTCAGCTGGTACCGCACTCTCATCCGAACGCTGGGGTTCAGACTGCCCAGCTCCACTCCTTGTCACCTATACATGAACAAGACATCATTAACGTCCATTCCAAAATGGCAAACATGCCTAGTATACGCGCTCACACTCCTCAAACACGTGTATTGCATTCCTAGTGGACATTCATGAGTTCAATTATGTTATCCCTACCAAAATCCTAACCTCTGATACAACTTTGCAAC
Organism: Platanthera zijinensis; assembly: GCA_039513925.1. NCBI lineage: Eukaryota > Viridiplantae > Streptophyta > Magnoliopsida > Asparagales > Orchidaceae > Platanthera > Platanthera zijinensis. The sequence continues at coordinate 10,047,607 of CM077079.1, read as the reverse complement.
ACCTCTATCCGTCACATGGAATATAACAGAGGGTTCGGCTAGGGCCCCACGCTATATTTCACAAACAAACGGCGGAATCACGTATGAATATCAAATTTACTTTCTAATCGCATCTTAACTCAGAGCATTTTAGCGGAAGTTTATAACTTACAAGAACTCATCCAATGAATGTCCACTAAAATATATAAATAACACATTTATATATAATACTAGGAATGTATAGAAGTACACAAGCGCTCACGGCCTTAAGGGCTTACATGTTTCTCTTTACAAGAGGTGGTTTCATACATCGGCACGCAGGCCGGCCACACATGAAATCCAATTCTTCGCACGGCCTTCAAGGACCTACAAGTAGCAGTAGCAAGGGCTTCAACCCGCTCAATCCAATTCAGCACCAACAAGGGCAGCACCTGCATATGGACGTCCACCCCAAGGGTGATAAACAAAGCAACGCTCAACATTCAGCTGACCAATTATAACAACCATACCCCTTACCTGGGGCAGTGGTTCCTTCCCTGCATGCATTGCAATCACAACATCACATATATATATCACAACAAGTGCACTCGGGCACAACCTCATCACAAATGTCGGCCTTCGTTCCAGATGCTCCGTGCACTCAGGGCACGCTTACGGTGTACCGAATCATCCTTGGTCCCACCACCGATTAGAGGTTATTAGCTTGTTGGTTGGGCACTAGTCTACTACAACACGTATGCTGGAGACATCCTCTCCCATACCACTCAGAGGTGTTCACCTCATGACAACCAATGAGCACTCTAGATCGACTTACCCCTATAGTGTAACAAGTCGGGAAGGCCCGTAACCCCCCATTTGCGTTGCCACCAATCGATCACTCACAACGTAGGTACATAATACCTCTAAATCGAACTACAACCGTAGTATAACACAGCGAGAAGGCCCGCAACCCCCCATTTACGGTGCTACCAATCGATCTCTCAAAACACAGGCATATAATGTCGCTTTCCGATTCAGCATACAACTCACGCACAACGTACAATTCCAATTCCACAAAGGCTCCACAATCACAAAGAATGGCTCTCACGGCCACCTCACAGACAGCTCATGCAGAGCATACAACTCAAGGAGCTCACAAGCATCCTCACAAACTTCGTAACCTACTCATTACATACACGGAGTCTTCTCCGGTTCGCAATATAAACATCACCAATCCAGACTAACTGTCCGGATGGGCTTCACACAACATGCCTATTCCGTACTAATCATTTCCAGATCTAGATGCAGACTCAACCGGGGATATCAACTATCAACCCGCTGGAATTGCTTATGCTTTCCACCTCTTGGTGGAGGATTCCATGCACATGCATAAAGGAGGACTTCACTTGTCCAAGAAGGAGATCGTTACCCTTGACGATCGCTTTGGAGCCATGGAAATCTAGCCGGATGGAAAGCACCGCAACGACCATGCCTTCACGGAACTGAACTCGACTCGTGACTGTGAACACCAAAGCTCCACTGGTGGTCGGAATCCTTCTCCTTCTTCCTTCCTTACTCTCCCCTCTCTCTATCTCTTTAGAATGAGAATGGCCAAAGATAGAATGAGAGATAATTCTCAATCCTTGGTCTTATAACAGCAGAAAGAGTCCTGGACCATTAGATCCAATTTGAAGGAAATGAACGACCACGATTCGCTCTGAAAAGCATCTTCTCTGGGCTGACACGGCTTGTGACACACCCGTATCACAGGCTGTGTACCTTAAGCGGCACACAACCGACTCAATCCAAACCAGGACACAGGCTTAGAAACGCCCGCGACAAGCTCCTGACATGCCCGTGTCAATCAGTACACGCCCGTGCTGAGGGGCGTGTCCCTCAATCAACACAGGACCAACAAATCTCGAAAGGTACACGAGTTCCCAACATGCCCGTGTCAACTTTGACACGCCCATGTCACCCAGAACACGCCTAGGATCCAGGCCGTATTCCTTACCCAACACAGCCCGACTACCAACCCGAGCAGGACACGGCCTTGGACATGCCCGTGTCCCTGGACATGTCGCCTCTCGAAGATCGTCGACTTCATTTCGTCAAGAACTCGCGACAATACAGTGAAGGATGCGGCTTGGGACACGCCCGTGTCCTAGGCCGTGTGCCTCACTCGAGACACACTCGCGACCAAAAATCACACTCAAGCAAACAAGGCAGGACACGCCTTGGGACACGCCTGTATCCCAGGCAGTGTTGCCCAGCCTGAACTCAGATTTGGGATTTGGGGTTTACAATTAGTCTTAATATATTTATTCTGTGAAGAACCATATATATCCCCAGATTTCTTCTTCCTGGGTTTATCTGGATGATTGGTCTTCTTGAGAGAAGATTCTCTAGCTGGACCCTTCGAGCTGCCCTGCCATCTTCTCCCCAACATCTTTTTGAACTGTCTAGAGAAGAGAGACAGTTCCTCCTCAATCAGGTCTCCTCCTAATGAGGATGATTCTGAACACTCAGAGACTGTATCTTATCTCTCTGAGTGTGTTGACTTTTCTCTGACCTTCCTGGAAGTCTCAGTCTTTAGGGTCAAAGACTTTTCTCTGCTGTGTGCTCTAGCTGAATCTTCTTCAGACTTCCTGAGATTGAAGTGTAACTCATGAGACAACAACTTAACAAATAGAGCCTGGGGGGGGGGGGGTCTATGTTGGCTAAATTACCCATTTCTCTTATTGCACAGATCTTGATGTCTCATTCCTTGTTCAGGGACCTAAAGAATTTGTCATTAAGTTCATAGTTAGTAAAGCTCCTGCCATAAGTCCTCAGATTGTTTACAATTCTGAAGAAATTTTCAAAACATTCAGCCACTGAGTCTTTCTTATCCTATCTGAATGCTTCATACTATTGGTTTAACAGAGACTTTCTACCATATATGACCTCATCAGTTCCTTTTATATAGACAATCAGTGACTCCCACATTTCTTTTGATGTTTTATAATGAATCAGGTTTTGAAAAGTTGAATCATCTATTGCACTGATTATAATATTCTGAGCCCTCTTATCCATATAGGCAAGAATGATTTCATCCTTATCCATCTCCATATAGGTCTTTAGTGTCTTGATGTTTGCATCAAGAACTGTCACTTTCATGGGAATGAAACGTCCTTCAACCACTGTGATGTATATTCTTGGATCTGCTGCCTCCATGAATAATCTTACTCTCTCCTTCCAAATTCCAAAATTTTCTTTGGAGCAGACTGGGAGCTTGATGGAATTGTTTTCTCTTTGAGCCATGATTTATCTTTCTCTGCAATCCTTTGGATTCTCACTAGGCTGTTATGCCTTCTCAGTGAATCTCCCTCTAATACCAATTATAAATGTTTGTTTTAGGATAGACAGTGGCCTAGAGGGGGGGGGGGTAGAATAGGTCCAATTTAATTTTAGGCTACTTTTTAGATTCTGAGAATTACTTTTTTTTATATTTACTACCCCAGTCGGATAAAACAAGAAAAGTATTCAGCAATTAAAACCATCACAACACATCAATCACAACACAGTACACACAGATTTATAGTGGTTCCCCAATTTATGGGTACATCCACTTTCCCTCTTCGCCTATCTAGCAATGAACTAGATTTGGACAAACTCCTTCTTCTTTCTTTACTCAGATCCTCAGATCTTACAGCTCAGAGCCCAGCTGACTCCTACAACTCAGACTATACGAGTCTTACCACTTAGATCACCAAGATCCTACACCTCAAGTTCTTTCCAAGAACTCTACCTCAGAGTGAATCTACACTCCTACTCCTCAGGCAACTCCTGCCCTACAACTCAGAACAATCAGTTCCTACACCTCAAAGAAATTGATTTCCCTACACTCAGATCAACAAGTAGATCTTACAAGATTAATAATGGTGAAAAGAAATTAATTCAGAATTAGTCACCCAACAAGAGAGAAACAAGTGACTGCTTCTTGAACAGAACTTGATAAGTCAGCTTCCCTTGATCCTTGTTGTAATTGATTTTATCCTACCCTTCTTAACTTTTCAAATCTTCTTGAAGTTGAAATTAGGGTAGATCTAGGCTGGATAATATTGAAGACGATGAAAGTGTAAAGTTGTCAACCTAAATCACCTGGAGGGGGGTGAATAGGTGAATCGTGCGTCTATTTGCGGAATAAAAATTTTAACGAACTTGCACACGTAATCAAGCAATCACAGAAAGACAAGAAGATGTATAGTGGTTCCCCAATCTTGGGTACGTCCACTTTACCTCATCGATCTAGCAAATCACTAGACTCGCCTACTCCACTATCTCGGATTGAAAACAATCTTACGTCTCGGAACCATGTTCCTACAAACTCGATCCAAATGGATCTACACTCGGAAGATGAAAACTTCCTACAACTCAGAGAATAATCTCCTACAAGATTTACAAATAGGTTTGAAAATACAAACAAAAATTTCTCTCAGATCTGGAAATATTGAACTCTAGGTCTTCTTCTGAACTTGGCGGCTTTTTCAGAATTTGTAGAAGAAGAACCTCTGTAGATCTGACCTGAGAAGACTTAGGACCTACTCGATCAAGGAGAGGATGAAGATTCCTTGAACAGCAGGTCTTTCTTGATCAAAAGCAGAAAGGTCGATCTCACGTTGGGCGGCGGCAGCGGCTTCAGAATATTGTTCTTCTTAGAGAGAGAAGGCCGATCCAGAAATTTAGAATGTACGGAATTCCGCTCCTTGTAATTGTTAGGGTTTTGTCTTAATGAGAAGACTTTATATAAGATTACCCCTAACGGTTATAAAAGACATTAATGATGACACGTGGACCAATCACGTTAAGTCATTTGAAGATCTGGCCGATCTGGACTTCAAATAATTTTTTGAAAAATTTGACTTTCAGTTCTCGAGAAGTAACTTTAGTTCTCGAGAACTAGAAACTGAGTTCTCGAGAGCTATCAGGACTTCTCGAGAACTATACTACTTAGAAGATGTCTGGACTTCTCGAGAACAAAAGGCTGAGTTCTCGAGAACTAACTGACTTCTCGAGAACTATGGAGACTTCTCGAGAACTAACACTTGAGAGAGATTTCTGAGGCAACTTTTTACTATTCGAGAAATAGGGCTGGCAGTTCTCGAGAACTTAAGCCAAGCTTCTCGAGAACAAGTTGGACTTCTCGAGAACTATAATTGAGACTTCTCGAGAACTAGCCAAGACTTCTCGAGAACAACATCAAACTTATTGAGAAATCTGACTTAGAAAAATTCTTGAAGCTGTCTGGACTTCTCGAGAACCAAAAGCTGGGACTTCTCGAGAACTTTAAGCACTTCTTGAAAACTTTGAAGCAAGGCTTCTCGAGAATTCTAAGGACTTCTCGAGAACTAAGAGGCACTTCTCGAGAAGTGGACTTAGAGAATTTTCAGAACTTTAGAAAAAAAATTTCTCTTCTCTTCAAGAGTCCAATCTTCATTCCATGATCCATGGTTTGAATATGAAGTGTATCCCAATGGAGAGGCTACACATGAGTCAACACCTTGGATCACACAGTGAGGGATTACACTGCATGGTCCTGTGTTCATGACCCACTGTAGACTGACATTGGTCTACACTTAGCAATGGTAATCTGCAAACACACAACTAAACAAGGATATCAAATACAACTTAATTCATCTTAGTTCAAGAGTGACTTCATGCAAATCTGGGTTATTGTGGATGCAATACCCAACAATCTCCCCCTATTTATAGAAGTCAGAACCCTCTACACTAAGGTGAATTATGACAATTAAGAAAGAACTGAAAATGAATAATTTAATCTAAATGCAATTAGAGATTAATTGAACACATAATTAGGCAAAACTAGGAATTGTATATATGTAATGTTTTAGATTTCTAATCAACAACCATTTCATCCAAATTCTCAAAAACATATCAACAAGAATTCATTCTTTGCTTTGATGTTGCCTGTCCTGCTTCTCCTGATGTCTCCTCTGATAGCTGAAGGGCTTAGGATAGTACCTAGGAGGCTTTGGAGGAGCTTTGGGATTATTCCTGACAAACTCTCTATCATATATTCTTCTCTTGGTCATGGAATTCTCATATAATTCCCACTCAGAGGAGCTGTAGTGGAGATTCCTGTTCTCATTAAAGTCCATCACTAATTTTAGAGTATCAAGAATTAAGGCTTTAGAAGTGGGGCTCCAAACTTCAGCAAACTCCTTTGCTTTCCTTTTCTCTGCATCTGGTTGGGGAACAGATTTGCTTGTAGATGGACCTTCTCCATACTTTCTCTTCTTGGGGATATGAAGTTTAGGTAGACCTTGAGGAATATCATCATCCCAAACCTGGGAATAAGAGGTAGGAGGGAGATCCTGATCTTCTGGCCTTGGAGAAAAAGTAGGCATTTGAGGTTGAGGAATCTGGCTGGATTCTCCTTCAGTAAGGGGGTTGAGGTAATGTGGAATCACATTTAGATCAACTTGATGATCAGGGAAGATCAGATTATGAGTCCATACAGCAGTATCATATGTGTAGAATTTTACAGATTGAATTTGAGCTAAAACATTCTTATTTATCTCAGTCAATTTCTCATCCCAAAGAGTTTTAGCATTGGCAGCAAGCTTTTCCACTTGTTCTTTCACTATATTCTCCCCCTTTATGAATTCTACTGTGAGCTTCTCTATAACATCCTCTTTGAAAGTGCCCACCTCTTCACAGATTTTCTTACATGTTTTTCAGCTTGCTTGTTTAACTGGATTTGATTATTGGCCAGAGTTACAGATTGTTCCATTACCTGACCAACACTAGTAATGGTGTGATCTATGGCTTTTCCACCTATCTGAAACAGACTTTTCAGAGAGTTAGTGTTATGTTGTATCTCAGCAAATCCTCGGCTCATTTCTTTTTCTAGAGCAGTCACTTTGTCTTGCACCAATTTGAGAGAGTCATCAAAATGTTTCCTTTGATCAGCTAGCAAAATTTCAATCTTATGCAAAATATCAGAAGAGAGAGGGGCATCAGCAGCAGCAACAACAGAAGGAACAACAATGGCAGAGGGACTTGAGGGAGGAGGAGGAGCTACCCAGGGAGGGATCTCTTCCATTACCACAGAGCTTTTGGCTCTTACAGTGTGAAGGACTGTATCAGCCTCCTCATCAACAAATTTTGGGAGGGAGAAGTCAAGGTTCCTGAGAGGGGCTTCCACCTCCTCAGGTTCTGGCTCATCCTCTTCAGAGAGAGGAATGGTCTCTGGTGGAGTAGATTCTTTCCTTGGAGAGGGAGAAGGAGGTGGAGTAGCTTGAGGTGAGGGTGGTGGAGAAGGTTCTTTAGTGTTTTCTGTGTTGAGGAGAGTAAGAGGTTCATCTAAAATGAGTTCTTCAATCATGTTGTCAATTCCTGCATTTGTGTCCTTGAGGGTTTCCTGTCCTGGAACATCTGATAGTGTGGCATCTGGAGAATCTACCATAGGGATCCTGATTGGAGATCTCACTAGGCTTCTGAGAGGAGATCTGATGGGTGATCTGCTTGCTGATCTGGCTAGAGAGGAAGTAGTAGGTCTGACAATAGGAACAGAGGCTGCAGGCTCCCCCTCAGTTGTTGCACCAGATGGTTCAGCAACATGATGAGAGGAGGGAGATGGGGTCCTGACCTCAGAGGCAGAAGCTGCAAGTTATTTAGCTAGCTGCTTGGAATTCTTCAGCTTGAGTTCCCATCTTTGGATGGAAGTAATGGAAATCTTCTTCAGATGATGGATGGGTGTACCTCTGGAAGTCTTGAAGGTGATTGGATCAATCTCATGCAGCAACACAGTGATGATCTTGGCAAATTTTGGTTCTGGAATGCTCTCCCTAATCAGATCAAAGATCATCAATCCAAAAGGGAATTTCTTCCTGCAGACAATGACAGCCATCACATTAAATAGTATATTGGGAATGAAACTAATAGATCATGTCCTGCTCCATAGGATCTTTCCAATAATGTCCACCAAGAGCTTGCTAACATCATTCATGGCTGATCTCCTCACAGAGGTAATGCTTTCTGGTACTCCACATAAATGATAAGTCCTGCTGATATCTTCCTGAGTGATTTCATCTTCATCATTTCCAGTTGGCAGTCTAAGAAGTTTTGACACAATGTTTGAGCTCGGCTTAATCTTGACTCCCTTTACCTTGGATTTAATAACTGTATTATTCCTCCTGATTTTGACATTCTTATAAAATTCTTCAACTTCTGGGAAGAGGATGTTACAGTGTTCTTGAAGAACAAAGTTCAAATCGGCATCCTGGAGGAGAAGAAGAAGGTTCTTGAAGTCATCAGAAATTTCGACAATCCCTGCCGCAAGCAGCACACTTCCAACTCCTATCTTTGATTGCTGAGCCATTTATCCTGAAGAAGCGACGATAGGAGTGCGGTAGAATGGAGGTGTCGAGGCTCTGAGTCTGAGGAAGTCGAAAGGTTTTCGAGAGAAGGAAATTTGAAATGTCGGTTGATTATTGATTTCTAAAACTTTATATATATATATATATATATATAATTCTAATTTTGATAATTAAATGTCTAATTAATCTAATATAAGCATTTTAATAATTCGAAAAATAAGTCGGTTTGCGCAAATATAGAATTGGAAAAGACAAGGCATTTCTCAAGAGGTAGGGTTTGTTTTCGAGAAGTGTCGTATAGTTCTCGAGAAGTAAGGAAATAAGTTCTCGAGAGCTTTCAGATTACTTCTCGAGAGCTAGAGTTATTAGTTCTCGAGAACTTAAGGGACTTCTTGAGAGACAGACTTTTGTTCTCGAGAAGTTGAGTAAGTTTTCGAGAACTAGCTTCCTCTTGAGAAATTTCTGACCTTTTTGAAGAGTCCTAGATTATTGAGCCTTGAACTGATCCACTTTGGTCTATTCTTCTTTGTTCAGCATCCCAAGTTCAGTTTTGAAGAAATTGAACTTGGTCTCGTCCAGCCGCTTTGTGAAAATATCTACAACTTGCCGATCTGTTGGCACATACTGCAGATCCACATCCCCTTGCTCCACATGCTCCCGGATGAAGTGATATCTGAGCTTGATGTGCTTTGTCCGGCTGTGCGAGACTAGGTTGTTTGTGATTGCGATCGCGCTGGATGAGTCGCAGAACAATGGAATGTCTTTGACCTTCATATTGTAATCTTCTAGCTGATTCTTGAGCCACAACAACTGTGCACAACAACTGCCGGCAAAAATATATTCTAACTCGGCTGTTGAGATTGCGACACAATTTTGCTTTTTGTTGCTCCATGATATAAGCCTTCTTCCAAGGAGCTAACACGTCCTGGAAGTGCTTTTCCTGTCATCTTTGCTACCTGCAAAATCTGCATCTGATGAACTTTTCATCTTTACCTCCGGTCGATTCATCCAAGCTGATCTCTTTAATCCTTGTACCTGCATCTTCAACAAGCACACTAGACAATTTGCTTTGCAGCAACCTTGTCTCATCAAATACAACATGTATGGATTCCTCTACAACCAGAGTTTTTCTATTGAAAATCCTGTATGCCTTACTATGGCTACTATATCCTACAAAAATACCTTCAAAATTTTTCTCACTAAACTTGATAGTATGATACTTACCATTGTTAAGCACGAAACATTTACAACCAAAAATTCTAAAATATGAAACTATTGGTTTCCTGCCTTTTAGAAGTTCATAAGATGTCTTATCATGATTCTTGTTTATGAGGGCTCGATTTTGCACGTGACATGCAGTGTTGACGGCTTCAGCCCAGAAGTATTCCGGTAGTGAAGCGTCACTCAACATGGTCTTGCAGGCCTCTATGAGTGTTCTATTCCTTCTCTCAGCTACTCCATTTTACTGTGGAGTACGAGGAGAGGAAAACTCATGAAAGATACCTTGGCTTTCATAAAATTCTGTCATGGCCCCAGATTTGAACTCCGTTCCATTGTCACTTTTGATTTTGACTACGGAACAGTTGTATTCATTCTGGACCTGCCTGACAAAATTTGTAAAGACATCGAAGGTATCTGACTTGTGTTTAAGAAAGAACACCCACGCAAAACGTGAGTAGTCATCAACAATTACCAACGTATAATCCTTACCTCCTAAGCTTCTAATTTGCAGTGGACCGAACAAGTCCATATGAAGTAGGTGTAAACACCTATTAGAGTTTTTGCCTATGATGCTTTTAAAGGTAGCCCTTGTTTGCTTGCCTTTTACGCATGCATGACAAGATATCTCTTTGACGTGCTTGACATTTGGGGCATCACGTACTAAGTTCTGGGAGAATAATTTATTAATAGTTTTAAAATTAATATGTGCTAGCCTCTTGTGTCATTGGTCACCAAGAGACGCACTATCTTTTGCCAAAAGACACACTGGTGTAGAAGAGTCTATACAAATGAAATTTAAGCAAAATATGTTCCTGCTTCGAGTGCCTGATAGAATTGTTTTCATATTGTCAACAGACTTTATCAAGCACTTGTCAGCATGGAACTCAACTATGTATCCTTTGTCGCATAGTTGACTTATGCTTATGAGATTGTGTTCCAATCCCTCCACATAAGCTACATCCGAAAAAGATACACTACCGTTAGTGATCATACTGTAGCCTTTAGTTATCCCTCGGTATGAACCTTCAAAGATGACCTTTGGTCCGTTGCAGACTGAAGTGAAATTCTGGAGTAGGCTTCTTGTCCCGGTCATGTGCCGAGAGCATCCACTGTCCAAGTACCAGATTGGCATTTTGGTGGTCTTTGGACATACCTGCAATCATAATCACTTTTCCTTAGGAACCCAAACATGTTTGGGTCCTTGGTCTCGGGTTAGAATGCTCCCCCTATGAAGATTAGCATTCTGAGTGGTCAATCTCATGTTGTCAACCTGAGGAGTAGCAACCTTCCTGGTATTAAACCAACAATCGATGGCAAAATGATCAATTTTACCACAACACCAATAGTCAAACCTATTGTATCTTTGCCTTACGTACTCCTGCTTGACCTTTTGAGATGGTGGTCTAGCAGGGGTAGCATCCTTGGAGGAGGAAGCTTCTTGGTGATGACAGTCACATGATTTCTTCTCCTTCGGAGGCATTTCCCCAACGGGCTATACTTTAGATGCTTTCTTGAAGTTGTGACCATGATTATAAGGACCATAGCCCTGAAAAATCACTTCTTCATAAGGTGTCTTAAAGACACTCTTACCAAAGTTTTGAGGGCGAGTCCATCCTTGGTACCGAGACTTTGGCTCTACATAAGTAGACCTGGTCAAGTGACCATAGGATGAGTCCAGATCAAACTTATTTGTTGGAAAGATAACTTTCTTAAAGACAGTCTGATCTAGAGGGGCTTTCCCTTTTTCTTTGGCCAAGGCCTTCTTGGCGGCCTTATTCTTCCGTTGAGCCTTGTTTCTCCTAGAAGATTTACTAGGAGCGTCAACATGGCCTAGTCCAGCTCCTTGGGCCTTAGCTGAGAATTCAGCAATGAGTGGAAGAACATTCTTGGGCTTGGAGAAACTTTTAACAAGTTTCTTTCCAGCTTCGAGTTGTTCTTCCAACTCTTTGATGATTTCCTATTTAAGGTCGAGGTACTTAAGAGCTTGATTGTATTCTTCAATAGCAAGATTGAAGTTCTCTTGAAGAGAGTTAGTCTTGGCGACTTCTTCTCTCAAGATGCTCTCAATAGCCTTTAGAGACTTAATATTTTTAGCCTGAGTTTTCACGACTCAGTGACATTTGTCGTAAGTCATGATCAACTCCTTGTACTGGGCCATAAGTTCCGACTCATCGTCAGAAGAGCTGTCCTCATGTTCATGCTCAGAACTTTCAGATTCAGAGAGAGGAGTGTGAGATTTTACCTCCCTAGTAAACTGGGGCTCTTGTTCGTCATCTGATTGAGCCATGAGCCCAAAGTAGGCTTCCTCTTCTTCACTCGACTCAGATGAGTCGGAGTCGCTGAGAGTCTTGCCCTTCTTGGCAACCAGGCTCTTCTCTGTCCTCTTCTTGTGGTATGAGGACTTCTTTTCCTCTCTTCTACTACCCTCCTTCTCTTGGGGGCAGTCAGCTATGACGTGACCTGGTTTGTTACAGCAGTAGCAAACAATGTTAGTAGAAATCTGTTTGTTCTGTTTAGAGGTATACCTGTCATGGCTACTTGAGCCTTTCTTTCTCTGATCATCGTCATGTCATGATCTTCTGTACGAGTCATCCTTGCCTCTCCACTGCTTCTTCTTGTTCAAAAATTTCTCGAACTGCCGTGAGAGCAACGAGAACTCTCCTTCAGATAGTTCTGAGCCCGAGGTGCTTGGCTCAGAGTTTTCTTTTTCACTCACTTCTTGAGCAGGTGCTGGTGAGGCAGCTTTTCCCTTTTTTGAACTGTCAGCCTTTAATGCAACATATATCTCTTTTGAAGAGAAGCGATTTTTCTCTTCTTCAGCTTTCCTGGAGTTGATCTGCAGTTCATATGACATCAGCTTGCCAAATAGGTTCTGTGGGTCTGTCTCAGCTAGTCTATCAAACTCCCGGATGGCACAGACTTTGTTGTCCCATTCCTTTGTGAGAGACCTCAGAAACTAATCATTCAGCTCCCCATTAGTGAAGACTCGACCATACACTCTTAGGACATTTACTATCTTGAAGAAATTCTCAAAAGTATCTGCAATGGTCTCCTTTGACCCTTGCCTTAACGCTTCATATTTCTGGTTTAGTAGGGATCTTCTATCATCCCTCACTTCTTCAGTACCTTCCATCAGAGTTATTAGAGACTGCCACATCTCCTTAGCCGATTGGCAGTGAATCAGATTCTGCAGTATCGAGTCATCGACTGCACTTGCTATAATATTTTTAGCTTTCTTGTCCAACGAGACAAGTGCAATCTCGTCCTTATCTAGATCCATAAATTTCTTAGGAACCATCTTGGTTGGATCTATAGTGGAGGTATTCATGGGAACCTAAGGACCTTCTTCAACAATCATGAAGATTCAGGAGTCCACAGCTTCCATAAAAAATTTGATTCTCTCTTTCCACTTGGGAAAGTTATTCTTTGTGCACAGGGGAAGCTTGGCAAAATCTTTGACCTTGTCCATTGCTTGAATATCCAAGTGACAACTTTCGAGAGGAAATTGATCAAGGTGTTAACCTTTTAACGACCAACCTCCCTCTGATACCAATTGAAAGTGTAAAGTTGTCAACCTAAATTACCTAGAGGGGGGTGAATAGGTGAATCGTGCGTCTATTTGCGGAATAAAAATTTTAACGAACTTGCACACGTAATCAAGCAATCACAGAAAGACAAGAAGATTTATAGTGGTTCCCCAATCTTAGGTACGCCCACTTTACCTCACCGATCTAGCAAATCACTAGACTCAGCTACTCCACTATCTCGGATTGAAAGCAATCCTATGCCTCGGAAACAAGTTCCTACAAACTCGATCCAAATGGATCTACACTCGGAAGATGAAAACTTCCTACAACTCGGAGAATAATCTCCTACAAGATTTACAAAGAGGTTTGAAAATACAAACAAAAATTTCTCTCAGATCTAGAAATATTGAACTCTAGGTCTTCTTCTGAACTTGGCAGCTTTTTCAGAATTTGTAGAAGAAGAACCTCTGTAGATCTGACCTAAGAAGACTTAGGACCTACTCGATCAAGGAGAGGATGAAGATTCCTTGAATAGCAGGTCTTTCTTGATCAAAAGTAGAAAGATCGACCTCACGTTAGGCGGCGACGGCTTCAGAATATTGTTCTTCTTGGAGAGAGAAGGCCGATCCAGAAATTTAGAATTTACGGAATTCTGCTCCTTGTAATTGTTAGGGTTTTGTCTTAACGAGAAGACTTTATATAGGATTACCCCTAACGGTTAGAAAAGACATTAATGACGACACGTGGACCAATCACGTCAAGTCATTTGAAAATCTGGTCGATCTGGACTTAAAATAATTTTTTGAAAAATTTGACTTTCAGTTCTCGAGAAGTAACTTTAGTTCTCGAGAACTAGAAACTGAGTTCTCGAGAGCTATCAGGACTTCTCGAGAACTATACTACTTAGAAGATGTATGGACTTATCGAGAATAAAAGGTTGAGTTCTCGAGAACTAACTGACTTCTCGAGAACTATGGAGACTTCTCGAGAAATAACACTTGAGAGAGATTTCTGAGGCAACTTTTGAATATTCGAGAAATAGGGCTGGCAGTTCTCAAGAACTTAAGCCAAGCTTCTCGAGAACAAGTTGGACTTCTCGAGAACTATAATTGAGACTTCTCGAGAACTGGCCAAGAATTCTCGAGAACAAAGAAGACTTCTCGAGAACTACATCAGACTTATCGAGAACTCTGACTTAGAAAAATTCTTGAAGCTGTCTGGACTCCTCGAGAACCAAAAGCTAGGACTTCTCGAGAACTTTAAGCACTTCTCGAAAACTTTGAAGCAAGGCTTCTCAAGAATTCTAAGGACTTCTCGAGAACTAAGAGGCACTTCTCGAGAAGTGGACTTTGAGAATTTTCTGAACTTTAGAAAAAATCTTTCTCTTCTCTTCAAGAGTCCAATCTTCATTCCATGATCCAAGGTTTGAATATGAAGTGTATCCCAATGGAGAGGCTACACATGAGTCAATACCTTGGATCACACAGTGAGGGATTACATTGTATGGTCCTGTGTTCATGACCCACTGTAGACTGACATTAGTCTACACTTAGCAATGGTAATCTGCAAACACACAACTAAACAAGAATATCAAATACAACTTAATTCATCTTAGTTCAAGGGTGACTTCATGCAAATCTGGGTTATTGTGGATGCAATACCCAACAGACGATTCTTGATCAGACTTCTCTCCATCTTTTGAATTCTAACAGACTACTTCTTAGATCTGTCTTCTCCCATTTTTTACTACTCTTCTCTCTTTTTTCTCTATAGAGTTGATCCCTTTAAATAGGCTCTGTCAAGGGTAACTGGCTGATCCGGTTAATAATTGACATCTGACAGTTGTCAGGACCTCTGACTTGATTTCTGCACTTAGGAAATAATTCTGCTTGAAGTGTTGAAACTTGACTATTGGATGTGTCGACACCAGTCTTGGGTGTCGACACTACTCTTGTAGCGATGTCGACATACTTCTGAATGTGTCGACACAACCTTCACCTTGTCTCGACACAGCTTGAGTAATGTGTGTCAACACTAATTCTGAGTGTCGATACAGTTGCTTTCTTGTATCATAGTATCGACCCAAGTCTTGGGTGTCGACACAACTTTCTCTTTGACTCAACACTCCTTATTTAAGTGTGTCGACACTAGTCCTGAGTGTCGACACAGCTATTTCTTGTCTCAGCACATCTTTGACAAAGGTGTCAACACTTGCCTAGTGTCTTAACACTTTTGTACTTAGCTTTATTTGCCTGCACACAAGAACTTAACATTCATCAAATAAAACTATGTGTATATCATTGAGCTGAAAGGACTTCTTCAAATCAAGTACATTGTGACCAATGTACCCAATATAATAGTTCACAGGTTGCAGGCCCGAGTAAAAAGATTAAAAAGTTTAAGGGCAAATGTTTCAACTACAACAAGTGGGGACACAGTGGATCTGATTGCTGGATCCCTAAAAAGGAAATTACCAGAGCACCACATGAAGGCAACCATGCCAATATGGTTAGCCTTGCTGAGCAATCCGACTTTGTTGCTATGGTCGGAAACGCACATGCCAGCACTGAGTGGTACCTGGATTCGGGGGCAACGTGCCACATTTGCAACAACGCTAATCTGATAACAGGGTTCACTACTGTAAGAGAGTCTGTGACAGTGGCGAATGACGAGACAGCTAACGTGCTGAAGGTAGGGAATGCAACTCTGCTATTATCCTCAAGTAAGACTTTAACTTTAAAGAACATTAAATTCATTCCTTCATTACCGGTTAATTTAGTGTCTACAAGTTTGTTATGTGATGCTGACATGTCTTTTACTTTTTGTAGTGGTAGAGTAACACTGTCAGTTAACTCTCACTATTTTGGATGTGCATACATCCAAAATATGATGTACCGACTTAGTCTAGTAAATGAGATAGTTCAACAAGTTCAAACAAACTTAGTTAGCCCTAAAACTCTACATGAGAGACTAGGATACATGAATTATAGGAAAATGTTCCAAATAGCTAGAACTCATCAAATCATTTTAGACACTAAAAACCAACCTGAGAAATGTGAAGTGTGTGCTCTGACTAAGATCACTAGGAAACCTTTTAGTGCAATTACTAGGAGCACAACACCCATAGAGCTTATACATTCCGACATATGTGACTTTAAAAGTTTTGTCACTAGAGGATGAAGGAATTATATGATCACATTTATAGATGACTGCTCTAGGTTCTGTCATATTTATCTTCTAAAAACTTTAAGATGAAGCGTTTGAAAAGTTCCGTCTTTTCAAAACCAGGGTAGAAAATCAACTAGACATGAAGATAAAAAGGTTTAAAAGTGATAGAGGTGAATAATACATGTTTAGTGTGTTCAGATATTTCCTTACCTCTCAAGGAATAGTAGAAGAAACCACTGCTCCTTACTCACCCCAATCGAATTGTATAGCCAAGAGAAAGAATAGAACGTTAATAGAGATGTTTGAATTCTATGATGCTCACTGCTGGCATGCTTACTGATTATTGGGGAGAAGCAATTTTAACTGCAAATCACATTCTGAACAAAGTCCCTCATGCTAAGTTAGAGGTTTCACCCTACGAGCTTTAGTTTAAGAGACCCCCATCTATAACTAGACTTAAGACCCGAGGCTGTATAGCCTATGTTAGGGTTTCTGACCCTAAAAGGTCTAAGCTTGGACCTAGTACCAACACCTATGTCTACTTAGGTTGTGCTGAGGATAGTGCTATAGATAGATTCTTAGATATTTATAATAATATCATATAGAATCTAGGGATGCGGTGTTCTTTGAGGACAAATTCCTTAATGACAAGAACCTGTCACTCCCAGGTATGCAAACAACTATTACTCAGGAAGATCCTGAATTAGTATCGAGCACTCCTAGTCAGTTCCAGTAGATAATAGTGGCCTAGATATACAACCCCATATTTGCTGAGTGGGACCCAAAAACTCCAAGGGCCAGGTTTGGGATAGCCTCGGGTGAAGAAAGACTCAGAGATGTCCATGGTCGAGAACTCTCTCGCCCAATTAGGGTTGAGCTCGACTTTTATCGAGCTCGTCTTTCATCGAGCTCAACTAAGGTCTCGTCGAGCGGGGCTCGACGATCGTTGAACAGGTTCGGAACATGAGAGCTCTCACATAGGAGCAGGCGAGAACACTCACACTCAGGTAAGCAGTTCGTCGAGCAAAGCTCGACGCTCGTCAAGATAGTCCGGGATTCGGCTGAGACATATTCCCACCCAGAGGCAGGCGAGAAGGCTCACGCAGGGTGGGAGCAGGCAAAACCTTTAATATTCATTAATATTCTTTTAGCTCCCGCCTAGTAAGGGCGGGGGAGTTCTCAACAAGAAGTAAGCACGAGAGCCTCCAGTTCTCGGCAGGAAGGCTCCCGCCGGGTAAGGCCCAGGGTGAAATTACCTGAATACCCTCAGGTAAAATTACCTATATACCCTCAGGGTCTGCATTTATCTCCTCATAACAATGGAGTTTGGTTGTTGGAAGATCAGACTGAGGTAATTTAGTAATTTCAGGTCAGCAAAGACTATAAATAAACCCACATGGGCTCCTCAGAAGGCAAGCTTTCATATTTTCCTAAGATCTTCTAGTGCTTTTTGAGGAGCTCCTAGCCCAGCATTTGGCTTTGGAGGGGAAGCACTTAGAGATCTTCCGGGTAAGAGGCGGGACCTCCCAACTGAGGCTTTGGGTCGGTTTCTGGTCCTTTACTGCCAGTCATAGGTCGGAGCTTTGGAGAAGTAGGTGTTGGCTACACCCATGATTTCGAACTTTCATCGAGGTTAAATTTTGGCTTCAACAGTTCTGGTGCGGTGAGCGTGGAAGGTAGCCAATACAAGAAATCTTGAGTTGAGTCCCATGGCTAGAGGTGAAGGCGAAGGATCAGGCTCAGGAGGTTCCCCTTCTCAAGGAGAGGAGGCGACAAGGAAGATGATGGAGGACTTCAGGAGAGAGGTCCTGCAGACCATTAACCTGGCCTTCTCGGATAGGAGCGAGTGGGTTATGCCTCAGTTTCCAATAGAGGTGGTTCCTCTCTTGGGCAAGAATGCTCCCGGGCAGCGTCCTGGGAAGGAGGTGCCGACAAAGGTTGGCAAGAGGGATGTGGCTGTGCGAGAGCTCTTCCCCGAGCAAGGCAGCGC
The DNA here is from genome assembly GCA_039513925.1 of Platanthera zijinensis. Taxonomy (NCBI): domain Eukaryota; kingdom Viridiplantae; phylum Streptophyta; class Magnoliopsida; order Asparagales; family Orchidaceae; genus Platanthera; species Platanthera zijinensis. The sequence continues at coordinate 10,029,359 of CM077079.1, read as the reverse complement.
AGACCGAGCAAGCCAGCCGAGGCCGCGAGATGTGCCTTCTCGACAAGCTAGGGGCGGGAGCCCTTTTAGTGCCCTCATCATCTCGGCTCCGGTTCCGGAGGGGTTCCGGGAGCCCGACATGTCCTACTACTTGAGGAAGGATGACCATGTACAATATGTGCAGTGGTTTGAAGATGTTTCGATAAGGCAGATGACAGACGCCTTCAAGTGTCGGCTCTTTTTCATCACGTTTGTTGTGTAACACCCCTATCCGTCGCATAGCATATAACAGTAGGTCCGGCCGGGGCCCGACGCCATATACTACGGACAGACCGGTTGGTTACGCGTTGAAACCACACAACCAATCAGAGCGTCCTACACAACACCTAGCGGAAGCAATTTAATTAAGTTGCAAAAAGATAAGAACCCTGCCACAGAGCATGAATGTCCACTACAACCCAGGAATGAGTACATACACAAAAGAGTTCACGGCCTTAAGGCCTTACAAAAGTGTTCGCTTAACAAGATAGCGTCTTTCATACATCGGCACGCAGGCCGGCCATACATGAATATGAAAAAGCTAATAAATAAGCCTTCGAGGGCTGGCGCTGCAACTTGGGCTTTAGCCCGCTATTTGCCGCTTGGCTCCGCAACAGCACCTGCAGGAACAACCCACCCAAGAGGTGGCAATACAAAAGGGCAACGGTCAGCAAAGCTGACCAAATTATAACGACCCCGTCCCGTTTCTCGGGACGGCGGTGCTCCTTCCCTGCATATAAAACTATCATAGCAATTATATAAAGCATTCTATTCGCCACAAGTGTCGGCACGCACGGCCGCACACTCCGTGCTCTCAGGGCACTAATCGGTGAACCCGGTCCGGACCCAGCCCGACACCGCGATTCCACCACCATCCCTCGGATGGCAACACTCGTGAGCATTTAGCCCTTTCGGCCGAAGCCTAGGCTCGTTTCCAGCCCCCGGGAAGTCCCATGTACTTTAGGTCGCTTCTACCGAGACCACTTGGAATGGGTAGAGTTCCACCCGCCCGTTGCTCACTTCACCACGGCCATTTAGCCATCGGTGCGGGCCAAGTTTCTCCTCATTCCCACAATCGATCAAAACACGCACATAACCCCGTTATGTACCGATTTGCCCTCCAAGGCAACATCGTGGCGGCAATGCGATTCCGCCCAAGCTTTCCGGGTGCGCCTCGAGGTTAACCCCCAAGGATCCCTGTATGCAATCTACCGCGTAGAATTTTCGGAAAACTAAATTCACCGGCGCGGAGTCTTCTCCGGCCATGCAATGCAAACATCACCGATCCGGGTTAAACCCGAATAGGCTTCACACACAATGCCTACGCCCGTACTCCGATTCCGGGCTCTAACAACGGGGACTTTACATATCTACCCGAAGGGATTCCGCACCTCAACGCTCACTCGCGAGAGGGGGATTTCCCCATGCATAGAAAGAAGGGCGACTACACATGCCCTATGAAGAGGATCGTTACCCTCGAAGATTTCCGCGGCGCCATGAAGATGTAGTCGGATGGAAAGCTTCGCCTCGCCCTTGCCTTCGAGGATCCGGACTCGGATCGCGAATCGGTGCTTCAAAACTCCTCCGGCGGCCGGATCTTGGGCTCACACCACCAAGGAAGTTCTCCCCTCTCTCTAAGATGAAGAAAGAGAAACTCAAGATGAAAATGAGGGTTTCTCCCCCATTTCCCGGCTATTAACCCCCCAGGAGCAGCCCCTACCGTCGGATTCAGATCCAAGGGAACGGACGGCCGAGATTAGATCCAAAATCCCAAAAACTGGGCCGAACACGGCTTGACACACGGCCGTGTGTCTGGCCGTGTAACTCATTCGCCGATCGACACGGCTCCTGACACGGCCGTGTTCGAGGCCGTGTGCCCCACACACGGCTTGAGACACGGCCGTGTGTCTCAGGCCGTGTCCTTCTCTGACTCGAGACTGCACAAAAACGCATTCGACCACTGAACACGGGTAGGCACACGGCCGTGTGCCTGGCCGTGTGCCCCTGAGATGACCTCAAATCGAAAAGTGGTCAACATGAAAGTTGTAGATCTCGTCGAGACGAACAAAATTCATGTTGATCATTTTTCCACCCGACACCGTTTTGACCCTCAAAACGGTGCTCGAACGCGATCATCTCCGAGGTTGGGGTCTTACAACTCCCTCTCCCTTAAGAGAATTTCGTCCCGAAATTAAGAACAGAGACTACACAAAATAAACATAACGAGTACCTGAGGGGAACAACTCGGGGTACTCCTCGCGCATCGTCTGCTCTCGCTCCCAAGAGAGCTCCTCGCGCCCGCAGTTATCCCAACGGACCTTCACCATTCTGATTTCTTTGTTCCGAAGCCGCTTGACTTCGAAATCCTCAATAGTTATGGGCTTGACTTTCGTTGTCAACCCTTCCTCAACCGGTACTTGATCAGCCGCGATCACCTGCGAAGGCTCTTGCACCGCCTTCCGCAACACAGAAATGTGGAACACATCATGTAATCCACTCAACTCCACCGATAGCTTCAAACGGTATGCCGCTTCGCCGACTCGCTCCAGGACCTCAAACGGCCCAAGGTATCTCGGACTCAACTTTTTCAAGCGTCGAATCCGTGAGACACCCTTGAACGGCTTGATCTTCAAGTACACCCAGTCGCCCACCGCGAACTCCACGTTCCGGTGCTTGGCATTGTAGTACTTCGCCTGCCGGTCCTGAGCGATCAACAAGCGCTCCCGAATGATCCGCACTAACGAGGTAGCACTCTCCACCTCCTGCTTCTTGTACAACCTTGCCTCACCCGCTTCAAGCCACGATAACGGCGTGCGACACTTCCTACCATACAGGGCCTCGAAGGGCGCCATTTGTATGCTCGCTTGGTAGCTGTTGTTGTACGCGAACTCCACCAAATAAAGATGGTCTTCCCAAAGCTTACCGAAGTCCAGGACACACATGCGTAGCATGTCCTCCATCGTTCTATTGACCCTCTCGGTCTGCCCATCTGTCTGCGGATGGAAAGCTGTACTGAACTTTAACTTTGTCCCCAACATCTGCTGCACCAACCTCCAATCATTTGACGTGAACCGCCCATCGCGATCACTCACAATGCTACGAGGCACACCATGCAGCCTAACAATATTGTCAACGTACAACTTTGCCAATTTCTCGACTGGATCATCCTTCCTATGCGGAATGAAATGCGACACCTTAGTTAGCCGATCTACGATCACCCAGATGGCGTCGTTCCCCTTCTGCGACCTTGGCAACCCGTGCACAAAGTCCATAGATATATCGTCGAATTTCCACTCCGGTATAGGCAAGGACTTCAGAAATCCTCCCGGCTTTTGGCACTCCGCCTTCACCAAGGCGCACGTTTGGCATTTAGCCACGTACAACGCCACATCTTTCTTAAGCCCCGGCCACCAAAACAACTTCTTGAGATCACGATACATCTTCGTGCTCCCTGGGTGGATTGAGTACTTGGTATGATGAGCCTCGTACATCAACTCCGCCCGGAGGTTACCCCCACTCGGGACGCACAACCGATGACCCTTCCTTAACAAACCATCTTCCACCGAGAACTGGGAATTTGACCCATCCAGAGCGGCCTCCAACAGCTCCTTCATGGAGTCATCTAACTCCAATGCCTGCCGAACCCGGTCAGCCAGGTCATACTGCACCTCTGTCCAGTTTAACATTGCCTTGGCACTCGTCTGCTTGTCAACGCAACAGATCTCAAGCTCCTCCAACTCCCGCACTAGCCGCTCATCATGCACCGACAACCAGTTGGCTCGGGCGGGAGCCCTGCGGCTCAGCGCATCCGCAACTGCGTTGCCCTTCCCGGGTACATAATGTATCTTGAAGGTGTAGTCCCCCAGGAACTCCATCCACCTCCTCTGCCTCATATTGAGATCCTTTTGATCCAACAAGTATTTTAGGCTCTTGTGATCGGTGTATATGTCGACCCTTACGCCGTAAAGGTAGTGCCTCCACAACTTGAGTGCAAATATCACGGCCGCCAACTCCAAGTCGTGCACCGGATAATTTCTTTCATGCACCTTTAGCTGACGCGATCCATACGCTATCACGCTACCATGCTGCAACAACACGCAGCCCAAACCGCTACCCGAAGCGTCGCTATACACCTCAAATCCCTCGGTCCCACTCGGCGAACTAAGCACTGGCGCCGTGGTCAACCGCCTCTTCAGCTCCTCGAAAGCCTGCACGCACTCTTGCGTCCATAAGAATCTCTGATCCTTCCTGGTCAACTTTGTGAGAGGTAACGCTATCCGCGAGAAGTTCTCCACGAAGCGCCTGTAATAGCCGGCAAGCCCAAGGAAACTACGGACTTCCGCTACCGAAGACAACACAGGCCACTCCCGTATCGCAACTATCTTCGCCGGATCCACCGCTATACCTTCCCCACTCACTATATGACCAAGGAACGCTACCGAGGGTAGCCAGAACTCGCACTTGGAGAACTTTGCGTAAAGCTCATTCCTTCTCAGAGTCTCCAACACCAAATGCAAATGCTTGAAGTGGTCTTCTTCGCACTGCGAGTATACCAAAATATCGTCAATAAAGACGATCACAAAGCGATCCAGGAAGTCTCTGAACGTCCTGTTCATCAGATCCATAAACACCGATGGCGCATTCGTCAGTCCAAACGGCATGACCGTGAACTCGAAATGCCCATACCTCGTACTGAACGCCGTCTTTGGGATATCACATTCCCTGATCCTCAGCTGATAGTACCCCGACTTCAAGTCCAACTTGGAGTATACCGACGATCCGACTAACTGATCAAAGAGATCATCAATCCTCGGGATCGGGTACTTATTCTTTTCCGTCAACTTGTTCAATTCTCTGTAGTCAATGCACAGCCGCATACTACCGTCCTTCTTTTTAACGAAGAGGACCGGTGCGCTCCAAGGCGATGAACTTGGACGCACATAACCTTGCTCCATCAGTTCCTCCAACTGAACCTTCAACTCCGCCATCTCCTTTGGCGCCAATCTATAAGGAGCACGTGACACGGGTTTGGCACCCGGCACGAGCTCGATCGTGAAATCAATCTCTCGCTGCGGTGGGGCTCCGGGAAGGCTATCCGGGAACACATCGGGGTATTCGCAAACCACGGGGATGCTATCCAACGGAGACTTTGGCTCCACAGCCCCCACTATCGCAAAGAACAGCTCTGCACCAGCACGAACCGCCTTCACCACCTGAAGAGCAGACATTAGTGTCTTGCTCGACCCCTTAAGCCCCTCGAAAGTAGTCTCCCGCCCTACACCCAGCCTGACCTCCTTACGGTCGCAATCGATCCAAGCCTTCTGCTCTGACAGCCAATCCATTCCAAAGATAACATCGAACTCTACCAACGGCAATAATGACGCTAGCAAGTCGAACTCTTGGCTCCCTATGTGAACCTTCACGGCGCACACCCTGTCCGCACGCATCGAGCACCCATTTGGTAGCAACACATCTAGCTTGTCCTTTGCCATCGAAGAAGGGACTCCGATGCGCGATATAAACTGTTCGGACAAGAAAGAATGCGAAGCACCAGTGTCGAACAGTGCTCGTGCCGGACTATCGCTAATCACCACAAAGCCTAAGCAAAAGACATTAGCTTAACAAGCAATAGGTAATAGTATTCTCAAGTCAACTTGCATAAATTAACTCATACCTGTCACCACATCCGCTTGCTTGATGGCCTCCTGCTGGCCCAAGTTGTAGACTCTAGGCTGAGTCGGAGCATAGTGGGACGCGGTCGACTCCACCGCTTTGCCCTTTTCCTCGTAGGTAGCTCCTTGTTTCCTTTCGGACTTTGAGCGTCCACTCCAGCAGTCACGGGCAAAGTGCCCCGGCTTTCCACACGTGAAGCAAGCGCCCGGGGTTCGATTGGTAGTTGCCCCCGAGGCACCTGTAGAAGGAGCTGGACCCGACGTCCTAGACTTCTTGGAGAATCTGCGGTAGCCCGACTTCGACGTAGTCGGCGCCTTGAACTCTGATCTCTTGCCACCAGATTCCCTCTCCTTCTTCGCTTGCACGTTTCTCATATCCTTCTCCAAGGACCGGGCCGAACTGACCAGGGTCATGAAACCCTGCGTCTTGGGGCCCGACAGCAGCAACCTCAAATCATCCCTTAGCCCTTCATAAAAGCGGCTCGTCTTGCGCTCCTCGTCTGCGAAGGTAGCGCCGGCATATCTCCCTAACCGAGTAAACTCGTGGAGGTATTCATCAACGGTGCTATCACCCTGCACCAACTTCTGGAATTCGCTCTCTAGCGCAATCCTCTGCGCCGAGGGGAGGTATCGAGCCATAAATAGTCTCGCAAACTCCTCCATCGAGATTTCGGCCAATGGCCTTCCCCTCAACTGATGCAGCTCTAGGCCCTCCCACCACAGCCTTGCGTCCCCATCCAAAAGGAACGTCGCTATAGTGGTCTTCTGCCACTCTTCAGTTTCCGTCGCAGTCATCACCCTGTTGACCCTTGAGAGCCAATCCTCTGCTTGGGTCGGGGTTTCTGCCCCCGTGAATACCGGTGGGTGAAAGCCCATCACGTGCTTCAGTTGTCTTTCAGTTGCTCTCCGCGGCAACTCTGGTTCCACCACAACTTGCTCAACCCTCCTTCGCTCTGCCGTCTGAAGCGGTACCTGTTCCACAGCAGGAGCAGGCTGCTGCACCTGCCTTGCAGGCTGCGCATTGATCATTGCCATGACCGCTTCTGCCACCAACCTAATGGTCTCAGCAGACAAAGGTGTTGCAGGCGCATCGCTTGGCGCACTGCTCGCCTCAGAACCTGGCCGTTCGGACGGCCCAGCACCACTTCTGGTCACCTAAAATCGTGCAAAACACCGATAAGCGACCAAAACTTACTGCAAACAGCAATTATAGGAACACGCAGGTTCCTCAATCATGTGTATTTTCATTCCTAAGTGGACATTCATGGGTTCTTTTCATGTTATAACGATGACGCACACAATGTGCTCACCACCCCTTAAAGTGAATTCGTCCACGAATTCATTTAAGCTTGACCGAAACCAGAAGTCTGATACCAATTTGTAACACCCCTATCCGTCGCATAGCATATAACAGTAGGTCCGGCCGGGGCCCGACGCCATATACTACGGACAGACCGGTTGGTTACGCGTTGAAACCACACAACCAATCAGAGCGTCCTACACAACACCTAGCGGAAGCAATTTAATTAAGTTGCAAAAAGATAAGAACCCTGCCACAGAGCATGAATGTCCACTACAACCCAGGAATGAGTACATACACAAAAGAGTTCACGGCCTTAAGGCCTTACAAAAGTGTTCGCTTAACAAGATAGCGTCTTTCATACATCGGCACGCAGGCCGGCCATACATGAATATGAAAAAGCTAATAAATAAGCCTTCGAGGGCTGGCGCTGCAACTTGGGCTTTAGCCCGCTATTTGCCGCTTGGCTCCGCAACAGCACCTGCAGGAACAACCCACCCAAGAGGTGGCAATACAAAAGGGCAACGGTCAGCAAAGCTGACCAAATTATAACGACCCCGTCCCGTTTCTCGGGACGGCGGTGCTCCTTCCCTGCATATAAAACTATCATAGCAATTATATAAAGCATTCTATTCGCCACAAGTGTCGGCACGCACGGCCGCACACTCCGTGCTCTCAGGGCACTAATCGGTGAACCCGGTCCGGACCCAGCCCGACACCGCGATTCCACCACCATCCCTCGGATGGCAACACTCGTGAGCATTTAGCCCTTTCGGCCGAAGCCTAGGCTCGTTTCCAGCCCCCCGGGAAGTCCCATGTACTTTAGGTCGCTTCTACCGAGACCACTTGGAATGGGTAGAGTTCCACCCGCCCGTTGCTCACTTCACCACGGCCATTTAGCCATCGGTGCGGGCCAAGTTTCTCCTCATTCCCACAATCGATCAAAACACGCACATAACCCCGTTATGTACCGATTTGCCCTCCAAGGCAACATCGTGGCGGCAATGCGATTCCGCCCAAGCTTTCCGGGTGCGCCTCGAGGTTAACCCCCAAGGATCCCTGTATGCAATCTACCGCGTAGAATTTTCGGAAAACTAAATTCACCGGCGCGGAGTCTTCTCCGGCCATGCAATGCAAACATCACCGATCCGGGTTAAACCCGAATAGGCTTCACACACAATGCCTACGCCCGTACTCCGATTCCGGGCTCTAACAATGGGGACTTTACATATCTACCCGAAGGGATTCCGCACCTCAACGCTCACTCGCGAGAGGGGGATTTCCCCATGCATAGAAAGAAGGGCGACTACACATGCCCTATGAAGAGGATCGTTACCCTCGAAGATTTCCGCGGCGCCATGAAGATGTAGTCGGATGGAAAGCTTCGCCTCGCCCTTGCCTTCGAGGATCCGGACTCGGATCGCGAATCGGTGCTTCAAAACTCCTCCGGCGGCCGGATCTTGGGCTCACACCACCAAGGAAGTTCTCCCCTCTCTCTAAGATGAAGAAAGAGAAACTCAAGATGAAAATGAGGGTTTCTCCCCCCATTTCCCGGCTATTAACCCCCCAGGAGCAGCCCCTACCGTCGGATTCAGATCCAAGGGAACGGACGGCCGAGATTAGATCCAAAATCCCAAAAACTGGGCCGAACACGGCTTGACACACGGCCGTGTGTCTGGCCGTGTAACTCATTCGCCGATCGACACGGCTCCTGACACGGCCGTGTTCGAGGCCGTGTGCCCCACACACGGCTTGAGACACGGCCGTGTGTCTCAGGCCGTGTCCTTCTCTGACTCGAGACTGCACAAAAACGCATTCGACCACTGAACACGGGTAGGCACACGGCCGTGTGCCTGGCCGTGTGCCCCTGAGATGACCTCAAATCGAAAAGTGGTCAACATGAAAGTTGTAGATCTCGTCGAGACGAACAAAATTCATGTTGATCATTTTTCCACCCGACACCGTTTTGACCCTCAAAACGGTGCCCGAACGCGATCATCTCCGAGGTTGGGGTCTTACATGTTGGTACCCTAGTTTGGATTTGAGTTTAGTCTTCTCATTTAGTTTCTTGACCCAAGATTTATCTATGGTCAAAGGTTAGTTGTTTAGTTAGATTGCTCTAGTTGTAGAGTTGTCACTTATCTAGATGAAAATTTGGTTAAGTTGTTTTTGGTTCGACTATGGTCGAACGCCGCTCGACTATCGTCTATCAACTGTTCGACGATCGTCTATCAGTTGGTCGACTATCGTCAGTCAGCAGATCGCCTATCTCTGAGTTAGTTCAACTCTTGTTAGCTCGACGATCTGTGGTATCTGCCTCGTCGATCGTCGAACCCCGCTCGACTTCTTTTGACCAGACAGATTTCTTAATAGTTCAACTATCTGCCTTGGATAGTTCAACTATCTGATAGCTCGACTATCTGTTTGATAGGTCGACTATCTGTTCTGTTTGATAGTTCGACTATCTGCTTGGATAGTTCAACTATCTGATAGCTCGACTATCTGTTTGATAGGTCGACTATCTGTTTTGCTTGATAGTTCGACTATCTGCTTGGATAGTTCAACTATCTGATAGGTCGACTATCTGTTTGATAGGTCGACTATCTGTTTTGCTTGATAGCTCGACTATCTGTCTTGATAGGTCGACTATCTATTCTGTTTGATAGTTCGACTATCTGCTTGGATAGTTTAACTATCTGATAGCTCGACTATCTGTCTTGATAGGTTGACTATCTGTTCTGTTTGATAGTTTGACTATCTGCTTGGATAGTTCAACTATCTGATAGCTCGACTATCTGTTTGATAGGTCGACTATCTGTTTTGCTTGATAGTTCGACTATCTGTCTTGATAGGTCGACTATCTGATAGCTCGACTATCTGTTTGATAGGTTGACTATCTGTTTTGCTTGATAGTTCGACTATCTGTCTTGATAGGTCGACTATCTGATAGCTCGACTATCTATTCTGATAGGTCGACTATCTGCTGTGGTAGTTCGACTATCTTCTTTGATAGTTCGACTATCTGTGTCGTTCGACTATCTGTTCTGATAGGTCGACGATCTCTGTGCCTCGTTCGACGATCTCCGAGGATCATTCGACGATCTTTTGTCTGCCTTTAGTAATTTTGTACTCCTTCTGTTCTTTGATTTAATTCCTATTTATTTGGCATATTTTATTAAAGATTATTTCATTGATTTTATGCATACATCTCAAGGCAATCTTTGCCCCATCCTTTGTGCTTAAGTCAAACTTTATCTGATAAAGCATTTTGTCTTATTAGTTGAAATATCTTTTTTCTTTATTCTGCCATGCTGTCCTTTATAGCCGTTAGACACAAAAGTCTTCTTTGGCCGTAAAGAGTTTAGTCTGATGTGACTTTCTTTAGTACTCCTTTTATCAGATTGGATTTGCAGCTTCTTAGAAAGCTTTATCCCTTTATAGCATGTCTGCCTACAGGATATGTTTTGCTTTATGCTATTTGCAGCCCAGATTGCAGATTTCAGAAGAAGACAAAATTCAAATAAAGATTAGAGCCGTTGCAAAGGCCAATATATAAAGTGCTTTCAAAAGACAGCAGACAACAACCATATACAACAACATACACAGAATATAGATCAGCACAGATATTCATATACAGATTCAAAGAGTTACAGCTCTCAGTCATTGATACATTCAACTGAGAAGATCATCCTTCTTCAACTCTCTCTTCTTAAATCCTGAGTTCATCCTGCTGCAAGGTACATTCACTCAGTGCCTCAAGAAGAAGAAGAAGAAAGAAAAACTATAGAAGAAGAACAATCATTCTACAATCAAGAGTCTTTTTCAAGCTTCTCCTTCAGAATTTCAAGACAGTTCTCTGTCAAGAATTCAGAAGAGTTCCTGCACCCTGAAGCAAGACTTCTTCCTGGATATTCTCTAAGCCAGGGGAGCCTTGATTCTTTAGAGATTTCTAGCTCTGTGTAATCCACTAGCTTCTCTAATCTATTTTAACAATAGAGAAGAAACTTTAACTCTCTCAACCTCCTGTATAAAGGGTTATTACTCCCTTCAAAAGTGAACCTTGGTGGCAGGGCACCTGATCAAAAACCTGTGTTGGATTTTGAGCTCCTGATCAAAAGCTCAAAGGGTCTACTTGATCTACCTGAAGCAGATCAGTTGGTGGCAGGGCATCTGAACAAAAACCTGTAGTGGATTCCTACCAGGGTGGTAGAAGAGTGGACGTACCTATTTAGAGGGAACCACTATAAACTTCTTGTGCCGTCTGTGTTGCTTAATTAATTTATTGCACTGTGGCTGTGAGTAGAGATAACTAGGATTGCTAGTTGTTGTGTTAGGACCAAAGCTCAACTGTAATTACAGTTAGCTTTCTCTAGTGCACTTCATTTTGTGTTAGGCTCTAGGGTTTCAAATATCTATAAACTCATTCCGCAAATTAAATCTAAGGGAGTTGAGTAGGGTGTCATAATTTTTGAATAATCTATTCACCCCCCTCTAGAGTTGTATCTATCCTCACTTTCAACGTTGAAGGAGAAGGCCCGGGACTGGTTACACCAGTTGCCGGCAAGCTCGATCTACAGTTTTGAGGATCTGCGTCGAGGGTTCCTGTTGAGATTCTCGACATCAAAGAAGCGGAAGAAGGAGGCGGAGTGCCTATTTGCGGTGAGGCAGAAGCAAGATGAGACGTTTGTTCACTATGCTGACCGGTTTTAGGAGGAGATACTCCTAGTCTAGGAGCTCCTAGGGTATGCATTGATGCTCGCCTTCACCCTGGGGCTGAGGCCGGGATTCTTTTGCATGGAGCTGAAGAGAATGCCCCCTCTCTTTTGAGGAGCTCATGGAGAGGGCGGCGAATGAGATAGACTTCGAAAGGGCCAACCCGGCTTTTGCCAGGAAGCTGGCCAGGTTGGCAGAGGATGATGTGGAGAAGCCAGGAGCAGGAAGGCAGAGAGAGCAAAGGGAAGAGAGAAGGATAGAGGAGTCCCGTGGACAGGCGCAACATCAAGGTTGGGGGGCCCGGGAGCCAAACAACTGGTTGGGTTGGAGGCCCCAAGAGGGTCGCCCCCAGGGGTAGGGCAGAGGCTTCCAAGGAAGGGACAACTTCCGTGAGCCAATGAGGTTTGATCAGCCGGCGTGGTGGTGGGTGCAGAGGGGTCACTTCCCGCCACCACAGAAGCAATGGAGGTCGGCCGAGGTAGAGGAGGAAAGAGAGGAGCTCAGGGAGGAGCTAGAAGAAGAGGAGGTAGAGAAGGAAGAGGGGGCAGGGTGGCGTTGCCTTTCTGTGACTTCCACCAGGAGGAGGGTCACGCGACAGCCACCTGCCCAGAGTTCCTGGAGATTAGAGAGGCCTGGGAGCTGGGGAGGAAGGATCGTCCGATAAGGATCGTAGAGGTTTAGCAGGGAGCGAGGGAAGATAGGTGTGAGGACCGGGCGGACGTAGGAACCCGGGGGGGGGGGGATCGGGGTGATCCATGGCGGAGTGGGGATTGAGGCAACCCGTAAGGGGAGCCTTCCGACCATGTTCCGAAGGGGGGGCGCCTCAACCTTCCAGGCTCCCCCTCCAGAGGAAAAAAATTACTTTCTCATTGGAAGACATGCCGGACTTCAAGGACCCGTTCTGTGACGCGTTTGTAATCCAGACGGCGGTGGAAAACTTCACGGTCTACAGGATCCTGGTCGATGTTCGGACGAACCATTTTTTGGGTTCTCAGGAGAGAGGAAGGAGGTAGAAGGAGGAGTAGGGCTACATGTGAAGTTGGGGGGCGTGTCACGGAACTGTCGGTTCGTCATAGTGGACTCCCCAAGAGGTTATAATGCCATCTTTGGGTGCCCCCTCATCAGCACCTTTCGTTGCGTCCCCTCCTCGTTCCACCAATGCCTCAAGTTCAACAACGGAAGGGTGCAGGTTAGGATCAAGGGGGAACCGAAGGTGGTATTGCAATGTTACGTGATGGTGGTCAACACCATATCTTGGATGGCAGATGCGTAGGAGTTGGAGAGGGAGATGACGGTGCAGGAAGAGGCTGTCGAAGGAGAGGAGGTGAGCCTGGAGGAGGCGAATGAGAAGATTGCGGGGGAGCAGGGAGGAGGAGCTGTGCATGAGGTCCATAGGGACGAAGGGTCGGAGCCGTAAGAGGGTCGGCATGAGGAGGAAGTAGAGGAAGAGCGAGGAGGAGGAGTTGAGATGGAGGCCCCAAGGGGCGGGGAGGTTGAGCAGCAGGAGAGCCTGGGGGAGGCGATGGAAGTTGAGGAAGCAGGAGGGGAGGAAGAGCTTGGTCAGAAAGAGGAGGCAAGGGCCGGCTGGGAGCAGTCATGGCTAGAGCCGACTGAGGAAGTGGTGGAGATGGAAGTCTTCACCAGCGCCGACCAGGTGCAAAGGGTGCGGATCAGCAGGGGCTAGGTCCCGAGGACCAGGAGAGGATGCGGGCTTGCATCCAGGGCAACATCGACATCTTTACTTGGAGCGCGGCTGACATGTCGGGCATCGATGCAGATGTAGCCTGCCATCGCCTAAACCTGGACCCCCGGACACGCCCCATTCGTCAGAAGATAAGGACCATCGCTACCAAGCTGGAGGAACCCATCCGTGAGGAGGTCAAGAAGTTTCTGGAGGCCGGCTTCATCTCAGAGATCCAGTATCCGGGATGGATCTCCAACGTGGTAATGGTAAAGAAAGGGGGTGGAAAATGGCACATGTGTATAGACTTTTCTTTATTAAATAAATCATGCCCCAAGGATTGCTCCCCCCTGCCTCGGATCGACGCGCTGGTTGATTCAGCCGTTGGTTTTTCTATTATGAGTTTTTTAGATGCTTTTTCAGGTTACCACCAGATCTGAATGCATCCTCTTGATGTCAAGGATGTCTCCTTCATCACGAGAGAGGGATGCTTCAACTATAAAATGATGCCCTTTGGGCTGACAAACGCGGGAGCTACCTACCATCATATGATGGATCGAGTCTTCCAGGGCCAAAGGGGGAGGAACCTGGAGGTCTATGTTGACGATCTCATGGTCAAAATCAAGGGTGTGGACTCGCACCTACGTGATATGGAGGATACATTCGCTACTCTGCGGAAGTTCAAGATGAGGCTGAACCCCCTGAAGTGTGTCTTCGGGGCAAGTCGAGGGAAGTTCCTTGGACATCTTCTAACCCCGGCAGGGGTGGAGCCTAACCCAGATAAGGTGAAGGCCATCCTGGAGCTAGAGTCACCACGCAACGCTAATGAGGTCCAGCGCTTGACAAACAAACTGGCCGGGATAAGCAGGCTCCTCTCTAGGTCGGGAGAGAAATGCTCATCGTTCTTCAAGGTGCTGCGGGGTAATCAAAAATTTGAATGGACCACCGAGTGTGAAGAGGTTTTCCAAGTGCTGAAGAGCCAACTCTCCCAGGCGTCGCTACTTCAAATCCCAAAGGAGGGGAGGATCTAGCCTTGTATCTTGGGGTAGGAGCAGAGGCCGTAAGCTCCGTTCTGGTCAGGGAAGAGGGGAAGAAGCAATTGCCTATCTACTATGTTAGCAGGATCCTGAAGAAGGCGTAGCTCCGCTACCCTATTTTAGAAAAGCTGGTGTATGCTTTAATCATTTCGGCCAGGAAGCTTCTGCCGTAATTACAAGCCCATTCGATCAGGGTGGTGACGGACCATCCCCTTCGCAAGATTTTTGAAGGAGTGAAACACTCAGGATGGTTGGCCAAATGGTCTATTGAATTGAGTGAGTTTGACATCTCGTTTGTGCCAAGGCTCTCCATTAAGGCACAAGTAGTGGCTGACTTCTTAGCTGACTACATTGTTGAGGTCGGGGCCAAGGAGCCACGACCACAGGGGGCATGGAAGATGATGGTTGACGGGGCTTCGGGGAAACATTCCCTTGGGGGAGTAGTAGTGTTGATAAGCCCTCCGAGGGTCACTATAGAATAAGATATGGTCTTGCACTTTCCGGTCACTAATAACCATGCGGAGTACGAGGCCGTGATAGCCAACCTTCGTTTGGCAAAGGAGCTTGAGATCCATGATGTGGAGGTATTCACAGACTCGTTGGTGGTGGCATCATAGATCCGAGGAGAGTTCGAAGCCCGGGAGCCCACCCTTGTGAAATACTTATCCAAGGTAAGGGTAATCATCGGAAGGTTCCAGACGTTCTCAATCCAACATGTTCCCAGGGAGGAGAGTGTAGCAGCCGATCGGTTGGCTAAGTTTGGACCTCGGGGAGGAGGAACCCTGACCGAGCTATTTCAACCGGCGATCGAGGAAGGAGAATTAATGGAAGTGGATCGGCGACCCTCGTTGGTGGATCCATTCGTGACCTTTCTGACCACTGGCGAGCTTCTAGAACTGACCAAGGATGCGAACAGCTTTAGGCACAAAGCGGCTCATTATCTAATGCTTGAAGGTTGGTTGCATCAGAAGATGTTGTCAGGGCTCCTGGCAAGGTGCGTGACAGAAGAAGAGATCCCAAGGATCCTGGTGGAAGTACACTCTGGCGAATGCGGTAGTCATTCGGGGGGGGGGGGGGGGTAGGACGTTGGAAGCAAGGGTGGTCAGGCAAGGGTATTTCTGGTAGCCTAAGGAAGGATGCGGCCGGGTTTGCGAGGAGGTGTCGAAAGTGTCAACTGTACTCCCCCTCCAGCTCTCGCCCGCTCAAAGGCTCCGAAGCATCACGTCGTCATGGTCTTTCGCAATCTGGGGGTGGATCTAGTTAGGCCTTTCCCTCCGGCTAGTGGGTAGAGAAGATTTCTTCTAGTCATGATTGACTACTTTTCAAAGTGGCTGGAGGTCAAGGCGCTGGCTCCCAGTTCGCTAGTGAGGAGTTCATTAGCTTCTGCACCTAACTAGCAGTAGACCTTAGGTTTGCCTCCGTCCACCACCCCAGGAGCAACAACCAAGTGGAGGCGGCGAACAAAATCATCGTAAGCTTGCTCAAGAAGAAGGTGGAGAATTTGAGGGGGAGTTGGGTGGAACAGCTCCCCTCAGTATTGTGGGCCTTGCGGACAACCCCGAACACGGCCACCGGCTAGACCCCCTTCAAACTTTCCCATGGGTGTGAGGCCATTCTGCGTATGGAGTTTGAGGTTCGGTCCCTACGGGTTGCGGTCGCGGGTGAAGGAGACGAGGTTTGAGAATGAAGGGGAGTTGCACCTCTCGTTGGATATGGTGGAAGAGCTGCGCGATATCGCAGCTATCAGACAAGAGGAGATCAAATGGCAGATGGCGAAATACTTTGACAAGCATATCAGAATCAAACAGTTCGCGAAAGGGGATCTAGTGCTAAAGAAAGCTTATGCTGCGGGGAGATAAGCCTCCGTGGGTAAGCTCAACTCAAACTGGGAAGGGCCCTATATTGTTGAAAGGGTCTTGTGAACGGGAGGTTACCACCTCAAGGGCGTGGGGGAAGGTCCATGAGCCACACCTGGAACGGTGACGACCTAAAACGCTTCTACCTATGAGGGGGGGGGGAGGTTGAATTGTATATTCAAAGTCAAGTTTATTATACTACATTCACTAACCTGTTTTTATTTTGCCTATTGTGAAATTCTGATGGAAAGGAGATGATTGCACTACCCCGAGCCTGGCTCGGCCCCAGGTAGACCCACTGCGCAGGCTCTAACTAGCTGGCAGGTCCGAAGGCTCGCTTGTGGGGGTAAGGGATACCTCGAGTGCTTCTCGGCCCCAGGTAGACTCGCTGCTCAGGCTTTCATTAGCTGGGCAGGGTGGTAGGCACACCTGGGTGGAAAGGACTTGGTCTTGGAAATGTTCATGGAGATACTTTAGCTTGGAAACTTTTGCACTACCTCGAGCCTGGCTTGGCCCCAGTTAGACCCCCTGCACAGACTCTCACTAGCTGGCAGGTCCGAAGGCTCGCCTACGGGGTTAAGGGATACCCCGAGTGCTGCTCGGTCCATGGGTAGACTCGCTACTCAAGCTCTCATTTGCTGGGCAGGGCGGTAGGCACACCTGGGGGGAAAGGACTTGGTCTTGGAAATGTTCACAGAGATACTTTAGCTCTGAAAACTTTTGCACTACCCCGAGCCTGGCTCGACCCCAGGTAGGCCCGCTGCCCAGGCTCTCACTAGCTGGCAGGTCCGAAGGCTCGCCTGTGGTGGTAAGGGATACCCTGAGTGCTGCTCGGCCCCAAGTAGACTCGCTGCTCAGTCTCTCATTAGCTGGGCAGGGCGGTAGGCACACCTGGTGGGAAAGGACTTGGTCTTAAAAATGTTCATGAAGATACTTCAGCTTGGAAACTTTTGCACTACCCCAAACCTGGCTCGGCCCCAGGTAGATCCCCTGCACAGACTCTCACTAGCCTGGCAGGTCAGAAGCCTCGCATGTAGGGGTAAGGGATACCTCGAGTGCTGCTCAGCCCCGGGTAGACTCGCTTCTCAGGCTCTCATTAGCTGGACAGGGACGGTAGGCACACCTAGGGGGAAAGGACTTGGTCTTGGAAATGTTCATGGAGATACTTTGCTTGGAAACTTTTGCACTACCCTGAGCCTGGCTCGTCCCTAGGTAGACCCGCTGCGTAGGATCTCACTAGCTGACAGGTCCGAAGGCTCGCCTGTGGGGGTAAGGGATACCCGAGTGCTGCTCGGCCCTAGGTAGACTCGCTGCTCAGACTCTCATTAGCTTGGCAGGGGGGTAGGCATACCTGGGGGGAAAGGACTTGGTCTTGGAAATGTTCATGGAGATACTTCAGCTTGTAAACTTTTGCACTACCCCGAGCCTGGCTCGACCCCAGGTAGACCCGCTATGCAGGCTCTCACTAGCTGGCAGGTCCGAAGGCTTGCTTGTGGGGGTAAGAGATACCCCGAGTGCTACTCGGCCCCAGGTAGACTCGCTGCTCAGGCTCTCATTAGCTGGGCAGGGCGGTAGTCACACATGGGGGGAAAGGACTTGGTCTTGGAAATGTTCATGGAGATACTTCAGCTTAGAAACTTTTGTACTACCCGAGCCTGTCCCGGCCCTAGGTAGACCCGCTGCGCAGACTCTCACTAGCTGGCAGGTCCGAAGGCTCGCCTGTGGGGGTAAGGGATACCCCGAGTGCTGCTCGGCTCCGGGTAGACTCGCTGTCCGGGCTCTCATTCAACCGGGCAGGGCAGGAGGCACACCTGGGAGGCTCTCAGCAAGAGGTTCTCGACAAAAGGAGTTCTTTACAGGGGACCTTTTGAGGGAAGCTCTCGGCTAGACAGCGGAAAGTACTCGGCAAAAGCATGCTTGGCCTTGAAATCTCGATAAGGTTCCACCTGTTAGTCTATTACTAAGGGGTGAGACTCTCCTAAAGGGGTCTGGGGCCTCGGCGAGAACGCATTTGAGAAGCAATAGACCGAAAATATATATCGCTTTTATGAGAAGGTAGAGAAGAAGAAAAACCTGATAATATATATGAATGTGTTTACAAAAAAGGTTGGTTAATGCGGGAGCATCTCGCACCTTTAAAAAGAACAAAAAGGTGAAAAAGTTCGCAATAAGGAGGGTAGCGAGGATCTTCAAGGGGTTTCGCCGAATTCCCGCTTGAGCTCTCGCCAGAGCCCTCGCCGAATGTCCCGTCGACTAGGATGGGAGACTTCAAGACTTCTAGTGTGCGGGAATCGGGTGCTCACATAGGCTTGGGGACAGGCTCGAAAAGCCAAGGAAGGAGCCTGCGGGCAGTGATGATCTCCCCACCCTCATTCAGACATCTTGCATCTCGAAGCATCTCTATCATTAGCCTAGCCGTTGACTGGGCATTGACCTGCAACAGCTTGTCGATGTCATATTTGAGTAGTGACGGCTTTTCAGCCTCTCGTCTAGCGAGGGGGGAGGGGGATCGCATCCGCTTCGCACGCTGGAGCTGGGCCTTTAGAAGGGCATTCTCGCATTCCAGACAGGCCAGCCTCGTGCAAAAAAAAACGAGCTTTGGGCGGGAGTTCTGTACACAGAAGAAAGCTCTTCAGCACATAAAGGAGGAAAATGGATTATGTACTAAGGGGGGAGTGAGAGGCCTTGGAGGATCTCGCTTACCTCATCAGCCGGGTGGAGTGAGTGATAGAAGTCGTAGGGCATCCGCCAGCTCGACCTTAAAGACGGCCGCATTGGCCACCGCCTCGTCTCTCGCTTCGTTCATGTCAGAAAAGTTGCGATCTATGGTGATGCTTCGACTTGTGCACATATGCGTGAGCTGAATCTCGCGCATCAAGGCCCAGATGGAGTCGAAGGCCAAGAGTCGGGTGGGCGACGGGTCAAAGTGGTCGACTTCCTCGCGGCTGTAGAGGTCATAGGCCAGCGCGAAGGCATCGTCGGTGACTTCATCTTGCTCCATCCAGCTGGGAAGAAGAAGAGTAGAGATTGAGGCCCGGTTGGCTTCAGGGTCCCATTGAATCAAGGGTTTCCCCTCCGCATCTAGGAACTTGTCGTTGAAGCCAAACTTTCGATGCCCTTTAAGCATCTGATTGGGTGGGACTTGGGCAGAAGTCTCAGCGGCCTCCCTCTCATCATCAGCTCCACCTGTGGCTGGCAGGTTCTCGGCAGGAGCCTTGGCGACAGCCTCCGTAGTAGTAGTCTCTCGTATACTATTGATAGGCTCTCGACAAAAGATCGGGTGGGAGATGCCAACACGGACTTACCCTTGTCCGCAGCAGTTGACGTGGGTCTTTTAAGTGGGGCGGAGGAGAAGGCGCTGAGTTTTCTCTTCTGGGGCACCAGGCTAGGAAGGGGGAGCCGAATCATCTCGGCAGGCGAGCGCGGCGGATTTTGCGAGAGCCAGGGGGTCGGTCAAAGCCCTGGTCTCGTCAAACGGCTAGTGGAGGGGGATTTCTCGCTCACCTATGAGATCAACAATGGTTAGCTCTACATCTTAAAGTATAAAATCGCATGGCCAGGTCGAGATCATACCTTTGCCGGGAGGTATAGGCTGAAGGGAATCAAGGTCCCGTTTAAGGAACTGGACGTCGAAGTCCTTGGTCCCAAAGAACTCGAGGATGGCGCTATCGCGCGACCCAAGAGCGGGTGGCTTGTATGTCGCATCGTCGTACTAGACGGGCGCGAGAGGGACGTTGTCGAAGTCTCTGAGACGTAGACGAACTTCTCGCCCTAGTGATGGTTCTTATTGGCAAGGCCACAAGTCTTGCGCAGCTGCCGGAGAAGAAGACTACCCCTCCGCTCTTGGCCCGAAAGATGAACAGCTTCCAGAAAATGGGCAGGCTGAGTTCTATCCGCTCGGCCCGCATGAGCAGATGATGCTACTAGGATGGCGATCGAGTTGGGGTTTAGTTGGGT
Organism: Platanthera zijinensis; assembly: GCA_039513925.1. NCBI lineage: Eukaryota > Viridiplantae > Streptophyta > Magnoliopsida > Asparagales > Orchidaceae > Platanthera > Platanthera zijinensis. The sequence continues at coordinate 10,009,125 of CM077079.1, read as the reverse complement.
GGAAACCACCCCGTAATATCAGATATCTTGGTGCAACTCCGGCCAAAAGGGGGAGGCGGAAACCCACCTCAAAGTGTTCTAGGGGGATGACGAGCTCCCGCGCTTGCGCGAGATTGACCCTGTCATTGTTGCCAGGGTTTCTCGCAGTGAACTTAGCGGGGATGTAGTTGGTAGTTATCAGATGATATTTGCCTAGGTCAGGCGGCAAGGAGGAAATTTGTATTTTAGAAAGGCTTGCACACATTTAGAATGACCTTTGCTCTCGCCCAACATCGTGAATAAGAAGTCCAAGGCGAGAACTGCTAGGAAGAGGGCGAGGGCGAGAACGGGAGAAAGAGGCGAAAGCAAGTGAAGTTGCAGAGAGGCGCGAGAACGGCAAGGAAGGAGGCAAGGGTTTCAGATTAGAGAAATAAATGTGGTAGGTGGATCAGCCTATTTATAGAAAAACGCGGTAATGATGATTTTTTCCAAAAAGATGGTGGGGGTACGGTGTCAAGTCCCGAGGTTGTCGGCACCTCGCTTTCCACTCTGACCATGCCATGGTTGCCTAAGCCAGCAGGGGGGAGGGAACCCCTAGGCGATACCCCGACCCAGAGATAAGATGATGATAAATGAACGGGAAGCGAGTATTCACGCAAGAACCACAAAAAATAAAGCATGAAACAGAAAAGCAGAAGGCGAAAACATAAATGAAAAAGGGGCTCTCGCCGGCCGAGAGCCACATAATATAAATAATCAAGCATTCAAGTTATTGTCCGACAAACAATTCAAGAAGGGGTACATGACGAGAAGGGTAGACCGAGAGGTGGGGAGAAGAAGGGGCGAGATGCCATAGTTCATACTGCTCCCAACGCCATCATCCTCGGCCTCACCTGCCCGTCCTTGGGGGCACTCACGGGTTGAAGTAAGCCATCATGGCGGTGCACCCGAGGGTAATCAGGTGCGCTTGGTCCCAAATTCGCGCGACATGCTGACCCAGGGGATGTCTCGGCGGTAAGTGTATCTTGCCGCTCCGTCTCGCCGACGTTGGTGGGAATAGTCACGCTCGATGACCGCCATTCGTCGCTCCACCATCCACGGATTTCCTTCACTACAGAGGAGTTGGCCGATCCCACCGCGCGAGCTTCGACAAGAGCGCCGCCACACTCTTTCGTCGATTCCTACCGTTCCCGTCGGCGTCCAGAAACTCTTCCATCTCGTCAGAAGAGGGGAAGGGGGAGCTCTCAGCGTCTTCCTTTCCTCTTCTCCAACCTCCTCTTTATCTTCATCTCCCTCCTCTTCAGCTCCCGCCCTGGGTCCATAACCCCTGGTAAAAGAAAGATGTTTAATCATTACAAGGGCATAAGC